>JAEIGP010000796.1:207500-1407500 GCA_018904095.1 Zaprionus ghesquierei | reverse complement strand
TGACAAGTTTTTTGCCTGGTGTAGTCATAACCTGCTACATCTTAATTGTTCTAAATGTAAAGTTATGTCATTTTACAGAGGAAACCATCACGTCATGAACTACTCCTTTATTTTGACTCAACTTTTAAGAATATCTGAAGTAAATGATCTAGGTATTCTCTTTGATCAGAAATTGAAATTTGATCGACACGTTACACACACTGTTAACAAGGCTTTTCGTGTACTTGGTTTCATTAAAAGATGGGCCAAAGAATTTAAAGATCCCTTTACAACCAAGTTACTTTTTACTTCTCTTGTACGTCCAATTCTTGAATATGGTTCTTGCGTGTGGTCCCTGCAGTACCAAATTTATCAAGACAGAATTAAGTCTGTTCAAAAGCAGTTTCTTCTTTTTGCTTTACGTAGTTTCAACTGGGTTCCAGGAGTATATCATAAGAGATTAGAAAGATTAGAGATTATCATAATCGGCTTCTTTTAATTAGCCTTCCTTCTTTAGCTAACCGTCGTATTATGTTAAGTGTGTTGTTTATCATAAAACTTATAAGATTTGAGGTCGATTCCCCTTCCTTACTCAGGCAACTTAACTTTAGTGTTCCTTCTAGAGTTACCCGTAATTTTCAGCCATTGTCATTAGACTTTTGTTCTAGTAATTATAGCTTGCATGACCCTTTCCGTCTTCTCTGTGATCAATATAATAAACTTTTTAGAATTTTCAACTTAGAGCCCTCTCTTTCTAATATAAAAATTTCTATTCTTAACTCATTAACACTTCATACTAATAACTAATATTAACTTTTCTGATTTGATTGGGTTTTTCTGGGTTTTTTCCTAATCCATTGCAACAAATGTTGGATCGTCTAGAATTTTTGTTTTTTCCCCATAATTAAATTAAATTAAATTATAATATATTAAATTTTATAATTAAAATATTTTATTTTCCGTTTTAAAATTTCTTAAAAAATTAAAATTTTAAAATTTATGCATAAAATTAATTTTCTTAGCTTTAATCAAAACTGCTTTTGTTAAGTCGTTTTTCTTTATACATAAATTTTTTATCTGTTTCTCTGTAACTTAAAATTAAATTAAATAAATACCCTAACAGCGCAGCCTACTGCAATCTGGCGCGGCGACTGTCGTCTGGAAGGCAATCGTCGCCCAGCTGTTGCCACCCGTGTTGACTGTTTGCACTTTCGGCTATAAATTGCTGCCTGAACTCGGTTCCATTTTGATTTGCTTTTCGCTTTTACATGGTATACAAAGTTTGTGTGAATGTATGTAACAAGCAAAAGGAGGCGTGGTAGACTCCACAAAGTATATATATTCTGACTCAGGATCACCAGCCGAGTCGATTGAGCCATGTCCGTCTGTCTGTCCGTTTAAACGTCTGAATCTCAACTATTACAACGTATAAATGCTGATCGAATTTATTTTTAATTTTTGATGTCACGCCTACAAAAATCAAATTAATGTCACGCCTACCAAAATCAGCACCCCCGCAAATCGATTATTACGATTATTCGGAAAAGTATTGAAGTAACATATTTATATTTTGGTATGAACATAGATGAATACAATATAAATCTATTTTCCAAATTTTAATCCAATCGGACAATAAACACATAAGCTATCCATGTTAACGTTTTCCGTAGTTTAACTGCTTGCGCCTTTGCAGCATATCGTGACGTCATCGGGATGATGCTCCGTATCAGCTGTAGCGTGTGTAAAGCTGATTGATATGACGCTTTCACATGTAGATGGTGTTAATCGAATATAGAGCTAACTTGAACAAAAGGTGGCAGATGAATAAGTGGTGAAAAAGTGTGATAATTTTTTTCAAAACTGGGCGAATGGTATCTTACAGTCGGGTGAGCTCGACTGTAGCTTTTCTTACTTGTTGCTTTTGGCTTTTCCAGTTTGAATTTTCAATTTCGATTTTTCAATGTGTGCGCGCGGGTAATTATTGTGAAATTAAGATGTTTACTCAGTTATTTGTTTTATTTTCTGTTGTTGATATCTATATGCAATTTACTATTCGCCTCTTAGATGTAATCGCGATGTGGGACGAGGTAAAATTTCGAGTAGTGTATCCGATTAACTTTCTACGAAAAATAAAAACGAGCTCGCCATTGTGATGTGCTTCAATTTTCAATTCTCCCTCTCTCTGAGCATATAAGTGTGAATGTGAATTATTTGCCATGATAAGATATGAGTGTGAGCTAATTATGGCTAGAAATTTTTCAACACTGCGCTGACATACAAAATCCGCCGCCGTCGACTGCGGCACGGCTTATGCTGTCACTTTTCCTGAGCTGCACGCTAAGAAGAAAAATTTGTAACAAAAGCACAGCTGCTGCTCCGTGCTCCGGCTGCTACTGCGGCAGTTGTAGAACAAACTTTCACCTAAAAAAGCGACAAGTCGGCAACGAGGTAGCAACAATCACCGACACCGCACAGTTACATCTTTTGTCAATTGAGGTGGCAAAAATCACTTTTCGAAGAACGATTTGAAAATGTTTAACGAATGAATCTCAAAGATAACTGTCCAAGGATTTCAAAAATTTAAAACTTTTTCGGTTCAGTCGTTAAAAAGATATGGGCCTTCAAAGTTGACTGATTTTCATGTGTAAAATACAATACAAATAAAAAACGCATCGTCTCTGGCTTCGTAGCGCTGCTGCAAGCACATGTTGCAACTGTTTGCTGGCTTGGAAATTCAAACTCTTAATTGCCAAGCTGGGACCTGAAACCGCCACGACGCACGGCCGGAGTGCGGGTATCTTACAGATACAGGTGTATTTACTTGCAGCACACTCACACTCGGGAAACTAGTACACGCTTGGGCATGGGTATGATTGCCTGCACTCGTTATAGAATGATTGTTTGGATCTGGCCAAGAGTGAAAGAGAAACTTAATAGCCCGATTGCAGAAGTCGTTAGTAATAGGGCTTGCTGGTTAATTAGGCACATTAGCAGCCCATTAGTACAATCACAATGGATTGCGGCGAATGTAACTGCGCAGCGAATGAGAATGCAACCAAGGCAGGGACTGGAAACAATTCTAGCATGATTCTTGACAAGGATGTCAATTTGTTGTATTATATTTAAGATTGATATAGTTGAAAAAATGTTGAAAATTAAACGATTCCATTGATTGATATGTTCACGTTTAAAATCGATAGCTCTTTCTGATTATGCTGTTGCTTTAAATTGCTGAACGCTTTGCATAAGTGTTAACGAGTCAGATCCGACTGATGTATCGTTTAAGTGTTATAGAAGATATAATACTCATTTCCCGAATAAATTGAGATTTTCTAGTTTTACCTAAAGGGTATGATATGCCAGTTCCTGTTTATAAAACATAAATAAAGCCATGGATTTTAAATCAAATCAAGAAGACAACTAGGATTCCATATACTTATTTTGTATTTGGATGAACAACCGAGTCGATATAGCTATGTATGTCTATCGGTCTGCATGAATCCATAGATACTAGGGCTACAGCCAAGAAACTTTGTGCTAAAGCTCGATTGTGTTTGAGTGTCGTTAAGTTTGTTTTTGAATTTGGCCCCACCCTTTCTGCCGCCCTAATTCGAAAAGAAACAATTTTTAAAAGTACTAAGCTTCGGTTACAAATGATTACAACGGATGTTTGAAATACCTAAAAACATTAAGACTATCTTGAATCATTACGCATCGCGGTTGCTAGTGCGTTTCTTCTGTTTGGCATCTGTTTTGGGTTTTGCGGTCGCCTCGATCGCCGTGTTCGCTTTTTCATTGCAACTGTAACAGTTCGCAATTGGAGCTGCAACAAAAAAAACAACGACAACAAGAATAACAACTGGCAACTACAACACCCACTTGCGGTTGTCATCCACGCAAGAAGTAGAAGATAATTTTCTAGCTTTTACGCTTAAGTAGGAAAAGCGCTCGCGAGTGTAAATTGTGTTAAGTTCTTTTTGGCTTTCTCGCTTTACTCCGCTCTTGACTGCTGGCTTTCTATTTTCCCGCTAACATTGTTTCTGTTGCTGCTGCCTCAGTTCTGACTAATGACGTTTTAGCTCCCCATTTATCTGGTAGCTGGGATTGCCATTTTGTAGGAGGATGCTTCGTAGCTTATTTCATTTGTACACAGTTTCTTCTTTCCCCTTCGCTCCACTTCCACCTTCTCGCTGCTTTTCTTCTTGTCTTAGATTTTCGTTGTCCGGCAGATTCTCTTACAAATTCTGGAACACCATAGTGTTTTTCATTCCATTTTTAAACTACACATACAGGCACACACACAGAGATGAACAAAGAGACTAATAGTAATTAGCGGTATTATTTTTCCATTATTCTTTTGAAAGTTTTCACATCAACTTTGGCCCGGTCTGAGCCAAGTGGGTTCAGTTAGTGCAATTAAAGCGTCATTTAACGGGGCGTGGGAGATCCCTGTTCCCCTTTTGAAACTGTTATCAGTGGGCAGTCCCAACTCTGGTTTAACGGTCACAGGTGTTCCGACATATGACAAATTATTTCTTTTTCATGAAGTTAAATTAAACAAGTAAAGAAAGCTACGTGGCAGAAAGCTGTAACTTCAATACTTCTTTTGATATTTGAAAATTATCGATTTACGTGGGCGGTGGGCGTGGTATCAAAAATTGAAAATAAACTCGATTTACTTATGGTATACAGGAACCTTCATGTGAAATATGGTGTCTCTAGCTTTTGTAATAGCTGAGATCTAGACGTTCAAACGGACAGATGGCCAGACAGACGGACATGGCTCAATCGACTCAGCTAGTGATCCTAGTCAGAATATATATACTTTGTGGGGTCTGCCACGCCTCCTTCTGCCTGTTACATACATTAACACAAATTTAGTGTACCATTTTTGACCATTTTCAATGGTCGAATGGTATAACAAGTAAGAAAGCTATAGTCGAGTGTGCGTAACAGTAAGATAGCTGCAAAGGCACAAACAGGGGAACTACAGAAAACGTTTAATTGAATTATTTTTGTGTTTATGATCCAATCGGTTTGCATATAGTATTTATTTATATGTGTGTTAAAGCAAAGCGTTGAAACTTTAATACATTCGTTACAAAGCAAACTCAAAAATGTATTAATTAGTTTTCAGAGGCGAAGGGCGTGGCACCTCAAATTTGAAGTAAACTCCAGGAGCTTGTCATACCAAATTTGGTGTCCCTAGTTCCTATAATAGCTAAGATATGTGCGTTCACACAGACGCGGGACGGACAGACAGACGGACATGGCTCAATCGACTCGGTTGTTACATACATTTGCACAAACTTAGTATACCATTTTTGACTCTTTTCAGAGGTCGAATTGTATAAAAACGGTTGAATTTTTTAGTTGAAACCAATGGCGTTGCCAAGCTTAAAATGCGCAACGCGTGTCCAGTCCAGTTCAATGGCTTATTACGCAAAATGAAAGACCAAATCCAAATCGAAATCCGAGTGCGAATCTGGGTATCATCGCGCCATGCTCCAGTTTAAAGCGCGACGGGATGATGGCCAAGATAAGCGCAATAAGTGTTGGTCTCTCTCAGCTTGCTTGCGCTTTCTTGCTGCTCTGATGAAGACAGCAGCAGCAGCCACAGCAGCGGTAACAAAAGTAACAACAATAAACCACAATCCAGCTGTACAGGCCAACAGACTCGACTCGAATCGGTTGCTTCTTCAGCTGCTGCGGCTTACGTGAGACGACGGCACGCTTCCGACTTTCTCCAGATACACACACACATGAAAAACACAAACACACACAAACACAAACACACACACAAACACATACACACACACACAAACACATACATACACACACACAAACACACAAACACACACACACACACACAAACACACACACACAAACACAGGTTAGGCAGGCGTGCTATAACAAATTCAGTCTGCTTTAGCTTTGACGTTGGCTTTGGCCTGCTTAATGATCCATTCGTGAGTGTTTCTGAATTTCATTTGCAAACCGGCCTCATGTGTTGCCGCGATTGTGCGCAGCGCATGCTGCATTTGTTTATTACTCTGCCTCCACCCTCCATTTCCTCTGCTTGCCAAAATGTTGCCTGTACACGGCAGGGCTGAAGATATTTTCCGTTGTTTGCTCTGTTGTTGTTGTTCCTGTTGCTCCTACTGCTGATGCTCATGCTTGGTTGGCCCTCAGCTATGTCTTTAGTTTTTTAATCCAAACAATTTGTCAACTTTTCGTAGAACGTCATAAGCACACGAGAAATTACGGCAACTTTGTGCATCTGTGCATAACTTGCATTTTGAGGAAATGGGTACGGAAAATGCATATGGATACATCCTGCTACTCATAGAGTAGAAGGGTATTATAACTTTGTTCAAACCGAAAATGTATGTAACAGGCAGAAGGTGACATTTCCGACCACATTAAGTATATATAATTTGTCTGTCCGTGTGAAAATCTACATCCCAGCTATTATAAGAGCTAGGACTTCCGAATTTGGTGACAACACGTAAATTGCCATATTGTTCTGTTTCGGTTAAAAAATCATAAACCCAAGCGAAATGATCTCTGAAAATTTGATAAGATCGGATAATAAACACAGCGCTGCCTGCAGCATTGTGTTAAATAGTGCGTACGTGTTCGGTGGTGAAATGGGTGGTGGAGGACAGCAAATTTAAATGTGTGTACTGAAACACCAACATATTTATTTTCGGAAATTAGTCAAAGATATTAAAATTCAAATTAAATCTGCACATTTATTTTTATTTTATAGCTTATAATTTACTTATCTTCAGTAAAAATACTTTGAGTATCCTTACAATTTTAAATTTATCATATAATGTATAAATATTTGTTTAATTTACATACAGTTTGCTCTGTTAACTTACGTAATAATTTTCCTCATTTTTATTTTGTCATTTCAGGTGAGTTCACTGTGCTAGCTCGTTACCTCCTAAAGAACATCTCGAAGGTAAGCAGAAGTATAAGAAACCCAGACTTGCCTAGAACAGCATTGAATTGGGCAACGTTGCGAGACGACACGGACAGGCGAACCGACCGACAGACAGCGGTTGGACATGGCCGACATCGAGTCAAGTCAAGTCGAGGTTTTGCCCAAGCTTGTGGCTTTGCGATTCATGCGAATTGTAAAATATGTGCAATTATAATAAATTATATTCGCGTGGATTAACGAGTTAATGACGGTGTCGGGGTAGAAAACCATATGAGCGCGTGTTTTTAATTGTTAAATTACTCAAAAGAAAGAAAATGACGCAGCAGCAGCAGCAGTAACAACAACAGTAACTACAGCAACTTGTAACCACGTCTTTGAGCGACTCTTACCAAATTTGTGTCATGCCCCAAATAAGACAAATCCGCTCAATCCGGCTGAGGCGGCACTTCCCAACGGATGTGGCTGGCTGGCAGGCAAGTTGTCTCACTGTCTCTGGCCTAGCCAATGCGGCGTATGAGCAATACGAGAAAAGATGCCGCAACGGAAAGTGCGGACAAAATACTGTTGTTAAATTGGAAAAAAAAAATCTCAACAACAATCGCAAAAATATTAAAAATGTTAGTTTGCTAAGGGGAGGAGGATTATGAGGATGCTAATGCTCTGGCCAGGAAATCGCAGCACAAAAGGCATTGACAACTTGTTGCTTAGCTATATTTAGCCAACTTATTGGCGTTGGCATGTTAACAAGTTGAAGTCAGACAACAACAACAACGACGACCTAAATTTACCGTAAAATGCATGAGAAAACTTCTGCGCACCATAATATTATGGAAATGCCTTAGACTGGCGGTGGCAGGGGCCATCAGATGGACGTCGTCTCTGGTCTCATCGCGTCTCATGTGTCTGCCTGCTGTGCAGCTGTTGCTGGCAGATGCAACAAGTTGCCAGCCAACGTCGCCAAGGTCATCGTCGTTAAACGTGGTCAGCAGCAAGAATCTTAACAACAACATTAGCAGCCGCTGCTGCAGCATCCATAGCCAGCGACAACGTTGCCTTTAAAACTGTTTTTGGTAACAGCTTTGCTTTTTGCTATACCCGCTACTCATAGAGTAGAAGGGTATTATAACTTTGTTTAAATCGAAAATGTATGTAACAGGCAGAAGGAGACACCTCCGACCCCATAAAGTATATATATTCTGGCTCAGGATCAACAGCCGAGTCGATGTAGCCATGTCCGTCTGCCCGTCTGTCTGTCCGTGTGAAAATCTAGATCTCAGCTATTATAAGAGCTATGACTAGCAAATTTGGTGACAATATGTGTAATTATTGCACGCTGATCAAGTTTATTTTGGATTTTGACCACGCCCCAAAAACCGAAAAAATGTTTTTTTTTCGGTTTATATGATTATTATAATAAGTCGAATGATCTCTGAAATTTGGTAACGATAAACACAGAGGTTATTCAAAACACACATACCTGTAAGCAACGGTGCCAGCAGTTTTGTGCCAACTAGTGTGAACATGCACGGTGGACACATGGGTTAAGTGGTGGACTGCAAAACGAGCCGTACTATTATGTGCTCACGGGTTCGAAGTCCGCCCGCGTCAAAAATAAAATTTTTTGTTTGTGCATAAACTTGTTTTTGTTATTTTTGATTTTGACATTGCATTAATATTGTAAGTCCATGGCCTCTTACAGTCAAAATTTGATTGTAACGGTAACGAGCATGTGGGTAGCGGGTATTTAACAGTCGTGCACACTCGACTGTAGCTTGCTTACTTGTTTTTGTCGTCGTTTCATTTTTTTTTGCCAGTCTGGCCAGTTTGGTGAGTTTTTTTATCGCATGTTGTTCACTGATGTTGTTCTTGGGCTCGTATTTCATTTTTGGCCTGCCTTGTTTCCCATATGTCGCCGCTGAGAGAACTATTTCCGCACCGTCGCGTCGCCTGGGAGCTTACTTTTAAAGCAAAAAATGTATGAGAACACGCGTCCACCTCCACCATCCAAAAATAATCATTTAGTAAACAATTGCACCCTAAATTATGCAAGTGCAAGTAACCTTTAAATAATTAAATAAACCTCACTACGCTAGCCCGGTTGTCCCAATGTCTGTGCGTCTGCCGATTGCTCTCTGAATCATCAAATGGAATATTTTCCGTGGCAGCCAAAGGAGAAGCCCCGGATGAACTGAAAATGCGAACTAAGGTGAGTCCGATGGTCTTGTCTGCTATGTCCGTTGTGGACAAACCTGTGGGCTGTCAAGTTAATATGTATTTTCAGTTATAGGCAGTCGAGGCACTTATCGATTGGCATGAATATTAGACGATGTCCTCTTTTTTAAAAAAGGTTAGGCCATGTGTGTGTGCTACTGCTCTTCCTCCCCCTTCTCCTTCGCCTGCCTCTGTTGCTCCTGCCTCTGTTGATGTTGCTGTTGCCCCTCAACAACATGCAAACAAGTCTTTTATGGCGCTTTTCCAGTGACAGTGCATCACATGGCCATGTTTGGTTATCTTTAACTGTTTGTAAGCCAACGAAGTCGCTCCGAAGTTGCTTTTTAACTGGCGCTGCAGTTGTTGTAATTGTTGATTTGTTGTTTTTGTTTCCAATGACGCCAGCAGTCAAACGAGTTGTGTGCTGCCTGGCATTGTATTACCATGCACACACAAAACTAATTAGCCAACCGCATTTTTTACTAGTTTTTGCGCATTTGCAGGCAATGAAATCAAATATAATAAAAAATACCACGAAAATTTCGATTGATTCTGGCATTTCAGAAATGGGATGCAATTTATGAGATTCAATAGGATGATATTCTTGTATACCAAAATCGCAATCGCAATCAATAAACATTTAAATAAAAGCAGGAATTAGAAAACAGAATTTTTGCAGGAATGTGTACAGCTGTATAGACAGCCTGTATAGACAGCCTGTATAGACAGCCTGTATAGACAGCCTGTATAGACAGCCTGTATAGACAGCCTGTATAGACAGCCTGTATAGACAGCCTGTATAGACAGCCTGTATAGACAGCCTGTATAGACAGCCTGTATAGACAGCCTGTATAGACAGCCTGTATAGACAGCCTGTATAGACAGCCTGTATAGACAGCCTGATTTTTTAAGACATCATAATAAAACAAAATAAATAAAAAGAACAAAAGCTGCAGTCAAGCGTAGCCGCCAGTAAAATACTTTTTTTTCAGTTTTGAAAATCTATTTTAAACATGTCATCAAACTTTTAATTCAATTACAAAAATCTGCACAAAAACTTTTTTCTGAATTAATATTCATCGATATTCATTAATTTTTAGAACATTAGAACAATCTTTAAAGTTGCGTACTGCCTAGCCTACAATAATATTAGTTAACATGAAAGTTTTTTATGTAAAAATTGTCATAGAAATAAAACTCAGTGCATTTCAAACCAGACAAACCCATTAAAAATGGTATATGTACTAAGTGTGTGCAAAAGTTTGTAACAGGCAGAAGAAAACATGGCAGGTCCCATAAACTATATAAATTCTTGCCCAGGATCACTAGCCCAGTCGATTGAGCCATGTCCGTCTGACCGTCTATCTGTATGAACGTCCAGATCTCAGCTATTACAAAAGCTAGAGATACCAAACTTGGCATAGTGGTTCCTTTATAGAATACGCAGATCAAATTTAATTCAAATTTAAGATGTCACGCTCATCGCTCTTGGAAATCGATAAATTACGAATTTTAAGGAATGTATTAAAGTTACAGCTTTTTTACTTGGAACACGTAAAGATGCCGATGATATGCACCCTCGGACAATAAACACAAGAGCTATTCAAGAAAACTTTTACCATAGTTATGCTGCCCGCATCATTGCAGCAGCGTGACCCATCGTTTTAGTCTTTGTGTGCGTGTGACATTTCTGGAGCGCAACTACGAAGTTCGTCGAATGGTATCCTACGGTCGGGCACGCTCGACTGTAGCTTTTCTAACGTGTTCCATTATATTTTTCTGCATCAAAATCAAAAGCCAACTATTTATGTAGTCTGCGATATATGTATCTGAAAGCGTTTTTAATGGAACCTCTACTCATTCAGCTTCTTCAGAGCATGCAGCTGGCATGGCAGTTAATTGCTTAGGTTTCCTTTTCATTGTGTTAAGTAAACCAATTTATTGAATTGTTATGCCTCAGGCTGTTTGAAAAAGCAGACCTTCAATTGGCTGTGAATACATTTTGCTACTGTCGGCACAATTGACTAAGTCTGCTCGCTCCCCTTTCGATTGAGTCGGCAAAAAATGCAAATACAAATGCCGATGCCGCTGCCACTACCACTGCCGCTGCCGCAGTGTGCCTCTAATGGTCTTGGGCTTGGTCGCTGCAATCATCGCCGCCAGCGTGATCATCATCACCGTCAGCATTATCATTGTGGCACAACGGGCAAGGCCTTCTGCCTAGTGTTCTCGGGCGAAGGTTAACGTTGCTGTGGCGTCGATTACAAAAACGAAACTAATACAATTACAGCTGCAAGTAACCGAGCTAAAGTAGCTGGAATTCATGGCGGGATGAAAGTGGCCAAGCCAAGCCAAGTCGAAATAAATGCCTGACAAAGGGTCGATGTGCTTTTATGGGAAATGGCCAGTTTACTTTATTGGCTGTTGGCCGAAATCTCTTTTAAAAAGCCATCGAGTTGGTAATAGATTTTCAATGGAATTTCTTGCATTTAATGTGCCCTAATTTATTTGGAACACTGTAGGAAAACTGAATAAAACTGACGAATAACATGTAACTTATAACAAACAAGTAAGATAGCTACATACGAGTGTGCTCGAATGTAAAATACCCGCTACCCTGCTGATAGTACATCAAAATTATTTGCGGAACAATAAAGAACGGCTACAATCATATTTTGACCGTAAAAGGCCATGGACTTACAATATTTATGCAGTCAAAATCTAAATCTATCTAAAATAAAAAAAAAAAAATTTTGAACACATTTAGTTTTTGACGGGGCTCGAATCTTTAAATGCATAATAGTACTGTTCATTTTGCAGTTCACAACTTAACCCATTTCACCACCGTACTCGCACACACTATTTGGCACAATGCTGCAGGCAGCGCAGCTATGGAAAACGTTAAGCTGAATAACTTCTGTGTTGATTATCCGATTGTTACCAAAAATAGATATCATTTAGCTAGCTATAGTTATCATATAAACCGAAAATGAACAATATGGCATCAAAATTGCGCTTGTAATCAATTTTTTACGAGGTTTTAGTTTGCCTTTCATGTATTAATATTTAGCTTGACTTGTTTTCCACTCTTTATAAACCAGATTCCAAGCGCCAATGAGCGGGCACACCCCTTGTTTCCCTCCCCAGTGGTCAGTTTAATTGGTCGTATCGAGCGGTTAGTTGCCTTGTAGACTTTGATGTTAGTCAACTTTCTAAAAAAAATTCTTCGGCGCACGAAGCTTTTCTGTTTTTTTTTTTTTGCTTAACGCTACGTGATTTATGGCTAACACAGATTGATGCTCACAATCGTAAACAACTCGAGTTTGGCTGCCGCTGTGCAACTTGACGCTGACTACTAAAGAAGCATACATAAACCCTGTAAGTAACACTGAGTGAAGCGGTAGGTAGCACGAAGAGTTCCTTGCTGACGTCCGAGAACCTTGCTATGAATATCGCAATTGTTGTTTGATTTCTTCACCTTTGGCTTTATTTCGAAAGTCAATGGCAAAGGCAAATGGTAAATCCAAATCCAAGGAAAAGCTTCGAAACCTGCGAATCGACTTACAAATTTGCTGCGCTTTCAGTGTTAATGGCTAAGCAGCAAGGGTCACAGTTGGAAGTCAGCAGCAGCGACAACAGCGATAGAAACATGACTAGACGCCCCTTTACCTTTCAGCCCAGCAATTGGCGTCGTGTGGTAAAAGCAATTTAATAAAGCCCTGAACCTTGTGCCAAGTACGAGCTCGGGGGAAAACTATGCATAAACAACAATTCGCTGGCCATCATTAGTCTTAGGTGTTGTTCCAGCAATTATCATTTTTTTTTTTTGGGCTGCCGGACGTTGAGGTTGCCAAAAAGTACAAAGTACCTGAAAAATACAAAATACGTAGTATACATACATGTATGTATGTAGGTAAATTTGTGTACCAAACAACTGACAATTGTCAAGCCTTGTGACACGTCGCGACGGCAGCGCATGCGAATCGAGTGAAAAACAAGTCAGGCAAACAAACTAACAGACGGACAGGCAGTCAGACAGAAATTCGAAAAGACAACAGCTACAAACAGTGCTTAAATACTTTTTATGTATCGCGGATTACCTAGACAGAGCAAATAACAACGAAATGTAGAAAGTGATTAACATCCTTTAGGCGGCCATCGGCTTGAGAATGTTGGCCGTTGGGCTATTGATCGATTGATTTTATTTTTATCAAAGATTGCAATGCAAAGTAATCGCAGTTTATAGTTAGGTGACTTCCCCCTCTACAACAGAGCTATTTATATTTATTATCAAACATGGTAGGAATGTTAAAATGTTATCGAGTTGTCTTAACTGCCTGTTCGATTAAAATGCGATGTTTGTTTGCACTTGGAATGCCTTTGTCGAAAGCAGTTGCTTAAAAGCGCGTGATCCTAATTAATCTAGCAGCCGCCAAGTCGATGCAATGTCTGTCTGTTTGTATGACTGCCTAGATCGCAAAGTCAGTGAAAGGTAGAACTAGAATTTGGCCACACCCCATTGCGCCTCTCTAAAATAAAAATCGGGTTACAACATCAAGTATAATTCTTGGTGTGGACCATTCACTATTTAAAAGATATTTGAAAATGTAACTGCGATTAAATATTAAATATATACATATAGCTTTATTTAGTAAAAACAAGAAAACTTGGATTAATTAGCAAATTTTTTGTTAACGCACTCAATAAAAAATGCAAAGTGCCATTTCTCGCGCAAGCCAACAAAATCAAAACCACAGCAAAGCATTCGGCGATAAGTCGAACTAATTGGCTAAACGGGGAGGGAAATCATTAGTTTTGGGACTGTCTTGCTTTGTCGTCGTGTAATCCCTTTCGCATTGCTATAGAAGTGTAATCGAAACAGAGAACCAGGCTAACAATTGCAAATCTCATTTGCTCACACACAGTGGTATGCGTTACGGCGTAGGGGTTTGTGATGAATGCACTCGGCTCTTAATCTCACTCTTTTTTTCTCTCTCTCTCTCTTTTTCAACCTTGGTTCGGTTGAGCTAATTAGAGCAGCAGCTCTTACGACCTTATTAGCCGCACGAAAAATGCTTTTTAGACCATGGATTTTAAAAAAATACATGGTCTATTGTGTTTGTCGAAATGTGTGTAACAGGCAGAAGGAGGCATCTTACTCAGGATCGATAGCCGAGTCGATTGAGCCATGTCTGTCTGTCCGTCTGTCCATCTGCATGAACGCCTATATCTCAAAAACTAAAAAAGCTAGAGCCACCAAATTTGGTGACAACACTTATGTGGGTCATTTTGTCCACGCCTATTTCTGCCTCCGCAAATCGATAAACCGAATAGTAAGCGCAATAATAAAGCTACAGTATTCTTGGGTGGTGGGTATGATAACTATCAACACCCAAACGATTCCGATCGGATAATGAACATAAAAGTTATTCAACATTTCATATAGATTTGCATTGCGCCCACTGCAAGCAAGCAAGCAGTGCTTTTTCCAAGCAGTGTTTTTTCCAACTGCTTGGACTACTTGGCGTCTAACTGAAAACTATATGTGTTGTTTATTATTTTTCTTTGAAAAAACACGTTTACCAATAACAGGTTTCTAAATCTGATTTTTTTCATGATCTTCCAAAATCCATGGTCTTATGCCGTCCACACTTGACTGTAGCCGTTCTTACTTGTTATTACTGGCCTTTACCTGAACCTTTTTCAGTCACTTTCCTTACCAATTGATGGCCGAGCATTAATATGTCAATCTGTGCTGTGTGCCCCAACAACAATTGAAGTTTTTCCAACGATTGTGTATCAGGCTGATACGACGAGTGAGATCCTGCATTTGCCGTGTGTACAGTTTGCTTTACTTTCGCGGCCATAAGTGCTGCAATTTCGATTTCAATTTTACGAAACTTACTTTGACCTTTTTTAGCGCTCTGTGTGCTTTGTGTTGTGTGCTTGCCAAAGTGCGCCTTTTTGCCTGCTTGTTTGCGCTATTAGTCGCAATGGAAAGCAAACACAAATTGGTGCTAAATTATGCCGGAACTGAACCGAAGTCGCAGCGAAATTATCGACGCCAGCGACAATTTAAATTCAAATTCGTTTTCGACTTTAATTTTGATTTCCCCCATTCTCCCACCACGAGCATTTTAAGTGGCTTACGTCATAAGGCTACGGCGACTGCTCTCGATCATCGCAACCAAATCGTAATTTTTCATCTCGTTGTTGTTGTAGCTGCTGCAGGTACTCAAGATTTTGTTATTATTTTGCGTGCAATCTTAGATCGCAAGTTGAACGCACTCGTAAAAATCTGAGCAAACAATTAAAATGCAACAAGCTGCTGCCCAGACCCGTTGCAAATTCTTTCCTTTCGCCGGTACTCCAAACTATCCACACTTTCATTATGGCAATTTTGACTGGAGGCTCACAATTAAATCATAATGCGTCGCCGTAGTGCGACGTAGTCCGCTGTTGTACGCACCAAGGGGGACGGACGCCTATTGCCGGCAACGGAACAGAAAGTCAGTCGGCTAATGAAAATATTACAATTTAATGAAATTAATATATAGTATTTTAAGCTGCTTTTCAGCTGCCTTAAATGAAAAAAGAAAAAAAGAAAAGAAATGCCAAGCGAAAGTGTTGACCAACTTTATTTCCACTACGCATTTGGCTGTGACTATAACTCGACTTTGACTATAACTCGCACTCAGTTGTACTCACATTCACATTCGACTGGGAACATTCGAAAGTTATTTAGCATGTCTTAATTAAACTTAAATAATGCTCCGCATAAGCAAGTCGCATAAGCCAGTCACAACTTTATTAGACGAGTGCGCAGTACGTAGTGTAAAGCTGTTTAGCTCTCTAATGACTCTGCGTCACGCTGTATCTCCCTCTATGCTGTGTGTGCGGTCGGTCCTCCCACCCACCAAGGGGGCAAGAGGTCTTCTTTACATATAAATAGATATCTTGAGTCAGTTACAACACGCGGGTTTTCAGCGCCCTTCAATCGAGATTGCGTTAGGCCTGCTGACTGACTATGTTACCACAGTCGTGTTATTGGTGTTTTTGTTGTTGTTTGCCAGTCATGTATTTTTATACCATTGCAGATGGTATATTAATTTTGGCCAGAAGCTTGCATCGCACCTTAGGACCAACCCTATAAAATATATATATTCTTAATCAGCATCAATAGGGGAGTCGAACTAGCCATGTCCGTCTGTCCGTCCGTTTGTTGCAACGCAAACAAGTCTCTCAGTTTTAGAGCTATCTTGATGAAACTTGGTATACATGCTTCTCATTGCTGCAGGCTGTAAATAAGTCGGAACGAGCCGGATCGGACCGATCTATCGTATAGCTGTTATACAACCAAGACACTTTCTCAATCTACGCCTTAGTATATCCATTCAAAGCTGTGCTAATTTTATCAAAAACGGACCGATATATCGTATAGCTGCCATTGAACCTATCGTCCGATTATTATAATTTTTCAAGATATCGCTGTAAAACATTTCTGATATATGTCTGCAATGGTATTAAACCTTCGGTGAGCGGAAGGTAGCCTTTCTTTCTTGTTTTCATTTGTTTTCTATAAGTAAGATTATACTTTATGCTAACAGTAGGCGATGTATCTTTAATAATCGCAAAAAGTTGGTGACGTTATCTTATAATCAAGCCAGATAGAATAGAACACGAATAACAAATTTTTTAAATACGTTAAAAATATGCAGAGGATTTATTCAAAATCTTAGTTGATTTTTATTTGACAAAAATTGTTTTCTTTTTTTTTTTTTTTTTGAGCAGGTAAATCCGAATTCTTAGGAGGTGGAAGGTTTTTTCAATATTTTATTGTATTGTGTAATTACGGCCATTTTTAATAAATTATTAGCAAAATTGTATGAAGAAGCACAATTACAATTGCAATTGCGTTTTCCATTGTCTTCCCGGGTGTGTGTGAGTTTGTGTAAGCTTGAGCCTGTGAGCAGAGTGCGATTGCGGGCCCTTCCGTTGTTGCTGCCCGGAGTGTAGATAAAAGTTGGAGATGAATTCCGCGCCGCGGCCGAAAGCAAAGCCAAAGCCAAAGTCAAACTGTTTGATGCGCCACCGATTATAAATTTAACTTATTGTTGCCTGTCTACGTTGTTGTTGGTTTATGCACACAATATCATTATAATAAATATCGCCTGATGTACAGCGCTGCTGTCGCTGCGGTTGTTGTTGCCGTTGTACTTTAATAAGGAAAGTGCTTGGGCTGGCCGCTTGGCCGGCAATGACTGGCCAATGGCCACTGTATTGTCCACTTGGCCGCGCAACCCGCCAGGTTTATTAAACCTCGTCATCATCATCATCATTGTCATCGTGATCGTAGCCATTATTTTCATCAGCAGCAACATCATGAGCTGAGTTTAGTGTTAGTTGCCGGCTATTTAAAACTTTTGCTTTATTTATTAACTTTTCACGCGTCGGCCGCTGTTGCTGCTTGTGGCCATGGCATCCGCATTATTCAGTCATTCATTTGCATGCGTCAACAACGTCTTTGTGACTAACCTGCACGCTGCATTTCTGCCTTCGTATCGACTGGCAAATACTCACTGCGTGCGCATTGGCTTTAATGAATGCCTGCAGCAGGTGTTAACTACTTGGGTGGCGCACTCGGCATGCCAGAAAACTGGGCTAACAACGGCAACAAGATGCGAGGCATATTTTTGTTACACGAGACTTTGCAGACATTCTAACGTCACATGATTAGCACATAATCATTTTTTTGTAATGATGTAAAACGTGTTATTCGTCAGTCACGACATTTTTACAATGAAATCCCCTGAATTTGAAGTCACATGTTAGGAAATGTACAGTGGAAGATAATCCCTTTTTGCCAGACAACTTTTGGTGAGAACTGCGTAACGTCATTGGTCAATCAGAGCATTTTCACTTTCATGAGGGAAAAGCGTGAAACTTTGACAGCAGAGAGGGAAGAAGACAGTGAGACAAAAAGGAAAAAAAGAAGTGCAAAAGTTCACTGATCTTCGCTGCGGTTGTTGTTTCTGTTGTTGTTGCAGTTACAGTTGCTTATTAGCCGCAGTTGCAGTCGCACTTACATTTTTGTTTATTTTATTGTTCCCTGCATTTGGCATGCAAATTATGCAGCTCACTCCGAAAGCGGCAGCAAAAACAAAGCCAACATAAAAATTGTTGAAGTATTTTCACTATGTAAACTTGTGTGCAATTTTTACTGTATATAATAACTTTATTTTGTGGTGAGGTTTGCAAGCTGATGGGAATGATGAAAGTTTGAGCAGGTACTTTTGGAAGTATCTAACAGATATTAACAAAGTTATTTTATACCATTTGACCATTGAAAATAATCAAAAATGGTATACTTAGTTTGGCAGTTTCGTGGAAGACCCCACAAAGTATATATATTCTGACTCAAGATCACTAGCCGAGTCGATTGAGCCATGTCCGTCTGTCTGTCCGTCTGTTCATTTGAACGTCTAGATCTCAGCTATTATAAGAGCTAGGACTACTAAATTTGGTGACAGTATGTGTCATTATTGCACCCTGATCAAGTTTGTTTTGGATTTTAACCATGCCCCCTTCTACCCCCGTAAATCGAAAATATTTTTTCACAACCGCAATTTTGATGCCATATTGTTCATTTTCGGTTTATACACGTATGATAACTATAGCTAGACACGTACGTGTATGGTGGTCAAATGGGTTAAGTAGTGGACTGCTGAACGAACAGTACTATAATGCATTTACGGGATAGAGTCCCGCCCGCGTCAAAAATTAAATTTTTATACCTGCTACTCATAGAGTAGAAGGGTATTATAACTTTATTCAAACCGAAAATGTATGTAACAGGCAGATGGGGATACCTCCGACCCCATAAAGTATATATATTCTGGCTTAGGATCAACAGCCAAGTCGATATAGCCATGTCCGTCTGTCCGTGTAAAAATCTAGATCTCAGATATTATAAGATCTAGGACTACCAAATTTGGGGACAATATGTGTCATTATTGCACGCTGATCAAAAAATTGATTACAAGCGCAATTTTGATGCATTTTTGGTTATATAGCTAGATGATCTCTGAAAATTTGGTAACAATCGGATAATAAACACAGAAGTTATTCAGCTTAACGTTTTCCATAGCTGTAAGCAGCGCTGCTTGCAGCATTGTGTCAAATAGTGTGTGCGTGTACGGTGGTGAAATGGGTTAAATTGTGGACTGCAAAACGAACAGTACTATTATGCATTTACGGGTTCGAGTCCCGCCCGCATCAAAAATTAAATGTGTGCAAAAAAATTTTGTTTTTTATTTTAGATTTTGACTTTGCATAAATATTGTAAGTCCATAGCCTTTTACGGTCAAAATGTGATTGTAGCCGTTTTTTTGTTCCGCAAATAAATGATGTACGAGCAGCTGGGTAGCGGGTATATTACAGTCGAGCATACTCGACTGTAGCTTTCTTACTAGTTTTATTTTAGATTTTGACTATGCCTAAATATTGTAAGTCCATGGCCTTTTACGGTCAAAATATGATTGTGGCCGTTCTTTATTGTTCCGCAAATAATTTTGATATACGGGCAGCTGGGTAGCGGGTATCTTACTGTTACACACACTCGACTGTAGCTTTCTTACTTGTTATATACCATTCGACCATTCAAAATGGTCAAAAATGGTATACTAAGTTTGTGCAAAAGTATGTAACAGGCAGAAGGAGACATGGCAGTCCCCACAAAGCGTATATATTCTGGCTCAGGATCAACAGCCGAGTCGATTGAGCCATGGCTGTCTGTCTGTATGAACGTCGAGATCTCAGCTATTACAAAAGCTAGAGACACCATATTTGACATGATGGTTCCTGTATACCATACACAGATCAAATTTATTTCAAATTTGGAGTGCCACGCCCACCGCCCACGCAAATCGAAATTTTGCGAATATTAAGAAAAGTATTACAGTTACAGACACCAAATTTGGCATGATAGTTCCTGTAAATCATGCGCAGATAAAGATTGTTTCAAATTTGAGGTGCCACGCCGACCGCCCACCCAAAAAGATAATTTACAAATATTAAGGAAAGTATTACAGTTACAGACACCAAATTCGGCATGAAGGTTCCTGTATACCATACGCTAATCAAGTTTATTTCAAATTTGAGGTGCCACGCCCACCGCCCACACAAATCGATGATTTTTGAATTTTATGGAAAGTATTACAGTTGCATACACAAATTTGACATGATGATTCCTGTACATCATGCGCAGATGATGTTTATTTTAAATTTGAGGTGCTACGCCCACCGCCCACGCAATCGATAATTCACGAATATTAAGGAAAGTATTTAGGTTACAGATTTCTGCTTTAGAATACGTAAAGATGCTGATAATATGCACCCAATCCCAAAATTACAGTCTGATCGGTCAACAAAAACAGAAGTTGTTAAAGAAAACGTTTTTCGTAGTTCCATTGCCCGCGTCATTAAAGCATATCGTCTGCATCGTTTTAGCCTTTGTGTGTGTGAGAGCGAGCTAGTACTAGTTAGTGCAACTACGAAGTTGGTCGAATGGTATCTTACGGTCGGGCGCTCTCTACTGTAGCTTTCCTTACATGTTTTTTTCTAACATTTGTATGTGCAAAAATTTCATTTATTATTTTAGATTTTGACTTTGCATCTATATTGTAAGCTCAAGGTGTTTTTAGGTCAAAATCTAGTTGTAGCCGATCTTTAGTGTTTCGCAAATAGTTTTGGTGAATGGGTACGGGTAGCGGGTATATAACAGTCGAGCATTCTCGACTGTAGCTTTCTTGCTTGTTTTATTTTTTTATTTCAATTTGCCGCCAGTTGCCAACTGCCCCGACGTTGCCTTGTTTTTGCCGCTTGTGCCTCATCCCGATTGCCAGCAGCGGCAAACGCAAGTCGTAACTCGTTTGGGGCTGCCCCGGGAGACGTGGAGCAGAATAAGCACGCCATCGTATCTATAAATAAGAGAGTAACCAATCCAATATAAATAGCACTGGCTCGCCGCTGCTGCTATTGCTGCTGACGCTATTGGTGCAAAATGTGAGGCAGCTAATCAGCGGACAGGCATCGCATTTGCTGGTAATCATTATTAATAGCCGGGCAATTACAACACCCAACGGCGGTGACGGCGAAGGGTGAAGTCAAGCGGAGAAACTGATAAACGGATGCGTCCAAGGCGACGACTCATCTGCCTGATAAAACTGCAATGAAAAATGCAAAAATAGTTGGAAAAAATGGTAGTAAAAAACTGATTGCATGTTGTCTACTCGAAGAAACAAAAGCTTATAAAACAAGTAAGAAAGATACAGTCGAGTGTGCTCGACTGTTATATACCCGTTACCCAGCTGCTCGTTCAACAAAATTGTTTGCGAAACAAAAAAGAACGGCTACAATCATATTTTGACCTAAAAAGGCCATGAATTTAAAAAGTCAAAGTCAAAATCTAAAATAATAAAAAAAGTTTTCGCACACACAAATGTTAGAAAAAACAATTAAGAACGGCTACAGTCAAATTTTGACTGCATAAGATGGCTTTTCGAAGATCATGAAAAAAATCAGAATGTTATTGGTAACCGCGTTTTCAAAGAAAAACAAAAACAGAAAAAACAAAAATATATAATTTTTAGTTGGACGCTCTGGGATTTGAACCCACGACCCCATTAAATCATTAGTTTTGCAGTCCGCAACTTAACCACGGACGCACTTACGCGTTGGTTGTCAACGTTGATATTTAAGACACCCCCCCAATTAAAATGCATCAAAATCCAAGCAATGGGAAAAAACACTGCTTGCATGCAAGGGGTGCAGCTCAAACTAAAGAAAAAGTTGAATAACTTTTATGTTTATTATCCCATCGTAACCAAATTTTTAGCAATCGTTTGGGTGGTGATAGTTATTATACAAACCAAAACTGAATACTGTAGCTTTAATATTGCGCTTGCTATTTGGATAATTCGATTTGTGGGGGCGGAAGTAGGCGTGGCCCAAATTTAAATAAAAGTTGTATAGCGTATGACCCATAAGCGTTACCGCTTTTCAACAATATAATTATGATTGTTCTGTGAACGTGTGTAAGTGTGACTCTGTTCATTGGGTTCAAAAATTGCTGTTTGCAATTCCAATTTATTAAGTTGCTGTGTCGGGCAGAGCTACGTCTTGAGCATGGGTGGAGCTTATCGTTATACCCTGGTGAAAGATTTTCTAATTTGTTAATGTAGCTTAATCAGGTTTTTATACCATTCGACCATTGAAAATGGTCAAAAATGGTATACTAAGTTTGTGCAAAAGTATGTAACAGGCAGAAGGAGACATGGCAGACCCCATAAAGCATATATTTTCTGGCTCAGGATCAACAGCCGAGTCGATTGAGCCTTGGCTGTCTGTCTGTATGAACGTCGAGATCTCAGCTATTACAAAAGCTAGAGACACCAAATTTGACATGATGGTTCCTGTATACCATACTCAGATCAAGTTTATTTCAAATTTGGGGTGCCACGCCCACCGCCCACGCAAATCGGTAATTTACGAATATTAAGGAAAGTATTACAGTTACAGACACCAAATTTGGCATGATAGTTCCTGTAAATCATGCGCAGATAAAGATTGTTTCAAATTTGAGATGCCACGCCCACCGCCCACGCAAATCGATAATTTTTGAATATTAAGGAAAGTATTACAGTTACGGACACCAAATTTGGCATGATGGTTCCTGTAAATCATGCGCAGATGAAATTTATTTGAAATTTGAGGTGCCACGCCCACCGCCCACGCAAATCGATAATTTACGAATATTAATGAAAGTATTACAGTTACAGACACCAAATTCGGCATGATGGTTCCTATAAATCATGCGCAGACGAGATTTATTTGAAATTTGAGGTGCCACGCCCACCGCCCACGCAAATCGATAATTTTCGATTATCAGGAGAAGTATTGAAATTACAGCTTTCTGCTTTGGTCTGAACGTAAATAATTGCAATATAAATCTATTTTCCAAATAACAATCCAATCGGACCATAAACACAGCAGTTATCCATGTTTCCGTTTTCCGTACTTCCACTGTTTGCGCCTGTTCTGCGCGTCGTGACGTCATCGTCACGATGCTTCGTTTCAGCCGTAGCGTGTGTAAAGCTATGCCGTTTTCACATGTAGATGGCGCTACTCAGAGATAAATATAATCTAAACAATAGGTGGAGGATAAACTTGTGCAGAGATTTTTGATGGAATTAAATATGTGATAATTTGTTTCGAAACTGGGCGAATGGTATCTTACTGTCGGGCGCGCTCGACTGTAGCTTTCTTTACTTGTTTATTTTAGCTATTATCTTATAAAGTTTAGTACATGCCATGATATTATTTAGACACTGGCTTATTTGAATTAGTTTTCCAAGTTATTTACCTTTTAGTTTTATAGTAAAATATCACAAGACATTTTAGCCATCCCAATTTTAGTCATATGTACCACATGCTGTTTGTTCGGCTTGTTACCCAATGGTATGTTAGGTTTCGGTACAGTGTTCAAGTCAGCTCTAACTGGATTTGGTACACTTCCATTAAATCGGTCTCTTAATAACTGGTAATTATTTAAATGAAATTAACCTGGATTTTTTTGTTTAGCTTTAGCTGCATTTAACCACAATTTAGACCGAAGCAATGATAGTGGTTTTTTGTGTGTGTTCGTGTGCGAGTGTCCAAGGCCTTGGGAAAAATATATGCAAGACACAATGGCAAATTCAAAACCAAGGCGTTGTCGGTAATCCCCTCATCCCGAGGCGTCTTTTAACAGTTGTCTTTCACTGCAGCTGATCGCGGCTTATCGGGCAATTCGCTGACAAGACGCAGTTTCCCTTTGCACTTAGTTCGGGTATCAACAGTCGTCGCTTTCGCACATGTCGGCTTACATATCTCTACATACAATATACGATATAAATCACATGAACATGGGTTCCGTTCATAGTTATTTTTCTAACCGAGAGTTAAAAATTTAATTTTTTTCGGTTTTAATTTCATTATTTCACACATCAACAATACGAGTATTTGGCGGGGCTATGATCAATAATTAAAATACCAACGAACCTATCCAAACATAAATTCCCGACGTCATAGCTGCAACGCTCTCATTATACTCATAGCGTAAAAGGGTATTATAACTTTGTTCAAACCGAAAATGTATGTAACAGGCAGAAGGAGACATCTCCGACCCCATAAAGTATATATATTCTGGCTCAGGATCAACAGCCCAGTCGATATAGCCATGTCCGTCTGTCCGTGTGAAAATCTAGATCTCAACTATTATAAGAGCTAGAACTACCAAATTTGGTGACAAAATGTGTTATTATTGTACGCTGATCAAGTTTATTTTGGATTTTGGCCACGCCGCCTTACAAGCGCAATTTTGATGCCATATTGTTCATTTTTGGTTTATATGATAACTATAGCTAGCAGATGATCTCTGAAAATTTGGTAACAATCGGATAATAAACACAGAAGTTATTCAGCGTAACGTTTTCCGGCAGCGCTGCCTGCAGCATTGTGCCGAATAGTGTGTGTGTTTACGGTCGTGAAATGGGTTAAGTTGTGGACTGCAAAACGAACAGTACTATTATGCATTTACGGGTTCGAGTGCCGCCCGCATCAAAAAATAAATGTGTCCAAAAAAAATTTTGTTTTTTATTGCATAAATATTGTAAGTCTATGGCCTTTAACGGTCAAAATATGATTGTAGCTGTTCTTTACTGTTCCGCAAATAATTTTGATGTACGAGCAGCTGGGTAGCGGGTATATTACAGTCGAGCACACTCGACTGTAGCGTTCTTAATTGTTTTGAACTATTACCGCCCGATATAGTATACTTCGGCTTTTGTTACTGTTATGTTGATGGATAATTGTTTGGTCGATACTTTGGCAGTTTCAGCTGAAACATTTTCCTTTGACTGAGTGACATTTTTCGTTGCGAAAAGTGAAAAACTCTTATTAATATTTGGGCGATACAAAATGTTAGTGCAAATTGCTTCAGACCGGTACAAATCGATCGTATCGGTTGATTTAATATTTATACTGTGTAAGTAAGTGCACAACTATTCAATAAAATGTTTATAATTACATATATTCTTGTTTTTGCTTTGCAAATCACTCAAATAGTTTTAATCAATATATATGTATGTATAGCTGTTGGTTGTTTAACCTTCACGTTTTTGTACCTTTAGCGAGGGTAGATTTCGTTTGATCAGGTGTTTGTAACGCACAGAAGTGGATAGCATTTTTCAACCAAAAACCGACAGCACTAATGTTTAGCTATTTCGTCAGTTTTCACGACAAAATTTGGCACATATTATTTTTGTTGGTCAGATTATTTTGGTGTTTAACTTTCATATAAGTTATGGACTATTGAAGATATTATTTAAGATCAAATTTACCGCAAAATACTTTTGCCACTTTTCTATAAAAGTCTGTCAAAATTTGATCAATATCGGACAATTGTAAAATACCAGCTCGGTAATCAATCGGAAAGCAGGACATTTCTCGAAAACCTATGTTGTTTTTTGAAATATAACACGCACTAGGAAAAATGGTTTATTAGTTACATTATATTTCCACCTCCATTAAATAACACTGATTTGGTATGCAACCCTCATAGGGTGGGTCAGTTATAAAAAAGACTTTTTTAGAAAATTTAATGTTATTAGGAATTTAATTTACCCAAAGTTTTTATACACGATTAGTATTTTGAAAGTATGTGCTATTATTTATAATAGTTAACAATCGATAATAAGTGTTGTGAAAACATGCAACGGTATAAAAACCTTCGGCTTGTGGCTTATACTATTTTTCTTGTTGTTTTTATTTTTGCCACTTTTTAGACCATGGATTTAAAACAATACATTGCCTATTGTGTTTGTCGAAATGTGCGTAACAGGCAGAAGGAGGCATCTGCGATCACAAGCCGAGTCGATTAAGCCATGTCCGTCTGTATGAACGCCTATATCTCAGAAACTAAAAAAGCTAGAGTCACCAAATTTATGTGAATCATACGCTGTAAAATTTTTATTAAAATTTTGTCCACGCCTACTTCCGCCCCGCAAATCGAAAACCCGTATTGCAAGCGCCTATATCTCAGAAACTTAAAAAGCTAGAGCCACCAAATTTGGTGACAACACTTATGTGAATCATACGCTGTAAAATTTGTATTAAAATTTGGGCGACGCCAACTTCCGCCCCCGCAAATCGAAAAACCGTATTGCAAGCGCAATAATAAAGTTTTGGTGTGAATGATAACTATCACCACCTAAACGATCGCTGAAAATTTGGTTCCGATCGAATAATGAACATAAAAGATATTCGGCGTTTCAAATAGATTTGCACTGCGTCCACTGCAAGCAAGCAAGCAGTGCTTTTTCCAAGCAGTGTTTTTTCCAACTGCTTGGACTGCTTGGCGTCTTACTGAAAATAATATGTGCTGTTTATTATTTTTCTTTAAAAATCACGTTTACTAATAACAGTTTTCTAAATCTGATTTTTTTTCATAACCTTGAAAAATCCATGGTCTTATACAGTCAACACTGACTGTAGCCGTTCTTACTTGTTCGTTTTAACTTTAATGATTAGTTAAACGTTATTTACACATTATAGTTAACGAATTTCTTAATACCCGGAAGCATTTGTAAATAAATAAAATTTATTTTCAATTTTAATTTGAATATACTTGTATGTACGTCAACTAAGTACAACAACCTTTTCCATAGTTACATTAAATTGTTGCTATTAATAATGAGCAGTCAGTCCAGCAGCGTCGTCTATGTGACTGACTTCTCCATTCGGCGGCCCAAATGTCAGAGACATACATTTTCCCCTAGACTGCAAATAGCAAAACATAATAGTCCATGTGACAATCTAGCATACGAAAAATTAACCATCAGACCATTTATGAAACACACAATTTGCCAGACGAAGCCGTACAACACGTAGATTGCTCACAACCACTCTCCACCTCCCTCACCGCCACCCCTCTTTCTGACCACTTCTCCTCTTCCCTGGCCGGAAATTTAATTAAATTCGCATTGAATGGAAATTGGATTGGAAATATACGGCAAATTGAGCTAGGCTAGAGCCAAATGTGGGCAGTAGACGTACGAAAGAACGAAGTTAGCACGACTGGTGCATACCCTAGACATGGGACACAGAATACTGTAATGCGTCTGCTATACCCTCCTTATACTGGTTGCACTGTTCAGAGTCGTGTCAGTCAAACAAAAATTATGCAGATAAAACTTGCAATAAAAATTGGTTGTTGATTGTTAACTACATAAATACATATGTTAAGATAAGTCGAAAATATATTTAAACAGAATTGCCTATGTCTGCAACTTGTCATTTTACCAAATTTGGTAACTTGCAACGAGTTGTCATTGGCAGCAGCGTTTACTCTAATCAAATAATTGCGTTAATAAATTTGCCTAAAATCACTTCGCGTCACTCGATTTGCATATACGGTTCACGAAGCTATTCCAAGTGGATGCTGTCGCATGTCCCTTAACGGGGTTTTTGTGCTTATCAAGTTGCCATTGAAAGGCAAACAAAAAGAGAGCTTGGCAATATACGAATATATCAGTTTCATGGCCCGACTTGATGTATTGTCTCAATTTCCATATCCAACTCAATCTCGCTACAGTCAAAATGATTTCTCTCTCTCGTTCTCTCTCTGTCTATCGTTTCTATTTCAAGTAAACTTTTAACCTTGTTCGCATCGATCTGATCTGTTTTCTCCAAATTCGGGTTTGGCCTGTTTGCTTCAAATTGTTTGGGGCAGGCTCATTTTAGCTTAGCTCATCGGAGAAGGGAGAGAAACCATCAAAACCAGACTTTGTTTTAAGAATTATGTATACAGACATACAGTCATACATTTTAAGTGTTTCGGAGCACTTTATTTTATTTTTATACCATTCGACCATTGAAAATGGTCAAAACTGGTATACTAAGTTTGGTCAAATGTATGTAACAGGCAGCAGGAGGCGTGGCAGATCCAACAAAGTATATATATTCTGACTCAGGATCACTGGCTGAGTCGATTAAGCCATGTCCGTCTGTCTGTCCGTTTGAACGTCTAGTTCTCAGCTATTACAAAAGCTAGAGAAACCATATTTCACATGAAAGTTCCTGTATACCATAGATAGATCGAGTTTATTTTCAATTTTCGATGACACGCCCACCGCCCACGCAAATCACTTATTTACGATATTAGGAGAAGTATTGAAGTAAAGCTTTCTGCTTTGGTATGAACATAAATAATTGCAATATAAATCTATTCCCCAAATTACAATTCATTCGGACGAAATTATCCATTTTTCCGTTTCCATTTTTTCCGTACTTCGACTGTTTGCGCCTGCGCTGCGCGTCGTGACGTCATCGTCAGGTTTCAGCCATGGCGTGTGCAAAGCTATGCTGTTTTCACATGTAGATGACGCTATTCAAAGATAGATCTAATTTAAACAATAGGTAGCCGATAAACTTGTGCAAAGTTTCTTGATGGAATTAAATGTGTGATAATTTGTTTCGAAACTAGGCGAATGGGATCTTACTGTCGGGTGCGCTCGAATGTAGCTTACTTTACTTGTTTACAAAAAATGGTATGCAAATCCTTTAATCCATATTTTTCGATAGCGGAGCACGCAAAACACTTATAACCTTTACGTCTCTCACAACCAAACAAAAAATGCTATTCACTTGAATCTTGGAACAGATGTTCGGGAAGAGTGTATCGATAATCGAAAGTACGTTGCCCGCTAAATTTGAAAAGTCACCTTGCTTATTGAACACACCTCGTATACTGAAGCATATTGTGCAAAATGGTTCCATTCTATACTGAAGATCATTTGTCTAGTTATGCGATAATTCCTTAAACTAGTTCCCCCCCAAAATTTGTTCAGCTCTTAATTTTTCTTGATCTTGGTCGTAGGCAAGTGAGCTGAAATCGTTCGTCGTCGTATACTTTTGTTTATTCAATTTCGTTTGAAACCAGTTTTATTTGTCTTTCGTTTTTGTGGGGATTCTATTGTGCCGTTCTGTTTTGCAGCTTAACATGGTTGCCGAAGGTCTTATAGGCTGGCAGACGTTTTTTGCAATCATCTCTCTGGCAGCCAGCCAAAGTCAAATGTCGTAACACAAGGCTTGTCTTATGATTTTCGGTGTTTACACAGCTGCAAACCAGAAGACAACCCACTCGAATCGAATCTTCTCTGTGCCAAGCGCATTATCAAGCCAATTGCCAACTGTTGCACATTTGTGTTGTACGGCTTAGTTGCTGTTCGGTTGTTTGTGCCAATTGTGATGAATCCAGCCAAAAAAAAAAAATACAAAAACCATTTTGATTATTTTCACATTGTCCGCGCAATTTTTGGGCCAAAGAGTCGTCAGGCAGACAATGGAAATCCACTCATAATGGCTCAGGGACTATAAAAGCGTCATGGATCATAATTCATCGTTGTCGCTCTCTCTGTCGTTCTTGTTGTTATCTCTGCGGGGCAGCATTGCCATTTCATACCAGCGACGCCTGCCTAGTCATCGTTTATTGGCGCATTGATTCGTCTGGCGCAGCATTGATTGTCCAAAAGATATGCCAATCGGGCAAAACGCCAATTGGTAATGGCTGAAGTGGCCTCTTGTTGCCACCGCCGCCGCACACATTTTTAAAAGGGGCAGGTCGGGCAGCTAACTCCCGCTAAGCGTCGCAAAATTTGTGGCATCCCACGAGCTTCGTCTTCGCTCCATTTGCATGTGGCCAGGGGCTGAGCTTGTTTTTATACCATTCGACCATTGAAAATGGTCAAAAATGGTATACTAAGTTTGTGCAAATGTATGTAACAGGCAGAAGGAAGCGTGGCTGACCCCACACAGTATATATATTCTGACTTAGGATCACTAGTTGAGTCAATTGAGCCGTGTCCGTGTGTCTGTCCGTCTGTCCGTTTGAACGTCTAGATCTCAGCTATTACAAAAGCTAGAGACACCATCACGCCCACCGCCCACGCAAATCGATAATTTACGATTATTGGGAAAAGTATTGAAGTGAGAGCTTTCTGCTTTGGTATGAACATAGATAATTACAATATAAATCTATTCTCAAAATTACAATCCAATCCGTTTTCCATACTTCCACTGCGTGCTTCTGTGCTGCGCGTTGTGACGTCATCGTCACGATGCTTTGTTTCAGCCGTAGCGTGTGTACAGCTGATTGCTGTTTTCACATGTAGATGGCGCTATTCAAAGATAGATCTAATTTTCAATAATAGGTGGCGGATGAACTTGTGCAGAGTTTTTTGATGGAATTAAATGTGTGATAATTTGTTTCGAAACTGGGCGAATGGTGTCTTACTGTCGGTCGCGCTCGACTGTAGCTTTCTTTTCTCGTTTTTAATATTCTAAGCTCATTATTTGCTCATTTTTTTAGCCTTCGACGTAAAAAATTTTTCAAAAATTTTTAACACAGTTTTTTGTTTTTCGATGACTAAGTGAAAGTTTTTTATGGTCGGTTTTTGTTTTATCTGGCGGTTTTGTTTTTATGGCAGCAAAATATTACAACTAAACGAAGTTGCGGGCAATACGCGGCTATATATAGCAAAGATATTTGTCTGTACTATACTAAACCCTGTTTACTATATACATTCTAGCTTAAATCTATCTTCCGTCGTTAAAGATCGTACGTCGTTCGACTTGGCCAACTTACGACGCGGCAATTAAAATTTATCATATGTTGTTAAGAGTCAACAGCCAGAGTGAGAGTTTTATTGGTAATACACACCCAAAAACAAACACGCGCACAAACACATTATTAACCTTTAGTTAGCAACGTGACGTATACGTAATTTGTGTCGTTGCTCCCTTCTGCAGGATGCTTTTTCGTACTACTTAAGGCTCATCTCCTTGAGCGCACCAATTTGTGGTGCGCTGGCGCTACGTGACCATGAACACGATTTCGATTGTCTGCTGAAGTGTGTCAAAAGTGTTGCCAATTGTGTTGTGTAATGCCAACAGAACACTCAGACATAAGGATTGAGTACATTTCAAAAGGGGCAAAAGCGATTCATTTTTGGCCTTAGAAGCAGCTTTAAGCTGATTCCTAATTGGATTACTAAGCAACTCAACTCATTTGATTAGCCACAGTAATCAAAAGTTGCAGCTGTGATTCACGCGCTTATCGCATATCAGCTAATTCAGCCCACTATCGCAGCTGGCCAAGTAAAAAGCATAACATTATTTTTTCAGCCTTATCAACTAACTGCGTTGATGATAAGCCAAGTTAGCAAGTAAACACTCACACACACACTCGGGCTTCGCTTTGAAAATTGCGTTGCCATTTTTTGTCGCACACACTAAACGATTGCAGAATCTGCTTGCGGCAGGTGGGCGCAGCTACGATAAGATCGTATCGTTTGGAATCGTGTACGGGTACCGTGCAGCTCGCTGACAAACTACACATAATAAATTATTTTGTATTTTGTACAAAATAAATCAGCCTCTGAAAGTAAAACGTACCGGATGTTGGCAGATTGACAAAACGACGCAGCGCTGCGCCGAACCGAACAGAACTGTGATTATATAGATAGGTAGATAGATAGATAGATTAATCGCTTGGGTGGCTGCCAGTCCAACTGGCTGTACCTCTCCATCTGTCTTTTCTCTTTCTTTTTCTACCCCTGGTTGGATGCATTGACGGATTGTTGTTTAGCTGCCACATTAAAATCGACGGAACGTACAACAGCAAAGTTGGTTTTTTTTGTTGCTTTTTGACATTGTGCCGTATTGCTGCTGTTGTTGCCATTGTATAAGTTCAATGAACAGCAAAATTAAATGCAAGCCGAGCAATTCGGAAAAGGGTGTGTTGGCTATTGGAAACAGACTCGTCAGGCCAGGCCTGCCTGGCCAGCACAAACTGTTTCAAAATTCTTTCGATTGGGTAGGGCAGGGTACAGCACAGCTCAACACAGGGTAAAGCTAGGGCTGTCTAGGTCAAAAGAACTGTAACTTAAGACGTGCAAAGTTGTCAAGAGCGCAACAACTGCCGGTTCGGGCACAATCAAATTGCTGGCGCAACAGAACGACAAAATTATGGCCAATGCTAATTGGCAAAACTCGTTGTGTGATTATATGGGTGAAAGTCCATGTAACGGCCAGCAACAGCAACAACAAATTGTGGCAATGATGAAATATTGACATAATTTAAAAGCACACAGAAAGCGATGCAACAAAAGTGGTTGCTTTAGGCCGAGATATTATGATACAGTCACACCTAGCGCGTACATGTGTTTGTAACATGAGTATGTGTGTATATATACTTAAGTTAGTTAAATCGATTGCTGGAGCTGCTTACGCTGCTGGCGGCCATTTTCGCATGTTCGCTGGCAGCGCCAGAAAATCGATTAGAAACCGCTATCAAATGGACGGCAAGAGGTGTGCCCGTTGGCCAAAACAGACAGCGGCAACGGTAGCTAATAGAGACGGTATTGACAGAGGGACCGAGGGAGCGAACGACAGTCGGACACCCTGGGAATTGATTCCAGGCAATTTATGACGGTTTATCAAAACGCAAGCGAAAATAAAAGCGAAGCTCCGAAGAAAAGAAAGAAAGACTTCGATGAGAAATATAAAGCGATACGAAACAAAACGAAATGAAAATTAAAATGTCTGCAATTAAAACTATTAAACAGTTAATTAATTTAATGCTTACTACCAAGTGCTCCAACTTACAACTAAAATAGCAACAACAACAGCAAACACAACAACAACGGTAACTGACCACTGGCACCTTATGTGTTAACCAAGTTTTTAATAACTTTGGCAAAAGAGTCTTTGCTCTTTGCATAGTTTATGAGTTTAATTAATTTTTATTTTGTTTTCGATGATTTTTCCTTTTTTTTTGCGGAACATTTTGTTGCTCGGCGATTACATAATATCTTTTATGGGCAGTGTAAAGAGTATTTTTTCTTTTTGTAAGTTTATCAAATTGCATTCGAGTTGGGTCGGCATAAAGTCCAGCATTGATTTATGGCGAAAAGCAGCAGGCAGACAGAGAAGGAAATGATATAGCTAAACACAAACTAATCAATACCATTTATAAAAATAAGTTTGGAGTTTGTAAATGCTGTAAACTAATTAGGTTTATTATGTGCTTAACATAAATTAAACTTTTTAAATAAGTGTGAGAGTGAATGGAAAATCAACGATCCTTACTCGACTGCGACCTTCACTTGCCAATTAACCATCTAAATGACTAGTTGGATAAATTTCAATAACTTGTACTAGGAATTGTTGGAATAATTACAACAGGGAGTTGGAATGATGCAAGAATAACAAAAACAAATAAGTAGGAAAGCTACAGTCGAGTGTGTTCGACTGTTATCCCCTACCTAGCTGCTCGTTCACCAAAATTATTAGCGAAACAATAAAGAACGGTTATAATTATATTTTGACCTAAAGAGGATACAATATTGATGGAAAGTCAAAATCTAAAATATTTAAACAAGTAAGAAAAGCTACAGTCGAGCGCACTTGACAGTAAGATACGCGACGATGACGTAATGATATGCTGCTAAGGAGCAAGTAGTGGTATTATGGAAAAATTGAATACGAGGGTCGTTTGATAAGACCGTGACTTTTTGTATTTGCCGCGCACCTGCTCTAAATACAACACTGCTCCTGTCAGCAGTTATCGATTAACAGCTGACTGTAAAATTTTGAGAAAGCTGCGTTTTTTGGTTTGCGTTTTATAGGCATTGAAAGCAGACGATCTCGTGAATTTTAACGAAAATGGAAAAAGTGAATTTCGTGTGCTAATTAAGCATTATTTTTGCGTAAAAAATCCATCACCGAAACCAAGGAAAGACTTGATAAATATTATGGGGACTCTGCACCATCAATTTCAATGGTTAAGAAATGGTTTACTGAGTTCCGTTGTGGTCGTACCAGTACAAGTGATGCCGAACGTTCAGGTCGCCCAAAAGAGGTCGTCATGCCAGAAATCGTCGACAAAATCCATGGAATGATATTGGATGATCGGAGAATGAAAGTGCGTGAGGTAGCTGAGGCTGTAGGCATCTCAACTGAACGGGTACATCACATTTTACATGAATATTTGGACATGAAAAAGCTTTCCGCGCGATGGGTGCCGCGATTGCTCACACACGACCATAAGCGCAACCGTGTGACCATTTCAAAGGAGTGTTTGGCGATGTTCAACCGCAATCCAAACGAATTTTGCGCCGTTTCGTTACCGTAGACGAAACATGGATCCACCACACCACACCAGAGACCAAAGAACAATCAAGACAGTGGGTTTCTCCGGGTGAACGTGCACCAAAGAAGGCCAAGGTGGGTCTGTCGGCCAACAAGGTCATGGCCACAGTTTTTGGGATGCACAAGGTATCATTCACATCGATTACCTTGAAAAGGGTAAAACGATCACCGGCGAATATTATTCAGAGCTTTTGGACAGATTCGATATTGATTTGAAGCAGAAACGACCGCATTTGGCGAAAAAAAGTGCTGTTCCATCAGGACAATGCACGGGTGCACACGTGTGTAGTCAGCATGGCAAAATTTCATAAATTGGGCTACGAACTGCTACCCCATCCAGCATATTCTCCAGATTTAGCCCCCTGTGACTATTTTTGTTTCCAAACATGAAGAAATGGCTCGGCGGTAAGAGATTCGGGTCAAATGAAGAGGTCATCACAGAAACAAACGACTATTTTGAGGGCCTTGAGAAAACCTATTATTTGGAAGGAATAAAAAAATTGGAAAAACGCTGGACTAAATGTATAGAGCTAAAAGTTTTTTTTAATAAAACGCTTCTTTGACGAAAAAAATATATTTTATTCAAAAAGTCACGGACTTATCAAACGACCCTCGTACTTTTGTCATAAAGCTAACTCAAAAATGTATTAACCCATTTTCAGAGTCGGTGAGCGTGGCACCTCAAATTTGAAATAAACTCCCGGAGATTTTGATGTATATACCTTCATACCAAATTTGGTGTCTCCAGATTTTATAATAGCTGAGATCTGTGTGTTCACACAGACGCGCGATGGACAGACAGACGGACATGCTTCATCGACTCGGCTAGTGATCCTGAGTCAGATTATACACTTTGTGGGGTCTGCCACGTCTCCTTCTGCCTGTTACATATATTTTCGCAAACTTACGGAGGCGGAAGGGGGCGTGGTCAAAATCTAAAATAAACTTGTTCAGTGTGCAATAATAACACATATTGTCCCCAAATTTGGTAGTCCTAGCTTTTATTATAACTGAGATCTAGATTTTCACAAGGATAGACAGACGGACGAACGGACAAATCCTAATCCTGAGCCAGAATATACATATATACTTTATGGGGTCGAAGATGTCTCCTTCTGCCTGTTACAAACATTTTCGGTTTGAACAAAGTTATAATACCCTTCTACTCTATGAGTAGCGGGTAGAAAAATATCTTGAGTAAACCAAAGACACAGCAGCAGCAACAACTACAACAAAACGGAGTGGAAATGTGTCAGGCGAACAGACGCGCTTTGTCTCATGGCCAACAACCGACGATTTTATCATTGCAACAGCTGTTGTTGTTGTTGTTGTTGTTATTCTTATTGTTGTCTCTATAGTAATTTGTTGTAATTTGCCGCTGCTGTAACTGCTCAACAATTTTGTGTGTAGGGTTGTGTGTGTGTCGCGTCTGTTTTGGGGAGTTTTTGCTAAAGTGTCGAAAAGTTGTTAATTGAATTACAACACTTGCGTCGCTTGAGTGCGACGATAACCAACTGAACAACAGAGCAACAAACTAACAAACAACAAAAATCCAAAAGGCGCCAAGAGCCTGCGCACACTTTAGAAATTGTTGGCTCTGTTGTTGTAGTTGTTACTATAACTGGTCGGTTGGTCTTTTCAGCGATTTCCTCATGTGCAGTATGTTGCAAGCTGCCCATTCAATATTGTGTTTTAACTTTGTTGTGCTCTCTTGCTTTTTTTTTTCAAGAATTATAAATATTACAACTTGAAAAAATAAATAATAATAATGTGCGATGTCTATTAATGGCAAATAATGGCGCGCCATAGATTTGGGGTCAGGGGAGGAGGGAAACCCTTGAGTAGCGTGAGTGGCGTGGCGTGGCTTATGAAGCTGCAGATATTGCAGCTCAACGACAGCCACCGTCGCCTGCAATTGCCTTTTTAATATGGCCTACACCAAAGTAGTCGCTATGAACGCACAATGTCCCAGCCCCAGCCCAGACTCTGACTCTAACTACGACTCCGATGGCCCCACCCGAGTACGTCGACGATGACGTTGGCTGGCAAAGAGTGGCCTCGTCTTGCGTCAGAGTCGGCGGTGGCGGGGTTTGCCGTACCCAACAGCGGCTAGGCAACAAAACGCCAACATGAAGCATGGCAACCGGCAACTCCATTCAAATTGAATTCGAATTGGAAATAAAAACGTAAACGAACACGAACGAGAAATAAGGAAATTTACACCGTATACATACGTATTGGCATAGTCCGTGCGCAATGACTCTTTAAAATGGTATCCATAAGCCATGTGTTCGGCAGCCATTGTAATTAATAAGCGCTCTCAAGTGCTTTATACGTAAGACACTAACGTGGCTTAATTAAACTCGTGTATGTATGTGTGTGTCTGTGTATGAATGTGTTATGCAAAGGCTGGATTAATCGAAAAGTGCCAGGCTGCACTTCAAAATTCGGGTTTCTAAGCCCCTTTGTGGATTTCAATCGAACAAACAAGCTACAAGTAACAAAAACAACACTTGAAACAGAGTAGAAAAGCGGTTACAAAGGTTACATTGTTTCACACAGTTAACAATGAGCAGCAAAAGCAAACGTGAATTAGATATTTTTCAGAAACGCAGTGAAAATTATTTTTGCTAGTTGAAGCGTGGCAGACACTACGTTACGTGTACGACATGGTGGGAAGAGAAACTGACAAAGACAGCGACGTCAAAGACGTCCCTACCCCCCCCCCCCCAAAAAAAAAAAAAAAAAAATCGATCAAACTAACGGTCTAGTTAAGGGTGAGCGGGGATGCAAGGGAGTGCTTGGTACTCTGGCGTACCAAAACAACAAGAAATCAATTGTCACAGTTAAATGTGCCGAGTGAACTTTGCTTTGGCTTTGCATGACTTGGCTTGGCATTCATACTGTGTATCGATTTAAGAGACCTTAAAGATGAGTTGCATGTGGATAATTTGAGTAGGAGAATTTACACATCTAACACATCTTATAAATGTTTTTCCCGTCTTAGCTTACTTTTCAATAAGTTATTTAAATTACACGTGTATGTGCAGTTTTAATTATGTGCAGTTGCTTGTTTACAGTTTTTTGTTTTTTGTTTATTGTTCGCTGTGCGTTATTAATGGCTCTTGTGTCTGGTATTACAAATACAGGTACAGCCACTGGAAAACAGGCGGGGGTATTAACGAGTATTTCTATAAATAATCACTTAAACGGCTCAGTTCCTAGCGCGCATGTCTTGTCAGCATAAAAAGACGTGGCCAGCAACGTTGACACAACGTTGAATATTTCATGCGTTGGCTGCGATGATTTCTAATCTAACAGCATAACTGACTTATGTGGCAGGTAACACTTGTGACAATTGCCTCGAGTGGTGGGCAGCTTAAACGAGCGGCTTGAACGTTTTTAGCGGCGTCGTCTCCAGGGCTCAGCGAGTACACATCTCTGTTACTATTTCTCTTTCTGTCTCTGTGTCTGTTTCGTTTTTGTCTATCATGATGATGATCATAATAACGATGATCATCCCAATTGAACTGCTGGCAAGCACTAAAAAGATTTGAAGATTCAGCAATGCGTGGCAGCCGACAGAAGAAAGTTTGCGACGCCCACGACAAAGCTGAAGATGCCGGTAATGATGATTACGACGATGACGTCGCCTCGCACGAAGCTAACTGAAGGCGCAGCTGGCAGTGATACGAGTGCCAGACGACGCCTCGCAGTGACCAGAAAACACTTGTTTTCATTGCGAAATGCTGGCACCCTCCGACACACTTCCCTTATTGTGCTTTGATAATTAGCCAAAGCATCGAGTGACTGCTCCGTTCCGCGTCCAGCTCAAATTTGAGTGATGGGATCAAAGGCCAAATTCACTGGCTAATAGAACAATGACAATCGAATGAAAGAGAGAGACAGACCGAGAAAGAGAGAGAAATAGAGAGAGAGAGAGAGAAATAGAGAGAGAGAGAGAGAGAAATAGAGAGATAGAGAAATGGAGAGAGTGAGAGAGAGACAGAGAGAAAAGAGAGAGAGAGAGAGAGAAAGAGGGAGAAAGACAGAGAGGAGAAGAGAGAAGCAACAGAAAAAAGCTAAAATAGAAATCATACCTCGGCTAGACTCCCTCGACTTGGCTTGTCACATCTGGCGACATTGAGCACTTTATGACTGACTGACAGACGACGTTTCAATTGTTCGGTCTCAATTTCGTGGGGTCGACAATGGATTTTGCTATATGATTACACGATCTTCAATCACAGCGACTACTTCCCATGGCTCTTCGCATTCGCCACGCTCCGCAGCCGAAGCGGCCACATCTGACAGGGCTAAAACAGTAATGGAATGGAGGTTTGTTAGCGAGCGGGAGGAGGGGTGTTGGTAATAAAAGTGCATTGTGCTTATGCAATGAAAATTATGAGTTTCGCTTCCTGGCCCGAGTCGGTGAGGCTTGGCCTCTCCGCTCTCTAATTAGCTGTTAAATAATGGCCCAGCCGATGTGGCCAGAGATGTTGTGAATGTGGGCCATTTTTAATGCTTCATTTGCATTCATTTTGTCCATTAAACTGACCAACTTTTTGAGGCAATCAAGCATCAATCAGTCAGTCGCCTTAGTCAATCAAGAGTTGCATGCACTCAGCAAACGATTTCAGTTTATCAGAACGACTCGCAAAGTACTTGCACCATGTGCAGGTGTAACTGGAGCTGTAGCTGTACTTGCATCTGTATCTGTATTCGCAGCCATATTTACAGCACTTGTGTTTGATCAATACCTTGTGCTGTATTCATAAAGCTTTGGTATTGCATGTGAAAGTAGTCGCGGCGAGAAACATTCTCGGCAGGGGAAAGCTGCCTCCAGTTGACATTTGCCTAGCACAGATTGCACAATGGATTATTCCATTTTCCTCCGGGGAAATACTTTTACTTGCATGTTCTCGTTGCACGATAAGACACAAAAGCAACACACAGATAATTTGATTGTCGTCCATTGTTGTTGCTGCTGCTGTTGCTGCACTTTTGCTACAGTTTTTTTTGCGGCTTACCAATCGGGGCATCGCTCGGACCGTTCATTAATCATAATTTGTGTGTCACTCATTAATCGATTTACGTTGGTCCTGAACTCCAGTGATTGCCACACAATGATGAATTGATTTCACCACGATTTTCTTATAGAGTTTTAGTCTTTATTGGTAAAATAATTAGCAGGCCAGGCGAATTGTCCATGGAATAATGAAAGTTTACCTGTGAAAAGAGTGGGAGGTTTATAAGCTTAAACGGATCAATATATTTATATAATATACTTACGCCTGCGTTATCAGGCGTTCTTAAGACTTTTCTCTGGCGCGGCTATCTGCCTGTGAATTATCTGTCAAAATGCAAATAAAAAATAATTTAAACACAAACAATTATTTCTTTGATACGTTTTTTACCAATATTTATTTACAGAATTACGGTTTTGAAGTCCCTACAACGCATGACACTTGTAATACTGATGGCAATTGCATTAGCCAGCAACCTAGAAATAGCAACAACAACGGCAACACCAATAACGACAACAGCAGTGGCCTCACACGTGCCACAGAGCTGGCGAACGGCGCCATGGAATGCCTTCCAATGAGCAGCAGCAGCGCCGGCGTCGGCGTCGGTAGCGTTGCCAGTCACCATCCGCATCTGATGGCAACTGGGGGTGCAGGCGGCACTTTGGTAGCCTCGCCTACGGCGACTGTTGTGGTTGGCGCCACATATCCACACCACTTGCACCATCACCACCACCATCATCTGAGCCATCATGCACCGTACAGCAACAACTACGGCAGTCACCCACATCATCCCATACACAGCGAACAGACCAAGTCGCTGCAAGAGCTGCAGCACGAGGTGGGCGCTCTGTTGGAATTCCGAGATCTGGTCATTGAAACGTTTCCCGATCTCAAGCATAAAATGGCTTCAATGTCTGCGACACCATCCACGCCCAACTCCGTAGGTGCTATAGGCGGTAGTCATTCGGTTGGCGGCGTTGGTTGCAGCTCCTCGTTAGCAACCAGGTGAGTATATACACACCTTTGAGTTTTGAGGTTATATAATTTGGTTGGAGTATAAACAACAACAACAAACCTCTGTCTTGCAGACGCGAATGGGAGCCAGGCATACGCATGAAACGCAAACTTTCGCATAAAGAACCGTCCATGCCGACAGCATCGGCAGCAGCCTCCTCAGGGACTGGGGCCGATCCAACGTCCTCATCGCTGACGCGCAGCAGGAGCAATTCGCACAGCGGCAAGAAAGAGCCAAAGAGCGGAGAGAACAACAACGGAAGCGTTGTACAGGACTCCGGTTTCTCAACGGAGACCAGTTCCTCCAAGGAAGGCCACAGTGCCTCCTCCACCAACGGTGCTATGACGGTAAGTCGCATTGTAATTGCAAAAATTTCACCAGGCAACTTGCAGCTTATGCCGCTCTTCTTCTTTTCGCATTGACAGGTGGCCATAGCGTCAAACCGCCTAAGCTGCGCCGAGTCGGATGACGAGCTTCTCAACCTGCTGGATGTAATACATCGCAAGTCCAATCGCTTACGCGACGAGGTCGAGCATCTGCAGAACTACGAACGCCAGCAAGGGGATGCTGGGGTCAAGGGCCAGAAGACTGCGAGTGCAATGACACCCCAGCAGTTCCGAGAGCAGGTGGAACGACTGAATCGCGAGGATATTAAGCAGTTGCGCAAGGAGCGTGATCGGCTGCTGAATAAGCTGGCTGAAATGGAGGCTGAGACGCTAACGGGTCGCATAAAAGCGGCCAAAATGAACGATCAGGTGGAGGAGCTTATAACCGTGAAAAAAGATCTCGAAGAGCAGTTAAAGTTAGCCATGGCCCAAAAATTGGAGCTGAGCATGCGTGTGCAACAGTTGCAGCTTCAACAGCAGCCACAACAACAACAAAGCAAAAGTTCATCGAGGTAGGTACCGCTAGCCACGCAAGATAGTATCTTAGATAACCAATTTACTACACTTTCAGCGCTAGCCAATCAGATTTCTCCAGTCAACGCAATTTCCTATCTTCCGCAACGACGGTGCTCTCCAACAGCAGTCGCCCTAGCCTCAGCAGCACCACCAGCAACACATTCCAGCTGGTTGGGCTTGAACAGCAGCCACAGCAGCAGCAGGCGCCAGCGACGGAGGCATTCCATCAAAGCTCAGATAGTAATACAGCAGCAATAACAGCAACGAAAAGGCAGCAGTCTCTGGGACGTTTGGATGGTGTGGTAAGCACGCCCGGCGCCCGCAATACTAAGTGCCGCATAACGGACTCAAGACGCTTCTCGGCCATACTGCTAGAAACGAATGTCCTCGAACTGCAGAGACATTTGCTCACGTTGACTGTGCAAAATCAGGTGTTGGCCCAGAAGCTCGACTCGTCCTGTAAGTCAAAGGCGGTGCTGGCCAAACGACTGGACAAGAGTCAAGAGGACACAGAGGAGCTGCGCTTTCAACTGGAGGAAAAGAACATCGAACTGGAGGGTACCAAAGCGCAGTTGCGTGTGTTGGAATCACGTTTGCACTCAAGCAGTAGCACCAACTCGTATCTGAATTCCTCGCAGCATGATTACGAGACGAATCGTTCGTCGGCTTCTACTACGCTCATGCTTAGTCGTCGTGGTGTATCCGATTCGGTGGACTCAATGTCAACTACGGCAGCGGCAACAGCAGCGGCAACAGCAGCGGCAACAGCAACAATAACTGCAACGAGGACGTCCACAACCAGCATGCCCCGATCTGATCAAATTAGTACACCCAGCATGAAGGCTATGGTGCCGTTAACCATGGATGAGCTGCAACAGCATAGCAGCAGCACCGAGTCTGCGCACGAGCATGAACCGGAGCGCAAGCCCAATGATTCACAGAACAAGAGCAATGATCCACTGGGCAGCAGCACGCCTACTGCAGCCAGTGGCAGCAGCATTGCGGCTCGTGTCATGAGCTCCAGTGTGGGAAGTAGCGTCGTTAATCCATACGAGCAGACGCCGCTGCGTAATTACGCTTTCCGCAAGTTTAACAGCGCCAGCAAACCAAGTAAGATCCCTCTACCCGGCAGCAAAGCGGCCGCCTACTTTGCTGGCAAGCCACCTACGGGACGGTCTTCAACGGCGGGTCGCTCGCCGCCATCGGTGCACAACTCCAGCAGCGTCTCGTACGGAAGCAGCAGAAAGTCCTCGTTGAGTCGCAGCACTGGCAATCTCAGTCAGAGCCTGAAGCGTGCCGATTCAGCATCCAATCATTCGCTGAGCACTAACACTAGTCGCAGCTCAACATCATCATCAATACCGCTGGCAACGACACCCTACTCATCCAGCCCGGCTGGCAGCAACCGCAGCAACAGCCAAACAGCCACAACGACTCCGTCCCCGCGTGTGCTTCAGAATTCTCCATTGCCCAAGCTAAAGCGTGAGACGCTTAGCTCCCGTGTACGGCATCTTGACTCACTTTCACGTGCGCAACAGTCGCCAGAGCAGCAGCAGCAGCAACAACAGCAACATTACTTTAACAGCAGCTACGGCAGCGCCTCGCACAAGGGCAGCCAGGCAAACATTAGCAGCAGTTCCAGTTCTATTACGGCGCAACTGAGCACAACGCTGCGCAGGGATATGCAGTTGAGCTCCTCCTCGGCGTCGTCATATCATCACCGACGTGGCGCTGCCGCTGGCAGCAATGCAGGGGGTGGTGCTGGGGTGGCGCGGCGCTTTAGCAGCGCCTCCGTGGCCGGGGCAAGGATGGCGCGAGAGGCGCAGAAGAGCAGCAGCCACAATCCCCCAATGGCCACGCCCACTTCCAGTTATGGCGACAGTGATAGTGGCAAGGTACGCACTTTAAAGTCAACACTTTGGGGTTGGTTTAAATGAATAATAATTATATTAGCTATGATACTGATACTGATATTGATAATAATGATACATAAACATACATCTCTATATATATACCTATATATATATATGCCTATTGATAACTGATTACTGTCTTTATACGCCAACAACAACAATCAAGAACCAAGAACAACCACAACAGGGCAACATGATAGGTCAACTGGCAGCATACCTTATTTATATAATTTAAATCATGTACGTTATACCTCGAATCCCTCCGCCGTAAAAGGAACCCCATTTCGAATAATTTGAAAAGTGTTCGGAGTTTAATAATTGCTTAAATTTTGAAATAATATTTGAATCTCTTCAAGAGATCCAACAATTGTCTCGCGTTTGCGGTTAGTTACATGCATATTTAATTAAACATAAACAATACATACATACACAAGCAAATCACATAAAGAACTAACCATCGATACATACATGTTACATACTTTATTATGTATACATTATAACTGTATATCTAACCAGCTATCGATGGGATCCACTGATTGAATATTTGTGTTTAGCTTCGTCAATTGTGCCTACGCCTAAGCAAGGAGGTAGCCTCGTTTTGATGTAATTACAAATGTCGCACCGTGCCTAATCCTGCCAAAAAAAAAAAAAAATAGTATAAACTAAATCAAAACATCCCCCAGGCTCTGTCGCTCTGCATGTGAAAGAATGGGCTTATCATCTACACATCATATGCGATATCAGTTTTTCCGGTCACTGACCGAGCAAAAGGTGCCAAAGCTGTGTCCACAGAGGGTTTTGCCTTGGTGAAGCTGCAGCCTATGCAAATTACTCGCGCAACAGCCGCAACAACACCAGCAAACATAATGCTTGCACGTGCAACAACAGAAACCATGTTTTTGCTTTCCCTTATTTGTTATAAATTTAGTTTTAATTTTCTTGTACATATTCGTAAAACCCAATGCCTTTGTAAATGCGCACCATCGTTTATCATACATATGTATGTATATGTATCTACCACATACCAACTGTATACTATATACCATATAACATCTAACTCGTCTATTCGTACATTATGAAAATCATGTCAATTGTTTACTATTACATATCGTTTTTATTATTAGTTACTTGGCTACTTTTTGCTAATTGATTATCCCCTTTTTACGCCCCTGTCCTGCCTCGCGAACAAGTTGTCATCAGACACTTTCCTCTTACAATAGAGGAGAGCTGCAACATATGCATTCTTACCATAATGCTATTAATTTTGCGAGTAATTATTAACCAATTATTGTTATCTATATAAGTTGATGTATGTACGTAGCACTTACTTATTATCAGTTTTGCCTAATTTAAATTGCTAATTAATCATTAATTACGATCGTTAATATAAATACTGCATATGCATGCACGCAAAAAACATATACTCGTAAAGATTATATAAAAATATAAGGAAATAGAAACAAAAACGACAACAAAGCCATATCACATATATTTTTGGATTTAATTTTTGAAGGTTGTCTGAGCCAATGCTTTGGGGCCTGCCATTCGAACTGGCCACAATTGCTTGACCATCATCGTTTTATATGCCATGTTATACGTCACATTCACTATTATCATCGTCATCAATTTATGCCCTGTATGCTTTACCATTGGCTTGGTCAAAGTTTCAAGACTAACCGACCAAGAAAATGGAAACAAATACATTCCACACACATACGCTTCATGGTCAGACTTGGCTGTATCACACACTAAATATTCGTGTCTAATGCTGTAATTTCTTTTTACTTTTATTTTTTCTTTCTGCGCGTTTTCGCCCTATGTACGTTTGTCCATAAATACGTAAAAAAAAACCAAACAATTGTTTATACCTGTGTGTTGTCTTAAACTCACTCGTATTTCAATTTTGTATATTCAAAACTACCCGTACCAATACTATCCTCATAAACAATTTGAAAATATTAATACATCCACATTATATCCACCCAACAACAACAACAAACCAAACCCGACGAAAACCATCCAACAACAGCCTACTGAAAAATGTAACTAAAACTATTGTGAAAACTCTCCCTAACGATATGTAAACATGCAACAACAAACCAAAAAATATTGTCACATACCTAACCGTTGGATCCGTTGGATAATTTGTACATTTATATATGGACTTTGGTGGTATATTATTGATTGATTGATTGATTGACTGACTGACGTTGGTGTTAAAAATGTAAGATGCATGCGGCAAATGAAATGCTAACACAAATGCTACAAAAAAGCTTCAAAGTCCAAGTCTCGGGAGGTATTTTTGGTTATCGGTCGGACAGCGGAACATGCGAAGACAGCGACACAGGAGGCTCGTGTGCTCACCTAGCTTCATCTCACCTTGGCTCAGCGCAGCTCACCTCAGCTCATCTCAGCAAATAAATCAACTCAGCTCCGAAAGCCCAATTGAACCTACGGCGATTGAAGAGTGTTAAGCTTGTTGTGTTGTGTAGATCGTTTGTCTGTTTTGTTTTAGCCAAAGCAAAGACAAAGAACTAAGACACTGCCGCCATGGGTTATACGCGTAAGTCTCTTTCTCTCTTTTGTTGTCACATGATTTGTAGGTTAAGCTACCCCCCAACCCCGCACAACACTGCTTTATTTGCTTACCGACACTGAATCAGCGTAAAGCTAGCTATTAGGCTTAATATTGTTTTAATTTCGTAGTATTGCAGTAGTTCTATCAAAACACAACTTATAGCGACACACCCACACGCAGACACCTATCTATAATTTTCAATGCAGGCGAGCAGAAAATTTACCATCCGGTCATAAGTAAGAACCCCTCCCTCACTCTATCTCGTCCTCTCTTTCTTCAAAAAAATATTCGATGTTGGCATTTGTTTGTTGAGTTACTGTAAATACATAAATTATTAAACACTTTTTGCTAACTGTAAACTCTGTAAATGGATGCGGCTCCTAACTCGCCCAAGTTGCAACAATCTAATCTGGGTTTTGTTTTGTGTACATCTAACTTTGGTATCTTAAGCAACAATGTACCTACTACATCCTTCCCTAAACCTACCCTACTATTTCTATATTCTCCTACACAATATACCTTGTTTCTGTGTGATTTGGCCTTTTCTTGCTTCAAATCTTTTAAAAAATGCTAAAAATTTGTTTTATTCTATTTTCATTCCAATCTCTGTTCTCTGCTGATCAGAATTTTGTAGATTACGATCGTAAACCAAATTTCCGTTTCAATAACACCAATTTGCAATTGTGGCAAACTACCAAAGACTGTATGAACAACAACAACCAGAGCAAGAACTGCAACTACAACAAGAGCAACGTTGTTATGGACGAGACTGTCGATGTGTCCGAGGAGACGGCGTACGATTCGAATTATACGCAACACACCTCGCCCGACTTCATGGACTGCGGCAGCGACAATCTGCTGGTGACTTTCGACTACGGGTACAGCGATTCCATTGAGCCGCCGTCGGCAGCCTATGCGGAGGATGGTTATTGGCCAGAGGCTGACAGTGGTGCCATATGGTTTGGCACACCTCCGAATGATACGCAGACGTTTAAGGTGCACTATGTGCAACACAAGGAGAGTCTACGCTCCTTGATATCATACAATGTAGACGACTTTGAAAAGCTATTAGAGCCAGCATTAGAATCAGAACCAGAAAACGGACTGGGCAGGGTTGATGAGGAGGTGTTCTATGACAGCATTGAATGTTAAAATTTTACATAAACAATTTCCATATCACTTAGTTATAGTTATAACATATAGCCAATTTTTATTATGATTACACATAAAACTAGTGTAACAAACGAGCAACATGCAATCAGTTCATTTCGTTTTAGGTACATCCACGACTATGAAATAATATAGGTAATGATATTGTATGTAATCGATATTGTAAAAGATGCTGTGTATGTATGTAGAATGTAAATTCCTCTACTATTTATCTGAATATGCATATATAAATTACTTTCATATATCATTATCGTAAAGCTCCTTAAGTATGTAAGCCCATGTGTATGTTATGTAAGAGTACCGAGTGGATTGTATGTATCTATGGATAGTTTTAATATCATGCAGCATGCTTACTCTCTTGTACTCTCTAACTAATTTAAGGTACCCGTATTATATCGCAGCTATTAAACTTGCAATATATTGTTTAATTTTTATGAAATTTAGTAACAATACGACGCATGTGCATATGCTACTCGCACTCGTATGTATGTATACAGTTTATTAAGTATACACCGCTTATGATCTAATAAGGCCAGCAAATATCATTGTCTACACATAGAACTTATCATACACTGTTATCAAAATGCGCTTACTACATTTATAAAACAATTAAAAAATAAAATAAACCGCATGTTGATCCACAAATAAAGCTGTTAGACAACCAAAAACAAAAAAGGAAGTAACTTTTACTAATAAAAATAAAATTAAAAAGACGATAATTTTAAGTGGATATATATTCATTTAAATAGTAATTGTAATTGAAGACAGACATACTTATTAAAAAATGAGCAAACCAAACAAAAAAAAAAAACAAATGAAATAAACAATGAAATAAACTCAACGGTTTTGGGTAAAGGTTAAATAGCTGTCTACGTCACCGTTTTTTTTTAAATTTTTGTTTTATTGAAAGGCTTATATTTATCAAGATTTTAGGTGAAAGAATTATGTGGTGGTCGCTTCTAGTTTTTTTTTTAATTGAATTTGGAAACTAATATAATTTATATGTATTTCGTTATTGTATTTTTGTGTGCGATGCCAGTATGAAACGACATTTTAACATCTTCGACTTAAAAAGCCGAATTGGCGTCAGACTACCGATCAACGACTTTTCGTCGGTCGCGCCAAAATTCTGGAAGAGCGTCAGGCAATCCGCAAAATCACCGTTGTAACGGCAAAAAATTTCTCAATTTTATGCCGGCCACACTTTTGATAAAAATAAATCGCAACAGAGCGCAATAGATGGACGTTTTACTGAGAATTAGCCAAAATTCAACTAGCAAAAACTAGAAGCGACCGCCAAATAATTCTTTCGCCTAAAATCTTAAAATATTTCCTCATTCAATAAAAAAGTTTTAATTTTAAAACATTTAAAAATCGGTGACGTAGAGAGCTTTTTAACCTTTACCTTGTTTTGTTTTGATTTTTAATCTCATAAATCAACGCAATCAATAAAACAGCACACACACGAACACACACACACAGAAACCAAATTTGGAATGAAGGTGTATAAACATCATAAGCTCCTTGGATTTATTTAAAATTTGAGGTGCAACGCCCATTGCCTCTGAAAACTAACTAATACATTTTTAAGGTTGCTTTGTGACGAAAGTATTAAAGTTTAAACGTTTCGGATTATAAACACAAAAGGTATTCAATCAAACGTTTTCCGTAGTTCTGTTGCTTGTGCCTTTGCAGCATGTCGTGACGTCGTCATCGTGTTGCTATGACGTTTTAATATGTAGATGACGCTATTCAAAGATAAATCTAATTTAAACAATAGGCGGCATATGAACTTTTGCAGAGGAAATAAAAGTGTGATAATTTCTTTCGAAACTTGGCGAATGGTATTACTGTCGGGTGTACTTGACTGTAGGTTTCCTTACTTGCTTTGATATAAAAATTTATATTCTTAACTCATGAATACTTTCTTCTAATAACTAACATAAACTTCTCTGATCTGATTGGGTTTTTAGACCATGGATTCTAAAAAAAAAATACATGGTCTATTGAGTTTGTCGAAATGTGCGTAACAGGCAGAAGGAGGCACCTGCGACCCCATAAAGTGTATATATTCTTGCTCAAGATAACTAGCCGAGTCGATTAAGCCATCTCTTTCTGTCCGTCTGTCCTTCTGTATGAGGGCCTATATCTCAGAAACTAAAAAAGCTCGAGCCACCAAATTTGGTGACAAAACTTATGTGAATCATACGCTGTAAAATTTTTATTAAAATTTGGGCCACGCCTACTTTCGCCCCTGCAAATCAATAAACCGTATAGCAAGCGCATTAATAAGGCTATAGTATTCAGTTTTGGTGGGTATGATAACTATCACCACCTAAACGATCGCTGAATTTGGTTCCGATCGGATAATGAACATAAAAGTTATTCAACGTTTCATATAGATTTGCAATGCGCCCACTGCTAGCAAGCAAGCAGTGTTTTTTTCCAACTGCTTGAACTGCTTGGCGTCCAACTGAAAACTATATGAGTTGTTTAACATTTTTCTTTGAAAAACACGTTTACCAATAACAGTTTTCTCAATCTGATTTTTTTTGTAATTTTAAAAAATCCATGGTCTTATATAGTCAACACTTGACTGTAGCCCTTCTTACTTGTTCTGGTTGTTCCCATTGGATTGGCTATAAACTTTTTTTTTCGGAATTAAATAAACTTAAATTAAAATAAATTTTTAATTTTTAACCCAAAAACAAATAATAAATAAATAAAAATAAATAATAATTTTTATTCCCACCCCTGTCTGACTTATATATGAACTGACAACGCCAAATCATGTAAAAGTTTGGCGAAAACGAGCACTCTAAGATGCAGAAACTGCTCACGGCTTTGACTTGGGTGATCGCCCCCAAGAGCAGCTCTACGCGGCTACAACAACGGGTTCTATGCATGAAATAGAAGATCGCCTGGCGAAAATGTAAGCCGCCTTGCTCTTTTGCCCCAATGCAAAAAACTAAGAGCCTCTCCCGTGGCATCACCCGTTGGAGCAGGAGACTCATGTGTGACTCACGAGTGGCAAGAATCACAATATACGACTAGGGCACACAACGTAATTTTTTTAAGCGACACAGGCGCTGACTTCTTAGTTATGCTAGCGCATCTGAGGGACAAACTCATCTTCGTAGACTATCAGGAAAAAAGCTCGTCGCAGCCAAAAAAAAATTTGCTTGGTCAAACAAGAAATTTGTTGGCCATTCTGCAGCAACTGGGCGAGCCTGCTACACATGGTACGGAAAGCCAACGGCGAATGGAGACCTTGTGGGAACTTCAGAGCAGAGAATTCTGCTACATGACTTCCAAAAGTTTATGCATAATATTCTGCGCGACTTGGACTTCGCATTTGTGTACATTGACTACTATCGCCCTGAAAACGGATTCCAACAATGTAAAGATCAACTTGCAAACTACTCGCTTTTCCGTCCCCAAAGGCCGTCTTCTCACTCAGCACGGACGCCCTAGACAAAGCCAAAAAAAGGAAGATTTCAGCCGTTGGGACTCTTGCTGACTTGCTGTCATGAGTCAACGCGGTCGTTGAGGTAGATCTTAAACTATTGCCGAGGACTTCGAAATTCAAAAAGTGCTGAAGGAAAACAGAACATCATAACATCTCAATAGGATCACGAAACTCAAATTTTTCGCTCTACTGTGACATCAGTCCAGATGGTAGAATTCCACCGTTTGTTCCGGCTGCAGTAGGCAAACAAGGGGTGCAAAGCATTCGACGCAACCTATATGACAAATGATGTCTACAGCTTCGTTCGCCGCTGCATACAATGCCAATGGTGCAAAATTCATGACCATAACAAGTAAGAAAGCTACATTCGAGCATGCTTGACTGTAATATACCCGCTACCCAGCTGCTCGTACATCAAAATTATTTGCGGAACAATAAAGAACGGCTACAATCATATTTTGACCGTAAGAGGCCATGGACTTACAATATTTAGGCAAAGTCAAAATCTACAATAAACAAGAAAGAAAGGCTACCTTCGGCTCACCTTAGGTTTAATACCATGGCAGTTACTCCACATATGAGGTTCTATGGCAGCTTTACGATATATCGGTCCAATTTTTATAAAACTCGCATATCACTTAATGGACATAATTAGACATATATCAAAAAAGTTTCACAGCAATATCTTAAAAAATTACAATAATCGGTCAATAGATCGGTTCGATCCGGCTCGTTCCGACCTATTTACAGCCTGCAGCAATGAGAAGCATGTTTCCCAAGTTTCATCAAGATAGCTCTAGAACTGAAAGACTAGTTTGCGTTGCAACAGACGGACGGACGGATGGAGAGACGGGCATGGCTAGTTCGACTCCCCTATTGATGCTGATTAAGAATATATATACTTTGTAGGGTCGGAGATGTCTCCTAAGGTGCGTTGCAAACTTCTGGCCAAAATTAATATACCATCTGCATTGGTATAAAAATAAAATTTTTGCACACATTTAATTTTTGATGCGGGCGGGACTCGAGCACAATGCTGCAAGCAGCGCTGCTTACAGCTATGGAAAACGTTAAGCTGAATAACTTCTGTGTTTTTTATCCGATTGTTACCAAATTCAGAGATCATTAAGCTAGCTATAGTTATCATATAAACCGAAAATTAACAATATGGCATAAAAATTGCGCTTGTAATCAATTTTTTTCGATTTAAGGGGGCGGAAGGGGGCGTGGCCAAATTCCAAAATAAACTTGATCAGCGTGCAATAATAACACATATTGTCACCAAATTTCGTAGTCCTAGCTCTTATAATAGCTGAGATCTAAAGGTTCACACGGACAGACAGACGAACATGGATCGACTCGGTTGTTGATCCTGAACCAGAATATATATACTTTATGGGGTCGGACATGTCTCCTTTTGCCTGTTACATACATTTTCGGTTTGAACAAAGTTATAATACCCTTTTACTCTAAGAGTAGCGGTATAACAAGTCTGAACTCGGCAGCTATGTTCAATAGACCAAAAATTCGATCACATCAACATAGAGGAGGAAATCGCTATTACCTAACCTGTGTCGACAGGTTTTTCAGATGACCCACGGCATTTCCAATTCCTGACATTTTGGCGTAAACAATTGCGACGGCACTACGGAAGGGCTCGATAGCAAACTTTGGCGTTCCGCTGCATATCACTAGCGATCAGGGTATGCAATTTAAATATGCAGTTTTTGTAGGCCTGACTGGGCGTCAAACATTTCCGCACCACAGCTTAAGAGCCCCAAGCAATCGGTTTGGTAGAGCGTTGGCATCGCACACTCAAAGCAGCCATAAAATGCCATGAGACTAGCGAATGGTGCGGAATCCTACTTCGTACCACGTGGAAGGAAGACTTAGGTGCTACAATAACTGATGAGGTTTTGCCGACTCGAGATGAGTTTGAGCAGGAAGACTAGCAGCAGCAGGATCAAAGAACGAAGACTGGACGCTTAGTAAAATGTTCAACAAGATTATTATAGGTTCCCATCTAGCGGGGGACTGGTGTAGCGAATACGCTAACCAACAGTATTGGTTATCGATAGGAACAAGATCAAGAAGTACGATGTCTAGCTATTAAGTACGATCTCTAGTTATTAACGGAAAGAATAATTCAATAAAAACAGCACGTGTTAATTGAATTAAGTTCGTTGTATTTTAATAAATAAATATAGCATCGCATGCAATAGTACAAACGACATTTTCCCCCGTCGAAAGCAATGAGTTAATTGAATATGATTAAACAATCAAATCGGCATATGTTTTCACGATTACACACAAAATACAAATGCTTCTGATATTAGTGTATTCGACACTTAATGGTTTACAAAACTGTCATACCCGTCACGCAAGGGCACAAAACATGGGAAAGAATCCGATTATTTGTTTGCCTCTTTTCTTTTTTTTATTTCTTAGGTATTAAGAGCGCACAGCTGGTTCGTGTCTGTGGCTCACTTTCGCTTAGCGCTCGGCGCTTGCTCTTTAAATGCGCACACTCCCTGCTCTTTTCCTGAACAAACTAGTTCGCTTAGTACGCTCTACGCGATCAATACAACGCGGTCGGAACGGGTTTATTCGATTATATCCGCTGCATGGATTAAAACGTTACGCGACTACATGGAACTGCGATATTGGGACTAAATCCATTAATGCAAATAGTCGTAAAAAATTCAAATAGCTTTGAACGTTGCAGATGCCAGATAGAGCACGCAAATATGGACTTCGATCAGATTCTAGCCAAGTGCGGCAATAGTCATCGGTATCAATACCGTCTACTGGGACTCTACGGTTTCCTCATGGTAGTTGTGTCCATGCACTACTTTTCACAAAACCTAATCAGCTTTGTTCCCGATCATTGGTGCTACCACGAGCAGCTGGAGAACCGCAGCTTCGCAGAGATCAAGGCACTTTACAGCCAGTTTGAAAAACCTTCGTGCACTCGTCTGGCGACCATCGATCCAGATGGGTTGAATGGAACTCTTAGTCCAGAACGTTGTGATCGTTGGATTTACAACTACGATTTTGGATTTAGAAGCATGAACACCGAGGTGGGTAATCATTCACGGTAGAAAGATTTACTCCAGTTTCAGGTAAATTTGATTTTAAAATCTAGCTGAACTGGGTCTGTGATTCAGCTTACAAGGCACGTGTTGGTCAGTCGTTCTTCTTTGTAGGTTCCATGTGTGGAACGCTTATCTTCGGCATGCTGGGAGATAAGGTCGGACGTATTAAGGCCCTAGTTTTGGCCAATTGCTGCGGTTTTCTTGGTGATTTCACAACAATGTTTACGAACAGTGTGACGGCCTTCTCCATTGCTCGCTACATTTCTGGCCTGGCTAACGATGCCAATTCGTATTTAATGTACATTCTAAGTAAGAATATTTGCTGCTATAGATGCTTTATCATACTAATTTTCCTTAGCAGTTCTCGAATATGTCTCACCTTCGTTGCGGAATGTGGAAATCAACGCGGTATTGGGTCTGTTCTACTCGCTGGGTCTTATTATCGCTTCTTGGATGGCCGTTTTCGTAGGCCACTGGAAAACATTTCTGACCTGCTCTTCGCTGCCGCTTCTCTTAGTGACTCTGTTTTACTTCCTCGTAGAGGAAAGTGCTCAGTGGCTTGTCACTCGAAATAATATCGGTGGCGCAATCGAACGATTACAGCGTGTGGCCAAAATAAATCGGCGTGTGGTCCATGAAAATGACTTCAAGAAGTTTAGCAGCTTCTGCAGTAGGCAGCATTACAAGTTGACGCAGGAAGAGGACTCACAGGCTAGACTTATTGGCGTACTGCTGACACCGCGCCTGCGCAGGACCGCCTTTAAAATTCTGCTCATATGGTAAGGAAGATTAAGAATCATCATTTTGCCCTGTTACTGATATGATCCGCCTCTGCTCTCTCCGCAGCATAATAATCTCGCCCTGCTGGAACATCATAGCACGCAATGTGGAGGGGATTGGCATATCGCCCTTCATTATGTTTTCGCTGAACGCGCTGACGCTGCCACCCTCAGGCTACCTGCAGGGGCTGCTGCAGGATGTCACAGGACGCAAGGCTACATCGGTAAGTTGGATGCTTATCACGGGCCTTTTCGCTGGAGCTGCAGGCGTCGTCATATCCTTGGGATCTGAAAAAAATATCGTGTTGTTAGTCGGCTTGGCGTTGGCCGCACGCTTTGGCGTCTCGATAGCCGACGGTGCCAGTTCACAGCTCTGCATCGATCTCATTCCCACATGTGTTCGTGGCCGTGGCGTCGCTGTAGTGCATGTCGCTGGTTTCGCGGCCTCCTTTTTATCACCCTACATAATTCATTTGGGCACCTTCTTTAAGCCCACACCCTTCATAATACTTGTACTTCTCTTCATGTCGGGGGCATATGTTTGTTTGCTCCTGCCTGAGACACGTAACAGGAAACTGCCCATGTCTTTAGCCGAAGGGGAGCAGTTTGGTGGAGATGAGCGAATGTTCAATTTTTTACGTCTACTGCGAATGGAAGACGCTCCAGAAGTTGAACTGCAGGCCGAATTGGAACCTAAACCGATTGAACCATAATAAGAGTGCAATAAAACATTAGTGAAATAAGTTATTTAAATACATTTGGTATTGCCTTTTGTATTTTAAACTCACTTGTGTGCTCAGAAAATATTTTGTATCTTTGATATAGTCTTGAATTTTCTAATATATTAATGCGATCTATGAGGCTTATCTTTATTTATAATAAAATAAAGTTTTAAGTTTGTATTTTTGATCAATTCCGACCAAGTTTTGGATTTAACAAGTAAGGAAAGCTACAGTCAAGCACACCCGACAGTAATACCATTCGCCCAGTTTCGAAAGCAATTATCACAGTTTTATTTCCTCTGCAAAAGTTCATATGCCACCTATTGTTTAAATTATATCAATCTTTGAATAGCGTCATCTACATATGAAAACGTCATAGCAATCAGCTTTACACACCTTACGGCTGAATCGAAGCAACACGATGACGACGTCACGACATGCTGCAAAGGCACAAGCAACGGATCTACGGAAAACGTTTGATTGAATAACTTTTGTGTTTATAATCCGATCGGCTTGGAACATATATACATATAGTATATATCTATGTGTGTGTTAAAGCAAAACTTTAAAACTTTAATACTTTTGTCACAAAGCAATCTCAACAATATATTTATAATTTTCAGGGGCGGTGGGCGTGGCACCTCAAATTTAAAATAAACTTCAGAAGCTTGTGATGTTTATTCACCTTTATGCCAAATTTGGTGTCGTTTTTATAATAGCTGAGATCTGTGTGTTCACTCAGACGCGTGACGGACAGACAGACGGACATGGCTCAATCGACTCGGCTAGTCATCCCTTCTTTTGACTGTTACATACATTTGCATAAATCTGGTATACCATTTTTGACCATTTTTAATGGTTGAACGGAATAAAAATATTAGAAAACCATAGAGACTATTTATTGATGCTCTATTAAAGATGCTCATATAACAGATACAGTGTGAGCCGGCTCCTTTATCTTTCCTGTGCGGAAAATGCTCTCTCAATCGAACAGCGCGAGCTTGGCATCCGTGGACAGCGGACGATCGATCTTTCACGCATATCGTGGGCTACATATTTAATTGTTACAATTAAAAAAATGTTATATTGACCAAGTGACGAGCATAAATGCCATCTTCGAACAGTATTATGTATTTTGAGGAGCTTCTGGTCAAGTGTGGTAATGCCTATCGCTATCAGTTGAGAATCTTCTTGCAGATTTCTGATGTATACAAGGAGTTTGAGAGATCATCGTGCACGAAACTTGCAACTGTTGATCCTGATGGGGGCAACGCGATTATAAGTGGTGATCATTGCGATCGGTGGATTTATAACAACGACTTTGGGTTTCGCAGCATTAATACTAAAGTGAGTAATGCCAGTTGCAACTGAAATAATTTCATTGTTCATACTAGTTGGGTGCTACCCCCGCCAGCTCGATTGGGTTTGCTATGCAACATTCAAGGCACCTGTGGGTCAGTCGTTCTATTTTGTTGGATTTATGTTTGTTACGCTCATTTTCGGATTTCTGAGAAGTATAATCGGTCGCATAAGCACTCCTACTCTAGCTAATTGGGGCGGCTTCTTGGGAGACTTCTTCACAAACACTTTATTTTCTGCAGCCCGATTTGTTTCCGGGCTTGCAGTAGATGCCAACTCTTATCTGATGTACATTCTCTTCTTGGTTAGCTGTTTTCCTCGATCACTGAAGAGTTTTAATAGCTTGAACCTCATTTCCACTACTACTGATCACCTTCCTTCTACTTTTTTGTGGCTGATTACTCGCAACGATATTGATGGGGTAATCATCCGGCTGCAACGTGTGGCAAAATTCAATCGGCGCCACTTGGGTGAAGCTGATGTTGACGTCTTTCGAAATCATTGTCAGAAAAATTGGAATAAAGAGGAAATAGGGTTAAAAATGAAAAATGACAATTCCTTATGTAGCAATAATATAAACATGCTTTTCCCTATGTATGATTACATTGCTTTGTTTCAACACCATGTCGCAGAATGTGGACGGTGTAGGCGTTTCGCCCTTTATAACATTCTCAATGTTTGCTTTGACGCTACCACTTGCTGGGTCCCTTCAAGCAAGCATTCAGAAGCTTATCGGACGCAAGGCATCTTCGGTAGGGGCGATGCTGCTCACAGGATTATTCACGGCAGACAGTGGCATCGTCTTGTCGCTATGGCAGCAACCCAGCACAGTCCTTATGGTGTCTTTAAATGTTGTTGCCAGATTTGGAATATCGGTGTGTTTTGAATTTGTTCTGTTGTTTCAATAGAGCTCGTTCCAAATTGCGTGCGATCCCGTGGTTTGGTTTTGGCCTATATAGCTGGCGCAGCTCTATTATCGCTCCACATTCTACACATGGGAACATACTACAGAGCACCTCCTTCCATTGTGTTGTGCCTGATGTTTTTCGTTGGCGGTATGTCTGTTACAGACGGAGACAAGCTATCGAAAGCTGCCCACTACCCAGGCAGAGGGAGAACTGTTTGGCAAGGGAGATCGCATCTTTGACTTCCTGAGGTCTTCTAAGGAAAAATAACATGCGAGGTAGATGTTTGAAAAACGGAGGATGGCTTAGCTTAGTTGGCTCATTGGAGACAGAGGCTTATTTACTTAAAAAAGAAACGATTCCATGTACTTCAATTACATATAAGTAGGTTTAATAAATATCTTAAGCACTTAACTATTTTCTAGACTGATTAAACAAGCATATACACATATAACATTGTCAGCAGAATATACAGAAAAGATTTGGAATTCCTGTTTTCAATTTTAATGACGTCGCGATGCGCCGCCGACACGAGCCGAATGCAAATGAGAAGACGATGAAACGTTAGAAGTGCGTATTGATTTTATTGACATATTTCGGGTTAGATAATTTTGTCAATTACCGAGTCACGAAGAATAGTGCTTTCATATGTGGCAATACAGTGTACAATATCTTTCCCGCTGAGTTCTGCATTATAACTAGCAATGGAAGCATGCGTATCGACGCGATTGTAACAAAAAGCGTGTTTTAGTACTGATAGGACTTATCGCTATAGAAAAATGAAATCAAAACGATTAAACGCTAATAAAATCGCGCCTTTAATTGAGTTGATAAGCACAGCGCACTCTCTTATTAGTCATGGAAAAACAAAAGAGCCATACCAAACTATTGCGGGGCTCAATATCAGCAGCTTTCAGTTGCGGTCGCTTTAAAAACTCGCTCTTTACTTTTTGGTAAAGAGGTCTCTGTCCCGAACGTCAGCAGCCAGTACGTGCGTGGCATCGCCTGAGAGCAGACGAGCTGTTCTTCATTAGCCCCACTTTCAGTCGAGGCCCCCCTACGGCTAGTCTAGAGCGCAACGACGTGTAGATCTCTGTCTGCCACTTCACACGACCCCTACAAGCGAAAGCGATCGATAGACTAGACAGACGCGTTCCGCTATGGACTTTGACGAGATTCTGGTTAAGTGTGGCAATGCCCATCGCTATCAGTGCCTGCTGCTGGGACTATACAGTTTTCTGATGTTTGTCACGGCGATGCACAACTTCTCGCAGAATGTGATTAGCTTTGTGCCCGATCACTGGTGCTACCACGAGCAACTGGAAAACTTGAGTTTCTCGCAGATTGATGCTATTTATAAAAAATTTGAGAGACCTTCGTGCACAAAACTTACGACTATCGACTTGGATGGAGGCAATGCCACTGTGAGTGACGAGCGATGTGATCGCTTTGTCTATAATTACGACTATGGGTTTCGGAGCATGAATACTGAAGTAAGTAAAACTAGTTCGCATTGCAATGATTTCATTATCTAATCTTGTTGGAAGTTACTCCAAACAGCTAAACTGGGTTTGTGATGCAGAATACAAGGCGCCTGTGGGTCAGTCGTTTTTCTTTGTGGGTTCGATGTTCGGTACACTTATCTTTGGATGTCTTGGAGATAGAATCGGACGAATCAAGGCACTTATTTTGGCCAATTGGTGTGGCTTCTTGGGTGACTTTTCAACTATTTTTACAGACAATCTGATTACATTTTCATTCACTCGATTTGTGTCAGGTCTTGCAGTCGACACAAATTCCTATCTGATGTTCATTCTTGGTGAGTAGCTGTTTTGCACTCTTGTTGTTACTTGAAATAACTTTATGTACAATACAGTTCTCGAATATCTTTCTCCATCGTTGCGAAACACTGGTCTAAATATAAGTATGGGAGTTTTCTACTGTCTGGGCATGATATGCTCTTCCTGGTTGGCCGTCTATGTTGGACATTGGAAAATCTTCCTAGCCTGCTCTTCACTTCCACTACTCCTCGTTAGTCTGTTTTACTTGCTTGTTCAGGAGAGTGCACAGTGGTTGGTCACTCGCAACGACATCGATGGAGCCATCAAGCGATTGCAGCGCGTGGCAAAATTGAATCGACGCATCCTAAGCGATTCCGATATCGATGCTTTTCGGTGCTATTGCCAGAAAGCTCATGATTCCAAAGAAGAAGAAAATAAAATTTCGGATATCTTTAAGCTACCTCGTTTGCGTAAAACAACAATGCGAGCTTTGATAGTGTTGTAAGTAACAGGAAGCAAATATTCTTTTTACGTAGTATACACATTATTGATCCACTTTCTCTTGCAGCATGATCGTATCATTATGCTATAACACCGTGTCCCGTCATCTAGATGTTAATGTGCTATCACCCTTTATAATGTTAACGCTGTCGGCATTTACACTGCCTCCTTCTGGTTTTGTGCTGGCAGGCATCCAGAAGATCATTGGCCGCAAGGGCTGCTCGGTTAGTGCAATGCTACTGACGGGACTGTTTACTTCAGCAAGTGGGATCGTTTTATCGGTGTGGAATCAAAGCAGTTCAGTTATTATAGTCATTTTAATGCTTGCCTCTCGATTCGGCATTTCGGTCTGCTCCGGATCCGTTATGATGTTTACTACAGAACTCGTTCCGACCTGCGTACGATCCCGCGGCTTGGCCTTTTCCCATCTGGCCGGCGCAGCGCTCTCTCTTTTGTCACCCTACATACTCTATATGGGAACGTATTACAGGTCTGCCCCGTTTGTTATTCAATGTTTACTTTTCTTTTTCGGCGCCTATGTGTGCATGCTACTGCCCGAAACGAGCGAACGAAAGCTGCCTATCACTCTGGCAGAGGGCGAAGAGTTCGGCAAGGGAGAACGCATATTTGATTTTCTCAGGTCAAGTTCTAAACCAGAGACTGATGGTGAAGCCGAGATGGAAGCCGAAACAAACCAGAAACTTATGTCCTAGTCGTCGCTTCGAACTTAGGCTTCAGTATACCTGTATATCTATACAATTAATCTTGGAGATAGTTCTTTATAACATTTTCTAACTTTTAATGGTTAAAAAGGCTTTTGGAGAAAAACGATTTTATTGGAGATTAAATTGTCTTAGTTTAGCACAAACCCTTGTAATATATAGGTAAGATGTATACATTTTAAATATATTAAGTTTGTTATTTTACTAATAAGGTCAAACTTAGGGTGATTACATTGATTAACGCTAAAGTTTCTGCTTATGTACAAATGTACGTAGAAGGTAACTGAAAGGGAGAGCCCTAGAAGTATATACATACATATGTAGCATAAATAGTCGAGCCCTTTATTCATTCCCGTCCGTCATTTCCAGTATACAGATTTCAGCTTAAATTTGAATTATTTAATAGATCTTTTAAGTTATTAATAAGTTATAAATAAGTAAATCAAAACTTAATTTTTTCAAAGTTACGTTTTCAGTATAAAACTTTGGTTTGGTTGTTATAAGCTTGCTTTAATATCAACTAGCTATCAAAACTTTCATCTGTTTGGATAAAAACCAGACATGTTAACTTAATTTATATTTTCGAACAACTTTGCCTGCGCTAAGTAAGCCAAAGACAACAAAAGACTTTGCTTAGAACTTGTTGTTTTTATTAGCATGGTAGTTATTCTCAACTGGCCGAAGGGTAGTTTACTATCGGAAGAGCTCAACTGCATCTTTTGTTGTTGCTGTCTTTTTTTTAAATTTTAATAAAGGTAATGAAACTACCAGTTAAGCGAGAAAGAGAGTTCGCAAATCCAAGTTAAGTTGAGTCCTCCACAAATTTTACTCAAGGAAAAAGTTTTCACGCATTCTTGTCAACATGCAGAGTGTGATGCCCAAAAGATATCTTTATTATGTACACGCACTTGGTATAAAGTGAGCCTATAAATCTAAAGACAAATAATCAAGAAACTGAAGGTTTGTATATGAGTGGCTTTAACAAGTTGTTAACTGAGCCGCGATAAATTTTTAAAGGCACCTGTGTCTACTTGAGGCAAATTAATTTTTTCCCAGTTTACATGCAATCAATTGGGGAAACAATATATTTTGTCCAGATAAATGAATGAAATCACTTCACATTTTAGATTGTTTATGTTTCTATATGTATAATATTGGAGCGGCGGCTTATTTGAAATGTAATTACTCTCCTAGATTCTTCGAACACATTGCTTTAAACAGTCGCAGCTCTCTATGATAGTTAGATTAAAACGAATAAGCAAATTCGTTTAAATAATAAAGCATTTATGAATTTCGTAATGGACAGAGAGACGACTACGCCGACGACGGTTTACACGCAAATGCGATAAACCACCAAGACAATCTTATCGGAAACACACTGGGGAAAAAACTGACTGACTGACTGAGAAGACTGGGAACGGGACTGAGACAGAGGCACGAGTGAACGACATTGTGGGGCTACCTTCTGCTCTATTCCATTTCAGTTTGAATTGAATCTCAACCCGAGCACAGCGCATTAGGAGAGCGCACATTTCTTTTGCCATGGACTTTGATAGAATTCTGGAGAAGTGCGGGGATACGGGTCGCTATCAGTACCTAATGCTTCTGCTACTGGGCTATATCGCATTCACGAGCACTGTGCACTACTATTCACAGAACATTATTGGATTCGTACCGCAGCATTGGTGCTATCACACGCTGCTAGCGAATCGCAGTTACGACGAAATAGCAGCGATCTATGCGCCCTACGGGAGAGATGCCTCGTGTCAACGCCTTGAGACGATCGAAGTGCTGGGCGACGGCACGTACAATACAACTGTGAGCAATGAGAGCTGTGTTCGCTGGATATATAAGTATGACTACGGATTTCGGAGCATGAACGCCGAGGTAAGCAAGTGCAGCTGCACTAGTCGATTCGGTACTCACTTGAATCTACTTGTAGCTCAATTGGGTGTGCGACGATGCTTACAAGGCGCGAATTGGGCAGTCGCTCTTTTTTGTGGGATCACTGTTGGGCACCTTCTCGTTTGGCATACTGGGAGACAGGATTGGACGTGTGCGTGCTGTCATCCTGGCCCATCAGTGCGGTTTTGTGGGCGACTTTTTGACTACGTATGCCACCAATCTGGCCCAGTATAGCGCGTTCCGCTGCATCTCGGGCCTGGCTGCAACCGCAAATTATTATCTGATGTTTATTCTAGGTAAGCATTGCGTATCTCACGCGTGAGTATGTGTGTGCGTGTGTGTGTGTCTGTATGTGTGTGTATGTGTGTGTGTCTGTATGTGTGTGTGTGTGTGTGTGTGTGTGTGTGTGTGTGTATGCGTGGGTGTGTGTATGCGTGGGTGTGTGTATGCGTGGGTGTGTGTGTGTCTGTATGTGTGTGTATATGTGTGTATCTGTATGTGTGTGCGTGTATGCGTGGGTGTGTGTGTGTATGCGTGGGTGTGTGTGTGGGTGTATGTGTGGGTTTATGTATGTATGTTTGCGCACTTCATATCAGCTAAACTCACCACCTTCTTTATTCGACACTCTTTCTCTGGCTTATAGTGCTCGAATACCTTGCGCCGAGACTGAGAAATTTGGCAATCAGTGGCACCCTCGGGCTTAGCTTCTGTCTGGGTGGGCTTGTGGCGCCTTGGCTGTCAGTTTTAGCCGGCAACTGGCGGATTTACCTTACGTTTTCGGCACTCCTACAGTTGATTGTTGCCCTATTCTATTTCGTAGTCCAGGAGAGCGCACAGTGGTTGATAACCCGTAACAATGTGCAGGGAGCCATTGCCCGCTTAAAGCACATAGCGCACTTCAATGGACGCCAGGTGGCACAGGCAGACTTTGAAGCTTTCCAGCAGCACTGCGGGCTCAAGCGCAAGCAGGACAATCATCAGCAAAAGACAAAATTGATAGATCTGCTGCGCACGCCACATTTACGAAAGACGTCGCTAATTGTCATCGTTACCTTGTGAGTACAATAGGACTTAGCTTATAAAGTCAATTCTATATTGGTTCTCCCCTTCCTGTAAGCATGCTGACATCGTTGAGCTTTAATACTATCTCGCGCAACGTCGAGAGACTCGGCCTTTCGCCATTTGTGGTCTTCTCGTTGTTCGCTGTGGTGGTGCCGCCGTCTGGCATTCTGCAGGGTCTGCTGCAGAGTCGACTTGGCCGCAAGGCCACCAGTTTTCTTGCATTGCTTGTCACCGGTCTGCTGTCCTGTTCCCTTGGTGTGGCGCTCTGCTTTGAAGGCGCGCAGCTCAATTCCACACTGCTGCTGGCCTTTGCGTTGCCGACGCGCTTGGGGATCTCCATGTGCTATACGCTCACGTCACAATACTCCTCAGAGGTGCTGCCCACCTGTGTCCGCTCAAGGGGTATAGCCACTGTACACTTGACAGCTGCGGCAGCCTCATTCACCTCGCCCTACCTGATACACCTGGGCAGCAAGCTTGTAGCTGGACCTCCGCTCATCCTAACTATGGTTCTGCTCACAGCCGCCTTCTGCACGCTGTTGCTACCGGAAACTAATAATAGGTGAGTGTCACGAGAATTGACCAACCGTGAGGGCATTTTAAAATTGATATCTTCTAGGCAACTGCCCATCACGCTGGAGGATGGTGAGGCCTTCGGCAAGGGCGAGTCTATGTTCTCTTTCGATTGCTGGCAACCATGCGACGATGATATACTCGAACAGCCCGCAGAAGAGCTAAGGCTGAATGTACTCAAGGAGACAAGGACCAAGGAGGCGGAAGTGGAAACTTAAAATCCCCAGTGGGGTTGTATTAAAAGAGCACGAGTATTAGTGAAGTAAAATAACAAACTGCTTAATTCCGAAAGTTGTCAGTAGATGCGAAGTTTGCGTTTATTTGATTGATTTTAAGTCACAGTATTCAACGAAACTTTAATTTAAATGTTTGTCAAGTAGATCGTATATGTATATAGTATATAAGTATATGTACGTGTAAACTCTGATATCCTGTAGTAATTGCTTACATATTATGTATAATTAAAGTGTACATAAATATGCACTCACCAGAGGGTAAGTAAACGTTTGCATTTCACCTCAAATATGCATATTACCAATTAGATCCCACCTGGATTATTCAGTTTTTTCGTTCAATTTATCTTGATTTAATTTTTCTGTGTTTTTCTTAGTATAAAATAGAGGTTTCTTTGCATTGTCTGAAATTCGTCTTGCCAAGGGGATCGAGCATCAGCTTAAGCCTAGGTGGTATATATATATTGAGGGCAGAGTTTGCGGAAATTATAGTTGCAGATAAATACAATATTTTTATGTGCGTGTGTGTGTCATTAGAATATCAATCAATGATAATGCTGCAAACTGTTTGGAATCCCTTTGAGACCAACAACAAACTTTTTTATCGCAAAAAGCCATCTCCAACCCATAGTATCATTTCACAAACATATATCAATTATTGTATGTTTTCATAAATGTTGAGTGAATCTTAAGAAGAGATTCAATATATTTTTTTTGTTTCCAACTCTAACTTGTATCAACGTTTTAACATTTAAAAGTATTTTTCATCACATCAGTTTAGGAAAGGAACCAAGGGTGTTCATAATTCCATATATTTATATAATATATTAATATATATCCTAATCCTGCATCGAAAATAAAGTATAAGTATATGGTAATATTGTTATATTAGATTACGGAGAATACCGGAAACAGGCTCTAATAAAATATGGTTCACAAAAGTTATGTATATTAACGCAACATATGTTGGGCACATAGCTCGATTAGCCAGCGAATAATTTTATATATGAATATTAAGCATTAACTTTTCTTGTTTGGTTTTATATCTTAACTACTAGTTTTTTGAGCACTTTTTGCAATTGCTGTCAAATACAATATGTACGTAAATCTGTAAGTGATATAGACTATGTCATCAACTTGAAGAATCCTCGATATCAGGTCTTCCTAAAGAACTTATCTAAAGTCACTCTTCAGATCACACTATTTTATCATTTTAGTGCAATGGTATATCATAATGTCTGTCTAACTTTCGGCTGGTTTTGCCTTACAACAGTTTGCGTTATCTTAATGCTAAGATTTTGGGCTCTACTCATTTATTGTATATCTGTGTATATAAATGACTTTAATGTATCTCATAATATGCATGCATTGTATATTATAGGATTGTTTTATAAATACTATGTGATAAACACTAGTTCACAATAGTTCAGTTAAATTCAAAAAATGCGGTAAACAGTAAAAAGGTAAAAAGATTTCTCATGATATTCTCTCGGTACTACCAGAGTAAATACGAAGAGATTATAGCACCTTGCGAGTGAGTAGCATGAGTAAGTGTGTGTTTGCGTTTGTGATTGTGCGTGTGAATGTGAATGTGTGTCTATGTGTGTGCATGTAGGTATCAATTGTTAAAACACAATTCACAAGTTTTAAGGTTATGTTACTAAAGTAGTACAGTAAGTAGTACAGTTACAGTCAGAGTTATATTTAAAGTTAGCGCTAGAGTAGCCAAGGTTCAAGAGTAAAAAAATATATATATGTATATAAATGTATTTATGTATATACTTGGATGCATGTCTTGTAAGTGCTACATCGAACAGTACAGATGTGAAATAAACAACTATGGTTAGGCTGCCAACAATTTGATCGTAATACATATAATTTCTAATTATACCCACCGGGGCCGAGAACCGTCTAAATTTTTAACTCTACACTTTTATTTTGTTTTGTTACAGGTTATCAATTAATATATGCTACTAAATACCATTTTTGCAATATTTGCTGCTTATTGTTTGACTTTTTACCATGTGCGATGATATGGAAAGAATCTCAGTGCATACAGTACACACACACATGTGTAGGTTGCATATGTATCTATCTCAATATCATATATCGCTTTAGTATCCTCATCATGAAATGTTCTTTATGTTTGTTATGTGTGTGAGCGTGTGTTTCGAAAACATGGAGTATAAAAGACAAGTGGTATTTAGGCAACGAGTGATTCAGCAATTTTCTTTTATCAAAAAACATCTCCTATAAATCTTTTAAGTATCATTCAACATTATTAATTTGTATGCGTGTACATTACATACTTACACCAAAAGCATTCATAAGAATCGTTTTTCTATATCAATTTTATATTTAAACTTGTTGTATTTTGTATTTTATGTATGTTATCGTACGCTTGAAGAGCTGCCTCGTAGTAGTATTTGACATATAACTTATATATACAAATTCTACAACAAACAGATTTATAGCGTTAAGAACTGGAGGGAGCTGGAGTTCATGTATGTGACATACATGATATTGGCTACTATGTCTTGAGTTCTGGTGGGTTGCTGAGTTTTGAAGTAGTACGTAGTACGTAGTACGTTGTCCGTGCGTTTTATGCACATATAGTATAATGAAGCCGAGCTGAGTGCTTGCGATATGCTTGAAGTTGAAACTTGATATAGTACAGTATACATGCAAATGTGTTTAATGTAAGTCCTTTCCTTACGAACTAGAGAATATGAGTAACGGAAATCATAAGAAAAAGATAACGATAAATTGAATTTACAAAATTGTTATTTATATTTCTCAATTATTAATGATAGGTTCAAGTACACAATATATCAGTATTATTATCAGGCTACGTAGCTTAGGTTATGTAGCTTTAGTTCTTATTATCGTAATGTAATGCATATAGTATGCAAAATTGCAGGTATTTTTTATGTTGTTTTTTGTTTTATGAAGAAAAGAATCAAACCCACAATGATCTTAATTGTCTAACTACCCAATACGGGCTAATGGGCATATTTGCTTTAGATGCCTTTTCAGATGAGCGATACAAGTGTTTGCCGCTTCTCTATTTGTATCTTTTTAAATATAGTGCAATAATTTGATAACATTTTTCTCACTTATCATACTGTTTGAACATTGTGCTGCTTAAGCTACAATACAATATTATGTTTATCGGAGTTTCATCATTATGCCAATGGTGATAAAGCTGACCGCGTGGACCATCATATCTATTCGAGTATTTGAAAATATTTTTTATCGTTCTTAACTGACGAATCGTTTCTTTCATTCTTAACTTGATTATGATTTTCATTCACTCCGTAATTAATAGAGTATAACACAATATTATAGAATATAAAAAGGTTTTTTGTGTACCGCAACCGCATCCGAGAAGTGTACATATGTATGGCATACATGCTACGTGTGTTTATATCTTTAGGTATGTGTGTGTGGTTGTAGATAGGCAATAAATTACTACAATGCAAATTGTGAAGCTGCCTGTGCCTATGGCAATGTGGCTCGTATTCCGTCGAGACTTGAGCGGAGCACCAAGCTGCCTTCCACCCAAAAGTTTGGTCGATCCAGCATGTTCTGCCACAACGATAACTCCTTGCCAGTGGCATCCATCCACTCCACTTGGCGGCCATAGCTACGTCCTGTAATGGAGGAGGATATAACAGTTAGTTGAGAACGATGCGAAGGTGTAACTTATCGTGACTTACCTGTGCCCAATGAGAAGCGTATGCCGCCGACAAACTCATTGCTGGCCAAACGATCATGATCCCATACGGTGAGCTCTAGCGCGCGCTCTGACAAATCCTCCAGCGAGACATCCTCGTAGATAAACGTGTAGTTCCAACTAGGATGCAATGTGCGTTTCACCACAGGGGTCTTTTGTTTCGAGGATCTCGTGCGATCCGGTAGCAGGTAGCTAGAGAATTACATTGGGTGAGTATTTGTTGCGCAATAATTGGGAATCGCAATGCGACTACTCACCTCTTGCAGAAGGCATCACAGGTGCCGTTGGTCTTGATGGGACTGAGGTGCTTGGCCTCTTTTACCAGCACGTGCAGCTGGCCACCTTTGGCGCTGCGATCCGATTTCGTAGCCACCGACTTAATGCTGCCACCAAACTTTCGCAGATTGGATGAGCTGCCCATGAGGCTTGAGCCACGTGAGAACATCGACGACTTCAGATTCTCTTGCGGAATGTACTTTAGACCTACGACAATATCACCACGGTATGTGGCCACATCGTCAAACGGTTCGCTCTGCGGGAGAGAAATGAAATTCATTATAGAGATACCATTTATTTGGTTTTGTCACGCTCACTTACACGCTCTTGCAGCAAGTACCACTGCGATTGGGGATTGTCAAAGACGCGACCTTGCAGATTGACGCTGACCTCACCGAGGAAGTCGTTGCGTCCAAACATATCCGAGTGCCACACGGTGAGCCACAAAGTGTGCGACTCCAGGCTGGAAATGGGGGTGTGAAAGCGAAGCGTCTCATCAAAGATCGGGTTGAGTGTGTGTTTCTTAACTTTGGTCTTGCGTTTGCCCGCCTTGGACTTGTCGGGCAGTAGATACACCTGAAAAGGAGGACAAGCTAGAGCAATCTGCAACTAAAAGAGCCTGTGGCCTGATTACCTTCACATAGGGATCGCTGCGATTGCGCTTTGCGTCCACTGCGGCAAGATCCTTGCAACGCACAACGTGTATTTCCAGTGCACCCAACTTGTAGTTGTACTGCATGCCGAACTCCACTTGCCCCTTGACCACAACTGTGCCATAGCGACCCTCGCCGGCGCCCGAATAAACGCTGGCCATAGACTCTGAGCGAACCTGCGAAAGAAAAAGTGTTAATCTTCCGGAAAACTTGAATTTGTTAGCAGGCAAACTTACTCCTAGAGAGCTGAGGCTGCTGCGATTCTGGTGCATGGCCACCAGACGATCGATATCCTCATCCGATTGTGCTGGCCACGCCTCGCTGGAGGCGCGCGATTGTATCGGGCTGGAGGCAGCATCTACGCTGGCACGCTGTCCAATTACCGGCGAACGAGTCAGCTCCTCAGCGGCTGCCTTGGCCTCCTCTGCGAATAGAGTAAAGAAATTTGGTCATGAGTCTAACTTTTTCTTAATTACACTTAATGAGTACATTGCACACACACTCCGCACACACAGAACACATAGATGATTGGCACCCATTCAATGCGATTAAATAGATGATTCGTTTCCATACGATCTTCGGTTTGATGCAGTGAAGCAATACGTGATAGTCGCATGCAACAGTCGAGCGGGCAGGCAGACAAGCAGGCGTACTTGCAGGCCAGCATGGAGGCGACTACCTTGCACCTTCTGGAAGGTAACATGCAACGGCGTGCGATGCAATGTCAGCGACAATCGCACACTTTCTTCCCCAGAGGCAGCAACAGCCGCAACGCCAGGCAAGTCCTCTTCGAGCGTTTCAAGAAAACGATCCGAATTGGAGCGCAGACTGTCATCCCAGGTCCACGCGCGCTGCTGCCTAATGTTGCTCTCGCTGCTGCTGCTACGCTGTACGCCAGCCTGCGCTACTGCCTCCTCTCTCCATGGCAGAAAATCGTGCAGCGGGCTCGTTAGAGTCGTCTCCGCAACTTGCTCACTTTGTTTGCTGTTGTTGGCCTCGCGCTGCTTCATTTCCAGAATATAAGCAGCCACCTTGTTATCAATGTCATCGTCCTCCTCCTCTGAGTCAAAGTGATAGCTGCTCTGACCTCCACGCCGCATAAGACAGTAGCACCAGCTTTGCCACCAGCAGCTAAATTTCGATTTGCTGGCTGGGTCGCCAGGGCGCCAATAGTTTTTGTAGCTGCGTCGACGTCGATTGCGATGCCTGTTGAGCCAGCGCCAGCAACAGCAAAGGCGCAGCCAGCGTCGTCTGCTGCTGTGCCGCATTGTGGGCGTCGTAGTTGCAAAACTGCTCCCACTGTTGCGTAAGCGATTAAGCGCAGCATATTGAATTTTCCCCGCTGTCGGATTGCTTTCAACTCGCAACCCCGAGCGCGAGACAAAGCCCAAACTTGAACCCGATCCCACAACCGGCCCCGCCGCCTTCCTTGTGACTTTGCTGTGCACACTCGGCATGGCGGCAGCTGGTGCCTGTGTCTGCTGCGTCTGCTGTCGACGCACGAATGCACTATACCCGGTGGCATCTTTTGGGGCTTTAGGTGGCCCCCGCTTGGCAATTAAGCACGTCACTTTTCTCATTATCCGCGCTAAATTTCACAATCGGCTAGTAAAGCTGGCATTAATTGATAAATTCTTTTTTGCAAAAATGCTTCAAAATGCCAAAAGAGCTCTGGAAAGTTTGACACGTAATTGGGTTTGCATTATCTAAGATACACACACATAAGTAAGTTCAGGGAGCGTGAGAGCGATAGAGTAAAAGTGAGGGGGAAGTCAAGTCAAGGCGCCTTCTATTTCAATTAAAACCACCAATAAGATTAAAACTTGCCGTAGCCTCCAATTGCATGCGGAACGAGCTATGCTGTCCACTCTGTAGCTAGGCAGCATCCCTTTCCTACACCCTACACCTCTGCTAAGTAAATCAGTCAAAATTAAGTTGAGAAATGAAACCGTCATTGAAGGCTTGTCTGGCACTCTGTGAGCACAAAATAAACACAAGAAGTGGGTCATATAACGCCCAAAAAAGAAACAAGTAAGAACGGCTACAGTCAAGTGTTGACTGTATAAGACCATGGATTTCTAAAGATTATGAAAAAATTAAGATTGAGAAAACTGTTATTAAACGGGCTTTTCAAAGAAAAGTAATAAACAAAACATATAGTTTTCAGTTAGACGCCAAGCAGTCCAAGCAGTTGGAAAAAAACACTGATTGCCTGCTTGCAGTGGGCGCATTGCAAATCTATATAAAACGTTGAATAACTTTTATGTTCATTATCCGATGGGAACCAAATTTTCATTGATCGTTTAGGTGGTGATAGTTATCATACACACCAAAACTGAATACTGTAGCTTTATTATTGCGCTTGCTATACGGTTTATCGATTTTCGGGGGCGGAAGTAGGCGTGGCACAAATTTTAATAAAAATTTTACAGCGTATGATTCACATAAGTGCTGTTGCCCATATACAGACGGACAGACGGACAGACGGTCAGACGGTCAGACGGATAGATGGACAGACAGACATGGCTTAATCGACTCGGCTAGTGATCCTGAGCTAGAATATATACACTTTATGGGGTCGCAGATGCATCCTTCTGCCTATTTTCCATAGCTTTGTTGGCTTCGCCTTGCAGCATGTTGTGGCGTCATCGATGCGACGCGCTGCTCTTTAGTCTTAACGTGTGTGTCTGTAAGTGTGTGAGAACATGTAAGCAAAACTGCTATATCTTCGCAATCTATTAAACAAGTAAGAAAGCTACAGTCGAGTGTGCTCTTCTGTTATATACCCGCTACCCAGCTGCTCGGCTACAATCATATTTTGAATGTAAAAGGTCATGGCCTTATTGATGTAAAGTCAAAATATAAAATAATGAAAAAAATGTTTGGCACACACTTAATTTTTGATGCGGGCGGGTCTCGAACCCGTAAATACATAATAGTACTGTTCGTTTTGCAGTCCACCACTTAACCTACACAATGCTGCAGGCAGCGCTGCCGGCAGTTCTGCTTACAGCTATGGAAAACCTTGATTTGAATAACTTCTGTATTTGTTATCCGATTGTTACCAAATTTGCAGAGATCATCTGTCTAGCTATAGTTATCATATAAACCGAAAAAGAACAATATGGCAAAATTACGCTTGTTATCCATTTCTTTTCGATTAACGGGAGTGGAAGGGGGCAATAATAACACATTTTGTCACCTAATTTGGAAGTCCTAGCTGCGATCTATGTGTTCATACGCACAGACAGACATACGGACTTGGCTATTTCAACTCGGTTGTTAATCCTGAGCCAGAATATATACACTTTATGGGGTCGGAGATGTCTCCTTCTGCCTATTACATACATACATTTTCGGTTTGAACAAAGTTATAATACCCTTCTACTCTATGAGTATCGAGTACTAAAATTTATCTAACAGGCAAATGTTGCATAGGTGGCGGTAGAAAATGTGCAAAAATATTTGTTGGAATTTAAAGCAGCATTTTTTTAAAATTGGGCGAATGGTATCTTACTGTCGGGCGCGCTCGACTGTAGCTTTCCTGACTTGTTTGACAATGTTTTCGTTTATATTTTTTCCCCTTATTTCCATTATTATTTCAATAATATTTATAGCCTGCGTTTATAATTTCTGATGGTTTAGAGTACTTGAAAAGAGTTGAATAAGCGAAGAAATCAACCTCACTCAAGTAGTAGCCCAGTAGACAAACCCCCAAACACTTTCACTTGCTACGTTTCAGCAACGCGTCGAGGGAGAGAATTGCTCGGGTTTTTCGAATACAAGTCGGATTCGATTTCGATTTGAAGTTCTCGCGGCGGCTTTTGGAGCGCGTCGTGAACAAGTGCCGTTAAGCGCGGCGCCGTAACTGACATAAAAAGAGAATCCAACCGCAGTGAGATGCCTGCAAATCTTAGATTTTATTCAATTATTTAAATATATTGAACTTTTGAAGAGGTCGTCAGCTGTCCGAGCTGTCTCCGTCTTCGGCCAATGAAAGTGCAATTAACGAAACGATTCCGAGTAAGTGCGACAGAGATGCCGCTACACAGTTATACAGCGATGTCGAGCAGAAAGGTTAATTTGATTACAAGCAAATCGACGAATAACGGGTGAGTCGCTATGCAAGATAGGGTGTCCAACGCACACTGCAGCAAAAAAAATTTCCTATTAATTAAATCGAATGATTGCTGCAATAGTTTTTTTACCATTCACATTCCCACTGTGCATCGTGGTGCAGTCAAGCACTTCAAGCCATTCACTAAATCTTCATATATCTCCACCCAGTGTCAACGCCAACTTCTTTTGGGTTCAAAAACATTAATTGCTTTGTGCAAAGTAAATACTCGAACAGGAAATAAACACAAAACGCAAAACACTTTATCAACGACAAGAGCTTAAACGATATTGTACGCATACATCGAGTACCGGCGTAGTGCTTGTTCTTCAGTTCCAAATCAATTGAACCACTTGCCGAGCGGGTAATTGTTGTGTTTTTATACCATTCGACCATTGAAAATGGTCAAAAATGGTATATTAAGTTTGTGCAAAAGTATGTAACAGGCAGAAGGAGACATGGCGGACCCAATAAAGTATATATATTCTGGCTCAGGATCAACAGCCGAGTCGATTGAGCCATGTCCGTCTGTCTGTCTGTCCGTCTGTCTGTATGAACGTCGAGATCTCAGCTATTACAAAAGCAAGAGACACCAAATTTGACATGGTGGTTCCTGTATACCATACGTTGATCAAGTTTATTTCAAATTCAAGTTTTTATATATACCCAATCCCGAAATGACAATCCGATCGGACAATAAATACAGAAGTTATTGAAGAAAACGTTTTTCAAAGTTCCGTTGCCCGCGTCATTGCAGCATATCATCATGCATCGTTTTAGCCTTTGTGTGTGTGTCTGTATGTGTGTGTGAGAGCGAGTTAGTACTAGTAAGTGCAACTACGAAGTTGGTCGAATGGTATCTTACGGTCGGGCGCGCTCGACTGTAGCTTTCCTAACCTGTTGGAACCCGAAAGCGTTCTGTTACACAAAGCTGTGTAAACAAATAGTTACAAAAAAGGCCGATGAAGAGCCAATTGAGAGCGTGATAATCGGAGAATGCGATTATCCAACTGATATCGATAAGATACTGATCGATATTTGTGCAAAAACAAATCCTGATCCCTGCTGATCTGCAGTTTTTCATGGTTTTTATAAGTTTTTACTCGGAAATAAGTCTTAAATCAAATCCATGTTAACCGGCTTCCGTTGACAGTCTGTGTGTGGGTGTCTGATTTAATAAATGCAAACATAACAACATAAATTATGCATGATACATTTTGTATTTCCCATTTAATTGATTTTAAATGCAAATTGCATTTATAAAATTAATTGGAATGAGCGCAAAAGTCGCTGTTTATCTTTAAACGCATTTTGTGTTCGCTTTTAATAATTAAGCCCATTGAGTGAATCTGTTGTATTCGTCCCGGTTGACAATTGTATCCCTTAGATTCACAAGTCATTATTAATCAAATGCATTCGCGCTGCAAATTCAAATAGTATTCATTAGACTAATAAATTTGTGCCACTTTTTATGAAGTCAACTCATTTTTTGAAGTTATTGAAGTTATTGACATAATTTATAAGCTCGATTATAATACTTTTGCAGAATTGTGCAAAACTAGGCATTGTCGGTCTCCCTCCCACCCTCTCACGCTCCCATCCCTAACGCGCCGCACAATGACAGCTGAGTTCAAAGCCCACCAAGGTTCGAGTATCAACATAAGTGTGAGTGGCTATGAGTGTCGCGATCGAGGTCGGATTTGAGTTCAAGTTTTATTGACCAAGCTGCAAAACAGCTCTTTTCGGCCAACTGTTAAATAGGCAACTACAACAGTGAACAGAACTTCAACCGACGCCCCCATAAAGCGGAACAGGCAGTGTGAAAATTGGTTTAGCATCAAGTAAGAATCTGGAAACGGGTATAGCTTAATATGGATACAGGTAATTGACCTTGATTAGGTTTAGTTTGGCCAAAATGGGCTCAACTAGAAACCGAGAGAGACACGAGAGTTTTGGTAAGTCACCCAAGAGATTTGCGAGTTCAATGTTAGGCAACACGTGAGGCTGTGCCACAAACGAGGCCTAAGTTTGTCGACAAGAGAGAGAGAGAGAGAGAGAGAGAGATAGAGAGAGAGAGAGACAGATAGAGAGCGAGAGAGAGAGAGACAGAGAGAGAGAGAGAGACAGAGAGAGAGAGAGAGAGAGAGAAGAGATACAGAGAAAGAGACAGAGAGTGAGAGTTGTGGAATTTGAATGTTCGTGCTTGTGATATCATGTTTGCAAAGTATTGGGACTCTATAAGCAAAGATTTACAAGCGTCGATTAGCGCCACCCAAATCTATTTAAAAAAATAAAAAGATCTCGACTGTTCGTATCGATGACTAACAAGTAAGAAAGCTACAGTCGAGTGTGCTCGACTGTAATATACCCGCTACCCAGCTGCTTGTACATCATTTATTTGCGAAACAAAAAATCGGCTACAATCAAATTTTGACCGTAAAAGGCTATGGACTTATAATATCTATGCAAAGTCCAAATCTAAAATAAAAAAAAAAAAACATTTTTGCACACATTTAATTTTTGATGCGGGCGGGACTCGAACCCGTAAATGCATAATAGTACTGTTCCTTTTGCAGTCCACAACTTAACCCATTTCACCACCGTACACGCACACACGATTCGGCACAATGCTGCAAGCAGCTATGGAAAACGTTAAGCTGAATAACTTCTGTGTTTATTATCCGATTGTTACCAAATTTTCAGAGATCATCTGGCTAGCTATAGTTATCATGTAAACCGAAAATAACAATATGGCATCAAAACTGCGCTTGTAATCAATGTTTTTTTCGAATTACGGGGGCGTGGCCAAAATCCAAAATAAACTTGATCAGCGTGCAATAATAACACATATTGTCACCAAATTTGGTAGTCCTAGCTCTTATAATAGCTGAGATCTATATTTTCACACGGGCAGACAGACGGACAGACGGACATGGCTATATCGACTCGGCTGTTGATCCTGAGCCAGAATATATATACTTTATGGGGTCGGAGGTGCCTCCTTCTGCCTGTTACATACATTTTCGGTTTGAACAAAGTTATAATTCCCTTCTATTCTATGAGTAGCGGGTATAAAAAGTCTAGAATGTATTTTTTAAGGATTTCAAGTCAAAACTACTGAAGACGTATTTAAAACTCGAGTTTCAAATTTGTTATAAAATCATCATCAGGTGGAAATGTAGCTATGCTCGAATAAGTCACGCAGCACAGCAGAAAGTACATTGTTGGATTTCTCACTTCCCAAGAGAAACGGTATTTTACCTAAACAGGAATTATCTTTTCACACCTGTAGATTAAAAATTTATAAAATACCTTCTATATGGAACCTTATATCTCAAATAATATACTTTATTATCAAGTTCCCTTCCACAAGATGTTCCCTTTTAAAACACCCAATTACACCGTTTCAAAAAAGAAAGGGTGAGCATGGGAAATGCATATATATGTGTGTATATCTGAAATGTCTGTGTGTCAGTATCTATAATAAACAAGTAAGAACGGCTACAGTCAAGTGTTGACTGTATAAGACCATGGATTTCTAAAGATTATGAAAAAATTCAGATTGAGAAAACTGTTATTAAACGCGTTTTTTAAAGAAAAATAATAAACAACAAGTAGCTGGAAAAAAACACTGCTTGGAAAAAACACTGCTTGTTTGCTTGCAGTGGGCGCATTGCAAATCTATATAAAACGTTGAATAACTTTTATGTTCATTATCCGATCGGAACCAAATTTTCATTGATCGTTTAGGTGGTGATATTTATCATACATACCAAAACTGAATACTGTTGCTTTATTATTGCGCTTGCTATACGGTTTATCGATTTGCGGGGGCGGAAGTAGGCGTGGCATAAATTTAAATAAAAATTTTACAGCGTATGATTCACATAAGTGTTGTCACCAAATTTGGTGGCTCTAGCTTTATTAGTGTCAGAGATATAGGCGCTTGCTATACGGTTTATCGATTTGCGAGGGCGGAAGTAGGCGTGGCCCAAATTTTTATACAAATTTTACAGCGTACGATTTACATAAGTGTTGTCACCAAATTTGGTGGCTCTAGCTTTTTTAGTTTCTGAGATATAGGCGTTCATACAGACGTATAGACGGACAGACGGATAGACGGACAGACAGACATGGCTTAATCGACTCAGCTAGTGATCCTGAGCAAGAATATATAGGGTCGCAGATGCATCCTTCTGCCTGTTACGCACATTTTGACAAACACAATAGACCATGTATTTTTTTAAAATCCATGGTCTAAATAAAACCCCGCTTCTGAACTCACCCGCTGATATATTGACATGTTTGCGTGCATCACGCTTTGAGTAGAGGAACTGTTGCAAGCCACCACCAAGTTTCTTGCAGCCACCGCTGGAGGAGCTGGCAGTGCCTATGGCAACGTTACCGCTACCACTGCTGCCGTTGTTGCTGTTATTGTTGTTACTGTTGGCCGCAGCTGCACGCGCCGCCAGTCCTGGCGCGCGGTAACGTGCGCTCTTAGCGTTGCCCGTAGAAGAGGCCGCGTAGTTGAGGGCACTCTGCGACTTGGTAATGGGCGTGCTCGTAAAGGAAGCTCCCACCGAGGAAACTGAGCTAGTGGGCAGGCGTGGCAGCGAATTGGTGCTTGCAACTTGACCGCTTCCCGTCAAGCTGCGCGGCAGGGTTGAGCGATTGGCTCTGAACTGGGCCGAAGAGTTACCCTCGTCACTGGAGTCCGTCTCGTAGATGGCATCCGGCACACTGGAACGGCGCACATCCTTGGCGGAATCGGCACACGAGGAGGCCGACGAGAGCCACGGCTTGGCTGGCGACGACTCCAGCTGATGGTGGTGAACATCGCCGCCGCCTATGCTGCCACAGGAGCGCACGCGATCCAGCTGCTCGCGGCTAAGGCTTTGCTGATGCTGGCTGAACAATAAGTCGCCTGCCGATCGGCGCTTTGCTACAGCCAAAGCGGACGCAGACGACGAGTTGTCCCTATCTAGCTGGCTCAGCTGACTGAGCCTTGTTCTGGAGTCGCCATTAGCCAGTAATGCCGACTCAAAACTGCCGCGCCATGAGAAGCGTTCATAATCGCTGGCCACACCGCATTCCTCGCCCGCATTGTCCGGGCCTGCGCCACTTGAAGTCGTTGCCTGATGATGCGATGCGTTAGTATGCAGGTGGCCCGCGTGGAGTGAGGCTTGAGGCGCCGCATTGGTGGCCCCGTCTAGCAGTAGGTCATGCGATCGACTGCGCAGTTTAAGCTGCTTCAGTGGTAGCGCCTTCAGCTGGATTTGCTGCTCCATTTCGTCCTCCTCGTCCTCCGTGGTGGTGGCCGATATTTTCGCCTGTGTTCGACGATTGTGACGCGTCGTCGTGGGTGTTTCCGGGCCGCTGCTCACCTCGTGCATCAGTGCCACCAAGCGGGATCCGATGTGCTGCATCACCTTGGCAAATAGCTGTGGCGAACGCTGTTCCGTGCTCATCGTGGGCAAGCGGTCCTCTTCTGCTTTGCTCGCCACAACTTGCGCTGTGTCTGCCTCAATTGCTTCACCGACAGCCACCTTGCTGAACGAGGCAACCAGCTTCTGATAGACAAGCACAGTATCGCCATTTAGAGCGTGTGCTTCATCCAGCAGGCCTCCGTCGCCACGCACTCCCTCTTCATCCACCTCGAACTTGTTGATAATCTGTTGACAGCTGGCGGAGATTTGCGCTTTGAGGTGTCCCTTGTGGTCGGATCCCTCTAGATCTGAGCTGGTATAGTCCGAGGAGTCATATGAGTCCGACCAGGTATCTTCGCTGCTTAAGTACTCGACTATCTCGCGCACCTGCTCGTCATTGATGCCTGGCACCGTCTTCATCAGGCGAGTCAGCTCGTTCTCAAAGTATGACAGCTGAGCTGGATGCGACTTGCTGCCTGCTTTGTTGGCCAATCTGCGCACCGAGTTAGGTTTGCTGCCTGCACTGTGTGTCTGGGTGTGAGTCTGAATTGGGGTCTGACTCTGCTGAGCATTGGCTGTGGCTACGATGAGAGTCTTGAAAAACTGACGCATCTTGCTCATCATTAGGTTGGTCTCTTCGTCGGAGCTCCAGTTGTTAAAGCTATCTTTGCGCACCAAATTTGAACTGGTGGTGACATTGGGAGTGACTGTGAGGGATAAGGAAGGCTTGATGGTAACACTCCGGCCGAGCTTGCCAGCTGCAGCTGCAGCACTTGTGGTGGGCAGCTCTAGATTGGAAAGACTGGATTCACCCATCGTTGCCAACGGCTCGCGATCTTCGCTTATCTGACCCAGGGCGGGAGTGGGTGATTTGGAGGGCTCCATGTCGGCGGACTTAAGCAGGTCATCGTTGCTGCCCACGAAGCCGCTGTCCCGGCTGTGATGCTGCTGCTTCTTGGCCTGGGCCTGTGCCTGAGCCTGTGAGACGCCCAAAGTAGACGTGGGACACTCGGCAGCTCCAACTCCGGAAACTCCCATTGCTGAGCTCGCTTCTCCCACCTCGTGCAGCTTTTTCTCGTCGAGGGAATCGTGTCGCTTGCGCAGCTGCTTCTTGCGCTTGATAGTGTCCGACGAGCTGCCATCGGAGGCACGATCGCCCGTACTGGCCATATGTATGATGGTGTCGTCGCAACCCGCCTCCGATTCGGATGTGTCATCCACAGCAGTCACCGTCGTTGCAGTCCCATCGAGTGCATCAGCCTCAGGTAGTAGCAGATTGTCCAGCGAGGAGTTGTGACTACGTGGTGTGCCACGGGCGCGCACCAGACGCTTGCGCCGCTGGCTGGGACTGGGATAGCCTTCGCTATCGCTGCCTACACTGCCGCCGCTCTCGTCACTCCCCACTTGCTTGTCACTTCCGCTAAAGCCCATGAAACCGGAGAGAAAGTACTTCTCCAGGCGGGATGAAGCCAGATCTGCTGCGCTATTTCCGCCATCTAAGAGGTGATCATCATGCGGCAATGAGTCCAAGCTCTCCGAACAATCCGAGCTCACCTCCGAGGCGGTGTCATCGCCACGAGGGTCTATGGAGCTCATCACTTTGCCATCGCCCAAGCCAAAGAAGAAGTACTTCTCCAACTCGGAGGCACTCAGGCGTTGATGGTGCTGCAGCGTGCGCTGACGTCGCCGCTCAGCCAAATCCTCCTCCTCCTCCTGTTCCAGCTCGTTGTCGGCACGCATGGAGGCCACCTCGCTCTCCTCGCAGCTCTCTTCGACAATGGTGTGCAGCGTAAAGTCAATGGCTGAGCGAGTGTAGCCACGCAGCTCCTCCTCTCGATCCTTGTACATAGCACGTCCGCCTAGCTCGCTATCGCCTTCAGAGTCTGTGGCTGTGGGCGTGGTCGTGACATTGCTAAGATTATCATCATCCTCGTCGAGATCGCCGCGCTGGCTCAGCTCCTCCACCCACGAGTCATCGTCAGCCAGGCCATCGTCCAGGCTTTGCTTGACATTGGACGGCTCATTGAGCGAGTCCACGCTGTACGAGTCCCGCGACAAGTCCCGCTCGCTTGGGGTCGGTGTCAGCGCAATCGACTCATGGCCATGTGCCACTCTCAAATCTATTTCCATTGTGCCGCCGAGTGACTCATTGTCAAAGTTCTGGCCAAAGCTGTTGCTGTTGTTAGCACTGCTGCTGTGCGCTAAAATTTCGCATTCGTTATTGTAGTCGTTATTACTCTTATCGTTGCCCATTGTTGTAGTAGTTCGGCTTTCGTTGTCTTTTGTAATCATCACTAAACTGCGATATTTGGCTGAAAGTGAATTCTTGGCTGCAGCAGGTGTTCTTGTTGCTGCTATAGCTGCCGCTGCAACTGCTTCTGTAGTTGTTTTTGTTGTTGTTGTTGTTGCTGCTGCTGCTGCAGTTTCCGTTGCGATATGCGATAGGCTGTCTTGCAGTTCTTGGTGACGACTGCCAAATATTTTGTCGTATTCGTTTTCACAACTTTCAAACACACGCGACGACGCTTTACTCACGTTTACATCCACATTAGCATTCACATTTACGTTCACTACGTCACAGTTACTGTTGTTTTTGCTGCTTGAGCTGCTCTGTTGGCCAATAACAACATCGGCACCGTTGCTGTTCGTTGTTGTTGTCTTTTGTGCTGCGAAATCGCCATCATTACGGCCACTGTTGGAGTTTTTGTTGCTGCTATTATTACTATTACTGTTGTTGTATGCGTACAACATAAGGCGCGCGTTTGGCTCTTCAACCGTAACGTTTAACATTTCATTTTCGACTGACTCTGCCGCTGCCGTTTCCCATGCCAAAGACGAGCGCGACTTCGCTTCGGCTGCGCAATCGGCTTTAAGAGCAGCAACAACAGGTATCTGCTGCTTTTTAGAGCGCGAGAGCGGTGCGCATGAGAAGTGCGTTTCTCTCGCCTCTCTCATCGCATCGGTATCTACCTGTTGCGTTTGTTGTTGCTGCTTTTGGTGTTGCTGTTGCTGTTGAAGTGCTTCAGGTGCCTTACTCACCATGGCGAGAGAGTGAGAGTCTAACAAGTACAAGCAGTCAGGGTCCAACAAATCGTCGTTTATTTTGCACGCTTCGCTTCGTACAGCGACGCCAACGTCGACCATCTGCCCGCGCGCGCCCTCTGTGGCCCGCGATTGCACAGCTGTTCGCTCTTCGATGGTTGTTCTTGGTGTCGCTGCTGTTGCTTTCGTTGCTGCTGCTGCTCTTCTTGTTGTTGTTATTTTCTTGGCTGCCACCTTATTATCGCTGTTTACTTTTACCTGCTGCCGCTGCCGCTTCCTCTGCCTCTGCGCGCAAGAAAACCCAAGCGTCACTGCTGCTGCTTCTTCTTTGTCTTTATCGTCTTCCTCTCCTTCATATTCGCTTGCATGTTTACCTTTCTCAGCGTCGTCTGTGCTTTGTTTGCCTGCTTCGCGTTCGTTATTAGAATTTTTATTTGCGTTTTTCTGGGAATGCACGACAAGGGTTACTTCTACCGACGCACCATCTGCGCTACATTCGCTTGGCTTCTGCAGCTGAGCCGCCGTCATCTCCTCCTTTTTTTCTCCCTGCTTCTGCTCTGCTAAGTGGGCGGCAGCCACAACAGTGCCGGCCAGCAGATGATCCTCATTGATTTCGGCCACGCCGCGACGCAGGCGCTGCAGCCTAATCTCCAGCTGGGAGTTCTGCTTGTGCAGCTCCAGCAAGCGATTCACATCGTTGGAAATACTGTGCAACTCATTGCACGCGGCCATAACGGAGCTCATTCCAGCGTAGCGCTCTGATTGCGACTCCTGCTCAGCCTCCGTCTGCCCCTTTTCCATCACGTCTGGCAGCGCATGCATGCCATACAACACGACACCGCCAGCGTTAGCATCGTCGTCCGTGCGTCCGCCCACAACCACAATGCAGTTGGCAAGCTCATCGTGTGAGTTAGCAATGTGGCGTTCACTTTCATCATCACCATCATCATCATCATCATTATCCTCATCGGCATCGTCTTCGATGGCATCACGTGCAGCTGCTTCGACTGCGATCGGCTGTCGTTGCTGTCGTTGCTCCTCGTCGGCCGCCTTTTCCTCCCCCAACGCCTTGATATAGTTCAAAATGATGCCACAATCAGTGCGCTCGGTATCCGTATCATTATCCGAGGAGTCTTCGAGATTGGCATCTGACGAAGACAATGAGTCACCCTCGGTGGACGAGCTACGTATCACACGTGCAGCGTTACCCACCTGACGATTTACCACGAACACCTTGTTAAAACGCCGTTGCTTGGGCCGGCGATCTGCTACGGTGCCCGTGTCATCCGAGTCGCAAGACTCCGAGGTGGAGCTGCTGTTGTTGCTCGAATCGTTGCTGCTGCCCTCCGCGGTGCTGTGGTGCATCATTTGCATGTCCCCAGCAGGAGCTGCTGCCTGTATCTCTATCTCTTTCTCCATATTCGCCTCCACCTGCAGCTCTGCTAGCATTGCCAGGGCCACATCGTAGCTGCGTTGCACCGTCTTGCGTGAGATATGCTCATCTTCGGCTTCGCTGCCATTGTTGCTGCTGCTGGCGCTGGTGCTGCTGCTGTTTGCCGCGTAGCTTTCGCTGAGCAAGTAGCCAAATGCAGCGGCTTCACCTGACTCACTCTCAGACATAATTCGTGCTGTTGAGGATAACGTGATGCAGCTGCTCAAATTCTTCGTTAGCTGCGGCTCTACCTGGCTATGTTGCTGTTGCTGCTCTCTAGGCGAAACCGCGGCAACAATCTCAACATTTTCGCCGTGGAAACGAGTTATTACCGCAGGAGCAGCCGCACTCAATGTGGCTCCAGTTGTGGTTGTTGCTTGTGTTGTTGCTGTTGCTGGTACTTGATTTTTATGTATATTTGTTTCGTTTGCTGCTTCTACTGCTTCGTCGTGGTCGACGTCGTTACTCGCCAGGTTGGTTTGTCTTTCTGTTTCTGTCTTTTCTGTTAGTGTTTGCGTTTGTCTTTCTGGCGCTGTCGCTGTCTCAGCCGCTGTCGCTGTTAATTTTACTGCCTCTGCATGTGTTGCTGCTATTGTTGGTGCTGTTTCGCATAGATTTTGGCATTTATTTGGCAGCTGAGCTGTCAATGTTGATGCTGCTTCTGTTGCTGGCATCGCATCGCACGTATCACTCACAGCGGCAACATGTGCGTCGCACTCAATGCTCGCTTTGTTCTTGTTGTTGCTGTAGTTGTTATGTTTTCTTTTATCATTCACATTACACAATCTCAATGTTGTGGGCGTTGCGGCGTCAGCGTCGGCGTCAGAGTCAGCGTCAACGTTCACGGCACCAACATCGATACCGACACAGAGCGAGAGACGCGATTGTTGTTGCTCGCACAACGGCATGCGCGGCGTTACTAAACCTAAACTTGTTGGAGCTGGCTTCAAAGCATTGCCAGCCATTTGACTGGCCAGTTCTTCATGTTGTTGTAGCCGTTGCTGCTGCTGATGTTGTTGTTGGTGTTTCTGGGCCAGACAGAGGCACCCGGCTAAAGTTTCCAGGCTACGACCCGCTGTGCCATAGCCGGACGTTGTCGACGAAGACGTGGAGGCAGTGGAGCACAGCGACTGCGTCATCAGCGAGCCCAGCGAGGCGCTTAGCTCCGGTGCCGAGGATTTGAAGCCGCCGCCCATGTGCCGACCTGTTGTTGTTGTTGTTGGTAATGGCTGATAGCTTTTGGTTGTGGCCGACGGTGTTGCATCGAACATGTTGCTAGCCGCGGCGAATTGCTTCGAATAGGCCACCATCGCGGCGGCAGCTGCAGCGGCTGCGGCTGCCTGTTGCTGCTGCTGTTGTTGTTGTTGCGGATAGTTTGCCGTCGCAGATGCAGCTGCAGCCGCCTGCCAGAGCTGCTGCAGCGAGGCGGCCAATTGCTCGTCCTGCTCCAGCAGTGGCGGTGGCCCTGGGTGCTCCAACTGCCAGTTGTGGTAGGCAGACAGGGGCACCGGTATAGGCACCGGCACTGGGATGGGCACGTACTGTGGCTGTACTGATGCGGCAGCTGCACTCGATGCACTGCAACCACATCTGCTGGGCGCGTGATATCCGGGATGGTGGTGCTGGTAGTGATGGTGACTCTTGAGGAAACGCGTCTTGATGCGCGCCTTCATGCTAAGTGGCACCGGGTTGGCTGTTGGTGGCGTCTGGTTCTGGTCGGAGCTGGTCTGGGAGCTGCTTTCGGCGTGCATGTGCAGCTCCTCGTCAGTACCGGTGTCGCTTTCCCGTATTTTGGAGCAGTTGCTGCGCAGTTGCTGGCGTCGCTGCAGCAACGGTGAGTCGCTATCGCTGGATCTGCGACGGAAGCGGGGTGGGGGTGTGGGAGTGCTGGGCGTCACGGAGCTGGCGTATGCAATCATGGTGGTTGTCGTTGTTGTGGTTGAAGCAGCAATCATCGAGGGCTCAAAGTAATCCCAGTCGCAGTCCTCCACGTTACTCACAATGCTATGGCACTGGTGCGTGGAGTAGGAGGAGCTGGATGCGCTATCATCATTGCTATCATCGCCGTCTGTCGCTTTCTGCAGGTCTGCCTCCTGCTCATCATGCTCGTAGTCTTCCTCCTCTTCTTTTTTGCAGGACGATGAAGAGTCAGAGTTAAGAAACACAAGCTTGAACTTGTCCGCTTCGACACTGTACTGCGACTGTGACCGCGTCGCTGTCACCGTCGCCGTCGCTGTGCATTTACCCGTGCACCTGAGATCGAGCCCTAATGACGAAGAGGTTTCCATGACATCGACGTCGCTGTCACCGGAAGCGCCAGCTGCCACCTGCGAAGCTGTGGAGTAACGGGGGTAGGTTTCGTGTAGACTTTTTCAGTTTGTTGACGCAATTACTTTAACGTTGACCAACACCGCGGAATGTTAATGGAAAATACTGGTTTGCCGTTGGTGATATACTGGGTTTTCGGGTACGGGTGGTGGTTAGTTAATGCACAACATGCACCACAAGCTCTTAAGGCTCATTTAAAGGTTGCAACGTTGCCAGCGGGCATCGTGTTAGGGGGCGACTTAAGTTTGTTGATTAGTCACAGATAATAGGAGACACAAAACCCTTGTTAAAAACTATGGCACTATGATAAACTAAATATTATGGTTAATTAGAATTACGATTGTTATTGACCGTATCAGAGAATAGTACTTAAATTATATTGCGTTTAAGTAAATTCTCCTCAATCTCAAACAAATGAATTAATGTCGAAGTAACCATTACATAATGCGACAAGGTTTAACCAAATTTCCAAATTTTTCGTTAAGAATACTAAAATATCTAAAATACCGATTACAATTTTATAAAGCCATGGAAAATGATTAGTTACCAACAGACTTCAAGTTAAGGTAAAAATGTTTTAAATCAAATGTAGTCTGCACCTTACCAAATTTTTAACAAAGCCAAAACAATATTTTCTTTTTAGCATATAACCTTTGCAGAAAAATATGTTTCCGTTTTAGGTCAAAACTTTGCTTAAAAATTTAAAGAGATTTTCTGGAAAAATTTCAATAAAATAAGGGCAGTTTCCAGATTTGCTGTGTACTGGACGACTGGATTTAAAGGCAGTACCAAACCAAATATTTAAAGAAGCCAAATCAATATTTCCACCCCTTATCACGCTTATCCAGCCGTCGAAACTTTTTATGGGTTTGTCAATAAGCTCTTTGGGGGCTCTTGGAGAAGTTAGCTGCTCTCACGATAAGCCCCTTGTGTGTTTGCGCAAACAACTCGGGATAAATGTATGCATATTGCACAAGCTGCCGCCGGCAGATCCCAAAATGCAAACATTTTAGCAGCCCATTCCCGTTAGCCAAAAATTGCTTTCTGCAGCAGCTCTTTAAAGCACATAGAACGGAGAGCTGAAACACACCCACACAGAAAAGTGCACAACATAAGATTACAGGTTTATTTTTTTCAACTGCCATCCGCTTCCTTCCCCCTTTGCGTGGGCGACAGCGTGTAGTTTTCCAATCTTGCTCACAAGCAAGAAACAACATTCAAATAACAGGCTGGACAGTAAATTAAAACACAACAAAAGACGTCAAAAGCATACCGGGAAATTGCACGTGTTGACCAAAAAATTATATGTATGCCGGAGTTTTCTGACAATCTTTGTAGCCCCAGCCAACACAAGGCGGGTTGGTTCAAAAATGGTATGACAATTTTCCTGGAATTTTAAAATATGAAGGTGGCTCCGGCATTTACAACCTGTAACTGTAAAGTAGGTAAGAAGGGCACTTTAAGCTTCTGTTAAATTATGGGCTCATAAAGCATCTTTCGATCTGAAAGCTTGCATGGTAGGTAAGAAAATATACAAAATCGAGTTGTGCTCTAGTTAATGAAATATCGCGTTTTCATAAAACCATTCGGTTTTATCAAACAATTTGTAATAGTTTCCATAAAATAATTTGTTGTTATCGACTTATTTATAACAATTCTTTAAAAGTGCGAATTGCTTGGTCTTTAGAGGAATATTTATACAATACAATGTAATAACTAAAATATATATAATAGTAGTACATAATTTTATATGTGTGACGTTCGTCTCAAAACGCTACCAATGCTTTACAAGCTTTTCAAATTAATTATCGCGTGCTCTTGTTTAGTCACAGGGATGATAGATACATCCAAAAACAATCAAGAAAGGCTACCTGTTCTATGGCATATTAACGATATACAAGTATCTGTCCAATTTTAATAAAATCTTCACAGCATTTAATGGACATACTTAGACTTATACCAGGAAAGTTTCATAGCGATTTCTTTAAAAACTATGAAAGTCGGCAGATAGATTCAATGGCAGCTATACAATATCGATATCGGTCCAACTTTCACATTATTTTCATAGCCTTTGAAGCACGTACTAAGTCATACTAGGGAAAAGTTTCATAGAGGTATCTTAAAAAATAATAAAATTTGATCGATAGGTTCTATGGCAGCTATTCTATGCAGCTATTCTAAAAATCGATCTTTTTCTTTAAAAACCATACCTTTTCATTTTCAATACAATTTTTCCAAGTACAGCTTTGTCTTGGTGCAATTTGATATATATCGGACCACTATACCATATAGCCGCCATAGGAGTAATCAGCCAAAACCAGGTTTTTAGTAAAAATACTATGTTATTCTCTTAATATTAATCTAATTATTTAACTAAGAGGACGCAAAGAGTCCTTTTTAACTCTTGCCAATCTAAGCTTATATTTGTTACATCTGGGGTTCCTCAGGGTAGTCATCTTGGCCCTCTACTTTTTAACCTTTTTATTAATGACCTACCTTCTGTACTAACACAATCATCTATCCTTATGTACGCTGATGACGTTAAACTTTGTCTGAGGTATAATGCCAAACTTTAAACTTTCTTCAAATGGATCTTGACATGTTTTTTGCCTGGTGTAGTCATAACCTGCTACATCTTAATTGTTCTAAATGTAAAGTTATGTCATTTTACAGGGGAAACCATCACGTCATGAACTACTCCTTTAATTTAACTTAACTTTTAAGAATATCTGAAGTAAATGATCTAGGTATTCTCTTTGATCAGAAATTGAAATTTGATCGACACGTTACACACATTGTTAACATGGCTTTTCGTGTACTTGGTTTCATTAAAAGATGGGCCAAAGAATTTAATGATTCCTTTACAACCAAGTTACTTTTTACTTCTCTTGTACGTCCAATTCTTGAATATAGTTCTTGCGTGTGGTCCCCGCAGTACGAAATTTATCAAGACAGAATTGAGTCTGTTCAAAAGTAGTTTCTTCTTTTTGCTTTACGTAGTTTCAACTGGGTTCCAGGAGTAGATTTACCACCTTATCATAATCGGCTTCTTTTAATTAGCCTTCCTTCTTTAGCTAACCGTCGTATTATGTTAAGTGTTTTGTTTAAAAACTTATAAGATTTGAGGTCGATTCCCCTTCCTTACTCAGGCAACTTAACTTGAGTATTCCTTCTAGAGTTACCCGTAATTTTCAGCTATTGTCATTAGACTTTTGTTCTAGTAATTATAGCTTGCATGACCCTTTCCGTCTTCTCTGTGATTAATATAATAAACTTTTTAGAATTTTCAACTTAGAGTCCTCTCTTTCTAATATAAAAATTTCTATTCTTAACTCATTAACACTTCATACTAATAACTAATATTAACTTTTCTGATTTGATTGAGTTTTTCTGGGTTTTTCCCCAATTCATTGCAACAAATGTTGGATAGGCTAGAATTTTTGTTTTTTCCCCATAATTAAATTAAATTAAATTATAATATATTAAATTTTATAATTAAAATATTTTATTTTCCGTTTTAAAATTTCTTAAAAAATTAAAATTTTAAAATTTATGCATAAAATTAATTTTCTTAGCTTTAATCAAAACTGCTTTTGTTAAGTCGTTTTTCGTTATACAGAAATTTTTTATCTGTTTCTCTGTAACTCTTGCGTCGACTGCTATTAGTTGACTTTAAATTAAATTAAATAAATTAAATTAAACAAATTCTTTATTGTCTTTGGGTTTGAAAAGCTGGCAACACTGTTGTTGTCTGAAAACTTGATTTCAGGCACAAATGCAGCAAGTGTACCGCAATGCGTACATACCAAGGACAATTCTTTGGTACATACCCAGTTTGTACTCAATTCAAATATGTTGCATACTTTTCAGGTAATAAATTAATATTACCATTAAATAAGTAATTAACAACAGAGGCAAAATTGCTGCTAACATTTATTTATCTGGAGCTGCTTCGACCATAGATAAATCAATAAATCAACTGTTGATTACTTTATGGTAAACGCCGATAAGGCCTGTTCATTAGCAAACACCACGGTTACAAATAAGTTTCTGGGCCTACCTGTATGCCCCTAATAGAATAATGTGTCCAAAAAGAGAAGCGTAAGTTGTTAGTTGGTATTCAAAGAGATTTAATGGAGCAAAGACTAAATTTTGCAAGTTTCACAGAATTTCTTTTTCTCCCCTGTGTTTGAACCTTAACCTTAGGACAGCTTACAGGCTAAGGGATGATTGCAAAAGGTCAATTAAAAGCGACTTTTAAGTCCTCAAAGGAATATCTAATTAGTTTGGCAAAATTAGACAAAAAGTAAACTTGACATAAAAGACGAGCAGGATACAAGTGACCAGCACCACCACCAAACCACCACCACAACGGAATTAATTATGCTTCCCCACACAAAAGACACACACCAAGTACACAAAGTCAGCAACAAGCAATAAAAGAGTTGGCTAATTGCACTTACCTTCCTCGGCAGCCTTCTCCTTCTCCTTACGTCGTTGCAGGACCACCTTCTTGAATACAACGGCAGCGGCTTCAACTGCATTTTGCAGCTCCTGCTCTCCCAGTGTGCTGGTGTGCGGGGCAACCTATGGGAAAATCCAACAAACGAATCAGCTTATGCATTTAGCTGCTATTGTCGAGTTGATATCGACGCTTACCGAGGATGCAGCGCCTTTAGTGTCATTGGATTCATTGTTGTTGTCGGTGGTGGCTGTGTCGCTGCTGCCGTCTTTGTCAGCATTACCTTCAGATGACTTAGGGAGCATCTTATTCTCATCCTCCTTAGCTGCGACTGTGGTAACAGGAAGTGTCGTTTTTTTCAAGCGGTTGGATAAATCTGAATTCTGGTGCTTAAGCAGTTCATGGAAGGAGTAGTGATGCTGTGGTACTCTACCTATATAATGGGGTTGATGTACGCAAGGAAAAATGCAGCGGGAACGGGGTGAGGGGGAGGTGCCATAATTTAATAAATCGGATGCGAAAACTAACTACAAAATATATGTATATCAATGTTAACTATAGCTTCAGGTTTCTACGCCTGCGTGGGTGCGATCAGCAACTACAGCGACTACGGTGTAGAAATCGAAAGCTAAACTTACCTTCCTCGCCGCGACTATTGCGCCGTCGCACCTGTGGAATCTTAGTGGCGCCAACGCCGCGTGATTTGTCCAGTATGTCCGCCAGGGGCCGCGGACTGGGTATCTTTGAGGCTTCCGTCTTTCTTGGTGGCTGCAAGCAAAAAAAAACATAAGTTAAACTTCTGAATTGAATCTATGCATTTTATCTACGTATACCGTTGATTCCTTCTCGGGATGCGAAAAGGAGCGGCGTGTAACTGGCTTTGGTGTCGTCTTGGCGCCCGAGTCCTCTGACACGGAACGCATCTGTTCCGGCTTGCGGCGATCTGTATAGCTTTCGGCTGCACCAGCACACGCAGCAGCGCCGCTGGTAGCGAATCCCGTACCAGGCGCAGCTGCCTCATTGACGGAGGCCATCTGCTGGTAATCCTCCTGTGGTATAGGCAGTTCGCGGGATTGTCGTCTCCGCAGTCGATTGTGCATGAGCGGAGTGCGGGGAAGCGCTGCTCCGCTGTGAATCGGATGGCCCTCAGTGCTGCCCATGTTCGTGTAGTAGCCGGGCAAGATGGGCGATCCATAGGAGCCGTCAACCCCGGCCAGCACGTTCTCAGCGCTATAGATGGGTCGCGTGTGCGGGGCCTGCTCGGAGCCATCATTGTATATGATACGTGGTTCGCTGCTAAAGCCTGCATTGTAATTTTTCTCATACTGCACCTCATCGGATTCCAGGAAGCTTGTAATGCTATTGCCAAAGTAGTCGACATATTCGGGCTGGTTCTCTAGTTCCTCGCTGACATCGGGAAACTGATGAAACTGCTGTTTTGCCTCGCCAAAGGTGCGAGAGCCGTGCTCCTGCTCCTTAAGGCAATCCTGTCGTACCAGGCGGCTGGGAGAGCGGCTGGCCGATCGTCCCGTCGTGGGTACCTCCGGCAACAAGCGGCGACTCTCCACGTGTGTCTTGGTGCTGTTTGAGTACTCTTCGTTGCTGTGGCTGCGCACCTTGATCATCTTGGAGTGCGGGTCTCGCGAGTGATGGATGTTTACGCTCTGACTGCTTGAGTACTGTTCGCCAGCGCCGCTGGCCACGCCGCCTCCGCTGCCTAGGTCTGTGGCACCTACCGTGGGTACATTCTGCTGCGAGAGAAACTGTCGCGGATTCTGCACGCTGGGGAAGAGGAAGTTCTGCTTGGTGCGCGGTGAGATGGGCATAAACTTGCCCGGCGGCGCCTGGTGCACTGTCAGAGTGTTGCCGCTGCTGAATACCTCCGGATTTGGCAGAGTCTGTTGTCTAGTGAACTCCGGCGAACGTCTGAATTGCGGCGAGGTCTGTCGCTTTGGGGGCGACGTCGGCAGCAACTTGGCATGCTGATCAGGATTGGGTAATGTGGCCTGGCGCATCATGCGAGGTTTGGCAAACGGCTGTCCATATTCCATCTCATCGCTGGCCATGCAGGATGGCTGCGATTCATAATTGAGCGGTGGCGCAACAGCAGCAGTTGCCGGCCCTGGAACCGACGGTGACTGTGAGGTCGGCACGGTCAGATTGACTGTGCTTGGCAGCAGTTTGGGTCGGTGGTAGTTGCTTGGGGGCTCTGGGAATGATGTTTGCCGCGTAAAGGGCGGATAACGCTGTTGCTCGACCGGAGAGCGCTCTGGAGATCGGCTATAGATGCGGTTCGGTGATGTGGACATGAATATGCCGGATGGGGGCTGACATGGATTTGCCGGTAACGTGGACTGTCGGCGCACTTGCACCCTTTGACTGTGCGTAGGCGGAGTAGAAGATTCCTCCAGCTGGGGCTGCAGCTGCGTCTGCTGTATGTGTATCTGGGTCTGTGCGTAGTTGTCACAGTCGGCGTTCATGTGGATGACGTCGTCGCTGTTGTAGGCCGTGGGATAGAGTGGACTTTTCTGAAGTTGATGGGGGGAAGTAGGTGCCGTTAGATTGGCCGAGTTGTAGTTGGCCAAGTTGCCGCCGCTGCCACTGAGATTTGGGTCGTTGTTCAGGGTGCTTGGCAGCGTTGACTGGCGCAGCACGCGACGGCCCAGGTGCCACTTGCTGCCGCTAATGGGCGTGGCACTGCCGCTGCTGTGGTTGATGATGTGGGATTGGCGCGAGGGAGGCGGCGTCTGATGCAGTTGCAGCTGTTGCTGTAGTGGCTGATGCAGTTGATGCTGATGCAGCGGATACTGATGCAGTGTCGGGTAGCTGCCCGCGGACTGTGCCTCAATGAGGTGCTGCTGCTGTGGATAAAAATTGTCGGCAACAGGTTGCTGCGAGTTTGGATTATTGGGGTCTTCCTCGGGATCTGCAGAGAATTAATAAGGTTATAGGCTAAGCACATCTACAGCAAGTTCATCTTTACTTACTCGATATGGTCCAGGAGCGACATATGCTCTTCCGCAGCACGTCGCTGGTGCTGAAATGGTCCACTGCCTCACAGGATGCGTACGCTTCCTTTAGCCACTCACTGCTAGCCGCCTGTAGTTCCCTGCAAGAGCAACAACAAGACCATTGCCATTTGAGAAACCAGAAGACATCGGTAAGCATTGTAAACAGAGCAGAGAGAATGAGAGCTGCTGCAGCACGTCTGTCCGTGTCAGCAACAGCGAGCAGACTAGTCGAGTCTGCGTCGCGCTGAGATAGCAGCAACAACACAGATGAAAACAACAACTAAGAAAGCCACAGTGACATTCACTCGACTGTGTAATACCCGCTACTCAAAGCTTTACATGTTAAATTACATGTTAATGCATTCCTATTATTAATTTCCATTTCTTTTACAAATATTTAAAAAAACAAGTAAGAAAGCTACAGTCGAGTGTGTTCGACTGTTATATATCCGGTACCCAGCTGCTCGTATTTGCGGAACAAAAAAACGGCTACAATCAAATTTTGACCGTAAAAGGCTATGGACTTATAATATCTATGCAAAGTCAAAATCTAAAATAAGAAAAAAAAACATTTTTGCACACATTTAATTTTTGATGCGGGCGGGACTCGAACCCGTAAATGCATAATAGTACTGTTCGTTTTGCAGTCAACAACTTAACCCATTTCACCACCGCACACGCACACACCATTCGGCACAATGCTGCAAGCAGCCGGCAGCGCTGCTTACAGCTATGGAAAACGTTAAGCTGAATAACTTCTGTGTTTATTATCCGATTGTTACCAAATTTTCAGAGATCATCTGGCTAGCTGTAGTTATCATGTAAACCGAAAATGAACAATATGGCATCAAAATTGCGCTTGTAATCAATGTTTTTTTCGAATTACGGGGGCGGAAGGGGGCGTGGCCAAAATCCAAAATAAACTTGATCAGCGTGCAATAATAACACATATTGTCACCAAATTTGGTAGTCCTAGCTCTTATAATAGCTGAGATCTAGATTTTCACACGGACAGACAGACGGACAGACGGACATGGCTATATCGACTCGGCTGTTGATCCTAAGCCAGAATATATATACTTTATGGGGTCGGAGGTGTCTCCTTCTGCCTGTTACATACATTTTCGGTTTGAACAAAGTTATAATACCCTTCTACTCTATGAGTAGCGGGTATAAAAATACAAATTTACTCCCTTCTCTGCCCGCTAGGACACGAATCAGGGTCCGCCCGCTTAGGAGCTTAAGAGAGTGGAAGCTCTTAACTAGACTTTCTATTACGCAACGGTTGCCAAAGTTTCATAACAAGACCAATCCATTTTATTGCACGACAACAGTAAATTTTTAATATGTGGTGTTGTAGTAAAGATCTCAACCACTATTAAATTAATAGAAAAAACCAAATGCATAATTTTAAAGAATTAGAAAAATAAGCAAGGTTTTCACATCTCGCACGAAACGGGAATCGATCCTTGCTGTTTTAGGAGTCCAGCGCTCTTGCATTCAGCCACGAACAGTATTAAACAACGATTGTTGCATTGTGAGTCATTCGAATTATTTCCTGTATAAATAAAAAAATTTAAGGTTTCATACCCTTACAGTTGCTCCAAATATTAAATTGGCCGATAGATTCTATTGCAGCTTAACGATATATCTGTCCGACTTTAACAACATTTATTGGACATACTTGGACATATATCAGAAGAGTTACATACCGATATTTTTAAAAATGATGAAAGTCGGCCGATGAGTGCCAACTATACGATATATCGATTCGAACCGGCTTGTTCCGACTTATTTACAGCGTGCAGCCATAGGAAACATGTATACCAAGTTTTATCAAAATATCTCTAGGAGTGTCTAAGAGACTATTTTGCATTGTAACAGACGAACGGACAGTCAGACGGAAAGACGGACATGGCTAGTTCGACTCTCGAATATATTTAGTTTATAGTTTCCTAATAACTTCTATATTTATCATCCAATTTGGATGAAAAACGCCAACGTGTGCAAATTATATTTTCTGCAGATTTCGATTTTCTGCAGCAAAAGGCTTTCAACCGATTTAGGGACGGAAAGGGGCATGGTCAAAATCTAAAACAAAACTTGATCAGTGTGCAATATTGACTCATATTGTCACCAAATATACCCTTTAATACCCTACTACTACTTTATGAGTAGTGGGTATAAAAACGAAAACCAACCAAGACACCAACACGTCAGAGTGATGACTACTATACTAGGCGGGTGACCGACGGGAGGCGTCTAAGGCGGTTGAGGGCGCAGCACCAGGCAGGCGGTTGCTGGCCTGGCAACTTACAAATAAAATTCCAATCAAACCAAGCTTGGGCAACGCCTTAGACAGCTACAGGGTGTGACGGATAGACCGGGAGGAGCTGCCACTGCTCATCAGTAGCTGCAAGTCTGTGGCCTTGGGGAGGCATTACTCTGCCTGACACCTGTAGGCGATGTTTGCCAGCCAACATCTTGACGAATTCTTAGCGTTAAACCGCCAATCGAGTTGGAAGTCTCAAAAAAAATAAATGTAGTTAGCAGTTAGGTAGGTATTGCATCTACTGCAACATTTAATTAGTCCAGATTCTGTGTCTGCGTCTGGCCTTGCTCACTTGGCTTCTCAACGTATTTTTTCGGTGCATGACAATTAGCACTGAACTTTGGGAGCGTGTGGGTCGTTAGTCGCATCATCGCTAGCAGTAGCAGCAGGGGCGGCATCAGCATGACATTGCGTTTGCGCGTTACCAAATGCTGAACTCTGACCGCGAGGCATAAGTTTTTTCTTCGGTAAAGCAACAAGATGGCTGTTCACAATCTTACGCACTTTTGAAGAAATCATTACAAAATACGCAACACCTAGGCAGCTGGGGTGGAGTTTAAATTTAATGATTTGAGCTGATCTTGTTACCTGTTAAAGGTAAAACTGTATAAACTCGAGATTATTTATAATTTTTTCATTGTAGGACGTCTTGACAATTACCTTGAAATCGTGCTAGCCATTTTTTAGTCTCTGGCTTAGTGCGCTCACCTTTTAGGAAGCCAGAAGCTTCACGAGACTTTCGTGAAGCTGCCAAAGTGCATTGTGTGCGCATCTAGGGTTGTCATGTGACTTAAGCGACGCAAATGCCTTCTGTCACGCGTGGATAGCAAAATGTTTCACAAGAAAATGAATTAAGTAGAGCATGTACATAGATAATATTACAAAAGGAATTCAAGTGCGACTGCAGAATGCAGTTTTGAGTAGTTGTCGCAAATTAAAAATGGCATTTTAAATGCATCGCTTTTAGGGCGGAAGTAACCCAGCATATGTGTATAATTACAAAATTAAAGAAAACAAGTAAAAAAGCTACAGTCGAGTGTGCTCGACTGTAATATACTCGGTACCCAGCTGCTCGTATTTGCGGAACAAAAAAACGGCTACAATCAAATTTTGACCGTAAAAGGCTATGGACTTATAATATCTATGCAAAGTCAAAATCTAAAATAAGAAAAAAAAACATTTTTGCACACATTTAATTTTTGATGCGGGCGGGACTCGAGCCCGTAAATGCATAATAGTACTGTTCGTTTTGCAGTCCACAACTTAACCCATTTCACCACCGTACACGCACACACGATTCGGCACAATGCTGCAAGCAGCGCTGCCGGCAGCGCTGCTTACAGCTATGGAAAACGTTAAGCTGAATAACTTCTGTGTTTATTATCCGATTGTTACCGGAGCTTAAGAGAGTGGAAGCTCTTAACTAGACTTTCTATTACGCAACGGTTGCCAAAGTTTCATAACAAGACCAATCCATTTTATTGCACGACAACAGTAAATTTTTAATATGTGGTGTTGTAGTAAAGATCTCAACCACTATTAAATTAATAGAAAAAACCAAATGCATAATTTTAAAGAATTAGAAAAATAAGCAAGGTTTTCACATCTCGCACGAAACGGGAATCGATCCTTGCTGTTTTAGGAGTCCAGCGCTCTTGCATTCAGCCACGAACAGTATTAAACAACGATTGTTGCATTGTGAGTCATTCGAATTATTTCCTGTATAAATAAAAAAATTTAAGGTTTCATACCCTTACAGTTGCTCCAAATATTAAATTGGCCGATAGATTCTATTGCAGCTTAACGATATATCTGTCCGACTTTAACAACATTTATTGGACATACTTGGACATATATCAGAAGAGTTACATACCGATATTTTTAAAAATGATGAAAGTCGGCCGATGAGTGCCAACTATACGATATATCGATTCGAACCGGCTTGTTCCGACTTATTTACAGCGTGCAGCCATAGGAAACATGTATACCAAGTTTTATCAAAATATCTCTAGGAGTGTCTAAGAGACTATTTTGCATTGTAACAGACGGACGGACAGTCAGACGGAAAGACGGACATGGCTAGTTCGACTCTCGAATATATTTAGTTTATAGTTTCCTAATAACTTCTATATTTATCATCCAATTTGGATGAAAAACGCCAACGTGTGCAAATTATATTTTCTGCAGATTTCGATTTTCTGCAGCAAAAGGCTTTCAACCGATTTAGGGACGGAAAGGGGCATGGTCAAAATCTAAAACAAAACTTGATCAGTGTGCAATATTGACTCATATTGTCACCAAATATACCCTTTAATACCCTACTACTACTTTATGAGTAGTGGGTATAAAAACGAAAACCAACCAAGACACCAACACGTCAGAGTGATGACTACTATACTAGGCGGGTGACCGACCGGAGGCGTCTAAGGCGGTTGAGGGCGCAGCACCAGGCAGGCGGTTGCTGGCCTGGCAACTTACAAATAAAATTCCAATCAAACCAAGCTTGGGCAACGCCTTAGACAGCAACAGGGTGTGACGGATAGACCGGGAGGAGCTGCCACTGCTCATCAGTAGCTGCAAGTCTGTGGCCTTGGGGAGGCTTTACTCTGCCTGACACCTGTAGGCGATGTTTGCCAGCCAACATCTTGACGAATTCTTAGCGTTAAACCGCCAATCGAGTTGGAAGTCTCAAAAAAAATAAATGTAGTTAGCAGTTAGGTAGGTATTGCATCTACTGCAACATTTAATTAGTCCAGATTCTGTGTCTGCGTCTGGCCTTGCTCACTTGGCTTCTCAACGTATTTTTTCGGTGCATGACAATTAGCACTGAACTTTGAAGCGTGTGGGTCGTTAGTCGCATCATCGCTAGCAGTAGCAGCAGGGGCGGCATCAGCATGACATTGCGTTTGCGCGTTACCAAATGCTGAACTCTGACCGCGAGGCATAAGTTTTTTCTTCGGTAAAGCAACAAGATGGCTGTTCACAATCTTACGCACTTTTGAAGAAATCGTTACAAAATACGCAACACCTAGGCAGCTGGGGTGGAGTTTAAATTTAATGATTTGAGCTGATCTTGTTACCTGTTAAAGGTAAAACTGTATAAACTCGAGATTATTTATAATTTTTTCATTGTAGGACGTCTTGACAATTACCTTGAAATCGTGCTAGCCATTTTTTAGTCTCTGGCTTAGTGCGCTCACCTTTTAGGAAGCCAGAAGCTTCACGAGACTTTCGTGAAGCTGCCAAAGTGCATTGTGTGCGCATCTAGGGTTGTCATGTGACTTAAGCGACGCAAATGCCTTCTGTCACGCGTGGATAGCAAAATGTTTCACAAGAAAATGAATTAAGTAGAGCATGTACATAGATAATATTACAAAAGGAATTCAAGTGCGACTGCAGAATGCAGTTTTGAGTAGTTGTCGCAAATTAAAAATGGCATTTTAAATGCATCGCTTTTAGGGCGGAAGTAACCCAGCATATGTGTATAATTACAAAATTAAAGAAAACAAGTAAGAAAGCTACAGTCGAGTGTGCTCGACTGTAATATACCCGGTACCCAGCTGCTCGTATTTGCGGAACAAAAAAACGGCTACAATCAAATTTTGACTGTAAAAGGCTATGGACTTATAATATCTATGCAAAGTCAAAATCTAAAATAAAAAAAAAAAAACATTTTTGCACACCCATTTCACCACCGTACACGCACACACGATTCGGCACAATGCTGCTTACAGCTATGGAAAACGTTAAGCTGAATAACTTCTGTGTTTATTATCCGATTGTTACCAAATTTTCAGAGATCATCTGGCTAGCTATAGTTATCATGTAAAAAAATGAACAATATGGCATCAAAACTACGCTTATAATCAATTTTTTTCGATTTATGGGGGCGGAAGGGGGCGTGACCAAAATCCAAAATAAACTTGATCAGAGTGCAATAATAACACATATTGTCACTAAATGTGGCAGTCCTAGCTTTTATAATAGCTAAGATCTAGATTTTTACACGTACAGACAGACGGACAGACGGACATGGCTATATCGACTCGGCTGTTGATCCTGAGCCAGAATATATATACTTTATGGGGTCGGAGGTGTCTCCTTCTGCCTGTTACATACATTTTCGATTTGAACAAAGTTATAATACCCTTCTACTCTATGAGTAGCGGGTATAAAAAGTAAATAACGATGGCTACAGTCTTCGTCCAGTTTCACAACATATTATCACACTTTTAATTCCACACGCTACAGCTGAAACGAAGCAATACGACGATGACGTCACAATATTCAAAGGCGGACGCAGCGAAACAACAAAAATTTCTACTTAATTAACTTTTGTGTTTATGATCCGATCGGCCTGAAATTTGGAATGTATATGCATATTCAATATATAAGCAAAAAGTGTTTAAGCAAAAAGTCGAAACTTTAATACATTCGTCACAAACAATGAAACTCAAATATTTATCTATCAATTGCCGGAGGCGGTGGGTGTGGCACCTCAAATTTGAAATAAAAATCAGGAGCTACTGACATCTAAATACCTTCATGTTAAGTTTGGCGTCTCGAGCTTCTAAAATAACTAAGATCTAAGTGTTCACACAGACGCGTGATGGACAGGCGGACTCAATCGACTCGATCACTGATCTTGAGCAAGAATATATATACTTTCGCAACTTTACGACATTGCTGGTGCCGAAAACAAATGCAACATAAGACGGGCAAATTTTCCCTTTGCACTCACCAGCTGATGGCAAAACATGCACGCATCAGGTCATCAAGTAAAACTGTTCTCGGAAAGTTTAAGTTTAATTTAAAACTTTTTATACCATTCGATTATTGAAAATGGTCAAAAATGGTATAGTAAGTTTGTGCATATGTATGTAACAGGCAGAAAGGCGTGGCAAACCCCACAAAGTATATATATTCTTGCTCAGTATCACTAGCCGAGTCTATTGAGGCATGTCCGTCTGTCTGTCTGCTCGTCTGTCCGTCACGCGTCTGTGTGAACAAACAGATCTCAGCTATTATAAAACAAGTAAGTATATAAGAACATGAATTTTTCAAGGTTATGAATAAAAATCAGATTTAGAAAACTGTTATTGGTAAACGTGTTTTTCAAAAAAAAATAATGAACAACACATATAATTTTTAGTTAGACGCAGAGTAGTCCAAGCAGTTGGAAAAAACCACTGCTTGCTTGCTTGCAGTGGGCGTAGTGCAAATCTATATGAAACATTGAATAACTTTTATGTTCATTATCCGATCGGATTCAAATTCCGCGATCGTTTAGGTGGTGATAGTTATCATTCACACCAAAACTGAATACTCTAGCTTTATTATTGCGCTTGCTATACGGTTTATCTATTTGCGGGGGCGGAAGTAGGCGTGTCCCAAATTTTTATAAAATTTTTACAGCGTATGATTCACATAAGTGTTGTCTCCAAATTTGGTGGCTCTAGCTTTTTTAGTTTCTGAGATATAGGCGCTTGCAATACGGTTTTTCTATTTCTAATTTTAACAATAGGTGGCATATGAACTTTTGCAGTGAAATTAAAAGTGTGATAATTTCTTTCGAAACTGGCGAATGGTACCTTACTGTCAGGTGTGCCCGACTGTAGCTTTCCTTACTTGTTGTTGCACACAATAAATAGGTCGAAACGAGCCTGATTAGACCGTTACATCAGGTGATATAACCAAATTAAATAAAAAAAAAAAAAGTTTAAATGTCTAGTGTCTGTATAAGGCTATGGATTTTTAGTTTTATTGTGAACGATTTTATTGCAACCTGGAGAGGACAAAATAGCCAGCTAACTTTACAAAAGCCAAGTTGGACCTTATTTACGTCCCTAACAATTTTTATGCTAAAATTTAAATTTTGATTTGCAGATGGAAGACGTGGCACTCGACTTATGAGTTAAATTATCTGTGTTATACAGTAAATTTCAAATTTCAGAACGATATAAAACAAGTACTACCTATGGGGTCCACTTTTATTCCTTTTGCCAGTTAGGCAAATTCTTTTCAACTATGAACATTTATAATCCTGATAAGAATGATGTTTTGAGACTCAGTAAAAAAGATCAGTAAAATAAAATTGACATAAGAAGAATGTGTAAGAAGTGGCATGTCGAACGTAACTTTTCTCTTTTGTTTTTATATGTATTATTTTATTGTCTCTTGTATTATTTACGTTTTTTTTTAAATTATTGACATTTTTAAAAATTGTTCTATTTATATTTTAATACCCGCTACTTATAGAGTAGAAGGGTATTATAACTTTGTTCAAACCGAAAATGTATGTAACAGGCAGAAGGAGACACCTCCGACCCCATAAAGTATATATATTCTGGCTCAGGATCAACAGCCGAGTCGATATAGCCATGTCCGTCTGTCCGTCCGTCCATCTGTCTGTCCGTGTGAAAATCTAGATCTCAGCTATTATAAGAGCTAGGACTACCAAATTTGGTGACAATATGTGTTATTATTGCACGCTGATCAAGTTTATTTTGGATTTTGGCCACGCCCCCTTCCGCCCCCGTAATTCGAAAAAACATTGATTACAAGCCCAATTTTGATGCCATATTGTTCATTTTCGGTTTACATGATAGCTATAGCTAGCCAGATGATCTCTGAAAATTTGGCGCTGCTTGCAGCATTGTGCCGAATCGTGTGTGCGTGGTGAAATGGGTTAAGTTGTGGACTGCAAAACGAACAGTACTTTTGTGCATTTACGGGTTCGAGTCCCGCCCGCATCAAAAATTAAATGTGTGCAAAAATGTTTTTTTTTTATTTTAGATTTTGACTTTGCATAGATATTATAAGTCCATAGCCTTTTACGGTCAAAATTTGATTGTAGCCGTTTTTTTGTTCCGCAAATAAATGATGTACAAGCAGCTGGGTAGCGGGTATATTACAGTCGAGCACACTCGACTGTAGCTTTCTTACTTGTTTATTGTTAATCTTAGCAATATTTTGAACATTGTCCAGCTACCCCTAGAGTTAGTAATTCGTTGGTAATAATAATACAGGTGCATTGGATGTTTTTACATGGACCCACAATACAATATATAGAGTTAGTGTGCGTGTGATACTGAGAGATCTTCTAATGAGAGTGCAAATTGTTTGTAAGTTGGAAGACCTATAGAAGAGAGAGTGATAGAGACAGAGAATGTGAAAAGAAGAGAGAGAAAGAAAGTGAGAGAAAGAGAGAGACTTACAGTTGCTTGTGGCACACAACGCACACCCAGTCCAATGCGTGGTGGACGCGACAGGCTTTACACACACGCAGTTTGCACACGCGGCAAGGGGCGCCTCGGTTGGTGATGCGACCCAGCTCGGTGGTACAGCGAGCGCAGTGACGACTGGAGTCATTGTGTACGTTGTTGTGGTTTTTGTGTTCTTGTTGTTGCATTGTTTGCTGTTGCGATTGTTGTGACTGTTGTTGTAGTTGTTTATGTTGCAGTTGTTGTTCTGGTGGTTGTTGTTCTTCTTGTTGTGTGGCATCAACAGGCAGTGGGTTGGGTCCAGCACCAGCTCCACTGACGATCTTGCACCGCAGCGCATATAACTCTGCACGCAGAAGCCTATTCTCGGCGTTGTGTTTTTGTTGTTGTTGAATTTTGTTGTTGTTGTTGGAGGTATTGCAGGAGGCGAAAATGAGTGTTGTTGTTTTTGGAGGGCAAGTTAACATTTGTTGTTAGTTGAGGAGGATCAAAAACACGTAACAAAAGGAAAACGACATTTTTGTCATCACAGTTGGGTAGTGCGGGGTGAGTGAGCGAGAAAGTTAGCAATAGCAAGTGTGTTGTAGTTGGGTGTAGTGGGTTTGTGCGTGTGTGTAAGTGTTTGTGTGTGCGTGCATGCGTGTGTGTGTGTGTGTGTGTGTGTGTGTGTGTGTGTGTGTGTGTGTGTGTGTGTGTGTGTGTGTGTGTGTGTGTGTGTGTGTGTGTGTGTGTGTGTGTGTGTGTGTGTGTGTGTGTGTGTGTGTGTGTGTGTGTGTGTGTGTGTGTGTGTGTGTGTGTGTGTGTGTGTGTTTGTGTGTGTGTGTGTGTGTGTGTGTGTGTGTGTGTGTGTGTGTGTGTGTGTGTGTGTGTGTGTGTGTGTGTGTGTGTGTAGGTGTGTGTGTGTTAGTGTTAGCATAAAAACAACAGCACAAAAGTGGTTATTGATAAAAAGAGACAAAGAAAAAGAAATGCATAAAAGTTCTCATTAGTCGATTGAAATAGAAATAAAGTATTGTTTTTATTTATTTGTTAAATTTGTATTAAATTTGAAAATCAATTATGGATTAGAACAGTACACGTAATGAGGACTATAGTACGATTAGAACACTTAGACCGAGCTCAAAAATGGGTCAATTGATTAGGCCGAAATTAGAAAGTGATTAGTTGTGTGCAAGGTAAGAATGAGCAAGCGGTATATAAAATTCCGTGAAATCCAAAGACTAAATTATGTTGATTAAGCAGTGTTTTCAGATGTTGATTAAGTGTCTATTTAATGGTATCCTAATTGAGGTGGGCGTACAGTTTGAAGAGATAATTAAATAGATTGAAAAAATTTCAAGAATGAAGAGTAAATGTGCCATATGGAACGACATCGAGGGAACTCTGTGTTACAGTTTCAATTAAGCTTAAATAAAATTGGAGGTTACTCAGGACATATCCTGGACTGTAAGCAACGGGTACTTAAACTGTTTTCAATCAGAGACGTCCTGAAATGACACTGTATGGTACTTAGCTCCTAAGGCTGTTGTAGGATCCATAAAAAGTTCATTTTAATTATATTTATTACCTTTAAATGACGAGCTTTCCATTTGGTATGTGGTAATCCCTAACTTTTAACCCTCCCACCCGGATAGTTGATCATACACGTGTATAGCCGTCCCTTGCAGATAGTGTCAACTTATGATCGAATAAAACGAAGTGTATTTATGAAATTTTAGCTAGTTGCTGTCGCCTTATGTGTATAACAGAATGAAAAGTTACATTTATACTTATTTAACTTAACTCATTTAACTAAATGGGCGGAGCCATAAATCAGGTGATAGTTTGTTTTATTTTTTTTAGGCAATCATCTGCCAAACAGGCACGCAGTGCGAATAAAAAGCCAAACAGGATTTTCACTGTTGCGGTTTATGCAAAGGCAGTAGCGCACAGTGACGCGCCACACACAATATATGTATGTGTATAACAATTTTTGATTATATTTTTATCTGCATTCAAGCTTGGGTCATCCGACGCGTGTTCTTCTTTTATTAGCATAACAAAATCAACAGATGACACGGCCAAGCGAGAGCAGACAGCCTAGCCCAAAACCCAAAACCGAACTAAACCGAGCAAGGCTGAGTCCTGCGAATCGGCGGTGGCTGCTGCTGCTCCACCAATGTGCATGTTTATAAAAGCAGCCGCAGCGCGCATACCTGCATAAGCCACCCACACAAACACACAGACAAACGCACCCGTCCGCGCACACATGCATAAACGAGGCCGAGTTAACCGTGGCGCCTACATCTTTTATTGGGATGGTACATGCGTTAGGTACAGAGCAATCACACTACGCCATGCCGCATGCCACATGCTGTCGTTCCTTTATGTTGACGTGTAACTCAACTATGTAGCTAAGTGTTTCTGGTCCTGCTGTAGTTGCAGTTGTTGTTGCTGTGCAGCATTAATAATCGTAATAGCTCACTAGGGTCCACGCATGGAGACAACGACCAAAAGTGCGAAGTGTAACCATAAATATTCGCCTGCACAAAGTCGTGCAACAATTGGCCGTTTTAAATTCAGCCCCTCCTTAATGCAAAGTCGGCAAGAGAGGCGTAGGTGTTGCTGATAAAACCATAAACCGTTGTGACTGGCCTAAAAAAATAACTTAACGCATGTTTTTGATTGCGCCCCATGTCACAGCACAGGCCATGTAAATAATCCAACTAATCTAGTCGATGAAAATCAGCTCCGTCGCGGCTTACCCCAACAAAGCGTGCGACATTTGAGCGAATCGAAACACCTGTGCCAGAAACTACAAGAGCAACAACCATCACAACAATAATAATAAGCAAACTATACCGGCTCACATTATGTAAGATGGCTTCATATGACACACTCTATCCTTTTTAAGACCTAAATAAAAGTTTGTATGTAGTACTTAGACGAAATCACTCTGCTTATCAAACCACAAGTGAAAACTTAATATTCAGTTGAGCAAGAAAGAAGGGTAACCCTTAATATGTCGAGGAGCTGAAATTCTTGAACCTTTTCCTTTTTATATTCAAGTCTCGATCCTTTGCTATACTGAACGCACAGACGGACATACTTACATTGCCTTCCCAGATAAAGTGGATTCAGAATAAATATATCTTATAGAGTTAGTGATGTATTTTTATAAAAACTTGTAGAAATAAGAAACTGTATCTGGATACTTGCAATTAATTATCTAAAGCAGTCCGCTCGGTAAAAATATTTTTACAGTAAAAAACTCTTTGCTACATTTTACTTTTTGAACTGGACATAGAAATTCAGAAAATTCAACTTTTGTAATATATATAAAATTTTGTACATTTTTTTCCCTCCCTGGCCTAATCAATTTTTTTTAAATAATATTAAACTTAAACTTAAAAATAAGATTAATCAACTTGATCAATAATAACACATATTGTTACCAAACTTAATAGTCCTAGCTCTTATAATAGCTGAGATCTAGATATTCACACGGACAAACAGACGGACAGACGGACGGACGGACGCTGGGGCGTGAGGTTTCTCCCACTGCTCAATGCAAGTGAGGCGTATATAAATAACCCCCACGCTAAATATTATTTCTCAAAATTGTGTTTTTTGACAATGTTTCATTTTTGGTTTCAGGGTCAGCTTGCAACGTTTTTGTCGCCACAAGCTTTGCCAGAGTATTGGTTTCCGTTTCCATTTTGAATTAAAACTATAGTAAAGACTCAACCAATTTTGTCGTGTTGTTGGCCTTAATTCTCAACTGGCCATCTCGCTTGCTTGTAAACTGCATATGGTCGCGGTCATTTTATGTTCCTTTTCAATATACACACAGGGAAGTTAAAGTATGTGTTTGTGTTTACTTAATTTATGTGTCATCAATGCGGTTCTTCCAAGTTTTCCCAGCTTTTTCAATTATCATCAGCTGGCAACTTAAATCAAATTAAATAAGAATTTTCATCCAGCCAGCCGTAAGCCCTAAGTAAATATTTACGCCCTTTTTTGTTGCCGTTCTGGCCTCCTTTTGTTGACCACAATCAAATTTCGATTTGAAAATGATAATTGGGTACATAAGTTGGGGATCGGGTGGGTTGACGAAGGTCCCACTAGATGTGTGCAGCACGAACATTTGCATTAGGTCCTGAAGTACATATGCTCCTGCTTTGCCGGAGACGGACCGAAAATTAATGGTGGTATTAACTTTTTGCTGATTTTCTGTTCCATCCGTGAAACTTCTATTAGCTTAGCTGTCCTTTATGGGCTTTAATGGCCATGTGCACTGGAATGATAATAAGCTGCTGTCCACTGGCATTACGATAATACCGAATATAGTTACTGCGTTTGTGGACCGATCTATTTTCGGATTCGAGCAATTGAGTTGAAGTCTCCCGTTTCTTTTTATCATAAACATGCGCCATCTTTGTTGCGGTTGTTTTTCAATTCTTCAGCTATAGAGCTAACAGAGCTTACAGAACTCAATTATCAGCATTATTAAAAAATTCATTGTTTCGCAAATTCGCGCTTATAAGTAATTTGCATAAGTGACATTACGCATACGCCAGGTGTGCTCGCATTGTATTCAAGCCATTGGGGGAAGCACTAAGTCGCAGGAAAGAAAATAAGAACACACAGCACAACGAGCATAATAGATTCGCCCACACAGTGAAAAATTTGGCATAATTTAAAAGGGGTTCTCGATCGCTTTAAGTGCGCGGCGAATATAAAATCCCAATTGACTCTTAACCGAGAAGCATAGTTTTCGATAAGCAGGTAAGATAGTGGGGGGCACAACAAAACAAAATTTGACCAGAGCGCATTTGCACGCTGTTAAACGCGCCGTCGTCGCGAAATGAGGCCATAAAACGCGAGCGCAACAAACTGCAGGGAAAGAAGGGAATACAAAGGAAAGGAGCTCATATAAAGGCTCTACAAGGGGGGAGTGACAAAAGCAGCTGCCTGTCTGTCTGCCGCCACTTACGTTCATAACTCGCAATTCTAACAGCTCGTGAAGCGATTGTCAACTAGAAAATTGTGTCATTTGTTGCTGAAATCGAAACAGGTCGCAGTTTAGAGGTCGCACCTGATGTTTGCGCGCTCTCAACATAATTTATGAGCAGCCCGCCCAATCTTTCATTACGCTCGTGGAGCGTTCACTTTCAAAAACCATAGAAATGCTCAGCATTTACGAGTATTGCTTAACAAACGTTACCCAGTCGAACATGAGTCCATTTTGAGGGGGTGAAAAAGTGAACCAGTGAGCGGGATATAGCGATGTACAGTGGGCAGGGTAAAGAAAATTGAATTAGGCAAAGTTTGGAGAAAACTTTGTGTTAAGGGCTTATAAGGGTTGCCATTTATTTTGGGCTTAAAGTGTTGTCTCGCCCCCTCTTCATCTTGTTGTTGCTGCTTTTGTTGTGATGTCTTTTTTAACAGTGCTTAGTTAAACCATTCGTGCGTTAAATTATAGCCCAAAAGTCTTCGTCGGCCGTGGAGATTTTCTTTAATGTCAAATCAAACAAATCGTCAATATGTACGTTCATTTACTTTGCTGTGCGTTTAACGGTAAGCAACACCAACAACAATAATAGCAACAACAACGGCATAAGTGAGGACTGTGGCATGAGGCAAGCAGCTGGCAGCGATTGTGCCGCAGGCAACTTCATAGGCAGTGGGCGAATGCGCAACGGAAATGGTGTGGCAGCCATTTTAAGCACCAGCTAAATAACAGTTAATCGACATTGGATTGCTCGCTGTCCGCACAGCTATGTCCGCGTTGGCATGTTAGACATTTTTATACCATTCGACCATTGAAAATGGTCAAAAATTGTATACTAAGTTTGTGCAAATGTATGTAACAGGCAGAAGGAGGCGTGGCAGACCCCACAAAGTATATACATATATTCTGACTCAGGATCACTAGCTGAGTCTATTGAGCCATGTCCGTCTGTCTGTCCGTCTGTCCCTTTGCACGTCTAGATCTCAGTTATTACAAAAGCTAGAGACACCATATTTCACATAAAGGTTCCTGTATACCATAGGTAGATCGAGTTTATTTTCAATTTTTGATGCCACGCCCACCGCCCACACAAATCGATCATTTTCGATTATCTGGAGAAGTATTGAAGTTTCAGCTTTCTGCTTTGGTATGAACATAAATAATTGCAATATAAATCTATTTCCAAAATTACAATCCAATCGGACCATAAACACAGAAGTTATCCACGTTTCCGTACTTCCACTGCTTGCGTCATCGTCACGATGCTTCGTTTCATAGCATGTGTAAAGCTATGCAGTTTTCACATGTAGCTGGCGCTATTCAAAAATAGATCTAATTTGAACAGTAGGTGGCGGATAAACTTGTGCAGCGTTTTTTGATAGAATTAAATGTGTGATAATTTGTTTCGAAACTGGGCGTGTGGTATCTTACTGTCGGGCGCGCTCGACTGTAGCTTTCTTTACTTGTTAGACCATGGATTTTAAAAAAATACATGGTCTATTGTGTTTGTCGAAATGTGCGTAACAGGTAGAAGGAGGCATCTGCGACCTCATAAAGTATACATATTCTTGCTCAGGATCACTAGCCGAGTCGGTTAAGCCATGTCTGTTTGTCCGTCTGTCCGTCTGTATGAACGCCTATATCTCAGAAACTAAAAAAGCTAGAGCCACCAAATTTGGTGACAACACTTATGTGAATCATACGCTGTAAAATTTTTATTAAAATTTGGGACACGCCCACTTCCGCCCCCGCAAATCGATAAACCGTATAGCAAGCGCAATAATAAAGCTAGAGTATTTAGTGCTTGGACTGATTGGCGTCTAACTAAAAACTAAATGTTTTGTTTATTATTTTTCTTTGAAAAACACGTTTACCAATAACAGTTTTCTAAATCAGATTTTTTTCATAACCTTGAAAAATCCATGGCCTTATACAATCAACACTTGACTGTAGCCGTTCTTACTTGTTGTGTTGTTTCTGCAAATGTTGTCGCTATTCTTGCCACTGTTATTGCCGCTGATTGTGGCCATTGTTTTGTATGTCAATTTCGCAGTCTGTCAGTCTTCCTGTCCTGTCTTCTTTCTTTTCGATCTGTTTGTGTATTTAACTCATTCCCCCTTTTTGCACAGACTGATGTTTGCCACTTGTTCGCATTGTCGTTGCAATGCTTTAATTAGCCAACATTTACAGTTGAACCTCCAGCAACGAAGAAGGCATAATTGCAAGACAATGAAGCATAGTTATTCATCTTAAATATACCTTGGGTTAAGAAAGTTTTGTTGATTGGAAACTGATATTACTTTTCAATCAGTTTCATAGCCCAAAAGAGAGCTTGGCTCTCTTGAGTGCAAGCGTGGCCATCAATCAACCAACTCGACCGGGTTCCGAGCAGACTGGGGTTGGGTGCCGGCAAATTAATCACAAAAATGCCCCAAATTTATCCCCGAATGTGTCAAGCCATGGCAAAATTGTTGTTATTAATTGAAATATCAATACTGCATGTACCGCAAACCCAGCCACGGCTAACGCCGGAGACGGAGACAGAGCCGTTGCCGTTGCCATAGCCGGTTAACATACGAGTATATTCGATCGACTGCGTCACCGTCGCTCCGTGTGGTATCCAGAGTACTCTATTAAATCAGCAACCATAACGCACCAAAGCGACCCCCAATGAATTATACTCTGTTTTATTTTATGCTAGCCAGGTGAAGAGTTGTTTGGTGGGCGGGGAGGGAGTATGCGCATGTGTGAGAAAAGAAAATGTTAGTAGCTATATTCTGTTATTAATATTTCATAAGTCCCACATGCAAACTAAACAAAATCAATACCAGGTGGCAGCACCGAACCGAGTGTCCCTGACAGAAACAATTTTCCCCCGCTCTAAGCTGCGTTTGCTATACACAACCGTGTGCGTCACTTTGTGTGTGGGTGAGAAGGTGTGTATGTGTGGGTGTGTGTGTGTGTGTGTGTGTGTGTGTGTGTGTGTGTGTGTGCGTGTGTGTGGGTGTGTGTGGGTGTGTGGGAGTAGGCTTCGAAAAAATAGAATGCAACAAGAGTAAAATGTAGCAAGTAGAGACGGAAAGTTGAAGTTGCTAAATTTTATTCACTGCTCTCCATAAATGGCTGAGCGAAAATCCACGGGGCGAAGATGTCGGTCTCGGTATCAGTTTAACGCTATCTTCGCGTTAACATTTAAATCGACGAGAAAAGCACCTAAACTCAAATGACCCACCGACAAAAGGACCCTCTGGCAGCCGCGTCATTCTGTCCTGGCCACGTGCCATTGATATGAAAGTCACGTAGTTCTGCTTAGGTTTTAGAAGTTCCAGAAACCCATTGACCCATTGGCCGGCGGAAAAAGTTATGGAAATATTTAAAGGGCTTAGCAATAGATAAAGCGAATACCATTAAACAAAAAACGAAAAAATGAAAGAGGGAGTCGGGAAATGATTTGTGAGAAGTGAGAAACTGTAACAAAATTACGAAACATTGGTGTGATTGTAACGGGGGGTTTTTCTTTGGAGTCGCTTGCCAGGCTGGGCAATTCATCGTATTTTCCAGATGAAAGACTTGGAAAATTTTTGTGAAATTATAAATTACTGCTTTGACTGTTCGAAAATCGTTTGGCCAAGGGGTCGCTACGGATGGCGAATATGCATAAAAAGTGCCAAAAAGGCAACAGCAGGAAAGAGGACGGGGAAAAATACTTAAAAGTCTGAGCTGCTTGACCTATGGGCTACAAATCAAGCAAATACCCACCCAGTGCCACTTTTCTCCTCCCCCTCACTCTTTAACTTTGGGGACTTACAAGTCGTGCCCGTCGCCTACACGACGCCAGCAACATCGACAGCAACAGCTCGTGGAACGTGCGTAAATTGGCGGCTCGCCGAAGAGGTTGTTGACTTATTGCCGACACTATCGCAGGCCCCACAGCGTACACAAATTTGGTCAGTTCGGGGTTAGTCCAACTGCCGTTGCTTGACTTGCTTCCATTCCCATTCCCTTTCCCATTTTCATTTCCATTCCCATTCCCACTTCCATTCGCATCGCAGTCCCGTTGCCACTTCCGCTGTAAAAGCGTGACAGTGTTCAATTACAACTGCACTTCAGAATTTTAAGTAATTGAAGCTATTGCCGCACATGCTAACTGCTCGACCGTCGCTCCGGACAGTCTGACCGACCTTCGCGGCTAACATGTACAGCACAGGGCATTCAATTATGTAATGCCCAGGCGATTTATTACGAAGTCTACTTTCAGCTATTGCCCGCACATTTTCACGCTTTTCACGCTAACCCACGAAAAATGCCCAAGTTCTTATTGGCTGTCGATAAATTGACATGTCCCATGGCCCTGACCGAAAGTACTTGCTCCTAGATTAACCTTGCAAGAGATTTAATATATAGTTAAGGGTTGTCCTACAGGCTGTACTTTTGTTGACAATTACTGAAATTACGGGAGATTACTATCTTTTATCTGGCTTATCAGGATCGAGCTCCACAGCTACTTTCATATGCAAAAAGCCGCAGAAAATCAAAGCTGGTTCAACATTAAACATGCACTGAGCTGAGTGAGAAACTTTGTCTAGGGAAAAGCCAATTATCCGCACAAAACTGTTAAAGCAAAGCTTCGGGTAGCCATACAACAATTTAAGTATTGAAAAGTATTGAAAAGAGCAACCAAAGAGAAAAAGTCTATAAGGGAAAAGTCATAAGCGGAACTATACGAGTGATAACCTAGAAGCAAAGTTTTAAAATTTTTAGTTTTAAGTTTTTGTCCGTGACAGTAGATGAATGGGATGTACGTGAGCTAAATAAACAAACAGGAATGAAAACAGAAATACGGACGTTCGCGCAGATGAGATTAGAGGATAAGGCAACCGACTTAACTCAATTGAATTATATGGAAACTTTAAGAAAAGCAGTTAAAGCAAAAATAACAATTTCAATTATTTGTTACTTTACTCAAAGTCATTTCAAATAAATTTTTCTGTTCGTTGTTGACATTTAAATAACAATGATTTAATGTTTTGCAATTTTATACCCATGCAATGTGTAAATTAATTTTGGCTAGAGGAGACATTTCCGACCCTATAAAGTGTTATGATTCCTCACCAGCTATGACCCTCTGGAGCAAATTTGGGTCGTCGCGGACAAAGTCCATCTCTTTAGCAATGTTCATGCTATTTTTGGTTGCAATTGAGCAATTTTGGTACGAATTTCGCGGCGACCCGTCTCATGCCCAAATTATTGATAAAAATCGAATGGCACGAGCCAATCGATATGTTTAGGTCCTTAGCAACTTCTCTAATGGTGAATCGACGATTGGCCAATACCATTTTCTCCACTTCATTAATTTTTTCGTCTGTTGTGAAGTACTCGGGCGTCCGGCACGCTCTTTGTCGTTAACATCTTCTCGGCCTTTTGAGAACATTTTGTACCACCGATAAACGTTGCTTCGGTCCAAGGTAGCTTCTCCGTATGCCACAGTCAATTTTCGGAATGCATCCGCGCACTTAATTTCGTTTTTCACACAAAATTTGATACAGGTTTTTTGATCCATTTTTTTGAATAGGTAAAAATCAAAGACCATCCAAAACACGTGCAAGCAAAGCAACTGTCAACAATTAAATAAACATTCAAAATGGCCGAGCTTGTCGGCATAAGTGACAGACATGAGTACCAACATAACGCCACGAAAAATATCGAAATTCGATTATACGTAACCCGCGTAAATTCAAAATTCACGATACTTTTTGAACACACCTCGTACAGCGCCAATAAGGGAATCAACCTAATCATGTCTGTCTGTCCGTACGTCTGTCTGTTGCAACGCAAACTGGTTTCTCAGTCTTAGAGATATCTCAATTAAAATTGGTATACATGCTCCTTATCACTGGACGCTGTAAATTAGTCGAGCCGAATCGAACCGATATCCTACAGCTGCCATAAAAAATGTCGGTCTCTTTATATTATTTTTCAACATGAAACTATGAAACTTTTGTTGTCCTTAGTAATCCAAAACTGGTATGTATTTGAAATAACTGAAAAACGTATGAACAATTTATATAGAATCTGGTTTTTTTACTCTTCTGGCTGTCTGCTAACTTTCTAACTAACTCTGCTAACTCATTGCATTAACTCGCTTCTATCGCTTAGTAGGCCGTTTGTGTTTAACGTGTATTAAAATTCAAATATCACGTAGCGGAAACTCTGTAAGATACACACACACACTCACTCACAAACCTGTGTCTCGTTAACGTGTCTCCTGTTTCGGCTGACCATAAAATTAATAGCAGAAACTTAATTCAATTTCAGCCATGTGTCACTCAGTAGCTGCATTTAAGTTAAAAATTATGTGCAGCAAACCACAGGGTAAAGCCCTGTAAAGCTTTCCACCTTTCTCCGCCAACCGCAAACCGCAACGGAGAGAAAGCGACCAATTTGTCAAAGCCACAAGAAAATCCCTGGCAATCATTGTCCCCTTGTATTTCATGTGCTGCACAACGTAAAATACACACACACTAAACATCGTCCGTCACACTGGCAAGCTCAGGCGGGCACACGCATTCAACGTACCATGCGACGTATGACGAATGTACGTATAATTGGCTCGACATTACGCATACGTTTGGCTGACCTGAGTTTTCGGTACCCGAAACGAAAAGCCGAAAAACCGACAGACCGGTAATTGGAAAATCATCCATTACAAGCGGCTAATGGAAATCGGGTAAAACTGTTGCTTAATTCTATTTGGTGCGTAAGCATTTTGATATTAACAGAAATGATATGCATATGCGAGCATACCACAGCAATATTGGCTTGGCATCGCCTTCCCTCACTGCTCACCCGGGGCAGTTTCGACTTGAGCTATATCGCAACTTAGCCAGGCTTCGCCCCGATCCGATGGGGCTTATAGGTCAGCGACCAACTATGTAATTCAATTTAGCCAACACTGTTTGCTTCGCTTTCTCATTATTTATAAGCGAAATTTTTATTAAATTCATTCCAAAACAGGTGTGCCCCAACGGCGACAAGACGAGAGAGTACGCTACGTACTTCAGAACCTAATACGAACACGCATTGCCTACTCGCATTCATTTTAATTCGATTCCGAACTTGAGCAATAACTTTATGCAGAGCCTTAGTTTACATATTATTGAGCCGAACTTTTCTTCATTCCGAACTTTTCTTCATTCTTCATTAACAGCCTGTGAGTTAAGAGTTCTATCGAGTTTTCGAGCGCTGTTTTCGGCCAGAGGCCGCTGCCATGCAAGTGTATTCTTTATAGCATCGACTGGCAGTTGCATTGATTGCTGCTCTATGATACCTATGCCACTGTCGGCACTTTGCCCTTCGTCCCTTCTTTCTCGCTCACAAGCCCCTCTTACTACTCCCCGTTCCCACTGCCCTTCTGGTATAGGAAATGCAATCTCCTCACGGCGCACTTTGCACTTTGACATCTGTTTAAATATGCAGTAATACATTTATTTAAAAGCAAAACAAGTAGGTTGCAGTGCAAACTGCCAGATGACATAGATATACGAACGGCGTTGAAATAAATAGAAATATAATCTATATTAAAGTGGGCACACTCAGCAAATTGTCAACTGTTGAAATCGAAAATTGTTTAAATGATGAAAGACTTAACAAAACATTTTAACGAATTGAAATAGAATTGAAGCACAGTTTAATTCGTTAAACGAGACTATTAAGCTAATTTATGAGAATAGGTAATTGTAATTATCTTCTGCTTCTGAAACAGGACGATCTAGCTCAGCATAAACTTGTATGAGTACAAATTGGATTCTCTTCGGGAAAACAAAACACCAATTCGTGTCTGAAACGGCCCGGCGTGATCCACAGTGGAAATTAATGGCAATGACTCGGCTAATGTGATAATGCTTAGCTTTGTGCCAGCAAGAAGCTAGATGTTATAACAATCAATGAAATCAACGAGAGGCCCTACAGAGCTGCGATGCGATGCGATGCGATGCGATGCGTTTTCTGTTGCCTCATCGCCAACAGATGGAAAGACAGACAGACAGAGTTGGGATAGACGGGCAGACAGTTGGGACAGACGGCTACTTTCCTTCACGCTGTGTCTGTAAAAACTGCATGAAATGTCAAACAAAATATATAATAATGACTGTAATGTAATGCTTTCAGTCGAAACTAACAACAAAAACAGATAACAAAACGGCGGCAGCTGCGCATAGATCAAGATAGGAAAAAATTGAATGCAACAAACTGCAGCAACAACATCAGTAACAGCAACAACGACAGTTAACAAAACACAAAGATGATAATGCATATCAATTAGATAGCCCAAGATAATTGACATTTTCGGTTCTCATAACTTATCCAAAATTTAGTTTTCGCACATAAATCAAAGTTAAATCTGAGAAAAGATATTAGTGCGGAAATAGTCTGCGATGTTGTACATCATACATGTCATACATGTTGTACAGCGTACCGAAAGCTGTTAACGAATACTGCTGAAGCACAATCAATGCTTGAAATTGCTTTCGAGTGCAGCCCACCGGGCGGAAAGCAGTCTTTGGCAACGTGGAAATGTCTACGGAATCAGCTGGTGTGGTGTGCCTGCTTAGAAGCCACATTTGGATAAGTGGAAAGCGCTCTGGAAAAGCAGACAAACACAATCACACAGGGAGACGCCATGCGAAGTTTAGTCCGGCTTGTTTCCCTTTGCCGGACAACATGTATAAGGATTCCCAAAGCAAGGAATGAATGCTGTGTCCAAAGATGAGGTGCATTATCAGCAATTTAAATATGCTAATCTGCTCGGCTGAATGGGGTAGCAACAACACTGCAGCAGACCGTGGGCTTGTCAGTTTCAGTTGAATTCGCGGTCAACGTTGTCATTATCGTTGTCGATGACGTTTTTTGACTCTTTTGTTGACGCATTGCTGTAGCTGTCCGCAGTTTACTTTACTGTAAAATACACTCAACTTTTACCCAGTCTACAACTGCTGTTCAGGTATTCCATCGCACCCAGCTAAGTGTGCCGAGTGCAAACGCAACGCCGAACCGGTTTGGCAGCTGGAAAATCTGTTTGTAGTAATATTGTTTGGCTGCGCGCAGCTGAAGTTTAAATGCAGTGCGAGTGCAGGAGAAGAAAAGGTGAGTGAAAGGAAGGGGCTTGAAGAAACACAGAGAAGGAAGTGCCGCGCGTGTGTGTGTGGACTTTTACTTTTATCAATTTGCGCGCTGACCTCGCTGCCCCGCTGCCCTGTGGCCCCATTCATTAGCCTGCTCCTTTGACTCTCTCGGCAGTAATTTCATAATGGCAACAGGCCCAACGCATACGCAGGCTGCCAAACCGCCAAGCCAAAAAGCCGCCAGGCAACCAATTGGCCAAGAATGTTGCCCTCTAACAATGTCTCAAGCAGCGCAATGGGTTTTGCCATCTACTTATACCTTTTACTCTTTATCTCCCTCTCTTTTCCTTAATTCGTCTTCTCGCTCTTTTATTTTGGCAACTATGCTTTTTATAACTTGATAAACTTTCTCTGCGAATAACTTTGTGTAGTAAGCAGAGCAATGCTTTTTGCTAGAGAGCCGAGCTGAGCTGAGCTTCTTCTTGCCTTTTGTCAAAAACTTTATTGTTTTAACTATTTGTTGTTGTTTCTTTCTGACACCAAGCGGCCAAGTGGCAGAGATGCTTGAGAAAAATGAGCTGCACCTTGAGGAAATTTGCTGGGAAATCTCATAAATACTATATAAGATATTTCGCAGAGCTCAATTCACATAGCACATGTAACGAGATGTGCTAGATTGCAAATGAAAGATTGTGCGGTGGCCTCTTTCTCCCCAACCACCATATGTCTTGGGTCAACTTCAACACGCGAGAGCAATACGTGTCTCGGCAATCATTAGGCTTCAGTCTGGCCCAGTCTGGGGAGTCAGACCCCAGCAGCAGACCAAGTCAGGCCAAAAGAGGCAAAAACGACAGCGACTGCGTCGAAAGCAGTATAGAAATAATAGGAAACCAACGAGAGAGTGGGTTGTGGCTGGGAAATGGAGAAAAACGCATGGGAAACGAAGGAGGAAATACCTCGTCCGCATATGTTTGACACGGAAAATGCAGAGACGTTCCATACCATTTTTCTAAGCAATTGAGAGAATCCAGACCCGAGGTTGAACCCAGCGGGCTGCAGGGTCACGTACTTTTTTATACCCTTGCAGACGGTATATGGAGGGTATGAAACCGTGCCGAAGGTGGCCGATCTTACTTGTTTTTTTTGTAGTAACAAGCAAACAGTCTTTACTTTGTCACTCTACCCACAGTGCTTGGCAAAGCCATATACTTCAGCTGTCAATGCTAAAGTGAACGCAATTGTAATTTTAGCGTGTCGAGTCGTGTCATTCCACGTCGTGTCGTGTGTGGGCGCCGCGTAAAAATTGCGTGCAACTATCAAAATATGAAATCAGACGCCAAAAGGTACAGCACACTGTAGCTGCAGCTACCGTACTTCCTCTGTCCCTGCCCCTGACCCTTCCCCTTCTGCGCCTCTCCCTATAAAGCTGAGCTGTTGTTCTTGCTGTTGGCGTTTGTTGTCGTCGGGCTTGCTCAAAGCCAGCAAACTAGTTTGCTAAATGCTTTAAATATAACCAAGATTAAAACGGCTACAAAATTCCCATGACTTTCATATACACTTTGAGTAACTGTCAATTTATTTTTCTAAGCAATCAAAGGAAAATAATCATATTTTTTAGTTTTAACTGTTTAAGCAGCACATTTTATACGACTATGAAACTGATTTAAGACATTTGCCAAACAAAAAGTTGCTTGTATACTTTCTAAGCCAGAAGTCGAGTGTAATAGCTAGTTTAAAATGGGTCTTTTAACTTATAGGTTGCATCTTCTAATTATAATGCAATACTATCAAATAAAGCGATGATCTTCTAGAGGATTTGCACCCCTCACAGTCTCCTCTGTTATCGATCGCCGGTGACAACAATAAATAAAATTCGTTGTCCGGACAATAATTAAGTTAGGCTGTGAGACAAACACATATTTGGACATGCCACAACAAAAGCAAGAACAATAACAACAATTAGCGGCCACATCGACTTACTCACATGCACACACACATACATTTGTGATTTTCTTTGGGGCTCGCAAACTGTAACAATTTTTGCCGCATGTGTAAAATAAAATGAAAATACAAAAAAAGCAAATACCATTTAAAAAACATTCTCAATTGGCAATTTTAAAAACGACTTCAGCTACGTTTCCGTTGACTGCCTTTTGAATCATAATTGTCGCCGCTTTTTGACCCTCTATCCGCATACACACACACGAACACCATACACACGGGCGTGAAGAATGAAAACTGTGATAAAGTCAAGAAACAAAATGTTCGCAACTGATTAAGCTCAGCCCTGTTTTCAAGCAACTTGTTTACACATTCTCAAAAGCAAAGGCAAAAAAAAAAAAAAAAGTAAAGAAAGCTACAGTCGAGCGCGCCCGACAGTAAGATACCATTCGCCCAGTTTCGAAACAAATTATCACACATTTCATTCCATCAAAAAAACGCTGCACAAGTTTATCCGCCACCTATTGTTTAAATTAGATCTATTTTTGAATAGCGCCATCTACATGCGAAAACGGCATAGCTTTACACACGCTACGGCTGAAACGAAGCATCGTGACGATGACGTCACGACGCGAGCACAGGCGCAAGCAGTGGAAGTACGGAAACATGGATAACTTCTGTGTTTATGGTCCGATTGGATTGTAATGTGGGAAATAGATTTATATTGCAATTATTTATGTTCATACCAAGGCAGAAAGCTGTAACTTCAAACCTTCTCCAGATAATCAAAAATTATCGATTTGCGTGGGCGGTGAACGTGGCATTAAAAATTGAAAATAAACTCGATCTACCTATGATATACAGGAACCTTCATGTCTCTAGCTTTTGTAATAGCTGAGATCTAGACGTTCAAAGGGACAGACGGACAGACAGACGGACATGGCTCAATAGACTCAGCTAGTGATCCTGAGTCAGAATATATGTATATACTTTGTGGGGTCTGCCACGCCTCCTTCTGCCTGTTACATACATTTGCACAAACTTAGTATACCATTTTTGACCATTTTCAATGGTCGAATGGTATAAAAATCATAATACCAAACATAAGCAATGACATATAACTATGGCCTTTGACGGTCCCCAAGTTGTTTTATTTCCAACAGTGCTCGCCGCTTAATGATGCTTTTTAATACGATTAAACCAATTTGGGTCTGTATAAGGCAACGCGCTAATTTGTCTATAATTACAGGCTGAATATGCGCAAATCATTCGTCTGATCTACAGATACTGTGGCTACAATCAATAAAATACGGCTTTTACCTAGTATTCAGAGACACAGGAAATCAATTAGAATTCTTTTGTGAATCGAATGCTTGGCACTTTTTAGCTAAATTGTAGAGTACTTCAAGCTTTAATGGCTTTGAAATATGTATCTTGAGCACTGTCCAAGTTTCTCATTTAATATCCTCGATCGGACCGATGTATCGATTTTTAAGATAACGTTATGAAACTTTTTTCGGCTTAATCTAAGTATGTGCTTTGAAAATTTTATGACAGTTGAACCGATTTATCGTATAACTGTCATAGAACCTATCGTCCGATTTAATATTTGGAGCAACTGCAATTTTTTTATTTGTACCGAAAATAAATAGAATGACTCACAATACAACTTTGGTAATCGTTGTGTAATAGGTTTCGTGGCTGAATTCAAGAGCGCTGAACTCCTAAAACAGCAATACCGAGTTCGATTCCCCGTTCGCGGGAAATGTGAAAACCTTGCTTATTTTCTATTTCTTAAGAATTATAAATTTGATTTTTGAATATTAATTTAAAAATGGTTGAGAATTTTACAACAACCATATTAAAACTTTATTTTTGTCGAGCAAAAATATTGAATGTTCTTGTAGTGCAACTTTGGCAACCGTTGCGTAATAGAGACGTTAGCTCAGCCCGGGTTCGAGTCCTAGCGGAGAGATGTGTTATTTTTAGACCATGGATTTTAAAAAAATACATGGTCTATTGTGTTTGTTGGAATGTGCGTAACAGGCAGAAGGAGGCATCTGCGACCCCATAAAGTATATAAATTCTTGCTCAGGTTCACTAGCCGAGTCGATTAAGCCATGCCTGTCTATCCGTCTGTATGAACGCCTATATCTCAGGAACTAAAAAAACTAGAGCCACCAAATTTGGTGACAACACTTATGTAAATCATAACCTGTACAATTTTTATTAAAATTTGGGCCACGCCTACTTCCGCCCCCGCAAATCAATAAGCCGTATAGCAAGCGCAATAATAAAGCTACAGTATTCAGTTTTGGTGTGTATGATAACTATCACCATCACCATCTTAACGATCGTTGAAAATTTGGTTCCGATCGGATAATGAACATAAAAGTTGTTCAACGTTTCATATAGATTTGCAATGCGCCCACTGCAAGCAAGCAAGCAGTGTTTTTTCCAAGCAGTGTTTTTTTCCAACTGCTTGTTGTTTATTATTTTTCTTTAAAAAACGCGTTTAATAACGTTTCCTCAATCTGAATTTTTTCATAATCTTTAGAAATCCATGGTCTTATACAGTCAACACTTGACTGTAGCCGTTACTACTTGTTTTTTATGCAATATATTCGAGCTGATTCGAGTCTCTCATTTTATTGGAAAAGTTATTGCCAATTTTCATAGGATTTCACTTTTATCTCTTGGACTTGCAATATGTAATTTCAAGCCATTAAGAAAAACAAATCGATACAAAAAAAAAGTTTTCCATTTTTACACCATTTAATCATTGAAAATGGTCAAAAATGGTTACTTCATTTTTTCAAATTTATGTAACAGGCAGAGAGGCGTGGCAAACTACACAAAGTATATATTATTCTTGCTCAGGATCAGTAGCCGAGTCGATTGAGCCATGCCTGTCTGTCTGTCTGTCCGTTTAGACGCCTAGATCTCAGCTACTACAAAAGCTAGAGACACCAAATTTTACGTGAAGGTTTCTGTACACTATAGGCGTAGATGGAGTTTATTTTCAATTTTCGATGTCACGCCCACCGCCTACGCAAATTGATAAATTACGATTATTTTGGTATGTTTTGTTTGCTTTGGTATGAATACAGGTAATTGCAATATAAATCTATTCCCCAAATTAAAATCCGATCGGACAATATACACAGAAGTTATCCATGATAACATTTTCCGTAGTTCAACTGCTTGCGCCTTTGCAGCAATTCGTGACGTCATTGCCAAGACGCTTTGTTGCGTCCGTAGCATATGTAAAGCTAATTGCTACAACGTTTTTATATGTGGATGTCGTTGTTCAAAGATAGATTTAATATAAACAATAGGTGGCAGATGAACTTGAGCAGAGTTTTTTGAGGGAAATAAAAAACTGTGATAAGTTATGTCAAAACTGGGCAAATGGTATCTTACTGTCAGGTGCGCTCGACTGTAGCTTTTCTTATTTATTTATAATAATTTTGTTTACAGCTGCTTAATAAGTCGCTTATGTTGTCGAATTCATGTTGTGTAATCTGCATTTGATAGCAACTTTTACTTGAATCCCCAAAATTTTCCGCATTGTGGCCCAATGTAATCTAAGGTTGATGACAGACAGCAGCATCGCCCAACACTAATGCCTCATTTAATGAGCTCGACAACTTCATTAGTGGCCTGGAGACTATGTTGCTTTATTGCCTTTCACACACCATGCAAAGCTTTCTTTAACAGTATTTCAGAGTCTCGTCTTGGCTTAGTTCATCCCATTAAGAGTAGACTTGTTAAATATTTCATATCTATTCCTATCTTGATAAGCTACAGTTAACCTTATTTGCATTTGGGTTGATAAGAGTCAGTTTATTCTTTATTACTTGCCCGACTCAGCAGAGAAGTTCGACAAGTCCAAGAAGAAAAATGTTTATAACTTTCTCATATTTCTCGTAATATATATATTTTTTTTTAGCTTTGCCAGCTGTTTTTCATTTTTTAATTAAAATGCAAGCGAAGTGAATGCGACAAACAATGGTAAAATAAAAGAAAATATTGCCATGAAATGCAATAGCTGTCACTATGTCATGCGTTAATGACAATAGATTACGCATTCGCACATTTGGTCCGCAAAAATCATATCTGACTGGACAAACGAGTGTAAATCCATTTCACAGAAATAAACAAAAAAGAAAGCTACATTCGAGTGTGCTCGACTGTAATATACCCGCTACCCAGCTGTTCGTACATCAAAATTATTTGCGGAACAATAAAGAACGGCTACAATCATATTTTGATCGTAAAAGGCCATGGACTTACAATATTTATGCAAAGTCAAAATCTAAAATAAAAAAAAAAAATGTTTTGCACACATTTAATTTTTGATGCGGGTGGGACTCGAACCCATAAATGCATAATAGTTCTGTTCGTTATGCAGTCCAAAACTTAACCCATTTCACCACCGTACACGCACACACTATTCGGCACAATGCTGCAAGCAGCGCTGCCGGCAAAAGGAGTAAAAAGTATTGAAAACGTATAACTTTTATTCAGGTACCAAAAAAATCCAAGATTTATCACTTAAACAGTAAAAACAATAATTCTACCTGTTAAAGACTATTAATCGAATACGTGCATGTGAAAAACGATATGTGCCCTTTTATTTGAATGGAAAGTGTTCTAGAGCACTCTAACTTTTAATAAATTTTGTTAAAAAAACGACCGATAGGTTCTATGGCATCTATACGATGTATCGGTCCGTACCGGCTCGTCCCGACTTATTTACAGCGGGCAGCAATAAGAAACATGTATACAAAGTTTCATGAAGGTAGCTCAAAAAGGGAGGCAAAAACTTTTCTTTGCAAAAAATAAAAAAATTTCATTCTCCCCCACCATGACACGCATGCATGCGGAATCGAACCTTGGACCCATTACCTAAGAGGTCCACCACTTCTCCATTCGGTCATTAAGCCATTACGCAAATTTTGCCAAAGTTATATTATGAGACCATTCGGAAATTCTTGTACGACAAAAACAAAGTCTGAATGCATGATGCGTGTTGTTGTTGCTATTTATTCTCATAACTTAAACATACAATTAAATAAAAAATAAAAATAAAAAAATATAAGAAAAAGCTGCGCTCTTACAATCGCGCACAGCTGATTTAAGAGACTGTCACTTCTCCACTTGTTAACTAAGTTTATTGTTAGCCATTAAAAAAATTTTAAATAAAATGCACGACCACCAATTAATGCATATTCAAAAATTAAAATATAAGTTCTTAAAAAAAAAAGTAAAAGTTTAAGTTAAGAAGCGGCATGAACTGGGAATCGAACCACGGGCCTGTCGGTTCAGGAGTTTATCGCTTTTCCACTAAGTTACTGACGCTGTTATCCAACAACTGGAAAAATTCGCATTGTAAGGCATTCTTATTATTTCCTGTACAAATAAAGAATTTGCGCTGCCGGCAGCGCTGCTTACAGCTATGGAAAACGTTAAGCTGAATAACTTCTGTGTTTATTATCCGATTGTTACCAAATTTTCAGAGATCATCTGGCTAGCTACAGTTATCATGTAAAGCGAAAATGAACAATATGGCATCGCGCTGGTAATCAATTTTTTTCGATTTACGGGGGCGGAAGGGGGCGTGGCCAAAACCCAAAATAAACTTGATCAGCGTGTAATAATAACACATATTGTCTCCAAATTTGGTAGTCCTAGCTCTTATAATAGCTGATATCTAAATTTTCACACGGACAGACAGACGGACAGACGGACATGGCTATATCGACTCGGCTGTTGATCCTGAGCCAGAATATATATACTTTATGGGGTCGGAGGTGTCTCCTTCTGCCTGTTACATACATTTTTGGTTTGAACAAAGTTATAATACCCTTCTACTCTATGAGTAGCGTGTATAAAAAACCCATGCAAGTCGAATAGCAATGCTCAACGCTAAGGAAAGTTGCTGTTGAAAAGATAAATCTGCCTAGCTCTTGCCCTGTCCTCATCCTAATCCGGCGTGGTCTGCATGGACAGCTGCATGAATATATATGAATAATCAATGAAGTCAATATCGCTGTGAAAACTTTGGTAAATTTCAAGGACAGCCTCAGCCTGCGGCTTCCTAGCCTGATTAAACTGCGCTGTCGCGAGTAGCTGCGCTGACCGGCGGAGAGCCGGGTAAATAGTTGACTTATCCGCATGCTTATCTCCGTGCTAAAGTCATAACATAATGTCGAGATATTTGGATCTGTGGCCATAAAATATAAATAGTCATCTGATAAGCTCGGGTTGACCGCTTATCTACGAACGGAATTCGTTTTCGTTTATATGAACAGATGACATTTGTTTAGATAGTCAGAGTGCCTAAACAATTGGATAATCTTTCAAAAAGTATTTGACAACAATGAGCGCGTAGATTCGTAAATCATTTCGTTGAATTGCAGCTAGTGTTTATGATCCGATCGGCTTAAAAATATGCACATTATAATGTTATAATATATATATATATATATATATATATATATATATATATATATATATATATATATATATATATATATATATATATAATGTGTGCTTTCACACATATATATATATATATATATATATATATATATATATATATATATATAACGCAAACGTAAAAATTTATTAATCAATTTCCAGGCGGCGTCGAATGGTATAAAAATATTACCTATAAGATAATTTAGCCAATAGCTACATTGGCCGCCGACACTGCGCTCCATTAGTCATGGCTGATTTTATTGTTGTTGTGGCTGTCATGCCCGTACCGCCCGATCCGCCCAGCGGCGGTTGTGGAAACAACTCGGGAATCTCAATCGGCAAACTGCACATTCGTGCAACTGGCACTGGCAATGAAAGATTTCGCAAAGCCGACGCCAACGTCGCGACGTTGGCAACACACAATGCAAACAAAACATTAAAGACGTGCGAAGATGTGCGGCACAAGAATTAGGCTGAGGCTAAGCTTATGGTAAGTTCGACAAGAAAACAAAAACGTGTGTGTGTGTGTGTGTGTGATAACGCTCTGTGAATGTTTGTAGAGAGATACACATGGTACACGAATTCAGAGACAAAACGTAAGAAATAAACGCGAAGGTTCTGTGGAGTGGGTGTATTAGTGAATGCCTGGGCTGTGTGTGTAAAGCGCTTTTAACGAGCACACACACACACAAATATAAACAAAGAAAATACATTGAATCCAACAATAACAGATACAGTGACTGGGATATACCGAGATATAGATACAAATGCGAAAGGCTGCCGCCTTACGTGCGTGTGTGTTTGTCTGTTTGTGTGTGTGTTTGCGTGTTGTTTGTCTTCTTCACCTTCTTCTTCCAGCAATGTCACGCCTTTGTTTGCAACTGGATTTCCTCCTGTCCCCACTCTTTCCCCCTTCCCCGGTTTCTTCTACAGCAAGTGCTACGTTCGGAGGCCTTAATTAAATGTACAGACGAACCGTTAATATAACGTGGCAGGGAAATTCTTATCCATACTCCGTTTTGCGCATTGCAAGCTGCATGTGAAGCAAATAAGGTAGAAACTATTATAATTGCACAATTGTGTATGGAGACTGATTGCATGTGCGCCTCAATCCCCAAGCCTTATCCCCACCCCCATCACTGTGTTATTTTACTTCGTTATGTTCTTCATCAGATTTGTCTTTGACTCGTTCGATTTTACCTTTTGGTTTTGAGATACTTTTTATAGTATCTGGCGGTGACTGGAGAAGTTTTGTCAATGGAGACAGCTGAGTTTGGGATTCGTTGAGCGTTTTATTACTCTCGTCTTCGTGGGCCCAAAATTATTTTTGCAAACTTTTATGTACGTTTATTTATTGAATTATCTGCTGCAGTTGCTTAAGCAATTCTTAGCACTATGAAATTCTTTTCGAATTTTCCGATTCGTTTTCGTATCTTAAGGTTGTTTGTTCGCTGCTTTAAGGTTAAAATCGCGTCGTTGTCTGCCGTTTTGCATGCCTTATAAATTACGCTGCGCGCAGTTCGTTGTGTGTGGTATCTGCGAGATACTTTTCACTTTCTGCCGCGTCGCGCCTCTAATGTGATATCAACAAAAAAGAATAACTTTAGCGCGCACAGGTAGAAATTTACCAATCTAAAATCGGCAATCTCTTTACTTATACATATATCACACTCACTGGCTCACACACTCGCGAGTGTAACGTGATACGCAGCGACTGCGGACCGACATCCGCTTAGCTCAAGACACGATCGTTGACTGAGCTCAAAGTCGATCGCCGAGATTTAACGCCGCCACAACGAATGAAAAACTTGAATAAAAGCAACAGGTTGAAAGACAGTGAGGGAGCGATCTTTCTTTCTCAACAACTCTTGCTCTCTTGCGCTCTCTCCTGCCCCGCTGTTACCTGCTACCTGAGGCGCCCTTCTCGTATTATCGTTAAGCAGAACGCGAACGCCAACGATGGCGATGAACGCGACGTTGTCGCCCTTCGCTACTTATTTAATTATGCACTCTCATGAGAAAGTCGGGTCGCATTGTTCGACTGTGCGCGTTCTTGTTGCTGCACTCGCTGACTGCGAGACTGGCAAGTGTAACGTTCTCTTCGCGGAAAAGGTAATAAATTTCCCTAAGCAAATTCTTCAGTGATTTTTATATATGTCAGAGCATACTTTTGCATGTGTTAGTGTATGGGTATGCTTTTAGTATATTTCATCAGAGTAGTAATTTCATCATAATGGAAATATTGCATCAGCCTCTATTTGCGCAGTTATTGGTCGTCTGTATTTTGTAGTTTTGGGAAGAATCGTTATAGCGCGGAGTCAGCGTGTTGTCGCTGATGCCGAGTGTGGTTCGATGGTAAGCACGTAAAAGATATGTGCGACACAAGTTAGTTGTGTGTAGAACTTCAGTGCTATCGAAACTCACAGCGCTAATATTATGGCGGGCAAAGACGAAAGTGTACCTTTGACATCAGAAGGGCCATGGCGAATTTTGATGGAAATGCAAAATAATAATTTTATCGAGCTTGTTAAAACACTGCAAACAACGGCATCCCAAACAACAAATAACAAGTAAGAAAGCTACAGTCGAGAGTGTTCGACTGTAATATACCCGCTACCCAGCTGCTCGTACATCAAAATTATTTGCGGAACAATAAAGAACGGCCACAATCATATTTTGACCGTAAATGGCCATGGACTTACAATATTTAGGCATAGTCAAAATCTAAAATAAAAAAAAAAAACAAGTAAGAAAGCTACGTTCGAGTGTACTCGACTGTAATATACCCGCTACCCAGCTGCTCGTACATCAAAATTATTTGCGAACGGCCACAATCATATTTTGACCGTAAATGGCCATGGACTTACAATATTTAGGCATAGTCAAAATGTAAAATAAAAAAAAACAAGTAAGAAAGCTACGTTGGAGTGTGCTCGACTGTAATATTCCCGCTACCCAGCTGCTCGTACATCAAAATTATTTGCGGAACACTAAAGAACGGCTACAATCATATTTTGACCGTAAAAGGCCATGGACTTACAATATTTAGGCATAGTCAAAATCTAAAATAAAAAAAATTTTTTGCACACATTTAATTTTTGATGCGGGTGGGACTCGAACCCGCAACCCATTTCACCACCGTACACGCACACACTATTCAGCACAATGCTGCAAGCAGCGCTGCCTACAGCTATGGAAAATGTTAAGCTGAGTAACTTCTGTGTTTAATATCCGATTGTTACCAAATTTTCAGAGATCATTGGGCTAGCTATACATAGTTATCATATAGTTAAATGAACAATATGGCATCAAAATTGCGCTTGTAATAAATTTTTTCGATTTACGGGGGCGAAAGGAGAGTATATATACTTTATAGGGTCGGAGGTATCTTCTTCTGCCTGTTACATACATTTTCGGTTTGAACAAAGTTATAATACCCTTCTACTCTATGAGTAGCGGGTATAAAAATTTTTGCACACATTTAATTTTTGATGCGGGCGGGACAAGAACCAGTAAAAGCATAATAGTACTGTTCGTTTTGCAATCCACAACATAACCCATTTCATCATTAACCCATTACATTACACGCACACACTATTCGGCACAATGCTATGGAAAAAGTAAAGCTGAATAACTTCTGTGTTTATTATGCGATTGTTACCAAATTTTCAGAGATCATTGGGCTAGCTATACATAGTTATCATATAGTTAAATGAACAATATGGCATCAAAATTGCGCTTGTAATAAATTTTTTCGATTTACGGGGGCGAAAGGGGGCGTGGCCAAAATCTAATATAAAATTGATCAGTGTGCAATAATAACACATACTGTCACCAAATTTGGTAGTCCTAGCTCTTATAAGAGCTGAGATCTAGGTTTTCACACGGACAGACAGACGGACGGACGGACATGGCAATATCGGCTGTTGGTCCTGAGCCAGAATATATATACTTTATGGGGTCGGAGATGTCTCCTTCTGCCTGTTACATACATTTTCGGTTTGAACAAAGTTATAATACCCTTCTACTCTATGAGTAGCGGGTATAAAAATTCGGTAGTGCTACCCAAATTCAACGCAGACGTTGTTGGCGCCGATGCAACGGCGTGGTGCTCTACAGTTGACATAATTTTAACAGAAACAAGTAAGAAAAGCTACAGTAGAGCGCGCCCGACCGTAAGATACCATTCGACCAACTTCGTAGTTGCACTAACTAGTACTCCCTCGCTCGCACACACACATACAGACACACACACAAAGGCTAAAACTATGCATGATGATATGCTGCAATGACACGGGCAACGAAACTTTGAAAAACGCTTTCTTTAATCTGTAACCTAAATACTTTCCTTAATATTCAACAACTAAGAACGGCTACAGTCAAGTGTTGACTGTATAAGACCATGGATTTTTTAAGATTATGAAAAAATTCAGATTGAGAAAACTTTTAATAAACGTGTTTTTCAAAGAAATATAATAAACAACACATATAATTTTCAGTTAATTTTCTGTCTGTCTGTGCGTCTGTCTGTATGAGCGTCGAGAACTCAGCTATTACAAAAGCTAGACACACCAAATTTGACATGATGGTTCTTGTATACCATACGCAGATCAAGTTTATTTCAAATTTGGGGTGCCACGCCCACCGCCCACGCAAATCGATAATTTACGAATATCAAGGAAAGTATTACAGTTACAGACACCAAATTTGGCATGATGGTTCCTGTAAACTATGCGCAGAATGCGTTTGTTCAAATTTGGGGTGCCACGCCCACCGCCCACGCAAATCGATAATTTTTGAATATTAAGGAAAGTATTACAGTTACGGTCACCAAATTTGGCATGATGGTTCCTTTAAATCATGCGCAGATGAAATTTATTTGAAATTTGAGGTGCCACGCCCACCGCCCACGCAAATCGATAATTTACGAATATTAATGAAAGTATTACAGTTACGGACACCAAATTTGGCATGATTGTTCCTATAAATCATGCGCAGACGAGATTTATTTGAAATTTGAGGTGCCACGCCCACCGCCCACACAAATCGATCATTTTCGATTATCAGGAGAAGTATTAAAGTTACAGCTTTGGTATGAACATAAATAATTGCAATATAAATCTATTCCCCAAATAACAATCCAATCGGACCATAAACACAGAAGTTATCCATGTTTCCGTTTTCCGTACTTCCACTGCTTGCGGCTGTTCTGCGCGTCGTGGCGTCATCGTCACGTTGCTTCGTTTTAGCCGTAGCATGTGTAAAGCTATGCAGCTTTCACATGTAGATGGCGCTATTCAAAAATAGATCTAATTTAAACAATAGGTGGCGGATAAACTTGTGCAGCGTTTTTCGATGGAATTAGATGTGTGATTTGTTTTGACACTGGGCGAATGGTATCTTACTGTCGGGCGCGCTCGACTGTAGGTTTCTTTACTTGTTTTAAAATCCTTGGTCTAAAAATGATCGATTTGCGTGAGCAGTGGGCGTGTCATCAAAAATTAAAAATCAACTCGATCTACCTATGGTGTACATGAACCTTCATGTGAAATATGGTGTCTCTAGCTTTTGTAATAGGTGAGATCAGAATATATATCTGCCACGCCTCCTTCTACCCGTTACATACATTTCCACAAACTTAGTATACCATTTTTGACCATTTTCAATGGTCGAATGGTATAAACACTATAAAAGGCAGCGCGTTGGTGATGGCTTTGAGTGCAATGCAAAAGGTAGTGCTTCGCAGTGGCTTGCTTAAATATGTTGTCCTGGCATTTAAAGAACTTTTCGTTCAGCGTTTTGCCAGTGCGGAAACTCCAGCGGCTATGTTTTTGGCAATGCTGGCAAATTGTCCGGCTCACGGTGAATGCCTTTCCAATTATGCTAGTCGCATGATGACGTCAGTTATTACAAAATGGCGTGATATGAATGTGGAGGAAATGGCAGCTTCTGTAACGCTTGCTAAGAAGGCACATGTGGATAGCAGATTGCAGCGATTGACATTTACTTCAAATTTGCGCACAAGAAGTGAATTGCAAACGGAGCTTAAAGCATTTACCTTCAACAAAAGGAAGAAAACTTTGCAAAAAGTGGCTCCGTCTGAAATAAAGCGTCAGAAACTTTCAACACTAAGATGTCATTTCTGTGGAAAACTAGGTCATAAAATGATTGAATGCAGAATTAAACAGCAGCAAAATCTTTCATTTCGTGCTAAGGACAGCAACAACAGGAGCGCAGTTGGTCACCATCAAAAATCGGATGTAACTTGTTTTAACTGTGGTGAACGTGGCCATATTTCAACATATCGCAGTGAACCAATGGCACGCATCAGGTGAAAAGGCTGGAGCTTTGTGAAGTTGTTGAACCCAATAACCAATAAGCCCCCATTTCCAATAACTTTTGACTCTGGAGCGGAATGTTCTTTAATTAAAACAAGTAATGAAAGCTACAGTCGAGCGCGCCCGACCGTAAGATACCATTCGACCAACTTCGTAGTTGCACTAACTAGTACTAACTCGCTCTCACACACACATACAGACACACACACAAAGGCTAAAACGATGCAGACGATATACTGTAATGACGCGGGCAACGGAACTATGAAAAACGATTTCTTTAATAACTTCTGTATTTATTGCCCGATCGGATTGTAATTTTGGGAATGAAATGCATATTATAAGCATCTTTACGTGTTCTAAAGCAGGAATCTTTAACCTAAATACTTTCCTTAATATTCGTAAATTATCGATTTGCGTGGGCAGTGGGCGTGGCACTTCAAATTTGAAATAAACTTGATCTGGGTATGGTATACAAGAACCATCATGTCAAATTTGGTGTGTCTAGCTTTTGTAATAGCTGAGATCTCGACGCTCATACAGACAGACGCACAGACAGACAGACAGAAAAACGGACAGACGGACATGGCTCAATCGACTCGGCTTTTGATCCTGATATGTCTCCTTTTGCCTGTTACATTCTTTTGCACAAACTGAGTATACCATTTTTGACCATTTTCAATGGTCGAATGGTATAAACAAGTAAGAACTGCTACAGTTAAGTGTTGACTGTATAAGACAATGGATTTTTCAAGGTTATAAAAAAAGTCAGATTTAAAAAACTAATATTGGTAAACGTGTTTTTCAAAGAAAAATAATAAACAAAACATTTAGTTTTCAGTTAGACGCCAATCAGTCCAAGCACTAAATACTCTAGCTTTATTATTGCGCTTGCTATACGGTTTATCGATTTGCGGGGGCGGAAGTAGGCGTGTCCCAAATTTTAATAAAAATTTTACAGCGTATGATTCACATAAGTGTTGTCACCAATTTTGGTGGCTCTAGCTTTTTAGTTTCTGAGATATTGGCGTTCATACAGACGGACAGACAGACAAATCAATAAACCGTATTGCAAGCGGCTATATCTCAGAAACTAATAAAGCTAGAGCCACCAAATTTGGTGACAACACTTACGTGAATCAGATTCTGTAAAATTTTTATTAAAATTTGGGCCACGCCTACTTTCAACCCGCAAATCGATAAACCGTATAGCAAGCGCAATAATAAAGCTAGAGTATTCAGTTTTGGTGTGTATGATAACTATCACCACCTAAACGATCGCTGAAAATTTGGTTCCGATCGGATAATGAAGATAAAAGTTATTCAACGATTCATATAGATCTACAATGCGCCCATTGCAAGCAAGCAAGCAGTGTTTTTTCCAGGCAGTTTAATAACAGTTTTTTAATAACAGTTTTCTCAATCTGAATTTTTTCATAATCTTTAGAAATTAGCCGGCGCGCCTGCAAGGGCTGAATTATTAGCGACAAGGTGACAAAGGGGTTCTCAGCTACCCCGTATGTCTTAATAAAGTTATCAAAAAGAAAAAAATTAAACAACATTGTATTAAGATATTGTTTCATGTTTTGGACGATGTGCATTTGAGAAATGATATTATTATTGGTCGAGAAGTGTTGCTCTCAGGATTTAATGTAGTAGTATCACCTGGGCAATTTGCAATTGTCAGATCAAAAACTGTAAACTATTGTTCAGATGATGAACAACTTTGTGAGTTATATACAGATCTTGTTGGTGAAGATATAGACAAATTAAAAAGTCTGATGGGAAAGTACTCAAAATCTTTTATTAACGGAATTCCTTTGTCTAGAGTTAGCTCAGGAGAAACGAAAATTAAATTGGTACACCCAAAATGAATTGTTCAAAGAAGACCATATAGGCTTATTCCAAATGAAAGAGAATTAGTGCGACAGAAAATTAAGGAGCTATTGGAGTGTAAGGTCATAAGACCGAGCTGCTCACCCTATGCAAGTCCCATAATGCTAGTTAACAAAAAGGACGGCCCTCGTCGTTTGTGCGTTGATTACCGAGAATTACATTCAAATACGGTTTCAGATAGATATCCTTTGCCTCTTATATCAGATCAGATAGCTAGATTCAAATATTTTACATGCTTGGACTTGGAAAGTGGATATTACCAAATTTCTTTGCATGCAGATTCGGTAGAGTGTACAGCTTTTGTCACCCCAGATGGGCAATATGCATTTTTGGCAATGCCGTTTGGGCTCAAAAATGATCCTTCCTTCTTAAGTCAACAGTTCAATAATTGGGATACGAAGTGAGTGCAGGTGAAATTCGTCCAAATTCGTTAAAATTGCAGCGGTAACTGTCGTCGAATATTTTAATAAGGCTGCTTCACTTGTTGAGTCACGATACCATTCTTATGGATTGGAGACTCTTGCCGGTGTTTTGGCTGTAAAACATTTTCGGCATTATTTACTGTGTAGAAATTTTGTTGTCTTTACTGACTGTAACTCTCTTTAAGCATCAAGGACCAAACTCGACCTATCTCCCAGGGTACAAAGATTGTGGGCTTATTTACAGTCGTTTACATTTGACTTGCAATATAGAGAAGGTAAGCGAATGGCACATGTTGACTTCTTTTCGAGAAATTTGACTTCAGCTGATGTAATTTCTACAAAGTGCAAGGTTCCTGAAAAAAGAGTTAATCTAGCAAAAATATCCAGTAATTGACTTTTGGCTGAACAGCGTCAGGATTCCGAAATAGTTAATATTGTTAATAAATTGAAAGATTATTCTCTTGCTGCGGATGTTGCAAAAACTTTTGAATTGAGAGGAGAAATATTACATCGGAAAATTCAGCGAAATGGTAGAATTCGTTCCTTATCAATTGTTCCAAGATCATTTAGATGGTTATAAATCAAATTCATGAGGCAGTTATGCACTTGGGTTGGGAGAAGACATTAGATAAGGCCTATGACTTTTAATGGTTTGCGAACATGTCTAAATATATTCAAAAGTTCGTTGAAAACTGCATTTCTTGTAAAATGTTAAAGACTTCTTGCGGCAAAATTCAAGCTAGCCTTCATCCAATACCAAAAGTAAATATACCTTGGCACACCATTCATATTGACATTACTGGAAAGTTGAGTGGCAAATCTGATCAGAAAGAGTATATAATCGTCTAAGTAGATGCCTTTACTAAATTTGTTTATCTAACCCACACTCTTAACATTGACGCTGAGAATTGCATAAAGGCTGTGTCGTCGGCTATATCTTTGTTTGGAGTGCCAAATCGCATTATAGCAGATCAGGGTAGATTTTTTTCCAGCACTAGATTTAGTAAGTTTTGTAATCAACAGAAAATAAATTTGCATTTGATTGCAACTGGTGCAAGTCGAACGCATTATGAGCACCTTAAAAAACCTTATTAACTGCAGTTGACACTAGCAGCCGCTCTTGCCAAGATGCATTGGGAGAGGTTCAATTAGCGTTAAATTGTATGGTTAGTAGAGTAACCAAGGCAAGTCTCTTAGACTGTTTATTGGCAAAGTCGCTCGCCCGTTGGGGTTGCTTCCACCTTGCGATACGGTAGATGAGATTGATGAGATTTATTTCAGCTACAGCAGCATATAACAAGGCGCAATTTAATAAAGAAAAAGCCAAAGTTGTTGGATGCCAAATTGGAGATTTCGTGTTGTTCAAAAATAAAGAAAGGCATCAAAAAATGTTAAGTCTGAAGTTTAGAGGGCCTTTTGAAATAACTGAATTGTTGGAGGGGGATAGATATATGCTCAGGTCGTTGACGAATTTTAGAAAATATAAATATACTCACGATGACATAAGAAAAATGCCAGATTAGCAAGTACAAAAAGAATTAGAAAATTGTAAAAAGAATTTAAATCAAATGGTTGAAATAGAAACTGTTGAAAAAGACATTAATGAAGAGATGGAAAATGATACAGTTAAAAAAGACAGTGATAAGGAAATGGAAAAGGAAAGAGACAGTAAAGAAATTATTAAAATATAAGCTGTAGCAAGTGACACTACAGAGGCCTGAAGAGCTTAATGAAATTTATAATAATAATGTAAGCACAAGTGCAATACAATTGTTTTGATCATGGCGTGTGGCGCACTAGATATTGTAATGTAATGATTGAATTGTCTTACAAAGCTTGTATTACTCTAAGAATGATATTGAAATGTGAAATTTAATTTGTTAATGTAAGTTTGACTTCAAAATGGTTTTGTTGCATTAAAGTTAAAAAGAACAAAGTATTGTTGGTAATATTTCACACATAATGGTCAGGATGGCCGGGTCAGAGCATACTTTTGCATGTGTTAGTGTATGGGTATGCTTTTAGTGTATTTCATCAGAGTAGTAATTTCATCATAATGGAAATATTGCATCAGCCTCTATTTGCGCAGTTATTGGTCGTCTGTATTTTGTAGTTTTGGGAAGAACAGTTATAGCGCGGAGCCAGCGTGTTGTCGCTGACGCCGAGTGTGGTTCGATGGTAAGCACGTAGAAGATATGTACGACCCAAGTTAGTTGTGTGTAGAACTTCAGTGCGATCGAAACTTACTGCGCTAACATTATGGCGAACAAAGACGAAAGTGTACCTTTGACATATACACTACAATGCGAAGTCTTCGAAATAACTTGCAAAGTTTTTAGACTATATTCTATATTATCTTATTGGGACCTATGTAGATAACAAGGATGTTGTAATTCAACAATAAGTGGCAGATGAACTTGTGCAGAGTTTTATAATAGAAATAAAAGTGTGATAATTGTTTTCAAAATTGGGCGAATGGTATCTTACTTTTGTGTACGCTCGCCTGAAGCTTTCCTTGCTTGTTACGATTGATCTCAATATTGAGGACTTGAGTTATAAATGTGTTAAAAAATATTTTTTACGTTTTTATGCCATTCGACCATTGAAAATGGTCAAAAATGGTATACTAAGTTTGTGCAAAAGTATGTAACAGGCAGAAGACGTGTCCGACCCTATATAGTATATTTTTGCTCAGGATCCCTAGCAGAGTCGATTGAGCCATTTCCGTTTGTCTGTATGAACGTCAAGATCTCAGCTATTACAAAAGCTAGAGACATCAAATTTGGCATGATGGTTCCTGTATACCATACACAAATTAAGCTTATTTCAAATTTAAGATGCCACGCCCACCGCACACGCAAATCGATAATTTACGAATATTAAGGAAAGCGTTAAAGTTGTAAAGTAAAGATGCTGATGATATACACCTTATCCCGATCGGGCAGTAAACACAAAAGTTATTCAAGAAAACGATTTCCATAGTTCCGCTGACCGTGTTATTGCAGCATAGTGTCTGTATGTGTTTGTGAGAACGCTAGCTTTCCATACTTGTTTACTCTTATTATAAAACTTAACATTGATAGTGAGAAATTTTGCCAAAAAAGCTTAAAGGCAGTTATAATAATGCAAAGAACCACTGTTAATATATGAAATTCAATATTTTTAATTGAGAAAGAGAGATGCCCTTATGCCAACTTCTGTTACAGAAATATACACCTTTCTTCCTGCAAGCACCCTCCATACCCATATCTACCTATTGTGCTGGGCAAGAAAAGTAATCAAAGTAACCACACACCCACATAGACACTCAGACGGCCACAGGTGTAGACTGCACGGTCAGCAGGTCCGCTCAGATGGCTAATGAGCTGGCGTAGACGTGGGCGAGGGAATAAACGTGGGCGTGTCCGAGTACGCTGGCGATGGCATTAAGCGACCAATAAAGCCAGAGATGTCCGAAATGTAAAAAGGGAGAAAAAGCAAGGCGCTTTTAAGACTGTATAAAAAGTCTGCGCAACATAACTACAAACCATGTGTCAAGGGTAGCGTGGGAGCGATGTGATGTTATAGGATGGCGCGGGAGGGGGGCGGGGGGAAAGTGTCGTAGCCTAGCAACCAAATTGTAATTAAAAGTAATCAAAAGCATTAGCAAGTGAAATTCAAAGCAAAAGCAGAAGCCACAACTGAGCTAAAGCAAACTAACAGCTTGCGTTTGTTTATCTGTTTGTCTATCTTGCTTTTTGCTCGCTTTTACGCGCTTGTGGCAGACGAGCTGAGCATAGGCGCTGCTGCTGGCCTAATGAAGTTCTTTGGCAAGTCAAATCATGCCATTAAATTAAATTAAGTCAAGAGGTATAACAAGCTACCCGAACTACTACCTATTATTAGTACCACAGCGTGTCCATAAGTACGCAATGTTGCACTGAAGACGTGTGTCAGCTACGGAAATAAGATAAGTTTGTTAAAAGCTTATTGCAGGACAGCAGCAAAAGAGAACTCAAGGCAGAGAAAAGTCAGCAGCAGAGCCTTGTTGCAAGAGTTGGGTGCAAAGTGAATGGACGTAAGACTCTTGTGACTTCAAGGGCGCACAAGCAGCCGACAGTCACACAGACATTGAGGCAGACTAAGAAGAAGTTTTGACACACAAGGCATGCGATTAATACCCCAAATGGTGCTCAGGTGTCTCAGACAGACAAACAGTATGACGGGATACAATATGTGTTATGTGGCGACTGGCACGTGCTACAGATTAGCACCTTAATTTGCGTTGCCTAGTTACTTGGACGTTTAATAAAGTGTCGCGTGAGTTACCAGTACCCCTTCCCCACTCCCCTCGAAACCGTCCAGATCCCACTAAATGACAACGGCATCAAGGGCCACAACAACAACAGCTCAGCAGTCCACATACTCGAATAACCACATATTGTGCAATAAGATCATTCTCATGTGTACACACACACTTTGAGCGTACATGGTCTCGAAAATTCTAGAAATAGATTTCACCATAATGTTAATGTTGCATCAGCCTCTAATTGTGCGTTGATTGGTCAGCTTACACTTGTAGCTTTTGAAAGGACCGTTACAGCGAGGCGTTGTAGCCGATGCCTAGCGCAGTTTCGCACACTTAAAAACCGAAGCATTGGCTCTACACCTTAAATGTAAATTTTTTGAATAAACAAGAAGTCATATAAGAAATATTTGTTACCTAATTATACCATTCAACCATTGAAAATGGTCAAAAATGGTATACTAGGTTTATAACAGGCAGAAGGAGGCGTGGCAGACGCCACAAAGTATATATATTCTGACTCAGGATCACTAGCTGAGTCGATTGAGCCATGTCCGTCTGTCTGTCCGTTTGAACGTCTAGATCTCAGCTATTACAAAAGTTAAAGACACCAAATTTCACATGAAGGTTCCTGTACACCATAGGTAGATCGAGTTAATTTTCAATTTTCGATGCCACGCCCGCCGCCCACAGTTACAGCTTTCTGCTTTGGTATGAACATTAATAATTTCAATCTGAATCTATTTCCCAAATTACAATCCAATCGGACGATAAACACAGAAGTTATCCATGTTTCCGTTTTCCGTACTTCCACTGCTTGCGCGTCGTGACGTCATCGTCACGATGCTTCGTTTCAGCCGTAGCATGTGTAAAGCTATGCAGTTTTCACATGTAGATGGCGCTATTCAAAAATAGATCTAATTTAAACAATAGGTAGCGGATAAACTTGTGCAGCGTTTTTTGATGAAATTAAATGTGTGATAATTTGTTTCCAAACTGGGCGAATTGTATCTCACTGTCGGGCGTGCTTGACTGTAGCTTTCTTTACTTGTCTCTCTTTGGAAATAAAACATATAATTAAACCAACTGACTACGTGGAGCTACGGCCCATTTATAACTGGCGCAGCCGATAACAAGGAGCGGATTGCATATTCCTGCAAATTTGTGAGTAGAGTGATAGTTTAAAAGAGTCACTTAAGTACACTTAAAAGTAAAACGAAGTTTTTATTTCACCAAATAAAAAAGAAAATGAAACAAAAACAAAATATATATGTATATAAATATAATAATAAATATATTATTAACCAGTAAAGAAAAGTACAATCGAGCGCGCTCGACAGTAAAATACCATTCGCCCAGTTTCGAACTACGCCATCTACATGTGAAATCATAGCAATCAGCTATACACACGCTACGGCTAAAACAAAGCATCGTGACGATGAAGTCACGACGCGAGTACAGGCGCAAGCAGTAGAAGTACGGAAAACGGAAACATGTATAACTTCTGTGTTTATCGTCCGATTGGATTGTAATTTAGGAAATAGATTTAGATTGCAATTATTTATGTTCATTCCAAAGCAGAAAGCTGTAACTTCAATACTTTTCCTGATAATCGTAAATTATCGATTTGCGTGGGCGGTGGGCGTGACATTGAAAATTGAAAATAAACTCGATCTACCTATGGTATACAGGAACCTTCATGTGAAATTTGGTGTCTCTAGCTTTTGTAATAGCTTAGATCTAGACGTTCAAACGGACAGACGGAAAGACAGACGGACATGGCTCAATCGACTCAGCTAGTGATCCTGAGTCAGAATATATACACTTTGTGGCGTCTGCCACGCCTCCTTCTGCCTGTTACACACATTTGCACAAACTTAGTATACCATTTTTGACCATTTTCAATGGTCGAATTGTATAAAAACAAGTAATGAAAGCTACAGTCGAGCGCGCCCTACCGTAAAATACCATTCGACCAACTTCGTAGTTGCACTAACTAGTACTAACTCGCTCTCACACACACATACAGACACACACACAAAGACTAAAACGATGCAGACAATATGCTGATGACTCGGGCAACGGAACTATGAAAAAGTTTTTCTTTAATAGCTTCTGTATTTATTGCCAGATCGGATTGTAATTTTGGGATTGTGTGCATATTATCAGCATCTTTACGTGTTTTAAAGCAGAAATCTGTAACCTAAATACTTTCCTTAACATTCGTAAATTATCGATTTGCGTGGGCGGTGGGCGTGGCTCCCCAAATTTGAAATAAACTCGATCTGCGTATACAGGAACCATCACGTCAAATTTGGTGCCTCTAGCTTTTGTAATAGCTAAGATCCCGACGTTCATACAGACAATCGACTCGGCTTTTGATCCAAAATATACTTTTTGGGGTCTGTCATGTCTCCTTCTGCTTGTTACATACTTTTGCACAAACTAAGTATACCATTTTTGACCATTTTCAATGGACGAATGGTATAAAAATGGAACAAATGAATGAAAGTCAAAATTTTTACGGGGAACACATAACAAGCAGATGCCGCTCTAAATAAGAAGCGCGGCAATACGAAACAATCAGAAGAAGGGCTACGAACATACATACATCCGTACAGAAAGTGACGGACTACAGTTAGAACGCAGCGTAGAAGCAGACAACTGGGAAGTGCTGTGAGAGGGCTGCTAGGCTCGATGCGAACATTATGTTCGAACAAGTCAGTGGTACACGATTGATAACAGTGTTGACATGTAGTGTAGGGAGGTTCCATCAAGTTGGACGCGAGCAATTATGTTCGAACCGGTCACTGATACGCGGCGGAACTATAGAAACATACATATTTCAGATCAGCCTACACAAACTGTTGTAAAACTACAAGCTAGATACGATCAAACAAAAAATAACCTTACATTGGTGATATACGAGACGACCATATCGGCCATTTCGAAGCTGTGTTGTAATCTTTCGACCGCTGTAGTGAGTCGATTGCCGTCACAGAGTCAAATATGAGGCTGTTAGTATGTCATGAATGTGGAAGATAACAAATTAAGAAATTAAAATGAATCAAGACATTAATACAATGTAACCTCGCCTCCATGTTATAATATCAAATGAAATATATTCCACACAATACATATATTAATTTAAGTATTATTACAGGTATTGAACCTATAATATAGGCATTCATCACACACCAAACCACACTGTATATTAAGATAATTATAAGGTAATATGAAATGTCAAACAAATTTAAGCATAAGACTAAATCTACTATTCCTAATTTAACTCGGACTACTACACTAGACAGGCGAACAAAGCTCCGATGCAGAGCTGGCTCGGGTCACAGGTGAGCCCCCTATACACCTCCAAATAAGGAAGAAAAAAAAAATGGACGTGGATAGGTCATGCTCTCAAAAGGAACCCAAGCAGCATAGTCAGGATGGCACTGGACTGGAATCCCCAAGGCAGCAGACAAATCGGAAGACCAAGGATGACCTGGAGAAGAACCATCCTCCAAGAACTGACCCAATCGAGCACAACGTGGGACAGAGCTAAACAGACGGCGCAAAACAGAGTTCGATGGAAGGCTTTAGTAGAGGCCCTAAGTTCCCAAGCAGAATAATAAGGATGAAAAATATATCAATATACCTACCCTTATAAGAAACATAACCGAAAGTACCCCAACAGACATAACCACAAGCTCAAGAATGAGTACCCCTCCTCAAAATAGGTCGGGGTCCAGCATATATGAATTGTCTGCCGGACTTCTAGACGTTATTAAGTACCTTTCGACCTACGACGGTAACCCTTACGCACTTAAGAGATTCATAGAAAGTGTAGAAGAGATTTTATTGACGTTTAGAGACACAGACTAAACTCCAAGAGGGAAAATGTATTTAAGAGCGATCAGGAATAAAGCGGGCAAACTGGGATAAAATTAAGAGAAATCTAACAAGATAGTTACTAGATAACAGGAACGAACAGACTTTAATAGAGGAACTACATGTGGTTTCTTTTAGAAGGCTGTCAATAAGAAAACTGTATGATACCATTTTGGATCTGAAACGGGTATTGACATACATGGCCGATTTAAAGGAACTATCAGCTTCAATTATTCTAGCAAAAAGAATTTCTATATGGCTCTTTGCCTGAAAACCTTTATTAAGGGTTTAACGGTACCACTTCGGAATGTGGTCAAAGCTTCTAGACCAAATATGTTGGATGAAGCATTTGATATAGCCATTCAGGAGAGGGATGAGTACATGCAGAAGAGACGACGGTACCCAGCAAATCAACATGATAATCGTCTCTCAGAATACCAGCAGGGTAGAGGACAGTATAGAGCTCTTCCTTACTCAACCAAGAATCGTTACGGACAGGACCATCGCTCTAACAACGATCTTAATGGACATAATAATTTCTCTAGGGCAATTATGCCACCTAAGCCCGAATCAACAGATGGTCGCTTAAGCCAATATAGAGGTGAAAAATCCAATAGTTTCTCACGTCAGACAAATACTAGCAGACTTAACAATCTGGAAGCCTCTTCGGAGCAACCAGCACTTCACGACACTACCCTATATTTTGATTAGATCGACGTTTTCCAATCGATACAGGGGCATCGAACTCTTTTATCGATCCTAAATTTGTTCCGCTCAAGCAGAGAGAATCCTTAAGCCCAAATACAGTCATAAAAACTGTATTAAAGGAAATTCAGGTCACCGAAAAGGTCGAATATCCAGTATTTCCTGAATTTAATTTAAAAGACACACATATATTTTTACTCCTCAAATTTCACGAATATTTTGACGGACTAATAGGTCTTGGCATCTTACCTACTATAAAAGCAAATATAGATCTTAAAATGTTAATTTTACAAACCCCTGCGGCAACTATCCCCCCATCCGCTACGGATATATTTAATATCGAAGCCAGTTCGGAAATGATAGTGCAGATACCAGTCGAATGTGAACAGGGACCATTTTTACTTGATTCCGTAGAATTAGTAGATAATGTCTACATTCAAGGACTCTATACAGTTGACAATTACAACGGATGGATAGAAATGGTCAACTATTCTGATCAGGATCATTATCACAACCCAATTCATTCAAGAGAAATATGTAGAATTGAACCTTCATTGGTGCGACAAAGACCCCCCACGGACATGAAAAACGACGCGAATTTTTACAAGCGAGTCAATACGAACCACCTTTCTGACAAAGAAACAAACCAACTTAAACACCTATGTTTGCAATTTCCATTCCTTTTTCGCGACCCGTCAGGTAGATTAACATTCTCAAATACAATCAAACACAAAATAGAAACTACAGACGACATACCCCTGTATGCCAAACCCTTTAGATACTCCTACCAAGATCAAAAAGAGATCAATGACCAAATCCAAAATATGTTGAACAAAACATAATTGGAGAAAGCCATTCACCTTGGAGCTCACCTGTTTAGTTGGTTCCGAAGAAATCCGAAACAAGAGAACAAAAATGCAGATTAGTTATTGACTATAGAAAACTGAACAAAAAAACCGTTAAAGACAGGTATGTTACGGACCAAGGTATTAAACCAAATCCGGACAAGAATATCGCCATTAAGAAATTTCCCTTGCCTCGATCTAAAAAACAAATTAAATCCTTTTAAGGATTATTAGGCTATTTAATTTATTTATTTATTTTATTAAAGATATGGCCAGAATAACGAAACCACTTACAGCCCAATTAAAAGGAAATCTAAAATCTGTTACAATAGACCAAGAATATGTTGATACATTCGAAAAATGCAAAACCCTTCTTTGCATGATCCCCTACTACAATATCCAGACCTTTCTAAAGGATTTATCTTAACAACAGACGCAAGTAACTTTGCCCTTGAAGCGGTGCTATCACAAGGACCCTTGGGTTCGGACAAGCCGGTCTGTTTTGCAAGTAGAATATTGTCCGATATAGAACGTAATTATGACACTGTCGAAAAAGAAATGTTAGCAATAATATGGGCAGTTAAATACTTTCGCCCTTACTTGTTTGGAGGCAAATTCGTTATAGTAATAACCAATGCGTTAGCGTTATAGCCACTTACATGGCTGATGAGTTTTGAGGAAACGACCTCCAGAATAGTTAGATGGAGAATGCAATTATTAGAATATGATTACGAAATTTTGTATAAGAAAGGTTCTCAAAATTTTGTAGCGGACGCATTGAGCAGGGTAGAAATCGACATGAACATAAATGATAGTAACTCAATAACAGGGACGTGTAGAGATACAGTTCACTCAACAGACGAACACATGGATGATCAAATCCATATCTCAGAAAAACCCTTACACGATTTTAACTACCAAGTAATATTGAAATATGGTGCTCCTTTAGAATCTAAAACTGAAGTTATATTTAATCGAAAAACGAGACAAGAAATTTCTGAACTGTCTTTTATAGAAGAACGAATTACAGATATTTTAAAGAAAACGTTGAAACCAAACAGACAAGAGAGTTATAAGAAATACTTTTCAAACAATAACATTTATAACATTTTAAGATGTACTATCTACTTAACCGATTTACTAGAAACACAGGACCGATAATAATAATTATAGAGGTACAGACGAAATCGTTGCTCACATGAAAAGACAATTCTTTTTTCCAAGTATAAAATCAAAAATTGCTCAGACTATAAATAATTGCGATGTCTGTCACACCTTAAAATATAACCGCCACCCCCCAAATATTAAATTCCAAGTAATCGAACACCTACCATGCCTTTAGATGTACTGCACACTGACTTATATACTATAAACAGAAAATATGTTGTTATTGTTATGACAAATTTTCTAAGTTTGCCCTTAGATACCCATCCCTAGAAGAGACGCAATAAATATAGTGAACGCTATTAGGCGATTCATAGTAGCAAACGGCATACCTAGGAAAATTATTTACGATCAAGGGGCTGAATACAATTCAAACCTTTTCAAGGATTTTTGCAAACAATATAATATAGAACGGTATGTCACGTCCTTTCAACAATCTTCTAGTAATGCCCCAGTCGAAAGACTACATTCTACACTCACTGAAGTGTATCGAATCATTCTGGAAGAAAAGAAAAAAGTACAGATAAACCACAAGGAGATTCTAACAGAAACTTTCATTACATATAATAATGCTTTACACTCGGCTACTAAGCTGACTCCTTATGAACACATGTATTCCAGCAAACCAATAAATTTGACGATGAGCATGACTATCTGCAAAAATTTAACGAATTCCAAAAGACAATATACCCTAAAGTGTGTGAACTAGTTCAAAACAACAAGGTTCATAACATTGGAAAGTTAAATCAAAAAAGGAAAGACGCTATCCAGGTAGAAACAGAAGACTAAGTATTTCGTAAGGAAAATAGACGCAATAAACTCACCCCTAGATTTTTAAAACAGACTGTAAATACTGATGAAGGGGTTATTTTTACTACAAACAAAAGACAAAGAATACATAAGTCTAAAATTAAGATCCAAAGAAATAAATAATATAAGTAACAAGATTAAATTTTGGAATGTACGATTAGAATAAACGCTGATATAGATTTGACTATGTTACACTTAAATAAAATTGCAGAAACCTTATTAGTGCGAAACTAAAAATCAATGGTCGAATGGTATAATAATTTAAATACAAAAAAATCATGAAAAGCCAAATCGAAATAAGAAAATGTTTACAATTTAATTTCCCTAAGCGCAATAAAAATTATGATTAAATTTTCTCTGTTAAAATACCTATGTTGACATTAAACATTTATCAGTTAATAAATTAATTTATTCCGTACCTATTAGTAACACACCAATTCTTGTTACATCAAACTGTATAACTTAATAGCGAGTAAGAACACACAACCATTGTAATTTAAGAAAGAATATAATAGAATCCATCATGTAAATATATGAGACCTGCAGAAAGCTATCTTCAATACATCTAACCATGAGGACATCGTCAACATCATGATCCCGGAGCTACCGAACTTACTCAACAATCTGTCACAAACTGGTTCCAATTTCGACAAGCTGATTATGGAAGACAAATACGGAGCTTCAGGATAGAATGGAACACACCATAAAGTACCATACGCATGTTTGAGTGTACTTTTTTTTCTCGTTGCTGGAATCGTACCTTTGCAATAACAAAGAATGACAATCTTCATTCCGGCCTCATCACCCGTCATACCCGATCAGACCATTCCTTCGTTATGGCCCTCTCTTCAGTCTTGGGGGGAGGAGTTACCACTACCCCTTAATAATAATCGGATGATAAACACAGAAGTTATGCAGCTTAACGTTTTCCATTGCAGCATTATGCCGAATAGTGTGCGTGTACGGTGGTGAAATGGGTTAAGTTGTGGACTGCAAAACGATTTTTTAGGGTAGCGGGTATATTACAGTCGAGCACACTCGACTCGGCCTTTTAATGATTCTCCTGCCTGTCCAGGCAAAGTGCGGTAGCCAACTGCGAATCTTATGGCTAAGATTTTCCATTCATCTTCGATGTACATGTGGGCGGGTGTTTCTATGATTGTATGTGTGTATAACGTACGCTATGCCCTAGCATCTTTCTATCGCACCACATCTCCAGCAGCATCCCCCCACCATCCATTTCTAAGTAGCATAAACGCTCAATCAGTTGTCATTATGAAAGTATGTGCATAAATAAATGCATAATAGTACTGTTCGTTTTGCAGTCCACTACTTAACCCATTTCACCACCATACACGCACACACGATTCGGCACAATGCTGCAAGCAGCGCTGCCGGTAGTCAATTTGGTAGTCCTAGCTCTTATAATAGCTGAGATCTAGATTTTCACACGGACAGACAGACAGACGGACAGACGGACATGGCTACATCGACTCGGCTGTTGATCCTGAGCCAGAATATATATACTTTATGGGGTCGGAGGTGTCTCCTTCTGCCTGTTACATACATTTTCGGTTAGAACAAAGTTATAATACCCTTCTACTCTATGAGTAGCGGGTATAAAAAGAAGGTGCGGCATTTTCATATGAAAATGACACTATTAAAAAATGGAAGTAACTTCAACAATAGATGGAAGATGAACTTGTGCAGAGTTCAATGAATAACAAAATATAATAATAAATATAATATAATAATAAAATAATAACAAAATAATAACAAAATAATAATTCTACCTGTTGAAGACTATAAATCGAATACGTGCATGTAAAAAACGATATGTGCCCTTTTAATACCTCTTTATATACTTGAATGGAAAGTGTTCTAGAGCACTCTAACTTTTAATAAATTTTGTTAAAAAAACGACCGATAGGTTTTATGGCATCTATACGATGTATCGGTCCGTACCGGCTCGTTCCGACTTATTTACAGCGGGCAGCAATAAGAAACATGTATACAAAGTTTCATGAAGGTAGCTCAAAAAGGGAGGCAAAAACTTTTCTTTGCAAAATAGAAAAGTTCGATCTCCCCCACCATGGCATGCATGCATGCGGAATCGAACCTTGGACCCATTACCTAAGAGGTCCACCACTTCTCCATTCGGTCATTAAGCCATTACGCAAATTTTGCCAAAGTTATATTATGAGACCATTCGGAAATTCTTGTACGACAAAAACAAAGTCTGAATGCATGATGCGTGTTGTTGTTGCTATTTATTCTCATAACTTAAACATACAATTAAATAAAAAATAAAAATAAAAAAATATAAGAAAAAACTGCGCTCTTACAATCGCACACAGCTGATTTAAGAGACTGCCACTTCCCACTTGTTAACTAAGTTCATTGTGAGCCATTAAAAAAATTTTAAATAAAATGCACGACCACCAATTAATGCATATTCAAAAATTAAAGTATAAGTTCTTAAAAAAAAAAAGAAAAAGTTTAAGAAGCGGCATGAACTGGGAATCGAACCACGGGCCCCTGTCGGTTCAGGAGTTTATCGCTTTTCCACTAAGTTACTGACGCTGTTATCCAACAACTGCAAAAATTTGCATTGTAAGGCATTCTTATTATTTCCTGTACAAATAAAGAATTTGCGCTGCCGGCAGCGCTGCTTACAGCTATGGAAAACGTTAAGCTGAATAACTTCTGTGTTTATTATCCGATTGTTACCAAATTTCAGAGATCATCTGGCTAGCTACAGTTATCATATAAACCGAAAATGAACAATATGGCATCGCGCTTGTAATCAATTTTTTTCGATTTCTCCTTCTGCCTGTTACATACATTTTCGGTTTCAACAAAGTTATAATACCCTTCTACTCTATGAGTAGCGGGTATAAAAAGGTAATAATTTTTTTCAAAATTGGGCGAATGGTATCTTACTGTTGAGTGTGCTCGACTATAGCTTTCCTTACTTGGTCAATATTGCCACTTCAGTCTTAAACACGACATTATTAAGCAATCAGCGGCGGCCAAGAGGCGGCCACATTTTAGCTAAATCAGCGTGCGAGGTGCAGGGAAAGGATTTATGTGAACATTGCTCAAGCCACGCTGTGTCATAGAAATGTTTATGAGTTGGCACTAAAAACCAGACCAAAGGCGAAATGATGCCATGCAACATACTTAACATTATAACGTACAATGTCAGCGTTTTGAATTACGGAAAGAGGGAACGAACAAACTCCTCCTTAATGGTTAAAATTTTTCTTTTTTTCAATGAATGCAAACTGAATTCTTTCATAAATTATTGAGCCTAGCCACAACAATGCGAATAATATATCGTCCTATTTACATCCCCTAGACTTAGTTTAATGTTCATGTTAAATTAAATTACAGTGTATTTTGATTTTCTATTCGGTTTCTATTTCGCAACATCAAAAGGGACTCAAGCGGTGACGCCTACCCCATTTCATGTAATCAGGCTATAAATCTAAATAGGTCAAGACTTGTTCAACTACCAACAAGTAAGAACGGCTACAGTCAAGCGGTGACTGTATAAGACCATGTAATTTTTAGACGATGGATTTTAAAAAAATGCATGGTCTATTGTGTTTGTCGAAATGTGCGTAACAGGTAGAAGGAGGCATCTGCGACCCCATAAAGTATATATATATTCTTGCTCAGGTTCACTAGCCGAGTCGATTAAGCCATGTCTGTCTGTCCGTCTGTATGAACGCCTATATCTCAAAAACTGAAAAAGCTATAGCCACCAAATTTGGTGACAACACTCATGTAGGTCATACGCTGTAAAATTTTTATTAAAATTTTGGGCCACGCTAACTTCCGCCACCGCAAATCGATAAACCGTATAGCAAGCGCAATAATAAAGCTACAGTAGTTTTGGTGGGTATGATAACTATCATCACCTAAACGATCGCTAAAAATTTGGTTTCGATCGGATAATGAACATAAAAGTTATTCAACATTTCATATAGATTTGCACTGCGCCCGCTGTGCTTGGACTGTTTGGCTTCTTACTGAAAATTATATGTGTTATTTATTATTTTTCATTGAAAAACACATTTACCAATAACAGTTTTCTCAATCTGATTTTTTTCATAATCTTAAAAAATCGATGGTCTTATACAACAACACTTGACTGTAGCCGTTCTTACTTGTTAAGATTATGAAAAAAATCAGATTGAGAAAACTGTTATTAAACGTGTTTTTCAAAGAAAAATAATTACCAACACATATAATTTTTAGTTAGACGACAAGCAGTCCAAGCAGTTGAAAGAAACACTGCTTGCCTGCTTGCAGAGTGCGCAGTGCAAATCCATATGAAACGTTGAATAACGTTTTTGTTCATTATCTGATCGGAACCAAATTTTCAGCGATCGTTTAGGTGGTGATAGTTCTCATATACACCAAAACTGAATACTGTAGCTTTATTATTGCGCTTGCTATACGGTTTATCGATTTTCGGGGGCGGAAGTAGTCGTGGCCCAAATTTTAATAAAAATTTTACAGCATATGCCCATACACATGAGTGTTGTCACCAAATTTGGTGGCTCTAGCTTTTTTAGTTTTTGAGACATAGGCGTTCATACAGACGGACAGACGGACAGACAGACATGCCTTAATCGACTCGGCTAGTGAACCTGAACAAGAATATATAAACTTTATGGGGTCGCAGATGCCTCCTTCTGCCTGTTACGCACATTTCGACAAACACAATAGACCATGTATTTTTTTTAAATCCATGGTCTAAAAAGTACAAGCACCAGGTTAACCAATACTTAAACCAGATAATTTTTCTCCTTAAATTTGTATTCTAGAAAATCAGAAATTAATTATCATCACAAGGCAATCTTTCATTTAACAGATGCAAAGGTGCCTCATTTGGCGCTTCACCTATGCTGTTAACTTGTTATAGTGCGCCAAATATAACATTATCCTCCACATCATTAGGCACTTCTAGACGAAGTTGTAAACTATTTCATAACAGTCATAATTGTGACATCGTCGGTCATTTTCAGAATTCGAAATCAATAACAAAGTGCGATATATCAATTGATAGTAGAACGTAGCTAATGTTATCCAAAATCTAACCCCAAATTCAATCATCCAGGCCGAACAATTAAAAGAAAAAGCATGTCAAGTCATAATTCTCACGGTAGCGGAAAACGAAAAGACGCCTGCAATAAAGTTGTTTTTACCATTCAGCATTGAAAATGGTCAATAATGGTATACTAAGTTAGTGAAAATATATTTAACAGACAGAAGAATGCGTGGCAGACCCCACAAAGTATATATGATGAACTTGAGCAGAGTTGTTTAATTGAAGTAAAAAAAGTTTGATAATTTATTTAAAAACTGGGCGAATGGTTTCTTAGTGTCGGGTCGCTCGACTGTAGCTTTCCATACTTGTTTTAATTTCGCCTTGCAGTAAATAACAACAGCATTTCCTTGGATGGAACTTAAATCAAGTAAGAAGAGCTACAGTCAAGCCCGCCCGACCGTAAGATACCATTCGACCAATTTCGTAGTTGCGCTTCTGATATCAATAGAATGAATAAATGAATACATTTTGTATTTATTGTCCGATCTGATTGTAATTTGGGGATTAGGTGCATATCAACATCATCTTATTGCCAAAGCAGAAAACTGTAAATTTAAATATTTTCTTAATATTCGTAGATTATCGATTTTGTGTGGGCGGTGGGCGAGGCATCTTAAATTTAAAATAAACTTAATCTCCGTATGATGTTCAGGAACAATCATGCCAAGTTTGCTGTCTCTAGCTTTAGTAATAGCAGAGATCTCGACGTACATACTGACGTACAGACCGACAGACAGACATGACTCAATCGACTCGTCTAGTGATCCTGAGCCAGAATATATACAGTTGATGAGGTCTGCCACGCCTCCTTCTGCCTGTTACATTCTTTTGCACAAACTTAGTATACATTTTTGACCATTTTCAAGGATCGAATGGTATGAAAAGAAAGAAGAGATGAATAATATGGCGTCCAGCATGAAGGGTGTTGGGGCGATATAGAAAACAAATTCGCAAGTGACATAAATACATATCGAAGAAATGCAGCTTAAGCAATGTGAAAACTATTTTTGCTCTTTTTTCAGCAAATATCAATTTAATTTACTCACATCCCCCACCTCACCAGATCCGTGAGCAGCTCCTAGATTGAAAATTAGATTGAAACTGGTGACATGAACAAAAGTAGGGATCGAGCTTACTCTGTTAACCTGCCATGCGCGTGATTTGTCGCCCAACGGCAATGTTTTCGATTGGGGCTTACCGAGGCACACCTGAGCTCACCACAAAAATTTCAGACAGTAAATTGTAGTTTTTCGAAATGCGCGAAACGTGCGTGCTGGACGCAACTCTCGGGCAGTCAATAAAAACAAGTAAGAAAGCTACATTCGAGTGTGCTCGACTGTAATATACCCGCTACCCAGCTGCTCGTACATCAGAATTATTTGAGGAACAAAAAAAAAACGGCTACAATCATATATTGACCGTAAAAGGCTATGGACTTACAATATTTATGCAAAGTCAAAATCTAAAATAAAAACAAAAAACATTTTTGCACACATTTAATTTTTGATGCGGGCGGGACTCGAACCCGTAAATGCATAATAGTACTGTTCGTTTTGCAGTCAACAACTTAACCCATTTCACCACCGTACACGCACACACGATTCGGCACAATGCTGCAAGCAGCGCTGCCGGCAGCGCTGTTCACAGCTATGGAAAACGTTAAGCTGAATAACTTCTGTGTTTATTATCCGATTGTTACCAAATTTTCAGAGATCATCTGGCTAGCTATAGTTATCATGTAAACAATGAATGAACAATATGGCATCAAAATTGCGCTTGTAATTAATGTTTTTTTCGATTTACGGGGGCGGAAGGGGGCGTGGTCCAAAATCCAAAATAAACTTGATCAGCGTGCAATAATAACACATATTGTCACCAAATTTGGTAGTCCTAGCTCTTATAGATTTTCACACGGACAGACAGACGGACAGACGGACATGGCTATATCGACTCGGCTGTTGATCCTGAGCCAGAATATATGTATATACTTAATGGGGTCGGAGGTGTCTCCTTCTGCCTGTTACATACATTTTCTGTTTGAACAAAGTTATAATTCCCTTCTACTCTATGAGTAGCGGGTATAAAAACAGTAACTACTCCCCAAGAGTGCATTAACATCGGCATTTCCCATCTCGAGTTCTTGTGGAAAATGCATTGCTTGCACTGTTCGCGCCAGCGACATTTTTGTCCCCGCACAACTTCCACTTCCACTTGAAATTTTTTGGTTTTTAAATAAAAAAGAACATTGTAACTAAGGAAAGTAAATCAAAAAAATATATATGGACGAGTATATAGTCTTAATATAGTTAACTTAAGATTGAAACGCTGCACAGAATTTAAAGCAAAGCGAAAAGTGGGAAGTTAACAGCTCTGGCTAATTCAATGCAGAGAGGCATGATGAAAGTCCCAGAGGTATTAAGGGATATATATGCATGTATGTGAACACCTACATAGTATTTATAGGTGCACCTTCATGAAGTCTTAAAATATTCCATTTTATAACAGTAAATTTGAAATTATTGTAGTTTCTAACAAGTAAGAAAGCTACATTCGAGTGTGCTCGACTGTAATATACCCGCTACCCAGCTGATCGTACATCAGAATTATTTGAGGAACAAAAAAAAAACGGCTGCAATCATATTTTGACCGTAAAAGGCTATGGACTTACAATATTTATGCAAAGTCAAAATCTAAAATAAAAACAAAAAACATTTTTGCACACATTTAATTTTTGATGCGGGCGGGACTCGAACCCGTAAATGCATAATAGTACTGTTCGTTTTGCAGTCAACAACTTAACCCATTTCACCACCGTACACGCACACACGATTCGGCACAATGCTGCAAGCAGCGCTGCCGGCAGCGCTGTTCACAGCTATGGAAAACGTTAAGCTGAATAACTTCTGTGTTTATTATCCGATTGTTACCAAATTTTCAGAGATCATCTGGCTAGCTATAGTTATCATGTAAACAATGAATGAACAATATGGCATCAAAATTGCGCTTGTAATTAATGTTTTTTTCGATTTACGGGGGCGGAAGGGGGCGTGGTCCAAAATCCAAAATAAACTTGATCAGCGTGCAATAATAACACATATTGTCACCAAATTTGGTAGTCCTAGCTCTTATAGATTTTCACACGGACAGACAGACGGACAGACGGACATGGCTATATCGACTCGGCTGTTGATCCTGAGCCAGAATATATGTATATACTTTATGGGGTCGGAGGTGTCTCCTTCTGCCTGTTACATACATTTTCTGTTTGAACAAAGTTATAATACCCTTCTACTCTATGAGTAGCGGGTATAAAAACAGTAACTACTCCCCAAGAGTGCATTAACATCGGCATTTCCCATCTCGAGTTCTTGTGGAAAATGCATTGCTTGCACTGTTCGCGCCAGCGACATTTTTGTCCCCGCACAACTTCCACTTCCACTTGAAATTTTTTGGTTTTTAAATAAAAAAGAACATTGTAACTAAGGAAAGTAAATCAAAAAAATATATATGGACGAGTATATAGTCTTAATATAGTTAACTTAAGATTGAAACGCTGCACAGAATTTAAAGCAAAGCGAAAAGTGGGAAGTTAACAGCTCTGGCTAATTCAATGCAGAGAGGCATGATGAAAGTCCCAGAGGTATTAAGGGATATATATGCATGTATGTGAACACCTACATAGTATTTATAGGTGCACCTTCATGAAGTCTTAAAATATTCCATTTTATAACAGTAAATTTGAAATTATTGTAGTTTCTAACAAGTAAGAAAGCTACATTCGAGTGTGCTCGACTGTAATATACCCGCTACCCAGCTGCTCGTACATAAAAATTATTTGCGGAACAATAAAGAACGGCTAAAATCATATTTTGACCGTAAAAGGCCATGGACTTACAATATTTATGCAAAGTCAAAATCTAAAATAAAAAAAAACAAGTAAGAACGGCTACAGTCAAGACCATGGACTTTTTAAGTTTATGAAAAAATTCGGATTGAGAAAACTGTTATTAAACGTGTTTTTCAAAGAAATATAATAAACAACAAATATAATTTTCAGTCAGACGCCAAGCAGTCCAAGCAGTTGAAAAAAAACCACTGCCGAAAAAAACACTGCTTGCAGTGGGCGCATTGCAAATCTATATGAAACTTTTTTGTTCATTATCCGATCGGAACCAGCGGTCGTTTAGGTGGTGATTGTAGCCGTTCTTTATTGCTTCGCAAATAATTTTGATGTACGAGCAGCTGGGTAGCGGGTATATTACAGTCGAGCACTTTCGACTGTAGCTTTCTTACTTGTTTTTAATTTTAACTATCTTACTACCTCAAAGTGATTTTTATTATCATTATTATTATAACACCGCTTATAAATTAAATTCAATCTGCTTTTGATATCTATAAATACACATTCTCAGTATCACCACTCCCAGATTTGAGCTTTCTTTGGGCTGCTTCAAATTCGCTGGAGTTTTATCATGCCGTCACCGGCATCGCAGACGCAGAAATACAAATAGAAATTGCTTAAATATTATATAACCTGTTGACGGCGGTGGTAGTTGGTGGTACTCACATTATCCTGGTTGCATCACGCTGGCGCACCGAGTCGTCCCGATTGAGTACCTCAATAATCATCTTGCGCTCGTTCTCCGACAAATTCTCAAGCACCTGCGAGGTGGCCACGGCCAGTTCGGGCCCCAGCACATCGATGGTCTCGCCAGGAATGCTCTCGGTGGCTGCGTCGTTAGTGGAGATGCTGACGCCACCACTGGACAGCGTACCAAGGCCATAGCCAGGCCCAATGCTGCCGCCAGACATGCTCGTCATGCCTATGGTGAGGTTCATGCCTCTCATTTGGAGGCCGCTACCACTGCTTAACGTAGATGCCGGCGCTGCAGCGCTGCCGTTGCCTGTTGCGCTGCTGCTGTTATATTGCAACATATTGTTGCTGTTGGGCTCTGCTGCTGCTGCCGCACGGTGCTTGTTGTTGGCATTTTGCGTGGGCGTGGGCGTGGGCGGTAGACGTGCACTGCGTCCACTTGACATACTACACGAATGCTTTGAGGATTCCCTTCGGTGAATGCTATGTAAGCGTGTGTGTATTTGTGTGCGCGTGTATGTGTGTTTGCTTATTTCTGTGTGCTGTGTGGGTGGTTTGCGGGACTTTCCGCTGAGCTGACAGTTGCAAGCTCGCAAAGTGAAATCGGTTGTGTACACTTCAATGGGTTGAGTCAGTGTCTTTTTCGTCTTGTATATCAATCGAGTTGTTGCTATTTTTGCTATGCTAATTTCTCGCAACGCAAAACATCCAGGTCAATATTAAATTCGCTCTTGTCCACCGATATTCTGCAAAATAAAATTGAGAATTAGTTTTATTTTGTTTGTCAAGTGCTCTTTTAGTCCAAGTGCAGATAAAAAGTTTAAGGAATTGTTAAAAATAGATCTCACGACAAAAACGGAAAATCGAGATTTGTTTTCAGTCGAAAGTTATTTCATTAAATAGATATCTAAAACACGTTAATACACATTCTCAGGACAACACGCAAAGGGAAGAACAAGATGTGGGAACTGATTATGAAATTCCATAAAGACATCCCCGAGTGTGCATATCATTAGACTAGATTACAATTTCTACTATTTTTAAGGGTTACTATTTTCGCACAATCAAGCAATCGTCTAGATAATAAAACCAAACAAATAGCGAAGGCTACAGTTAAGCGGGCCCGAGAGTACTAAATCCAACAACAAAATCATCTGGCACATATTGCTTTTTCGCTCTCACACACTTAAATTGACATGCGCTCAAGGCAAGCTGCAGACTGCGCTGCTAAAAGATTCATATGGAAAACGATAAATTTAACATCTTCGGTGCTTCTAGTCCGATCGGACTGTTATTGGGATACAATTTAAAGATTGTACGCATTTAAATAGGTGAATACAAGAAAGCAAAAAGCTTCAGTTTAAATACTTTTTCGGATGGTAGCCTTCAATTTGGTGTGCGTAGCTTTTTAAACCCGCTACTCGTGGAGTAACTTTCTTCAAACCAGAAGTCTATGTAACAGGCAGAAGGAGACATCTCCGACCCCATAAAGTAAATATGTATATTCTGGCTCAGGATCAACAGCCGAGTCGATATAGCCATGTCCGTCTATCTGTCTGTCCGGATGAACACGTAGATCTCAGCTATTATAAGAACTAAGGCTACCAAATTTGGTGATAATATGTGTTATTATTACATGCTGATTAAGTTTATTTTGGATTTTGTCCATGCCCCTTCCGCCCACGTAAATTGAAAATATGGAATACAGACGCAATTGTGGCGCCATTTTGTTCATATGTTAAATATATCTAGCCAGATGACCTCTGAAAATTTGGTAACAATCAGATAATAAACACAAAAGTTATGCAGCATAACGTTTTCCAAAGCTGTAAGCAATAAATGTGTGCAAAAAATTTTTTTTTTATTTTAGATTTTGACTATGCATAAATATTATAAGTCCATGGCCTTTTACGGTCAAAATATGATTGTGGCCCTTCTTTATTGTTCCACAAATAATTCTGATGTACGAGCAGCTGGGTAGCGGGTATATTACAGTCGAGCACACTCGAATGTAGCTTTCTTACTTATTTTTTAGACCATGTATTTTTTTAAATCCATGGTCTAAAAAACAATTAAGAAAGCTACATTCGAGTGTGTTTTAAAAAAATACATGGTCTATTGTGTTTGTCGAAATGTGCGTAACAGGTAGAAGGAGGCATCTGCGACCCCATAAAGCATATATATTCTTGCTCAGGATCACTAGCCGAGTCGATTAAGCCATGTCTGTCTGTCCGTGTATCCGTCTGTCCGTCCTTCCGTCTGTCCGTCTGTTATTGAACTCAACGGTTTCCATAGCTGTCAGCATAATTAGGCCGAATAGTGCGTACGTGTATTCTTGATCAACGAGCAACTGGGTAGCAGGTATATAACAATCGAGCACACTCGACTGTAGCTTTCTTACTTGTTAAACACACAGACAGACGAACATGACTCAATCGACTCGAATTGTGATCCTAAGCATTTTGAGCTATGCTTCTTCTGCCTGTTGCACATAATTGAAACAAGTTAGTATACTCTGTTTATACCAATTTTAATTGCGGAATGGTATGATTATCTGCACCTCGACTTGCTTCTTAAAGAATTCAAGAGCAGCGACATAACATAAGTGCAGCTTGAACAAGTAGGGAAAGCTGCAGTCTAGCGCACTTGACAGTAAGATACCATTCGCCAAGTTTCAAAAAAATTATCACTCCTCTGCATAAGTTCATCTGCCACCTATTGTTTAAATTAGATCTTTCTTTGAAAAGCGCCATCTATGTATATATGAAAACGTCATAGCACTCAGCATTACACACGCTAAGGCTGAATTAAAACATCGCGACGATGACGCTACGATATGGTGGGTGTGGCATCTCAAATTTGAAATAAACTCCAGGAGCTTGTGATATTTATAAACCATTACACCGAATTTGGTGTCTTCAGCTTTTAAAATAGCTGAGATCTGTGTGTTCACTCAGACGCGTGACGGACAGACAGACGGACATGGCTCAATCGACACGCCAAGTGATCCTTTGTCAGAATATATACACTTTGTGGGGTCTGCCACGCCTCCTTCTGCCTGATACATACATTTGCACAAACTTAGTATACCATTTTTGACCATTTTCAATGGTCGAATGGTATAAAAAGCTATAAATACTTTGGTCGCGGAGGGAAATTTACTGAATTCACGGCTACAGTGGGACAAACCGAGCTAAGCCACGCCATACACTACATGCCAGGAACATACACATATAAACACACGCACAGAGACCAGAGAGAGAGTTAATTCCCGCTCAAACTAGACGTGTTTTTTAAACGCTGCGCGATTTTGATCTATTTCTTTCGACGGTGCTGTTGGAAATAGTGGAGAAGTGCACAAAGCCGCATCCCTTTGTTTTGCTTCGGGATCACAAAGTGGTCAACGCGGAAATAAGTACTTGTCGGTATAATTTATTTACTTTTATTAACAAAAATTGTCGCGGGAGGCCCGGCTGACCAAACAGCTGACAGCGCTGCCATCTGATCGCGAAGTACGCGTGGGTGGCCCAGCTGATAGTGCTGCCAGCCGATCGCACAAACCATTGGCGTTGCCAGACATACGGTGCTGCCAGACCTTGTCCGTTGGGCGCGTAACGTAAAAATTTAAATTTGAATTTAAATCTAAATCTAAATTTAAATTTGAATTTGAAGTTTGAATTTTAGAGTGGACTACGCCTGCAAAGCGCGATACGGAAACAACTTTGCTCTTTTATTTGGAGTGGACCTAATTTTTAAGGGAAAAGGCATAAAGGCCGCGGACAGGCTAAATATCAACCTCTCACCCTAGCGGTGCCAAAGAAGAGGCTCTGGTGTCCGAGAAGAGGCGGAGCAAAAATCCTCCAACGGTCAAACGCCTAGGAGAAATCCGTGGCCAGCGAGGGACCCTTTTAAATTAGGTGCTCCGAATTCATTTAGAGCAAGTTTAGTCGCAAATCAGAGCTTTAATGGATAGTCCAGCTGGGGGCACCGCCCCCAATGACGGAGACCCGTTTAGAAGCAGCTCCAGGACGATGAGGTCCCCGAGACCGACGCCATGCGCCCCGCTCCCGGCGACAACGGACCCAACAACGCCACTGGACAAAGTGGCTAGTAAGGAGAGCTCGACGTTTGAGCAACTTGGAGAGAAAATAAGAGCGCTGAGTCAAATGCTACTAGCCAGACGAACGATCCACCAGCCAATGAGGGACTTGGTCGACAGCATACTCGGCCTGTATGTCGCAGCAGACGAGGAACAAAGCCGTCTTACATCAACAAGGAGGACGATTACGCCTCCTACCCAAAGATGCTCCCCGAGGGAAGGAAAACGCTCCCGAGACGACAGAGGCGAGCTTTTGTCACCTCCCCCCGGCCCTAAGAAGTCCAAGGGCAAGACGGCAGTGAGAACGACCGCCATAATAACGCAGACAACGCCTGCAGTAATCGCGAAGGAGAAAACACCGCGACAAGATGAAGAACCATGGAAGAAGGTCGAGAACACCAAAAGCCGAAAGAAGACGCTAAAACCAGACGCCATCGTCGTCAAGGGCAAGGAGGGAGCCTCGTATGCCGAGATCCTGCGTTCTGTCAAGACGGAGCCTAAGCTGAAGTGCCTTGCGCAGCAGGTTAAAGGCATCCGGAAAACGGCCAAGGGCGAGCTACTCTTTGAGCTCAAAAGGTCAGCCGATCCCAACACGAGGACCTTCCAAGAAGCGGTGCAGGCATTTCTGGGCCCCGAGACAGAGGTGCGTTCACTCACCGAGATGGCAACCCTGGAGATCAAAGATCTGGACGAGGTCACAACGACGGAGGAACTCCTGGAAGCCCTGATCACGCAGTTCGGCGAAATCGGTGCATCGCCAACTTCGATTGTCTCCATCCGCAAATCATACGCAGGCACCCAGACGGCAATCTTGAAGCTCCAGGCCGACAAAGCAGAGAAACTCGCCAAGGAGGGCAAGGTCCGAGTCGGTTGGGTCATCTGCCGTATTCGGCGCAAAACGCAACCGCTGAGATGCTTCAAGTGCATGGAGTTCGGCCACATTGCCAGCCGCTGCATGGGTGAAGACTGCACTGGTCTTTGCTTCAAATGCGGCGAGAAGGGACACAAGGCAATGAGCTGTTCAAACAGACACAAATGTATCCTATGCACCAGGAAGGGAGAAAAGGAAACTGACCATCCAGCCAACAGCAGCCGATGCCCATACATGGCAGCAGCGCAGGCTCGACGTATCCAGCAATGACGAGGATTTACCAACTTAACCTCAACCACTGCGAAGCAGCGTATGACCTGCTAGAGCAATCGGTAAGAGCAAGTAATATTGACGTTGCCATACTGAGCGAGCCGTACCGCAAAAGATCCCCCCAATACGTGGGCTGAGGACCACCTCGAAAAGGCGGCGGTATGGAGCTGCGGTCAGCCTGCAGCACAGCCACTGGAAGTTCTCCAAGAAGAAGGGTTCGTGCGCACGAAGATGTACGGACTGTACATCTACAGCGTGTACCTGGCACCCTCAATGCCCATGGATTGCTACATGCGCGCCCTGGACAGGCTAGTAGCAGACGCACGAAGCAAGTCGCCATGCCTGATAGCCGGGGATTTTAACGCCTGGGCAATCGATTGGGGGTGTCCAAGTACTAACAGCAGAGGTCAGGCTGTAACGGACGCAATGTCCACACTGGATGTCGTCCTACTGAACCATGGAGCCCGCCACACCTTCTCGAGGGGCAATGCTGGGTCAATTATTGATTTGACATTTGCTTCTAGTAGCCTGGCACCGAACACCACCTGGACCCTGCGCGAGGACTATACGCACAGCGATCACCTGGCGATTGTTATAGAGGTCCGAACGCGAGCACACCAGATGCTCATGCCAAGAAAAAGACGCTATAAAGTGGACACACTCGACATAGGGGTCTTTGAGAGCATACTCGGCGACTTCAATGGCAGAGGCAATGCCACGGCCAGAACCGACCAGCTCATGGCGCATATAGTGAGAGCGTGTGATGCCTCAATGCGCAAAACCGGAACGGGTGCCAAGCGCCGCCCAGTCCATTGGTGGAACGACAACATTGAAAGGGCACGGTCTGACTGCTTTCGAACAAGACGGGCTTACCAAAGGGCCCTTAGACGCAGCGACCCGAGATCAGAATCGTTCAGGGAGCAACTCAGAGTAAAGAGGTTAGTAATCAAACGCCTAATAAAGCACAGCAAGAGAAGAAGCTTCCTGGAGCTGTGCGACAAAGCCGACGCGGACCCCTGGGGAATGGCGTACAAGCTGACGATGAAGAGGCTGCACGCATTCAGAGCGCCGACCCCAGCGTGCCCGACGCTAATGCAAGCAATTGTCAGGCACCTGTTCCCAGAGCATGGATTGGTCACAGGAAGGACCCACCAAACCAACGTGGATTGCCAATTCAGCGAGGTTACCACGGATGAAGTCGCAAGCGCCGCTCGGAGGATCACGACAGGAAAAGCCCCGGGCCCAGATGGGATTCCTAGTGCGATAATAAGGATTGCCATGGAACGGCAGCCAAGCTATTTTGCGGACGTGTTCAACGCATGCATAAGGGAAGGAGTGTTCCCCAAGCGCTGGAAGAGGCAGGAGCTCGTTCTGATCCCAAAAGGAGGTAAACCACCAGAGGACCCATCCGCCTACAGGCCAATCTGTCTGCTGGACACTGCTGGGAAAGCATTGGAGACAATCCTATGCGACCGTCTCAACATTGAGATTGACGAATGCGGAGGCCTGTCACCACTCCAATTCGGCTTCCGAAAGGGACGGTCCACTACGCAGGCCATCCAAGTGGTAACGGACTTGGCAGAGAAAGCGATAGAGGGCAGGAGATGGCTCTGGGGGACTAAGCAATATTGCCTGGTGGTCACCCTCGATATCCGGAACGCCTTCAATTCCGCCAGATGGGACAGAATTATGGATTCACTTACCGCCAAGGGAATCAACCGCTACCTGATTGGGATGATGAGTAGCTACCTCGAGGGAAGAGTGCTCCACTATAGGACCAGTGCAGGAGAGTCGACGTACCGTGTCTCCAGTGGAGTCCCACAGGGATCAGTACTGGGTCCAACATTATGGAACCTGATGTACGATGGAATCCTGAGGCTAGCCCTGCCAGAAGGAGTGAAGATCGTGGGCTTCGCGGATGACGTGGCTATCGTAGCCGTTGCAAAGCAACTGCATGAAGTCCAGGAGATGGTCAACTCAGCCATCAGGATGGCGCGAGCATGGCTCTCCCAAGAGGGTCTTTCCTTAGCGGAGCATAAAACAGAGGCGGTACTAATCAGTTCGCGGAAAAGGGTGGAGATAGCTAGCATCATAGTTGGCGACACAACTGTATGCTCGCGACCCTCACTTAAGTACCTTGGAGTGGTTCTGGACCATCGGCTCAGTTTTAAGGACCACATGTCCCACACAGCACGGAAAGCGGCAGTAGCATGCACGGCACTGGCAAGAATCATGCCCAACACAAGGGGACCGAAGCAGCTGAGAAGACGACTTCTGACGTCCGTTGTCCAGTCCATCACGCTGTATGCTGCAACCATATGGGCAAAGGTAACAGCGAAGAAAACGCATACAAGAGCGATTCGGGCAATCTACCGAGTGTGCGCTCTCAGGATAGCATACGGCTTCCGAACTATCTCGGGCGAGGCTGCGCATGTGATCGCCAGCATGCCACCCTTTGACCTTCTAGTCGAGTCAAGGGTAGCGGCGATGAGGAACCAGGATACTGGTAATGACTACCAAGGTAACCTCATACCACGATGGCAAGATACATGGTCGGTCTCCCAGAAGGGCAGCTGGACGCGACGGCTTATCCCGCAAATCGAACCCTGGATTGGAAGGAAGCATGGGCAGATAAACTTCTACTTGACCCAGCTTCTAAGTGGACATGGCTGCTTTAGAGCCTACCTGCACCGCTTCGGTCATAGCGAGGATTCCATATGCGCTACCTGTGGTGCAGGCTATGAAGATGATGCCGAGCACGTCATATTCGTGTGCCCCCGATTCAACAGGGAAAGATTTGCGGTGGAGGAGGCGTTCGGGGAGACACCATCACCCGGAAACCTTGTGCCGAACATGGTGGCCTGCCAGGAAAAATGGGATGCTGTGAACGCGATGGCATGTAGCGTTTTGGTGCAGCTGAGGCGAGAGGAAAGGATCCGAGCAGATGCGAGCCTCTAAGGCTATACTCCCCCCTGTTGTAATGCCTAACGGCGGGGCCAGGAGGGAGTAAGAACGGTGTTTTACAACAGGCTACGGCCTGGTGTCTCAAAGACCACTTGAAGTACTGCGGTGCGTCAACGTCTTTTTAATGAAAAAAAAAAAAAAAAACACGCACAGAGACAGACACATACACAACACAACACAGGGCAACAGAAGAGAAATTCGCAGTAGGGAGCAACCATACAAATATTGATGTGGTGCCTGACGGTGGTTGCAAACGACTTTGGGCAAACATGGCGGTCCGGTAGTTAGTTTTGCTGTGCAGATACTCATACAATACACACACATATAACCTCACAGATGCACCCAGCTAAAACCGCAACAATTGTTCAGCTATGGCTGATTCCTGCGCATGTGTATCGCTGCGTGCGTGCATGTGATGTCCGAAAACAAGTCTGTTTGAGTTTCCATTAAAAGTAAACTGCTGTCCCAAAAAACAAAGCCACTGACGAATTGGGCAAAAGTTGAAATATCTGTTTAATTAACTTAAAGCACATTAGCAAGCGAACAGATACACATGAGAAACATGTGACTTTTTTGCAGCTAACAAATTAGTCTAAGTGGTAAGTTTGCTTAAGACCGATTGCAATCTCTGTTTGTTTGTTCAACAGGTAAACTAAAGTATCTAATAGTTTTTATTACATTCACATATGTTCATACCAAAGCGGAAAGCTGTAACTTTAATACTTTTATGAATAATCGTAAATTATCGATTTGCGTGGGCGGTGGGTTTGGCATCAAATATTGAAAATAAACTCGATCTGCATATGCGATACAGGAACCTTTATTTGAAATTTAGTGTCCCTAACTTTTTTAATAGCTGAGATCTAGACAGACGGACGGACAGACGGACATGGCTCAATCGACTCGGCTAGTGATACTGAGCAAGATTAAATAGTTAAAGAAGTTTGCAACGCACCTTAGGAGACATGTCCGACCGTAATAAGTATACGAGTATATTTTTTATCATCTATAATCTATAGGGGAGTTGAACTAGGCATGTCCGTCTGTCTATCCGTCTATCTGTCTGTTGAAACGCAAACTAGTCTCTCAGTTTAAAAGCTATCTCCATGAAACTTGGTATACATGCTTCTTTTTACTGCACGCTGTAAATAAGGCGGAATAAGTCTGATCGAACCAATATATCGTATGGCTGCCATAGAACTTATCCACAGATTTGTATTATTTTGCAAGATATTTCCTTTAAACGTGGAACTTTTTTTTAAAATCGGACCGTTATATCGTATAGCGGCCATAGAACCATTTGGCCAATTTTTATCATTTTTCAAGACATCGCTATGAAACTTTCCCGATGTGTGCCCAAGTATGTCTAAAGCTAAAAAAGTTTTATCAAAATCTGACAGATATTACGTGTAGCTGAAGTAGAAATTATCAGTCGAATTTTTATATTATTTAAGATATCGTTCTAAAACTTTGCTTTTTTTAGAGATTGAAAACTGATTAATACTTAGAGTAATTGCAAGGCTATCAAACCTAGCCTGAAACGTAGCCTTTCTTTTTGTTTTAAAATACACAAATACTACTAATACTTACTCGACCATTCCAGATTTGCATGACATAGGTAAACTTTTATTATGTGGTGTCGTTGTGAAATTCGAATCCCCCATGAATCATTTAAATTATTTCCTGTACAAATTAATCATTTTAAACAAGTAAGGAAAGCTACAATCAAACAAATTATCACACTTTTATTTTCATTAAGAAAATCTGCAGCAGTTCATCTGTTACCTACTGTTTACAAAAGGACTATCTACAACCGAAACGAAGCATTACGTCGATGACGTCACCATATGCTGCAAAGGCGCAAGCAGTGCAACCACGGAAAGCCTCTACTTTAATTACTTTTATGTTTATAATCCGATCGGCCTGAAATTTTGAATATATATGCATATAGTATATATTTATGTGTTTTTTAAGCACAAAATTTGAAACTTCAATACATTCGTTACAAATCAAACTAAAAAATGTATTTACCAATTTCCAGAGGATTTCATGTCTAATTTGGAGTCTCTAGCTTTTATAATAGCTGAGATATGTGTGCTTATTTAGACGCGTGACGGGAAGACGGACAGACAGACGAATGGACGGGTGGACTTGGCTCAAAAGTCTCGAGTACGGATCCTGAGCAAAAATATATATACTTTGTGGGGTTTGCCACGCCTCTGTCTGCCTGTTACATACATTTGCACATTTTAATGGTAAAATGGTATAAAAAGTACCTAAAGCTGCAGCGCACTGGGTTCGAACTTGAGTCTGAAAAATTCAGATAAATCAATTTTTAATATATCTCTTACAATTAACATCCCATTTGAATGATAAATGCAAAACTGCACATCTATATTTTAATTTGATAGTCCTAGTGTTAATAATAGCTGAGATCCAGGTTGTCACATAGGCGGACATGGCTTTATCGACCCAGCTGTTGATCCTGAGACAGAATATATATACTTTATGGAGTCGGAAATGCTTCCGTCTGCCTGTTACATGCATTTTCGTTTTAAAGAGTGTTATTATACCATTCTTCTTTATGAGAAGCAGTAAATTTATATTTTCATAGAGGCGTAGACGGAAATTCTATCCCCAAAATCGTAATCGAACAAGTAAGAACGGCTACAGTCAAGTGTTGACTGTATAAGACCATGGATTTTTTAAGATTATGAATAAAATCAGATTGAGAAAACTGTTATTGATAAACGTGTTTCTTTCAAAATAATAAATAATAATAATAATAAGCAACACATATAATTTTCAGTTAGACGCCAAGCAGTCCAAGCAGTTGGAAAAAAACACTGCTTGGAAAAACACTGCTTGCTTGCTTTCAGTGGGCGCAGTGCAAATCTATATGATGATCATTATCCGATCGGAACCAAATTTTCAGCGACCGTTTAGGTAGTGATCGTTATCACACACACCAAAACTGTAGGTTTATAATTGCGCCTGCTATACGATTTATCGATTTGCGGAGGCGGAAGTAGGCGTGGCCCAAGTTTTATCGTTTACCGATTTGCGGAGGTGATAGTAGGCGTGGCCCAAATTTTATTAATAATTTTACAGCGTATGATTCACATAAATGTTGTCACCAAATTTGGTGGCTTTTTTAGTTTCTAAGATATAGACGTTCATACAGACGGACAGACAGACCTGGCTTAATCGACTTTGCCAACACATGAGACTAACTTTGTCTACGTATGGTATACAAAAACTTTTATCTTAAAATTGGTGACATTGTCTAAAATAGCGGGACTTATTATGTTCGTACAATCAGACAACCCCATCCAGAGAATAACATATATTCAATAAGTCTTTTCTACGGACAACCCCGAAATTGTTGGAAAATTTAAGCCATCAAATCACCGTTAGAGTGAGTATGCACAGTGCTTCTTTATGCCTTTTATTATGCTTAAAAGATATATTAAATGGAATGTACAATATAACTTCTATGGATTTCGTTTTAATTGTTTTTGAGTGTTTTGCTTAAATTAAATTTATAGCAAAATCGACTCGTTCATGGATAAAATATGTGAAAGTAACAAAACCTAGTTAGAATAGATGAGTCCAGAGAGAGAAGGACAGGAAGAGAGAAAGCGAGGGAGGGCAACCATGTGAGCGAATGAGAATGAGGTGTGTGGGCTCTTAATTAAAAAGTTATAAATAAACAGCAACTACAGCTAAGAGTGAAGACATACATAGCCTGCCATTCAATGGGCTTCTCGATAACTGGCAGTGAGGCGAAATAAATTTCAATTTAACGCTATTGTGTGTGTGGCTGTAATGTTCAAAGTTACGGCATCAGCAGCAAAAAAGGAACGCGCGCAGAGTGCGAGCAACAGTCAAAAGACATTTAAATGTCAATGACAGTGTAACTGTGTCGCCAGAGCGCACAGTGGGGCAGGCGGAGGGGCACAGGGAAGAGGGGCAGCAGGTGGAAGAGTCTGGCACACAAGGAGGAAGCCATGCATGCAAAGTCCAACTGTTTTATCGAAGGACACATGTATGCGCGCACCCACAGTCACACACACCGAGTTTCTATTAAATCGGAAGTGCTGTCAGTGTCCTTTGTCCCTGCGCCTACTACAAAAAGGTTGAATACACAACTAAAAATTGAAAACTGGAAACGCCAGCGAAGGAAATGCTTGGTGGCGTGTGTTCTTTTATGGCTGTAGGTGTGTGTATGTAGGTGTGTGTGTGAGTGTGCAAGTCCCGGCAACGACATGCAATAACAATTGAAAAGCAAGTGAAGGCGCCACACGCGTCACTGGATGCTAAGGCAAGCATCCTCTATTGCAATCTAGCTTCGGCTACGGCTCCGTTTCTATCTCTGGCGACAACTCTGGACTATTATCCTGGCATCGATGATGGATGTGCAGCACATGTGGTGCCCGCTCACCGTGTGATGCCAATGTAATTAAGCATTCAAAAGGCGATATGAGAAATGCTTAGATGGAACCATTGGAAATATGAACAAGTAAGGAAAGCTACTGTCGAGGGCGCCCGACCGTAAGATACCATTAGAGCAACTTCGTAGTTGCACTAACTAGTACTAACTCGCTCTCACACACACATACAGACACATACACAAAGGCTAAAACTATACATGATGTTATGCTGCAAACGTTTAAAAAACGTTTTCTTTAAGACATTTATTATTGTCCGATCGGATTGTAATTTTGGAAATGGGTGCATATTATCAGCATCTTTACGTGTTCTGTAACCTAAATACTTTCCTTAATACTAAAAAATTATCGATCAATCAATTATCGACCTCAAATTTGAAGCAATCTTTATCTGCGCATGATTTACAGGAACTATCATGCCAAATTTGGTGTCTGTAACTATAATACTTTCCATAGTATTCAAAAATTATCGATTTGCGTGGGCGGTAAGCGTGGCACCTCAAATTTAAAATAAAATTGATCTACGTGTGGTATTTAGGAACCTGCATACCAAATTTGGGGTCTGTAACTGTAATACTCTCCTTAATATTCGTAAATTATCGATTTGCGTGGGTAGTGGGCGTGGCACCTCAAATTTGAAATGAACTTGATCTGCGTCTGTTATACGGGAACCATCATGTCAAATATAGTGTCTCTAGCTTTTGTAAAAGCTGAGATCTCAACGTTCATACAGACAGACGGACAGACAGACATGGCTCAATCGACTTGGCTGTTGATCCTGAGCCAGAATATATATACTTTATGGGGTCTGCCATGTCTCCCTCTGCTTGTTACATACTTTTGCACAAACTTAGTATACCATTTTCAATGGTCGAATAGTATAAAAATTCACACGCTTGCAAGATATTGCTTACTGAAAAACCGGCGATATTGTGAGCTGTTTACATGGCAGCTTTTTAAATTTTACTCGCTGCATTTCAAATGCAGAACTGCATTACGTCTTTCAAACGCACCTAACTTAATGTAAGTCGGATGACAGATGTAAAAGTGACACCAATTTTAAAAATAAAATGGAACAAAGAGCAAATATAAAATCAGTAACAACAGAACTATAATAGACTTGCCATATGGCGTGTCCCTCTGCCTGTACAGAACCCAAAGCAGCGCAACATTGATTCAGTCTCACAATGACAGCGGAACGATAAGCACGGGCGTATTTCTGCGCGCTGTGATCGTTCCAATGTATGTGTGCTATGTATGCACCCGCTCGTTTGCGTTTGTATGCGCTGCTTGTGAAATTTGGCAATAGGCAATTTTGAAAGTCCTTTGTTCTCAAGGATTTTCCAAATATTGCTGCCATTTTTTTTTGTTTCATGTACTGAAGCTTTTTTAAATTTTGGCTTCGTAAGGACATTTGTAACTGTCTTATCTTTTATCATCATTGATCTCTTTGGTAGCTGCTCAGATTTATCTCTATAAAATTTTCAATTTTTCTCATTTTTAAGGCAATTAGGGCAAAAATCAGTTTTATTATTATTACTATTTTCATCAATAATTGAATAATTTTCACTCCCAATATCGATATACTCGAATATTCTATTTGTGGGCTTAAATCGCCTAGGTGCCGATTTATAAGCGTCAATCTGTTCACCTATTTCATCGCAATACGTAAACTAATCAGTGTCTTTATTCGTTGTATTCAAATTTAATAATGACTCTTCTACTAAACGAAGAGTCGGCATATCAACTGGTTTTCATTTTATACCCCCTAAATATTTGGATTCGAAATGCAGATTGCAAATTAATGCTTTGTAAACTTTGACATCACTTAGCAATTTGCATTTTGGTGTGGTGGATCCATGTTTCGTCTACGGTAACGAAACGGCGCAAAAATTCGTTTGGATTGCGGTTGAACATCGCCAAACACTCCTTTGAAATGGTCACACGGTTGCGCTTATGGTCGTGTGTGAGCAATCGCGGCACCCATCGCGCGGAAAGCTTTTTCATGTCCAAATATTCATGTAAAATGTGATGTACCCGTTCAGTTGAGATGCCTACAGCCTCAGCTACCTCACGCACTTTCATTCTCCGATCATCCAATATCATTCCATGGATTTTGTCGACGATTTCTGGCATGACGACCTCTTTTGGGCGACCTGAACGTTCGGCATCACTTGTACTGGTACGACCACAACGGAACTCAGTAAACCATTTCTTAACCATTGAAATTGATGGTGCAGAGTCCCCATAATATTTATCAAGTCTTTCCTTGGTTTCGGTGATGGATTTTTTACGCAAAAAATAATGCTTAATTAGCACACGAAATTCACTTTTTTCCATTTTCGTTAAAATTCACGAGATCGTCTGCTTGTGAAATTTGGCAATAGGCAATTTTGAAAGTCCTTTGTTCTCAAGGATTTTCCAAATATTGCTGCCATTTTTTTTTGTTTCATGTACTGAAGCTTTTTTAAATTTTGGCTTCGTAAGGACATTTGTAACTGTCTTATCTTTTATCATCATTGATCTCTTTGGTAGCTGCTCAGATTTATCTCTATAAAATTTTCAATTTTTCTCATTTTTAAGGCAATTAGGGCAAAAATCAGTTTTATTATTATTACTATTTTCATCAATAATTGAATAATTTTCACTCCCAATATCGATATACTCGAATATTCTATTTGTGGGCTTAAATCGCCTAGGTGCCGATTTATAAGCGTCAATCTGTTCACCTATTTCATCGCAAAACGTAAACTAATCAGTGTCTTTATTCGTTGTATTCAAATTTAATAATGACTCTTCTACTAAACGAAGAGTCGGCATATCAACTGGTTTTCATTTTATACCCCCTAAATATTTGGATTCGAAATGCAGATTGCAAATTAATGCTTTGTAAACTTTGACATCACTTAGCAATTTGCATTTTGAGATCCACTGTTCACGAACAATTTGTGTTTTCGAAAACCGAAAAAGTCGAACAGGAAAGTGCTCTAAGCCATTTCTGTAGCTACGGCGGCAAGAACTTAAAATACATTGTAACCCACTTTTCCTAACGTCTTTATTTATCCCTTCCTTCATATTTTAAGTAAAAAATAAACGCTGTAAACAAATATAAATGATTAAAAACTTTCTCACTCAAATTAATTGATGGCGTCTTGCTTGCAGTCAAGTGAAAAAGAACAAAAAAAACCGCGTTAATGCGCGTGTAACCAAAAGCGGTGTATAGGGGAATGGAAATCGGCAATCAAAACAAAACAATAGATCATAGAAAAGAAAACAAAAACAAAACAAGAAAGAAAGGCTACCTTTGGCTCACCGAAGGTTTAATACCATTGCAGACATATATCAGAAATGTTTCACAGCGATATCTTAAAGAATTACAAATATCGGTCCGATTTCGATAAAATGTGCACAGCTTTAAATGAATATACTAAGGCATAGATTGCGAAAGTGTCTTGGCGATATCTTAAAAAATTAAAAAAATCGGCCGATAGGTTCTATGGCAGCTATACGATATATCGGTCCGCTCCGGCTCGTTCCGACTTATTTACAGCCTGCAGCAATGCATTGGTATACATCAAGATAGCTCTAAAACTGAGAGACTAGTTTGCGTTGCAACAGACGGACGGACGGACGGACAGACGGACAAACGGACATGGCTAGTTCGACTCCCCTATTGATGTTGATTAAGAATATATACACCTTATAGGGTCGGAGATGTGTCCTAAGGTGCGTTGCAAACTTCTGGCAAAAAATTATATACCATCTGCAATGGTATAAAAAAAAGCGCGCGTGCCAGTCACACATACATTTGAAAGTGTCTATCCTAATAAGGCACACATGCATGTGCCACCCACGCAACCCACCCCAAACCAAAACAGTTGAATTGCAGTTATAAAAAGCATTTTAACCTGTTAGTTGATAAGATCTCAAAGTAACATTATGTTTATTAGTTTACACCATATACCAGCATACACCATACACCATATTCAGCATTTCTGAAGTAAATAAAAATTATTGGCGAAAAAATACATTTTATTTAATATTAATTAAAGCTAATTTAATATTTTGGACATTATTGTTAGTTCTGTTGTTACTGATAAAATTTTGTGTCAAACTTGAAAAAAAAATTTGCTGAGACATACGAAATAATGAAAAAAGTTTATTGTGATGATTGTATGAGTCGTACGCAAGTTTATACGTGGTTTACACGATTTAAAAATGGTCGTAGGGATTTAAATGACGACCCAAGAGCAGGACGTCCAGAAACTAGTAATCGTGCTGAACTGGTGGAAAAAGTCCGTAAAATCATTGGTATCGATGCAAATTTTACTACGAGAATGTTAGCTGAGGAATTGAATACGAGTAAAAACACTATTTTCAGAATTTAAACTGAAGATTTGGGGAAAAGAAAGATCTGTGCGCGATTTGTTCCACATGAATTAAATGATGACCAAAAAATCGCTTGCGTGGAGCATTGCAAAGACATTATTGAAACTGCTGAAACCGATCCAGACTTCCTTGCTTTAATCATAACTGGTGATGAGACATGGTGCTTTAAATATGACCCTGAAAGTAAGCGTCAATCTGCTGAATGGAAGTCCAAAGGCGAGCCAAAACCAAAAAAATTGCGTTTTCAGAAGTCTCGAATCAAGACAATGTTGATTACTTTTTATGATTCGAAGGGTATTGTCCACAAGGAATTTGTTCCGGAAGGTCAAACTGTTAATTGAGAATTCTATTTAGGCGTTATACATTTGTGTTTGTGGAAAAGAATCGGTTGTGTTAGACCAGAATATCCAGCAGGAAAACAGCTGATTTTATTGCACGATAATGCACCACCTCACAACACCAATTTACTCACAAATTTATGTTAGAAATTAGTATTAAGAGAGCTTTCGATCGTGCAAGATCGAATGAGGAATACAGTCCACTAAAAACACCCCTTTATTCCACAACATAAGTTTGGTCCTTCGATATCTTGTATTGGGATTGATTGCGTTTGGATTCCGATGGAATCCCGTGGTCGGCTAAGACAAGCATCACGCGGATATGGACATGGGCTCATGGAGCAGATATAACAACATCATCAGAGGTTACAGCAAGGAAAGAGCAACTTCAAGCTCTTTGGAAACAATTCACGGAACTGGGCGACGCCATTGCTCTTCTAGACGAGGTTGAAGGGTATGTGGTTCCCGAGGAGGACAATGCATTCTACGAGGAAAGGTATTTGCAGACATATGCAATGCTTTTGGAGAGGATTGGATCTCCGCATCTAACTACATCTACAACAAGCAATGGGGATGACAGCAACGGGCTTCATCAAAACGACGCAATAATCAATTTGTTGCAACAACAACATCAACTTTTCGAACGGCTAGCTGTAAATCAATCAGCAAGAAATGCAACGGTTTTTGGCGCCGTCGCGACGGGCGACGACGCGGCGCAAGCAACATCAAATTCTTCGGCGGCATCAGACGCGACATCAGGGTTGCAAAGCGAATTACCAAAAAATTCAAATCAAATGGTTTGCTGGTAACTACACAGAGTGCCCAGCTTTGCAAGACATATATAAAAGCACGATTCACAGCAAGCAGCATTTGTCGAATACACAGAAATTTCATAATTTAGAAACACTATTGAGTGATGAGGCTGCAAACTTGATACGACATTTGGGAATTACGGATACAGCTTATAACACGGCTTGGAAACGCCTTAAGGAAAGGTACAATCTTGTTGTAAATTCGTTTTCATAAGTTTGCCAACAACAACAAAGATCGATGCGTCAATATTACGGAAAGTATCAGACGGTGCAAACAAAATTGTTCCATGGCTGAATCAAACGGGACGCGATTGCTGGATTATATATCGTATCTCTTATTGGAAAAACGATGCTGACACACGGCTTAGATAGATCTAGCGCAGCATGGACACAGACTCACCTAAATGTCGGTCAACGGAACACACTTTATATGGCTGTCGACAGTTTTTGAATAAGGCAGGTGAGCAACGAAGATCGTTCGTGAAGGAAAAATCACTTTGCTATAATTGCTTAAAGCCTGGCCATGGGGTCAGAAAGTGCAAGTCAACATACAAATGTAGGCAATGTAAAGGTCACCATCATACACTTATCCATGTTCAGAGTAATCAACCACAGGGTACTCAGCTTCAAGCCGAGTAGAATCAACAGCAAACTCACAGGACACAGCAACGACCTTTAATCATATGGCACATATACAGAACACAGGCGCAACAGTATGTGCACAAGGTAGTGGATCACCTTCTCAGCCAAACGGAGAACACAGAAGCGTATTACCTACCGCTGTGACCTATGTAAAGAGTGCAAGAGGAGATTACGTTACATGTCGACTCTTATTAGACATACACGCTCTCGGATTGGCACGTTCACCGTCACACATCTTGGTCTCGGGAATATCTTCGGTAGTGGCTGACACCACAAGGGGTTGCAGCACACTTCAAATCAGCTCTCGGATCTCGGATTGCGAATTGGTTGTCAAGGCCCATGTGCTTAGCAAAATTACTTCATCAATGGAAAGGCAAAACCTAGACACTTCAGTACTTGACAAGTTCAAGGATCTTCAAATGGCAGACACGGCTTTTAATACACCTGCACCAATCGATATATTACTTGGTACCGAGCACGTATGGAGTACACTCACAGGAAAAAGGATATACGACAACAGGGGCAATCTTATTGCCATTTCATCAGTTTTTGGGTGGGTTATTACATCGCTAAAAAGTTTAACCAAAGCAGTCAAGCTTTCTCGCTTACCACAACAACGGATATCAATGCAACGCTCAGAGGTTCTGGGAATTGGAAAACGTCAGTAACATCACAAAAAGGGAACCTGACGATGAACAGGTGGAGAATCACTTTCTCACTACACACACACACGAGATGCGAATGGGAAGAATATCGTGGAACTTCCGTTCAATACAACGGATCCTGTATTTGGGGATACACTTCAAGGAGCTCTAAGCCGTTTCAAATCAGTGGAACGACGCTTACAACGGGATGAGAACTTACGCAAACAGTACGTTAACTTTATGTGCGAATACAAAATCTTGGGGCACATGAGCGAAGTGCCGGAAGACGAAAACAATGGAAAGCAGTTCTATCTACCACACCACCCGGTACTAGGTCAAAAGCTAAGGGTGGTTTTCGACGGGTCATTTCGCGATGAAAATGGCAAATCTTTAAACGACACACTATTCACTGGACCAAGTATACAGCGCGACTTGTTTGCTGTATGTCTTCGCTTTCGAATGTACAAATATGTATTCTCAGCGGATATTGTCAAGATGTTTCGACAAATCTGGGTAGCAGACAAACATCAGGATTTTCAAAAAATCGTCTGGAGAGAGGATCCATCCTCAAACACTTCAAACTTTGCACGATAACAGCTGGCACAGGATCATATTCATGAATCTCCAAATGCAGAAAAACTGTTGTTAGAGGATTTTTATGCCGATGACGTACTTACTGGATCAAACAGCTAGGAGGAACTGCTACGGAACAAAAAGGAACTTATTCAACTGATGGCCTGCGCTGATCTCGAACTTGGGAAATGGGTGTCAAATACAACCCGTATACAAACAGATGATATCGATTCGTCACAGCCAGCTCAATCATCACCGGTAAAGGTACTCGGCCTCTACTGGCATCCTGGGGAAGATACATTATCATATAATGTCGGACTTTGTGCGAATCCCGATTGCACAAAGAGGCAAGTCCTGTCAGATGTGGCACGAATATTCGACCCTCTTGGACTTTTGGCTCCTATCATCGTTCAATTTAAAATTATGTTTCAAAGTCTATGACTGCTCAGTTTGGATTGGGACTCACCACTTCCCGATAAATTAGCCAGCAATTGGCTCAAATGGCGTATTGATCTGGACACATTAAAGGATTTTAAACTACCACGGCTGGTTGTTAACAACGCGGACAACATTCAACTGCATGCATTCTCCGATGCATCTACCAAGGCATATGCTGCTGTAGTGTACAGCAGAGAAATTCATCAAGATGGTTCCATTTCAGTATCGTTGATGACATCAAAGACAAGGGTGGCTCCCCCAAGCAGCTATCAGTGCCGCGCCTAGAGCTCTGTGCAGCTCAGCTTTTGAGCCAGCTTATACGCTCAATCAAGGCCGCACTTCGAAATAAGGATATATCAGTGTATGCATGGTGCGACTCAACGATCGTACTTTCCTGGCTATCATACGTCCCAGCTCAATTAAAAACCTTCGTTGGAAACCAAACTTCTCAAATTCTGGACATCATTCCAAGGCATGAGTGGCGACATATTGACTTAAAATCCAATCCTGCAGACTGTGCTTCCAGAGGGATGATGACTGCAGAGCTCATCAAGTTCCCATTGTGGTGGAACGGACCATCATGGTTATGGGACTAGGATCAATTTGCAGAAAAGGAAAGAAAACATTTCACAGCATGGCCCGTTTATTCCAGATAAACGCATGCAGGAGGAATTCAAAATCAATTGTTTGACAACAGTGGCTGGAGAAACTCCAGTGAATCGCATTGATGAACTCATTCAACGATGTTCATCCTGGTCAAGGCTCGCACACATTATGGCGTATGTTCTCAGATTTATCCAGCGCGTAAGAACCCAGCCATGAAGAAAGTCTCAAACTCGCTTAAGTTTGAGGAATTGCAAGCAGCGCGGAATGTTTGTTTGCGATAGGCACAAACATGTTTTGAGAAAGAGTACCAACCACTTCTCAACAATCAATTACTGAAGAGCCGATCTTATCTGGCCAAACTCTCACCAATGATCGGAAAGGACAATCTTATAGGGGCGGTGGGCGGTTGCGTTTCTCGCTGCTGCCAGCAGAGACAAAACATCCAATTTTGTTACCGAAGCATCATCGTATTACTCATCTCTTTTGGAGCATGAGCATCGCAGGAACTTACATCCCGGCGTTTCAGCACTGTTCGTTATAGTTCGACAGAACTTTTGGATACTGGGCGCAAGGAATCTCATTCGGAAACTGACACACAACTGCTTGGCATGCTTTCGGCAAAGGCAGCACAAGGCACATCAAAAAATGGCGGATTTGCCTAGAGTACGCATAACTCAAGCGTTTCCCTTCGGTAATACTGGATGCGATTACCCTGGACCATACCTCTTGCAGGTTGCAAAGGTGCGCAAGCTGCGCATAAGCAAGGGCTACATGTGCCTATTCGTTTGCCTAGTCACCTCCGCAATACACCTGGAACTTGCTATTGATCTATCCACGGACACTTTTCTGGCCGCATTGCGGCGCTTCACATCTTTGCGTGGCAAGTGTTCCAAAATTTATAGCGATCATGGTACGAATTTTGTTGGGGATAACGAGCCCTTGACGAACTTAAAAAACTCTTGGCATCACATCATACGGACCTAGTCACCCGCACTCTGGCGGATGACAGAATTTAGTGGATCTTTATTCCACCACATGCTCCTCACTGGGGAGGAAAATGGGAATCGGCAGTTCGATCAGCGAACTTACACTTACGGCGCGTCATTGGAAATTCGACCCTTACTTACGAACAGATGCGGGCACTACTTGCTTAAATTAGCGCAGAAGTTAATTCACGGCCACTATGTTACTCATCGGACACTGAGGTAAACTATTTTTTTCCAGCGCATTTCTTAATCGGAAGGCCATTTACAACAATACCAGAGGCTGACTTGCAACACATTCCTGTTGGTCGTTTGGGCTATTGGCAAAGCATTTCGTCCATGTATCAAGTATTCTGGAAACAGTGGCATCAGGAGTATCTTACTACTCTGCAACAACGTCCCAAATGGAGCACACCAACTCCTAATGTTTCAGTCGGAAATATTGTGCTTATCAAGGAATCAAACACACCACCGACAACGTGGCACATAGCACGAGTTATCGAGACCTATTCAGGAAAGGACAATTTGGTAGAAGCTGTAAAACTAAGGACAGCCTCAGGAGAGTTTATTCGACCAATTACTAAGGTTGCCGTCTTTCCTTATTCAGAAACGATGTTTCAGGGCGGGCCGAGATGTTGAGGAACGGTGGCAATTCTGTTATTTGCCAATTTACTGAATTAACATGTAAACGTATCATTTAACATTAGAAATGTATCGATACCGCTGCGTCGGTAATTTACTCACAAATTTATGCTAGAAATTAGTATTAAGAGAGCTTTCGATCGTGCAAGATCCAATGAGAAATACAGTCCACTATAAATCACCGTTTTATTATATAACACTATGCATGCGCTGATTGATCATTTCAAACGTTGTGTTGAGTCAAATGGAACTTATTTTGAATAAATAATAACTTTCAAAGATAATACAATATAATGTGTATTTTATTTTATATCCAAAAAGTTCGGTTATTTTTGGACACACCGTGTACGCACCGTATCTGGTATGAAGTAACACGTTGGGTGCATTATGAATTATTGGAATACATTCGAAATATGGTCTTGCTTTAATTGAGTAAGCGGCGACAGCCAGCCAGACTAAATTTAGCGTTGGTGGAGATACACCTGGGTCCACCCAGGTGTACCTCAGTACACGGTTAAACGGCCTCAAACTGTATGAGAAGCAGATCAGCGTAATTGAATTCGACTAGAAACACATAAATCAATTTTCCTTGACAGTGGCGCGCCGCCAGCGGGAGGAGCAGGACGAATTGTAAGGCCAACTCGTAGTAAAACCATCCAGAGGGTAAGATAAAAGCTTTTTCATCGCCAAATTGAAATGCATGTCGCTTATACGTTATGTGGTAGAAGCTAGGAACGAGGGGCTTAAGTTGAACAAGACCATTCCGCCGCTCAATCGCTTGACGCCGCTGGTTGTCATAAATAATCGCACGTTGGGCGGATACTGAACCAGACTTTCAATGTCATTGTCAGATATGCCGTAACCAACGTTATAACAATCTGTGCGAATAGGAGGTAACCCTAACACGTGAGTGTGTGTGTTTGTGTATGTTTGCCAGGGTCAATGCTAAAGCACCGAAAGCAGCGTTGACACTGTTGACAGCAATGCCAAAGTGCCCAGCAAACTTAACAAAGACGCAAAACACTCGACATGCTAAACGGAAATGAAAAAAGAGACATCGACACAATGTGGAGAAATGGCATAATGTAAGAGAGAACAAGGGGAATAGAAAACACATACGGAAAGCTACAGTCGAGTGCACCCGACAGTTAGATACCATTCGCTCTGTTTCGATACAAATTATCACGCTTTTATTTCCAACAACTAACTCAGCACAAGTACATCTGCCACCTTTTGTTTAAATTAGATATATCTTTAAATAGCGTCATCTGCATAGCAATCAGCTTTACACACGCTACGGCTTAAACGAAGCATTGCAATCATGACGTCAGGATATGCAGCAAAGGCGCAAGTAGTGAAACTGTGGAAAACGTTAACGTTGATAATTATTTTTTGTCCGATTGTAATTTGGGAATGTTCATACCAAAGCAGAAAGTTGTAACTTCAATACTTTTCCGAATAATCGTAAATTATCGATTTATGTAGGCGGTGGGCGTGACATCGAAGATTGAAAATAAACTGGGCTGCCCTATGCGATACAGGAACCCTCATGTGAAATTTGGTGTCTAGCTTTTGTAATAGCTGTAACATGGCTCCAACGACTCGGCTAGTGATCCAATGTCAGAATAAATATATGCCACGCCTCCTTCTGCCTGTTAACTACATTTGCATTAACTTAGTATCCCACTTTTGACCATTTTAAATGGTCGAATGGTATAAACATACATTTTCCCACAGAATGCATAGGTATACAGCATACGAATAGGCAAATTTAATTTGGCGTAACTCAAACTGAAAACAAGTAAAGAAAGCTACAGTCGAGCGCGCCCGACAGTAAGATACCATTCGCCCAGTTTCGAAACAAATTATCACACATTTAATCCCATCAAAAAAACGCTGCACAAGTTTATCCGCCACCTATTGTTTAAATAAGATCTATTTTTGAATAGCGCCATCTTCATGTAAAAACGGCATAGCTTAACGAGCACGTGCATAACGAGCACAGGCACAAGCAGTGGAAGTACGAAAAACGGAAACATGGATAACTTCTGTGTTTATCGTCCGATTGGATTGTAATTTGGGAAATAGATTTATATTGCAATTATTTATGTTAAAACCAGAAAGCTGTAACCTTAATAGTTCTCCTGATAATCGAAAATTATCGATTTGCGTGGGCGTGGCATCAAAAATAGAAAATAAACTCGATCTACCTATGGTATACAGGAACCCTCATGTGCATATGGTGTCTCTAGCTTTTGTAATAGCTAAGATCTAGACGTTCAAACGGACAGACAGACGGACATGGCTCAATCGACAAAGCTAGTGATCCTGAGTCAGAATATATACTTTGTGGGGTCTGCCATGCCTCCTTCTGCCTGTTACATACATTTGCACAAACATAGTATACCATTTTTGACCATTTTCAATGGTATAAAAAAAAGAAAAAGGTTAAGCGGCATGAACTGCAAAAATTTGCATTGTAAGGCATTCTTATTAATTCCTGTACAAATAAAGAATTTGTGCTGCCGGCAACGCTGCTTATAACTATGGAAAACGTTAGGCTGAATAACTTCTGTGTTTATTATCCGATTGGTACCAAATTAGAATTTGGAGATTATCTGGCTAGCAATAGTTATCTTGTAAACCGAAAATGAACAATATGGCATCAAAATTGCGCTTGTAATCAATTTTTTATACCCGCTACTCATAGAGTAGAAGGGTATTATAACTTTGTTCAAACCGAAAATGTATGTAACAGGCAGAAGGAGACACCTCCGACCCCATAAAGTATATATATTCTGGCTCAGGATCAACAGCCGAGTCGATATAGCCATGTCCGTCTGTCCCCGTGTCTGTCTGTCTGTCCGTGTGATAATCTAGATCTCAGCTATTATAAGAGCTAGGTCTACCAAATTTGGTGACAATATGTGTTATTATTGCACGCTGATCAAGTTTATTTTGGATTTTGGCCACGCCCCCGTAAATCGGAAAAACATTGATTACAAGTGCAATTTTTCTGCCATATTGTTCATTTTCGGTTAACATGATAACTGTAGCTAGCCAGATGATCTCTGAAAATTTGGTAACAATCGGATAAGAAACAATTGTAATCAATTTTTTTCGATTTACAGGGGCGGAAGGGGTAGTGGCCAAAATCCAAAACAAACTTAATCAGAGTGCAAAAATGACACATATTGTCACCAAATTTGGTAGTCTTAGCTCTTATAATAGCTGAGATCTAGAGGTTCAGAGGTAATAATTTTTTTCGATTTATGGGGGCGGAAGGGGGCGTGGCCGAAATCCAAAATAAACTGGATCAGCGTACAATAATTACACATATTGTCACCAAATTTGGTAGTCCTAGCTTTTATAATAGCTGAAATCTAGATTTTCAAACGGACAGACAGACGGACATGGCTACATCGACTCGGCTGTTGATCCTGAGCCAGAATATATATACTTTATGGGGTCGGAGGTGTCTCCTTCTGCCTGTTACATACATTTTCGGTTTGAACAAAGTTATAATACCCTTCTACTCTATGAGTAGCGGGTATAAAAAATACATGGTCTTACACAGTCAACACTTTTCCGAGTGCAATAAGGTTCGCTTAAAAGCATGATGTCCTCGTTAAGATCCGCTGCAGTCTGGGCCAGGAGGCTCTGAGCAGCTGCGTAGTGGTTAACATTGAGCTGAATAATGTTAAGGCGACCTAACATTATGGTGAATCTTGGATTCTTTTCAATCTTTTCTATTGGTCGGGCACGCATAACTACCCAACGGGTGATTTTTGTCCATTTCGCTACTGCAGATTAAGCATTTTGGCGGGGCAACACATTCCTTTGCCTTGTGCCCTCGCTCTCCGTATCGTAGGCAACAGCAAGCCCGGTCAATCTCCTTGCAGTTTATGGCTCTGTGACCATAGCCCAGGCACCTGTAGCATCTTACAGGCTGGACGTCTTGGGTGATGCGACACCTTGACCAGCCCACGGTTTGCTTCAGAACCACCGTAATCTCATTATAAGCGCTCATCAATAAAGTAACGATCTGGGTCCCGACACGCATCTTGCGAATATTCATAACGTCCTCTGGCTTTACTAGGATGTCTTGGAATTAAGGTTCCACATCTTTAGCTGTCGTAGCCTCATCCATTTCATTCCTACAGGAGAGCGCTACTCTTAGTTTATCAGTACGCACCGAGGACATCTCTTTGAGCTTCTATTGCGCTCCTAAAATGTTTTTCCCTTTACTTCGATTTGCAGATCATCATTTTGCATTCTTCGCATTGTGAGCACATGTTTGCCATATTCGCTGAGGCTCGGGTCAGTTTTTAGTTTATCGAGGATATCCACGTGGGAAGCCTGTCCCGTCTTCTTCACTATAATTGCCTCAGGCTTTTTACGTAGATGCTTAGACTATATCTTGGTCCACGATCCTTCTTTGGTTGCTTCCTGTGCGTCGGCAAGCTTATAAGAGCTAATGATTTCCTATTGCTTGCCATATTAGTAGTTGGAGGTGGCAAGTTATCTATCCCTACAGCACTACGGACACTGGCTTTCGGCGGCTAAGGGACCGTTTCACTATGGGGCATTTGGCCTGTTTATACCCGCTACTCATAGAGTAGAAGGGTATTATAACTTTGTTCAAACCGAAAATGTATGTAACAGGCAGAAGGAGATACCTCCGACCCCATAAAGTATATATATTCTGGCTCAGGATCAACAGCCGAGTCGATATAGCCAAGTCCGTCTGTCTGTCCGTGTGAAAATCTAGATCTCAGCTATTATAAGAGCTAGGACTACCAAATTTGGTGACAATATGTGTTATTATTGCACGCTGATCAAGTTTATTTTGGATTTTGGCCACGCCCCCTTCCGCCCCCGCAAATAGAAAAAACATTGATTACAAGCGCAATTTTGATGCCATATTATTCATTTTCGGTTTACATGATAACTATAGCTAGCCAGATGATCTCTGAAAATTTGGTAACAATCGGATAAAAAACACAAAAGTAATTCAGCTTAACGTTTTCCATAGCTGTAAGCAGCGCTGCCGGCAGCAGCATTGTGCCGAATAGTGTGTGCGTGTACGATGGTGAAATGGGTTAAATTGTGGACTGCAAAACGAACAGTACTATTATGCATTTACGGGTTCGAGTCCCGCCCGCATCAAAAATTAAATGTGTGCAAAAATGTTTTTTTTTTTATTTTAGATTTTGACTTTGCATATATATTGTAAGTCCATAGCCTTTTTCGGTCAAAATATGATTGTAGCCGTTTTTTTTTTGTTTCGCAAATAAATGATGTACGAGCAGCTGGGTAGCGGGTATATTACAGTCGAGCACACTCGAATGTAGCTTTCTTACTTGTTTTTATTATATATACGGCAGGAAAATGAAATCTTCTAAAGATACCATCTACCGACCGTAGATGGCAGGCACGATTCATAACCCTTCAAGAAGAGTTATGCCTACGTACTAAACAAAAACATCCGCTCCTTCTCCTGTCCTTGACATGCTCACCGGGACTGCCAGTCAAAGTATTTTATCGGTGAGCAGGATGTGATGCTAAATCGCACTCCCTCTCCTTATGCGTGGTGCTGTTGCATGGCGCTCCTTCATTGACACTTTAGTCGCCTTTTACGACAAGCCGAGCGCACTGTGGTAGAATTCTTACGCCCCCACACGGAAGTATTCCTCATCTGACATTTCTGTTGGCCATCTCGTCCTTGCGGACATGCTTCATGATGCGGACTATGATTTCGTGAACCCCATCCCAAACGTCTTTAATCGCCATCATAGCGATCAGGCCTCTTGGGCTGAGAGGTGCACCAGCGAGCGACTCCAAAAGGACCTTCTCCACAGCGAACCTGGACCAGTGCAGGAGGATGTGCTCTGCTGTTTCCACTGCGTTTATGCAATAGAGGCATTGCGCTGTATCCACATGGTGGAACTTAAACAGGTACCCTCGGAAACATCCATGGTCCATTAGGAACTGGGTCATGTGGTAGTCCACCACTTTGGGCTCACACTTTGCCCATTCTGTTAGGTCAGGGATAAGCTGGTACGTCCATTGCCCACGTTGCGACTCTTGCCACCTGCTCTGCCAGACTCCTCGAATTCACTCGAGAATCTCCGTTTGGTTAACACCTTCTCGCTATAGGTATTGGCCCTTTATCTCCAGGTCTATGGGTACAGTGCCTAAAAGAGCATGCGCTGCGTCATTCGAAACGGTTGAAAACCCTCTGATTAGTCTCAGTGCCATTGTCCGTGATACGGCCCGCGCACTAGCCAAGTAAGTTGCTTTACTTGTAACACAGCTCCAGATAGGGGCAGCGTTGCCTTAGTAACCGCCGCAAGCAGTTTCCTTGGCGGCAATCTTGGCCCGCCCACATCTTGCCAGAGATGCATGTCATTGCCGCTTTTCTGCTGACATACGCTGCGTGGTCCTTAAAGGAGAGCCTATGGTCTATTAGGACTCCCAAGTACTTCAACGTTCCTGCTGAGATGATTTTTCTCCCTTCACTTCGACGCGATAATGGTAGTAAATCCACTGGCGAAGTGCCCTCAACTAACAACAGGTTCGAGCTACTGGCAGACGACTCTGATGATCTTGCAGCAGAAACGGTAAAAGGCGACACAACAAAAGCTAAGCCACCACCGATATACATTCGCGAGAAGAGCTCTAGTGCACTATTGAACAATCTAGTAAACCTAATTGGAAAAAAATTGTTTCCACATTATCCCACTTCTGAAACGCACAATTAATGAAGTGAAACTTCAAAGCAGGACTGAAGACAAGTATAGAATACTCTCAAAATACTTGAACGACAACAACAAAAACTTTTACACCTACCAACTGAAAAGTAGTAAGGGTCTGCAAGTTGTTCTTAAGGGAATTAAGTCCGAAGTAACTTCTGATGAAATCGCAAAGCACTCCAAGAAAAAGGCTTTCGCGCAAATACAATATTCAATATCCTAAACAGAAGCAAGCAGCCGCAGCCACTATTCAAGGTTGTGCTCGAGCCTGAGCACAAACCATCGCTAAAAAAAACATCTGAGATCCACCCGATCTACAAGCTCCAGTTCCTCTTAAACCGTCGAATCTCAGTAGAAGAGCCACATAAGCGTAGGGCTCCGGTACAATGTTCGAACTGCCAAGAATATGGCCACACAAGGTCTTATTGCACACTGCGCGCGGTATGTGTAGCTTGTGGAGACCTCCACGACTCCGCGCATTGTCCCATTTATAAAGATGACCCCCACGCAAAAAGGTGTGGCAACTGCGGCGGCAATCACACAGCTAACTACAGAAGCTGCCCAATCTATAAGAAACTTAAAAATCGTCTCCATCAACGAGTTACGAACTTGCGAGGACTGCTCAAGCCAGCTACTTCTGTAAATACAAATCCTGAGGGATCCCTGCAAAAAACTACAAGTGCTACAGTCAGGCCTGCAGCCCAGGAAAATAATGTATTATTTGCATACGCCTTAAAATCAGGACTGAGGCCTTTCCCAACGTCAACGTAGCAAGCAGCAAATATGCAGAGCGTGCCACCAAAGAGCAATCCAGCGGAGCAGCAGAAAACAAAAGTTAAGACAATGCTGTACACCTTGCAACAGAGTATGGTGGAATTCATGTCATTCATGCAAACAACCATGCAGGAGATGATGCGAAGCCAAAATCTACTGATACAAATGCTCGTATCTCAACAATCAAAGTATTAAATGGCTCCTCTACGCATAGCTACGTGGAATGCTAACGGCGTTTCGCAGCGAAAACATGAGCTGTCCCAGTTTGTTCACGATAGAAACATCGACATTATTTTACTCTCTGAAACGCACCTTACCAATAAGAACAATTTCCATGTCAAGGACCACACATTTTGCGGTACAAATCATCCTGATGGCAAGGCACACGGAGGCACTGGCATCTTAGTAAGAAATCGCATGAAGCTCCATCTCCATACAAGCTTCGCAATAACCGAAGACCAATTTCTTGAATTCTTCAAGTCCCTGGGACAGCACTTTATAGCTGCAGGAGACTATAATGCCAAACACACACACTGGGGATCGCGACTTGTGAATCCCAAAGGAAAACAACTTTACAAAGCCATAATCAACAAGGCAACCAACAAACTTGATCACGTTTCCCCTGGCAGTCCTACATTCTGGCCATCGGATATCATGCAATCACAAGAAATGTTCCACGCAACCTGATAAGCGCTGTATCCTTCCCAGACTTATCATCCGCCCACTCGCCTGTACTGCTGAATTTCCTCCGCCACGCAGAAACTGTAGAGCAACCCTCAAGGCTGACATCCTACAAGACGAACTGGCTCAGTTACAGGAAATACATAAGCTCACACATCGAGTTGAACCCAAAACTCAACAGCAAACTAGACATTGACCAATCTGTATCAACGCTTGAGTCAATGCTAAAAGACGCAGCGCGCATATCAACACCGCAGTCTATCGAGGCCATTGGCAAATCAACAAAAACTAATGCACAAATCGAGCAGCTTGTCCTCGAAAAGCGCCGTTTACGCCGAGAATGGCAAACCCATAGATCTCCATAAGGCTGAACAATGCAGTACGGAAACTCCGTAAAGCCCTCAAGCAAGAGAAAACACTCAACGCCGTTATATAGAGCAGCTATCAACAAACGGTAGTAAAAATTCGCTGTGGAGAGCACATCCTACCTTATGCCCGCCGACTGAGTCCGTGTTGCCACTGAGAACCCCCACAGGAGGCTGGGCCCAGAGCGATGCTGAAAGAGCCTACACATTTGCTGCCCACCTACAAGATGTCTTCCAGCCAAATTCGGCCACAAACGGATTCGAATTGCCAGCTTCAACGGATGATCCTCAGGGTAATCACGAGCCAATTGAGTTCCTGCCAGAAGAGATCAAAAGCGTCATCCAGGAACACTTGAGCCCGAAAAAATCCCCCGGCCTGGATCTAATCAATCCAAAAATGATTATAGAGCTACCATTCTGTGCCATCTGCCATATCACCAAGCTTTTTAATGGTATTACCAAAATCGGACACTTCCCAGAGAAATTGAAAAAGTCAATCATTATTATGATTCATAAGCCAGGCAAAGATCTTACAATGGCATCGTCCTACAGACCCATAAGCCTGCTGGCTTGCCTCTCAAAGGTCTTTGAAAAATGCTTTCTGCTACGAATAAGGCCATATCTGATAAGGCATAACAGAATCCCGGCACATCAATTTGGACTTCGAGAAAACCATGGAACCATCGAGCAAGTAAACCGTATTACTAACGAAATACGCACTGCATTTGAAAGCAGGCAATATTGTACAGCAGTATTCCTCAATGTGGCCCAAGCGTTCGACAGAGTCTGGCTGGATGGCCTGATGTACAAAAGCAAAATAATGCTAACGCTAAACACACACAAGCTATTGAATTCATATCTTTACGATAGAAAGTTGGTAGTGAGGTTCAACACTTCCACCTCCGACGACCATATTATTAGGGCTGGGGTACCACAAGGCAGTGTTCTTGGGCCAACGCTTCTATATACAGCCGACATCCCAACAAGTAAGTTCCTTACAACTTCAACATTTGCAGACGATACGGCTATCTTAAGCCGCTCCAGATGCCCTATGAAAGCAGCAGCGCAACTATCACTTCACCTAGCGGACGTGGAAAAATGGTTATCCGACTGGCGCATAAAGGTCAACGAAAAAAATCCAAGCAAGTGACGTTTACGTTAAACTGACAAGATTGCCCGCCTCTACTGTTGAACAACACAGCTCTTCCCCAAGCGCAAGTAGTCACATATCTAGGGATACATTTGGATAGAAGACTCACGTGGCGCACCCACATCCAAGCCAAGAAAACGCAATTAAAGCTGAAAGCGAATAACCTGCACGGGTTGATTAATCCACGCTCCCCTCTTAGTTTGGAACTCAAAGTACTCCTCTACAAAACAGTTTTGAAACCAATCTGGACCTATGGCTCCCAACTATGCGGAAACGCCAGCAGCAGCAACATTGACATCGTCCAGCGGGCCCAATCAAAAATACTGCGAATTAGTACTGGTATGTTTGCAATGAAAACATCCAAAGAGACTTAGACATCCCAGCAGTGAAAAATGTAATGGCAGACCTCAAGTCGAAATATTCAATAAAGCTCTCTTCACACCCGAACCACCTAGCGAGAAGTTTAACGCAGGCCAGCAATCGATCTCGTCTCCGTCGCAAAAATTCATCAACCCAGTAAATATTTTTGAGGAACGTTAAAACTTAACACAGTTAAGCTAGAATAGTTGTAAATTTGTTAACTTATTGTTAGTTCTTAGCAATTAAGAAGATTCAATAAATAATAATAATCAAGTTAAAATAAAAAAAAAAGAAGAACTTCGACCTGCATGCTCTCAATCCTCTTTCTGCTGCTCAACAGAACTAATTCCGTCTTATGCGCCGCAATTCCTAGGCTGACTTTCTCGAGCCAATCGGTGATCGCCCTGATCGCCACATTACTGTTGTCCTGAAGCTTCGGTATTGTCTTGGCAACCGCTGTTACCGCAACGTCGTCGGCGAAGCAGTGCAGCTCCACGCCTCTGGGCTTACTAATCCTCAGGATCCCATCATACATGATGTTCCACAAGATCGGTCCAAGTGACATCCTGGACCACCTTCAGTTACATACCACAACGTGCGTTCCCTGAAGTAGTTGCCAATTACACTTCGTAGATAACCGGATATGCCCATGTTACGCATTGGGATATTGAATATTGGGGCATCTCGCTGAATTGAACGCGTTCTTCACGTCGAGCGTGATGATGGCACAGTACTGCTTACTGCCGCCTAACCATCGGTCGCCGTCAAGTGCGTTCTTCGCTACTTCCGTTACGGCTGTGAGAGCGGCGAACGTACTTTTCCCTTTACGAAAGCCATACTGTTGGCATTAGGGGCCTGTGGGGCTCTCGGAGATTGCTTCTATGCGTGGGTATAGAATGCGCTCAAAGAGTTTGCCCACAATGTCCAGCAGACATAAGGGGCGGTAGCTGCCCGCTGCGTTTGCAGGCCCCTTGCCTTTCGGCAGAAGGACTAGTCTCATCCTTTTCCACCGCTTAGGGAAGACTCCGTCCAGAAGACACTGTTGGAAAGCCTCCCTGAAGACCTCGGGTCTTGCGGTGGCAGCGGCCTTAACGATTACACCAGGAATACCATCAATGCCAGGAGCTTTGTTCGGCGTGATCCTCTTCGCTGCTTCGACGACTTCGCATGCTGTGATACACGGAAAATCGGAGGCGGGGGCTTATAGAGCGGGTTACCATAGCGAGCTTTGGCTTGCGATTGGGTCCTGTGGGCTTCCTCCACCATCGGCGTTAAGTTTTTTCCTTACTATTTTGTAAGCAGTACCCCAAGGGTCGTCGTCAACGCTTGCAAGCAAGTCCTTAAATGCATTTGCCTTTGCTGCAGATATGCTGTTTTTTAAATTAGCTCGCTTCGCTTTGTATGTCTCAGTGCATTGGGCGTGGTGCGATTGTCCTCTGGATAGCTGCGCTTGTCTTCTTGCCCTTAGGCATTCCGCTCGGAGCTGGTGTAAAGAGACACTCCACCAGTAGACAGGGGGCTTGCGTTTCGCATTTATTATCCTCGGCATGACTGCGTCGCTTGTTGCTTTGAGCATGTTCATAAGCGATGTCACCATGGTCTCCGCGTGTCCATTTGTGGTCTTTATGGGTTCGATCTAGTAGGCCAACATATCCTCATCCAGTTTTCTGATGTCCCATACTGGCCCTAGTGCACATCTTTGCTGTCTGGGCATCGGCCTCCTTGTTCGTATACTAAACGAGATCAGGTTATGGTCGCTCAGGGTTATGTCCTCTTGCACCATCCAGTTTGCGTTCGCCACTAAGACACTGCTGACAAAGGTGACATCAATGCAAGACGAACCTCTGTCGTTATTAAAGGTCGGTTTAAGACCGTCGCTTAGCAATACCCTCGTATCTAGCAAATTTATGGCCTCGATCACTGCACGTCGTCTTGGGTTGGAAGTCCGACTGTTCCATTCTGTGGCCCAGGAATTGAGATCACCTCCAATGACTGCTGGTCTGCGCCTTCTTGCATGATCAAGCTTTCCAAGCATGTCCTCGAATTGCTCCGGACTGTCACTAGGTGGAGCATAGCAGCTGTAGAAGTGCACTCCTTTGATCTTCGCGTGTGCCAGTCTGTGTGAGTGTGTATGTGTAGGCCAACGTGTCTGTTTAGCGGGTTTGCGCCCTACACGTCGTATGATTTATCAGAAAATAATGAACGCCTACTCGAACGCAACCTTTAATAAATGTAGGTCAGAGTACGAGCTGCAGCTCCCTGGGTGCGTGTGTATGTGTCTGTGGGAAAGGACTAGTGGCATTCTGGAGTTAGACCCCGAACGCCTAAGTTGACATTTTAAAAGACAATCGATATATGAGCTAGTTCATTGAAATCCGAAATTAGGCCACAAGATATATGAATGTATATATAAAGTAGTTATTTATATAAAATTTTAGTTAACACATTTCCTCTGCACATCCGAGATGAACAGACGGGATTCAGACCACACAGAAGCTGCGCAGACCAGGCAAATACACTACGCATAATCACCGAACAAGCTGTGGAATGGAGAGCACCGCTTTACCTCCTGTTCATAGACTTCAAGAAGGCGTTTGATTCAGTGGACAGAGCGGCAATATGGAGAGCACTGGAAAGGAAAGAGTACCCACCAACATCATTACTATCATCAAATCGATGTATGATAATGCCAACTTGGCGGTACTGCACAACGGGAAAACAAGTGCACCTTTCCAGACGAATACTGGAATTCGACAAGGTTGCCCATTGTCGCCGCTACTCGTCAATATCATGGTCGACGAGCTTATGAAAGAAGTGTGCAACCCCAAGCGTGGAATCACATGGAGCCTCACCAGACACCTTGAGGACTTGGATTATGCAGACAACATTTGTCTGATCTCTCACAGGCTCTGCGACATCCAGAGCAAGACTGATGACCTCGCCAGGTTAGCAAGCAAGATCGGACTTGAGATTAACAAAGCCAAGACCAAGGCAATGCACTTAAACCACTCCAGTCAAGGGAACATCATCATATATAGGAACGCAATAGAGTTCGTCACAAGCTTCCCCCCATACCTTGGCACCATCATCTCCAACAATGGCGGAGTGGAAGATGACGTCACACACCGACTTGTCAAAGCCCGATCAGCATTTGGGAGACTCTACCGCATCTGGAGCAATAAGATAATAAGCAGGCGAACAAAGCTCCGAATTTACAATGCTTGCGTAAAGTCCATACTGCTATATGGTTGTGAGACATGGCTCACCACCAAGAAAATGACACAGAGACTGAAAGTTTTCAGCAACAAATGGTTGAGGATTATATGCGGGATATTCTGGCCAAACAGAATATCCAATGCAGAGCTAGCTCGGGTCACAGGTGAGCCCCACCTCCAAATAAGGAAGAAAATGGACGTGGATAGGTCATGCTCTCAGAAGGAACGCAAGCAGTATAGTCAGGATGGCACTGGACTGGAATCCCCAAGGCAGCAGACGAATCGGAAGACCAAGGATGACTTGGAGAAGAACCATCCTCCATGAACTGACCCAATCAAGCACAACGTGGGACAGAGCTAAGCAGACGGCGCAAAATAGAGTTCGATGGAAGAAAGTAGAGGTCCTAAGTTCCCAAGCGGAATAATAAGGATTAAAAAAAAAAAAAATTTCCTCTGCACAAGTTCATCTGCCACCTATTGCCAATATTAGATCTATCTTTGAATAACACCATCTACGTACATATGAGAACGTTATAGCAATCAGCTTTAAACACGCTAGGACTAAATTAAACCATCGGGACGACGACGTCACGATACGCTGCACTGGCGCAAGCTGTGGAACTATAGAAAACGTTTAATTGAATATCTTTTTTATTTGTAGTATATATCTATATGTGTGCTAAAGCAAAAAGTTGAAACTTTAATACTTTCGCCACAAAACAATCAATCGACTTAGCTAGTGACCCTGAGTCAGAATAAATATACTTTGTGGGGTCTGCCACGACTCCTTCTGCCTGTAACACGCATTTTCAGAAACTTATTATACCATTTTTGACAATTTTCAATGGTCAAATGATATAACAAACAAAAAACAAGTTATGAAATCTACTGTCAAGCATCCCCGACAGTAAATTACTCTCCGTCCAGCTTGCCAGCAACAAGGTATTCTGTTTCTATTGCAGAGGCAGCAGAAGTATCGAGAATATTGACCTTTATAACCTTTGTGTTTATGATCCGCTTGGTCTGCAATTTGGTGCCTATAGTGTCTTGAAGCAAAAAATTGGAACTTTAATACTTTTGTTACAAATCAAAGTCACAAATTTATTTATTATTTGAGGATGCGATGGGGGTGGAACCAAAAATTTTAAATAAGCCCCAACAGCTTGTGACCTAACAGACAGACTGATGGACATGGCTTAATCTGGGGTCTGCAAAAATCCACAAGCCTCTTTATGCTGTAACATACATTTGCAAGAAGTTAAAATTAACATTTTGGACCATTTTCAATGATCAAAAGGTATAAACAAAATAAAAAGTTTAAGCTAAACGCACTGAGATTTGAACCGCGACCACATTAAACACACTCCAGTTGTTAATTAAAAACAAAGCAATTGAAACAAACGCCTTGTACATGCAGAGGCGCTGTTCAATTGCATGGGAAACGTTAATTTGAATATTTATGTTTATTAATGATGGTTCTCATACACATAAAAAATAGATGCTGAGGCTTAAGAATTGCGTTTGCTATTCGAGTCTGAACGATTTGCGGGGGCGGAAGTAGGCGTAGCTATAGCCCTTTTAGTCTCTGAGATCTAGCCGTTCATACAGACGCAGATGGTCGCAGATGTCTTATTAGACCATGGATTTTAAAAAAATACATGCTCTATTGTGTTTGTCGGAATGTGCGTAATAGGTAGAAGGAGGCATCTGCGACCCCATAAAGTAAATATATTTTTGCTCAGGATCACTAGCCGAGTCGATTAAGCCATGTCTGTCTGTCCGTCTGTATGAACCCTTATATCTCAGAAACTAAAAAAGCTAGAGCCACCAAATTTTGTGTAAACACTTATGTGAATCATACGCTGTAAAATTTTTATTAAAATTTGGGACACGCCTACTTTGACCCCCCCAAATCGATAAACCGTATAGCAAGCGCAATAATAAAGCTAGAGTATTCAGTTTTGGTGTGAATGATAACTATCACCACCTGAACGATCGCTGAATTTGGTTCCGATCGGATAATGAACATAAAAGTTATTCAACGTTTCATATAGATTTGCACGGTGCCCACTGCAAGCAAGGAAGCAGTGTTTTTTCCAAGCAGTGTTTTTTTCCAACTGCTTGGACTGCTTGGCGTCTAACTGAAAATTATGTGTTGTTTATTTTATTTCTTTGAAAAACACGTTTACCAATAACAGTTTTCTAAATCTGATTTTTTTGTATAACCTTGAAAAATCCATGGTCTTATACAGTCAACACTTGACTGTAGCCGTTCTTACTTGTTTTTTTTTTTTTTTTTTTTAAAGACGTTGATGCACCGCAGTGCGTTCAAGTGGTCTTTGTGACACCAGGCCGTAGCCTCCTGGCCCCGCCGTTAGGCATTACAAGAGGGAGTACAGGAGGGAGTATAGCCTTAAAGGCTCGCTTCTGAGGTCCGTATCCGCTCGCCTCAGCTGCAGCATAACGCTACAGGCCGTCGCGTTTACAGCATCTAATTGCTCCTGGCATGCCACCATGTTCAACACTAGGTTGCCTGGTGTTGGTGTCTCTCCGAACGCCTCCTCCACCGCATATCTTTCCCTGTTAAATCGGGGGCACACGAGCACGACGTGCTCGCCATCTTCTTCATAACCTGCACCGCAGGTCTCGCAAATGGATTCCTCGCTGTGACCAAACCGGTACAGGTAGGCTCTAAAGCAGCCATGTCCACTTAAAAACTGGGTCAGATAGAAATTTATCTGCCCATGCTTCCTTCCAATCCAGGGTTCGAGTTGCGGAATAAGCCGTCGCGTCCAGCTGCCCTTCTGGGAGACCGGCCAGGTATCTTGCCACCGTGGTATTAGGCTTCCTTGGTAGACGCTACCAGTATTATGGTTTCTCATCGCCGCTACCCTTGACTCTACTAGAAGGTCAAAGGGTGGCATGCTTGCTATCACATGCGCCGCCTCACCTGAGATATTTCGGAAACCGCCAAGTCAATAACCTCTTGGATAGCTTGCGTAGTGGACCGCGCCTTCCGAAAGCCGAATTGTAGTGGTGACAGGGCTCCACATTCGTCGATCGCTATGTTGAGTCGGTCGCATAGGATTCTCTCCAGTGCTTTCCCAGCAGTGTCCAGCAGACAGATTGACCTGCAGGCGGATGGGTCCTCTGGTGGTTTGCCTCCTTTTGGGATCAGAAGCGTTTGACTTCTAGCCTTTTGACTCTGAGTAGCTCCATGAACGATTCTGTTCTCGGGTCGCTGCATCTTAGAGCCCTTTGGTAAGCCCGTCGTGTTTGAAAAACGTCAGCCTGGCCCTGGCAATGTCGTCATGCCACCAATGGACTGGGCGACGCTTGGCACCCGTTCCGGTTTTGCGCATTGAGGCATCACACGCTCTTACTATTTGAGTCATGGACTGGTCGGTTTTGGCCGTGGCGTTGCCTCTGCCATTGTATTCGTCGAGTTTACTCTCAAAGACCTGTATGTCGAGTGTATCCTTTTTATAGCGTCTTATAGCAGGTGTGGCGGTCTCCATGGCGACTTGCCTCGTGCGTCTGCAACTAGCCTGTCCAGGGCGCGCACGTAGCAATCCAATCCAAGTCCAATCCAGTCCGTAAATCTTCGTGCGCGCAAACCCTTCTTCTGCAGTCTTCACCTGCTGGCAATGTGACCGTACTCCATGCACTTGAAGCATCTCAGGGGTTGCGTTTTGCGCCGGATGCGGCAGATGACCCAACCGACTCGAACCTTGTCTTCTTTGGCGAGTTTCTCTGCCTTATCGGCATGGAGCTTTATAATTGCCGTCTGAGTGCCTCCGTACGATTTGCGGATGGAAACAATTGAAGTTGTCGATACACCGATTTCGCCGAACTGCGTTATCAGAGCTTCCAGAAGTTGCTCCGTCGTCGTGACCTCGTCCAGATCTTTGACCTTTAGAGTTGCCATTTCGCTTCCTCTGTCGTCTCTGCGGCGCTTCCCTCGGGGAGCATCTGTGGGTAGGAGACGTAACCGTTTTCCTTGTTATTGGCAGCCGGCTGTGCTCCTCATCTGCTGCGGCATACAGGCCGAGTATGCTGTCGACCAAGTCCCTCATGGGCTGGTGAATCGAGCGGATTTAAAGGCTCGCATCTGATGTTCGGATCCTCTCCTCTCGCCTTAACTGCATCATAACGCCACAGGCCATCGCATTTACAGCATCCAATTTTTCCTAGCAGGCCACCATGTTTGACACTAGGTTTCCGGCTGTTGGTGTCTCTCCGAACGCCTTCTCCACCGAATATCTTTCTCGGTTAAATCGGGGGCACATGAAAATGGCGTGCTCGCCATCTTCTTCATAACCTGCACCACAGGTCGCGCATATGGATTCCTCGCTATGACCGAAGCGGTGCAGGTAGGCTCTAAAGCAGTCACGTCCACTTAGATACTGGGTCAGATAAGTCGTCGCGCCCAGCTGCCCTTCTGGGAGACCGACCATGTATCTTGCCATCGTGGTATGAGGCTACCTTGGTGGTCATTATCAGTATCATGGTTTCTCATCGCTGCTACCCTTAACTCGACTAGAAGGTCAAAGGGTGGCATGCTTGCGATCACATGCGCCGCCTTACCCGAGATACCTGTTCCATAGATCGCCCGAATCGCTCTCGTATGTCTTTTCTTCGTTGTTAGCTTAGTCCATATGGTTGCAGCATACAACGTGATGGACTGGACAACGGACGTCAGAAGTCGTCTCCTCAGCTGCTTCGGTCCCCTTGTGTTGGGCATGATTCTTGCGAGTGCCGTGCATGCTACTGCCGCTTTCCGTGCTACGTGAGACATGTGGTCCTTATAGCTGCGCCGATGGTCCAGAACCACTCCAAGGTACTTTAGTGAGGGTCGCGAGCGCACAGTTGTGTCACCAACTATGATGTTAGCTATCTCCACCCTTTTCCACGAACTAATTAGTACCGCCTCCGTTTTTTGCTCCGCTAGGGAAAGACCCTTTTAGGAGAGCCATGCTCGCGCCATTCTGATGGCTGAGTTGGCCATCTCCTGGACTTCGTTCAGTTGCTTTGCACTTCACTCTTCACTCATTTTGGTAGGGCTAGCCTCAGAATCCCATCGTACATCAGGTTCCATAATGTTGGACCCAGTACTGATCCCTGTGGGACTCCACTGGAGACGTGGTACGTCGACTCTCCTGCACTGGTCCTGTAGTGGAGCACTATTCCCTCGAGGAAGCTTCTCATCATCCTAATCAGATAGTTGTTGATTCCCTTGGCGGTAAGTGAATCCATAATTCTATCCCATCTGGCGGAATTAAAGCCGGATATCGAGGGAGACCACCAGACAATATTGCTTAGTCCTCCAGAGCCATCTCCTCCCTCTATCGCTTTCTCTGCCAAGTCCGTAACCACTTGAATGGCCTGCGTAGTGGAATGCGCCTTTCGGAAGCCGAATTGGTGACAGGCATCCACATTCGTCGATCTCTATGTTGAGACGGTCGCATAGGATTCTGTCCAATGCTTTCCCAGCAGTGTCCAGCAGACAGATTGGCCTGTAGACGGATGGGTCCTCTGGTGGTTTACCTCGTTTTGGGATCAGGACGAGCTCCTACCTCTTCCAGCGCTTGGGGTACACTCCTTCTCTGATGCATGCGTTGAACACGTCTGCAAAGTAAGATGGCTGCCGTTCCATGGCAATCCTAATTATGGCACTAGGAATCCCATCTGTGCCCTAGGGCTTTTCCTGCCGTGATCCTCCAAGCGGCACTTGCGACTTCATCCGTGTTAGCCTCGTTAAATTGGCAATCCACGTTGGTTTGGTGGGTCCTTCCTGGGACCGGTCCATACTCTGGGAACAGGTGCCTAACGATTTCTTGCATTAGCGTCGGGCACGTTGGGGTCGGCGCTCTGAATGTCAGCTTATACGCCAGTCCCCAGGGGTCCGCGTCTGCTTTGTCGCACAGCTCCAGGAAGCTTCTGCTCTTGCTGCACTTTATTGAGCGTTTGACTACAAACCTCTTGACTCTGAGTAGCTCCCTGAACGATTCTGTTCTCGGGTTACTGCGTCTTAGAGCCCTTTGGTAAGCCCGCCTTGTTTGAAAGCAGTCAGCCCGTGCCCTTTTAATGTCGGCGGCGCTTGGCACCCGTTCCGGTTTTGCGTATTGACGCATCACACTCTCTCACTATATGCGCCATGAGCTGGTCGGCTCTGGCAGTGGCGTTGCCTCTGCCATTGAAGTCGCCAAGTATGCTCTTAAAGACCTCTATGTCGAGTGTATCCACTTTATAGCGTCTTTTCATTGGCATGGGCATCTAGTGTGCTCGCGTTCAGACCTCAATGACTATCCAGCCAGGTGGTCGCTGTGCGTATAGTCCTCGCACAGGGTCCAGGTGGTGTTCGGTGCCAGGCTACTAGAAGCAAATGTCAGATCAATAATTGACCCAGCATTGCCCCTCGAGACAACGTCGAGTGTAAACATTGCGTCCGTTACAGCCTGACCTCTGCTGTTAGTACTTGGACAGCCCCAATCGGTTGTCCAGGCGTTAAAACCCCGGCTATCAGCCTATAGCCTGTCCAGGGCGCGCACGTAGCAATCCATGGGCATTGAGGGTGCCAGGTAAACACTGTAGATGTACAGTCCGTACATCTTCGTTCGCACGAACCCTTCTTCTCGGAGAACTTCCAGTACCTGTGCTGCAGGCTGACCGCAGCTCCATACCGCCGCCTTTTCAAGGTGGTCCCCAGCCCAAATATTGGGGAACCTTTTGCAACGTCAATATTACTCTCTCTTACCGATTGCTCCAGCACGTCATGCGCTACTTCGCAGTGGTTGAGGTTGAGTTGGTAGATCCTTGTCATTGCTGGATACGTCGAGCCTGCGCTGCTGCCATGTATGGGCATCGGCTGCTGTTGGCTGGATGGTCAGTTTTCCTTTTCTTCCTTCCTGGTGCATAGGATACATTTGTGTTTGTTTGAACAGCTCATTGCCTTGTGTCCCTTCTCGCCACATTTGAAGCAAAGACCAGTCTTCACCTATGCAGCGGCTGGCAATGTGACCGTACTCCATGCACTTGAAGCATCTCAGGGGTTGCGTTTTGCGCCGGATACGGCAGATGACCCAACCGACTCGGACCTTGCCCTTCTTGGCGACTTTCTCTGCTTTATAGGCATGGAGCTTCAAGATTGCCGTTTGGGTGCCTCCGTATGATTTGCTGATGGAAACAATTGAAGTTGGCGATGCACCGATTTCGTCGGACTGCGTGATCAAAGCTTCCAAAAGTTCCTCCGTCGTCGTGACCTCGTCCAGATCTTTGATCTCCAGGGTTGCCATTTCGGTGAGTGAGCGCACCTCTGTCTCGGGGCCCAGGAATGCCTGCACCGCTTCTTGGGAGGTCCTCGTTTTGGGATCGGCTGACCTTTTGAGCTCAAAGAGTAGCTCGCCCTTGGCCGTTTTCCGAATGCCTTTAACCTGCTGCGCAAGGCTCTTCAGCTTAGGCTCTGTCTTAACAGATCGCAGGATCTCAGCATACGAGGCGCCCTCCTTGCCCTTGATGACGATGGCGTCTGGTTTTAGGGTCTTTTTTCGGCTTTTGGTGTTCTCCACCTTCTTCCAGAGTTCTTTATCCTGTCGCGGTGTTTTTTCCTTCGCGTTTAGTATTTTCTCCCCAAGTTGCTCAAACGTTGAGCTCTCCTTGTTAGCTACATTGCCGAGTGGCATTGCTGGGGCCGGTGTCGCCGGGTTCGGGGCGCATGTCGTCGGTCTCGGGGACCTTATCGTCCTAGAGCTGCTCTTGAACGGGTCTCCATCATTCTGGGCGATCCCCCCAGCTGGGTTGTCCATTTGAGCTCTGCTTTACAGCTAAACCTGCTTAAGCTGGATTTGGAGCACCTAATTTAAAGGAGTACCTCGCTGGCCACGGATTTTTTGCTCCGCCTCTTTTTGGACACCAGAGCCCCTTCTTTGGCACCGCTAGGGTGAGAGGATGATATTTAGCCTGTCCGCGGCCTTTATGCCTTTTTTCCTTTAAAATTAGGTCCACTCCAAATTAAAGGGCAACGTTGTCGTCGTTTCGCGCTTTTCAGGCGGAGTCCACTCCAAAATTTAAATTTTAAATTCAAATTTTAATTTTAAATTTTTTAACGCTTCGCGCCCAACGGACAAAGTCTGGCAGCACAGTATGTCTGGCAACGCCAATCGATTTGTGCGATCGGTTGGCAGCACTATCAGTTGGGCCACCCACACGTACTCCGCGATCGGTTGGCAGCGCTATCAGCTGTTTAGTCAGCCGGGCTTTCGCCACAATTCTTTGTTATTAAACTTTTAATAAATTTTAATTATGTCAAAAAGTACTTAATTCCGCGTTGACCACTTTGTGATCCCTAAGCAAAACAAAGGGGTGCGGCTTTGTACACTTGTCCACTATTTCTGACAGCACCGTCGTAAGAAATAGATAAACTTCGCGCAGCGTTTAAAAAACACGTCTAGTTTGAGCGGGAATTAACTCTGTGTGTGTGTGCGTGTGTGTATGTGTGTGTGCGTGTGTGTGTATGTGTGTGTGTGTGTGGATTTTTTTTTTTTTTTTTTTTTTTTTTTAAAGATGTTTTGGCACCGCAGTACTTCAAGTGGTCTTTGTGACCCCAGGCCGTAGCCTGTTGTTAAAACACCGTTCTTACTCCCTCCTGGCCCCGCCGTTAGGCATTACAACAGGGGGGAGTATAGCCTTAGAGGCTCGCACCTGCTCGGATCCTTTCCTCTCGCCTCAGCTGCACCATAACGCTACATGCCATCGCGTTCACAGCATCCCATTTTTCCTGGCAGGCCACCATATTCGGCACACGGTTTCCGGGTGTTGGTGTCTCTCCGAACGCCGCCTCCACCGCATATCTTTCCCTGTTGAATCGGGGGCACACGAATATGACGTACTCGGCATCTTCTTCATAGCCTGCACCACAGGTCGCGCATATGGAATCCTCGCTATGACCGGAGCGGTGCAGGTAGACTCTAAAGCAGCCATGTCCACTTAGAAACTGGGTCAAGTAGAAGTTTATCTGCCCATGCTTCCTTCCAATCCAGGGTTCGATTTGCGGGATAAGCCGTCGCGTCCAGCTGCCCTTCTGGGAGACCGACCATGTATCTTGCCATCGTGGTATGAGGTCGCTTGGCGAAAAGTGAGTCCATAATTCTGTCCCATCTGGCGGAATTAAAGGCGTTCCGGATATCGAGGGTGACCACCAGGCAATATTGCTTAGTCCCCCAGAGCCATCTCCTGCCCTCTATCACTTTCTCTGCCAAGTCCGTTCCCACTTGGATGGCCTGAGTAGTGGACCGTGCCTTTCGGAAGCCGAATTGGAGTGGTGACAGGCCTCCGCATTCGTCAATCTCAATGTTGAGTCGGTCGCATAGGATTGTCTCCAATGCTTTCCCAGCAGTGTCCAGCAGACAGATTGGCCTGTAGGCGGATGGGTCCTCTGGTGGTTTACCACCTTTTGGGATCAGAACGAGTTCCTGCCTCTTCCAGCGCTTGGGGAACACTCCTTCCCTTATGCATGCATTGAAAACGTCCGCAAAGTAGCTTGGCTGCCGTTCCATGACAATCCTTATTATCGCACTAGGAATCCCATCTGGGCCCGGGGCTTTTCATGTCGTGATCCTCCGAGCGGCGCTTGCGACTTGATCCGTGGTAACCTCGCTGAATTGACGTTGGTTTGGTGGGTCCTTCCTGGGACCAATCCATGCTCTGGGAACAGGTGCCTGGCAATTGCTTGCATTAGCGTCGGGCACGCTGTGGTCGGCGCTCTGAATGCGTGTAGCCTCTTCATCGTCAGCTTATACGCCATTCCCCAGGGGTCCGCGTCGGCTTTGTCGCACAGCTCCAGGAAGCTTCTCCTCTTGCTGTGCTTTATTAGGCGTTTGACTACTAACCTCTTGACTCTAAGTTGCTCCCTGAATGATTCTGATCTCGGGTCGCTGCAAAAGAGCCCTTTGGTAAGCCCGTCTTGTTCGAAAGCAGTCAGACCGTGCCCTTTCAATGTTGTCGTTCTACCAATGGACTGGGCGGCGCTTGGCACCCGTTCCGGTTTTGCGCATTGAGGCATCACACGCTCTCACTATATTCGCCATGAGCTGGTCAGTTCTGGCCGTGGCATTGCCTCTGCCATTGAAGTCGCCGAGTATGCTCTCAAAGACCCCTATGTCGAGTGTGTCCACTTTATAGCGTCTTTTCCTTGGCATGAGCATCTGGTGTGCTCGCGTTCGGACCTCTATAACAATCGCCAGGTGATCGCTGTGCGTATAATCCTCGCGCAGGGTCCAGGTGGTGTTCGGTGCCAGGCTACTAGAAGCAAATGTCAAATCAATAATTGACCCAGCATTGCCCCTCGAGAAGGTGTGGCGGGCTCCATGGTTCAGTAGGACGACATCCAGTGTGGACATTACGTTTTTTTTTTTTTTTATTATATATACGGCAGGAAAATTAAATCTTCTAAAGACACCATCTACCGACCGTAGATGGTATGCACGATTCATAACCCTCCAAGTAGAGTTATGCCTACGTACTAAACAAAAACCTCCGCTCCTTCTCCTGTCCTTGACATGCTCACCGGGACTGCCAGTCAAAGTATTTCATCGGTGAGCAGGATGTGATGCTAAATCGCACTCCCTCTACTTGTGCGCTGTGTTGTTGCATGACGCTCCTTCCTTGACTTTTTGGTGGCCTTTTACGACGTCACCACACGGGAGTACTCCTCATCCGCCATTCCTGTTAGCCATCTCGTCCTTGCGGACATGCGGACTATGATATCGTGAGCCCCATTCCAAACGTCTTTGTTCACCAACATAGCGGCAATCAGGCCTCTTGGGCTGAGAGGTGCACCAGCGAGCGACTCCAGTTGGACCTTCTCCACAGCGAACCTGGAGCAGTGCAGGAGGATGTGCTCTGCTGTTTCCACCGCGTTTATGCAAAAGAGGCATTGCGCTGTATCCACATGGTGAAACCTAAACAGGTAGCCTCGGAAACAACCATGGTCCGTTAGGAACTGGGTCATGTGGTAGTCCACCTCTTTGTGGTCACACTCTGCCCATTCCGATAGGTCAGGGATGAGCTGGTACGTCCATCGCCCACGTTGCGACTCTTGCCACCTAGACTGCCAGACTCCACGAATCCACTCGAGAATCTCTGTTTGGTTAACTCCTTCTCGCGCTAGGTATTGGCCCTTTATCTCCAGGTCAATGGGTATAATGCCTGCAAGAGCATGCGCTGCGTCATCCGAAACGGTTGAAAAGCCTCTGATTAGTCTCAGTGTCATTGTCCGTGATACTGCCCGCGCACTAGCCAAGTAGGTTACTTTGCTTGTAACACAGCTCCAGATAGGGGCAGCGTACAGCAGCTTTTCCTTAGTAACCGCCGCAAGCAGAGTCCTTGCCGGCAATCTGGGTCCTCCCACGTTGGGTGTAATTCTTGCCAGCGCTGCAGCTGTCATTGCCGCTTTTCTGCTGGCATACGTTGCGTGGTCCTTATAGGAGAGCCTACGGTCTATTAGGACTCCCAAGTACTTCAACGCTACTGCTGAAGTGATTATTTCTCCCTTCACTTCGACCTGCATGCTTTCGATTCTCTTTCTGCTGCTCAACAGAACTAATTCCGTCTTTTGTGCCGCAATTCCTAGGCCGACTTTCTCAAGCCAATCGGTGATCGCCCTGATCGCCACGTTACTGATGTCCTGGAGCTCCGGTATTGTCTTAGCCACCGCTGTTACCGCAACGTCGTCGGTGAAGCAGTGTAGCTCCACGCCTCGGGGCTTGCTAATCCTCAGGATCCCATCATACATGATGTTCCACAAGATCGGTCCAAGTACCGACCCTTGTGGAACACCTGCAGAGACTTGGTGGCATCTTGGACCAGCTTCAGTAACATACAACAGCGTGCGTTCCCTGAAGTAGTTGCCAACTACGCTTCGGAGATAATCGGGTATGCCCATGTTACGCATTGCGCCGAGGGTATTGGGCCATCTCGCTGAATTAAACGCGTTCTTCACGTCGAGCGTGATGATGGCACAGTACTTTTTACTGCCGCCTAGCCATCGGTCGCCGTCAAGTGCGTTCTTCGCTACTTCAGTTACGGCTGTGAGGGCATCGAGCGTGCTATTCCCTTTACGGAAGCCATACTGTTGGCTTTGAAGGCCTGTGGGGCTCTCGGAGATGGCTTCTATGCGTGTGTATAGAATGCGCTCAAACAGTTTGCCCACAATGTCCAGGAGACATAAGGGGCGGTAGCTGCCTGCTGCGTTTGCAGGCCCCTTGCCTTTTGGCAGAAGGACAAGTTTCATTGTCTTCCACCGCTTGGGGAAGACTCCGTCCAGAAGACATTGTTGGAAAGCCTCCCTGAAGACCTCGGGTCTTGCGGTGGCAGCGGCCTTAACAATTACCCCAGGAATACCATCAATGCCGGGAGCTTTGTTCGGCTTGATCATCTTCGCTGCTTCGACGACTTCGCATGCTGTGATACACGGAAAATCGGAGGCGGGGGCTTGTAGAGCGGGTTGCCATAACGTGTCTTGACTTGGGAATAGCTCCGACACGATGCTGGCCAGTGCGGCTGGGTCCTGAGGGGTACTTCCACCAGCGACATTAAGTTTTTTCCGGACTTTTTTGTAGGCAATACCCCAGGGGTCGTCGTCAACGCTTGCAAGCAGGTCCTTAAATGCATTTGCCTTTGCTGCAGATATGCTGTTTTTGAGCTCGGCTCGCTTCGCTTTGTATGCCTCCGTGCATTGGACGTGGTGCGGTCGTCCTCTGGATCGCTGCGCTTGTCTTCTCGCCCTTAGGCATTCCGTACGGAGCTGGTGTAGAGAGGCACTCCACCAGTAAACAGGGGGCTTGTGTTTCGCATTTGTTTTTCTCGGCATCACTGCGTCGCATGTTGCTTTGAGCATGCTCATAAGCGATGCCACCTTGGTCTCCGCGTGTCCATTTGTGGTCTCCATGGATTCAATCTGGTAGACCAACATATCCTCATCCAGTTTTTTGATGTCCCATACTGGCCCTAATGCCCATCTCCGCTGTCTGGGCATCGGTCTACTTGTTTGTACCCGGAACGTGATCAGGTTGTGGTCGCTCAGGGTTATGTCCTCTTGCACCATCCAGTTTGCGTTGGCCACTAGGACACTGCTGACAAAGGTGACATCGATGCAAGACGAACCTCTGTCGTTATTAAAGGTCGGCTTGAGGCCGTCGTTTAGTAATACGAGGTCTATCAAATTCATGGCCACAATCACTGCGCGTCCTCTTGTGTTGGAAGTCCGGCATGTGTGTGTGTGTGTGTGTGTGTGTGTGTGTGTGTGTGTGTGTGTGTGTGTGTGTGTGTGTGTGTGTGTGTGTGTGTGTGTGTGTGTGTGTGTGTGTGTGTGTGTGTGTGTGTGTGTGTGTGTGTGTGTGTGTGTGTCTGTGTGTCTGTGTGTCTGTGTGTCTCTAGTAAGAGAAGAAAGCTGGCAGGGGGTGGAAGTACCGGGAACATAACCAGATCGCATTAATTACGCTTCAACAATTGTTGCGCCACAAAGCTTAAACAGCTCCTACCTTGCTCCGTGACATCGCTGGATTAATGTGAACCAGAGAGAACGAACAGAAAACGTGGCGGAAAAATAAGCTGAACCCCCCAACTACCAGTCCAGGAATCCGACTGGTCGTTGTTTATTTGTGTGATATGCAATTTCTGGCATTGCAACGAAAATGTTTAATTAAATGGCAAGCCAAGTCTGGCACAAGAACCCCCTCCTCTGCTTTCTATCGCCACAGACCCACACACTCTTAGAGGTGGTAATACCTCGACTGCAACTGAGTGCGGATCTAAATTCAGTCGATTTGTGGCTTTGTTGGAGCAGACGAGTGGCTTTGTTTTGCTCTATATTGGCGTCGTTATGAGGGCTGCCAAGCGGGTTAATATAATGTCCTCTACCGGCAGCTGCCTTGAAACACGGGCGTTCCTTCCCGAGCATCCACCGTCACATCCACTTCTGTAGCAACTATTCTTGCTTAGGCGGCATTTAATGAATGAGGTCAAGTTATGCAAAATTTGCCACGGCTGCATGAGGGACAGCCTGTGTGAGTGTGTATGAGTCTTCATCCAGCCGAGTCATTAACGTGCGCAAATATTTGCTTAGCCAGTCGACCATACTGGCTGAGTGTGTGTTTCGCCGACTGTGCGAGTGTGTGTGTGTACACAGGTGTGTGTTTGGCTTAGTGTGAAACCTGCTCAAGTGTTCAGCCGATTTCATTTTGGACTCATCTTGCGCACAAAGATCAAAGGATGCTGTCGCAGATGCGGTCTGTCACATCGTTATGATTTTCTTTAATAAAGGCCTGACGCATTTGTTGATGATGCTCAAATATGTATGATGCCTGCGCTCTGCTGTCGTTCGTCAACGCGTTGCGATATAGGATATCATACGGTCGGACAGACCTATAGACCACCAGAATGCCAGACGGATATGAATATGTCGACTCTGCTGTTAGCTCTGATCAAAAACATACTTTTTGAAATCGGAGATGACTTCCAGAGGTTTTAATACTTTTCTACCTACGATTGGCGGATATAATTTGTATGAAAACTTGTATTGAATGACTTCCTTAGTTCTTATTTAATTTAAATATCAGTCTTGGCTGATTTTCTGTGCCACGTATAATAAATATAACTGTATAGCAAATCAGAGACTAGTTTGTTTAAACAGACAGATGTACAGATGGACAATCGGGCTTTGGCTTAAGCACGACTGTTGGCGTTGATAGGGAAAATATATGCTTTATGGATCCGGAGATGTCTTCTTTGTTCTTTGCAATCTTATACAAATTTGGCAAAAATCATACGCTGGAGTGGGTCAAAATGCATATTTATTATTTGTTAATTAACAACACCAGCAATAAAAATTGCGCTAGATACATTAGTGTGGTATTTGCCGCCTGCTCAAATTTTCCCCAAGACACAATTAAAGCCCACATGTTTTTTTTATATAGAAAAAAGTTAGGCCCCTGTATACAGATAGCATGCTGTATAGTATATTGCTCTGTATACGTTTAATGCCTGCCAGCCCGTCATTATGCTTGAGCCTTGGCAGGACTCTCCTCCCCACTCTTGCTGCTGTTGTTGTTGCTTTTTGTGGGCTGCTTTTTTTAACAGCAATTTTTTGCTTTTATGAAATTTCAATTTTCATCGTCGGCTCCTGGGAAAACTCATATATCAAAATGTCGGCGCAAACAAAGCCCCAAAGTAAGTCGAATATGTGGGAGCGTGAGTGTGAGCTTGTGCGTGGGAGTGTGCCAAGTAATCAACATGAGAATGGAAGACCCAACTGACAAAAGAACACTGTACGGCGGAGGGGCAGGGGTAGCCATTGCCAATTAAACCAATAGATTTAAAAGCGATTTTCCACAGTGGAAAAGCGAATCGAATGTCGAGTGCCGAATGCATGCAATGCCATTTCGAGTGATTAAACAAACATAAAACTGGAACAGAAAAAAAAGAGAAGGACAGCAAAACAGAAAGAGAGAGACTAAGAGCGAGCTTTGGTAACTTGGTTGGCTCACTTGTTGCAATCGCTGCGCCGCGTGGCTAAACAAATACGCTGGCAACTTAGCGGATTACGTGCGGATATACAAAGCATCAATCTTTAAATATCAAGTGCACAGTATTGGTGCTCCCCCTACATGGCTTGTGGCCATGTCATAAATACATGTCAACTTAAAAAATAAGCGTGCCATCAGTCGACAGGTCTTTAAAAAGTCGTTAAGCCAACAAGTCATTTTAGGCAATGCAGACTTTAAATTATGCTCAAGTAATTTGTACATCAGATCTTGCTAAAAATCAGAATCAATGCCGAATCTAAAATACACAACTTTGAATTTTCCATCGCATGAAACAAAGTAAATGGGAAATAACTGCTTTGAAATAACTTGCAGAAAAGCAAATCTATTAAAACTAAGGTAAGTTATTTATTAAGAACATGGAATAAAGAAACAATTTTTGGAACGCTCAACATGAAAAGGAAACGGCCGCTATATAAAATGTCTTTTATCAACCGATTCTGGTATAAAACAAATAAATGTTAATATTTGACAAAAATCAACTCTTCATTGGATGGACGCACAGAAACTTCATACTTCAATGTGATATGCCCTTTACGAGGCGATCATGATATTCATTAGGCTAGGAGTTAGGTGCTTTGATTAAGGGATTTGACCGAGGGTTTAGTTGAATTTTCGAGCGAATGAGCTACACAAAGAAAAACACCTGGGATCACATATACGAATAAGTACTGAGTACAACAAATTAAGTCCGACTCTAGCCAAGTCGATGGAGCCTTGTCAGTCGGTACATCTGTATAACGCCTAGATCTTGGTGACTGAAAAAGCTAGAGCCACCAAATTTAAACCACAAATATTTTATTATTTGAAAACGCGTTTTATAAAATCAGTTTTAACATTCTGAATTTAGCATGCACTTCGAAAATCCATATTTTTAATCAGCTAAAACTTGAGTGTATCCGTTCTTACTTTTTAGACCATGGATTTTAAAAAAATACATGGTCTGTTGTGTTTGTCGAAATGTGCGTAGCAGGTAGAAGGAGGCATCTGCGACCCCATAAAGTATATGTGTTCTTGCTCAGGATCACTAGCCGAGTCGATAAAGCCATGTCTGTCTGTCCGTCTGTCCGTCTGTATGAACGCCTATATCTCAGAAACTAAAAAAGCTAGAGTCACCAAATTTGGTGACAACACTTATGTGAATCATACGTTGTAAAATTTTTATTAAAAATTGGGACACGCCTACTTCCGCCCCCGCAAATCGATAAGCCGTATAGCAAGTGTAATAACAAAGCTAGAGTATTCAGTTTTGGTGTGAATGATAACTGTCACCACCTAAACGATCGCTGAATTTGGTTCCGATCGGATAATGAACATAAAAGTTATTCAACGTTTCATATAGATTTGCACTACGTTCACTGCAAGTAAGCAAGCAGTGTTTTTTTCCAACCGCTTGGACTGCTTGGCGTCTAACTGAAAATTATATGTGTTGTTTATTATATTTCTTTGAAAAACACATTTACCAATAACAGTTTTCTAAATCTGATTTTTTTTTAACCTTGAAAAATCCATGGTCTTATACAGTCAACACTTGACTTGTTATTTTTCAATTTATAGAAAGGTCGAGAAATGTTTGTTTGATATCAAATTATATGATATTTAATACATTCGATAACATTAACGATACACTTTAAATTCTTTTCATAAGTTGGAAATACTTGTAGAATACAATTTTGATATTATAAAAGCTGATAATAAAATTAAATAATAAAAAAAATTAAGGAAAACTTTTTTTATCTATCTGTCCGAAAGTAGGAACTCAGAAATCCTAGCGGATAAAAAGGTTCGTCTATTTTTAAATCTTCTCAAATTTATCTCCCGTCGTCCTCGTAAATCAGTTATTTGTGGGTATTATGCGTAATTACGAATGCGGTAGAGGCCTCTCTTCTAAACCTCGATTGGATCAAATATGTAATAAATACAGAACCTGTTCATTTCAACGTTTTCCGTAGCTCCGAGCAGCAATGCCTGCGCCGCTTCCCCACAAATGCCGTCGACGACGCTTTGCCTTTGGGAAATGTTTGTTAATTTGTAGCGTAGGATATTTTAGTGTCGGGCATGTTCGACTGTGGCTTTTGTTACTTGTTTTTTCTGAATTTGTTTACAATTATAGAGAGAATGTTGAAAAAGCTTGCAATAAATTGAAATGTATTTAAGCAAAACTACATGTCCACGATGTAAATGTCCACGATGTAAAATATGCAGGGAGACGGCTTGCCATTCGCATTCACAATTTTCTGTCCATAATTGGCTCATTAAAAATTAATTTGGCATACGCAGAATTCTGATACCGGCCGCTAACCGAACACGAACGATGACCAAATAATTTATCAAATCATTTTTGCGAACAAACATAATAACGAATTAGCACAGTTACAGTGGGGACGACCCGTAACAATGCCAGCTGTAAATTCTGCAGCACCTATCAATAGAGCGCTGTATTTGGTGAGCAAAAAGAATGTGAATTCAATTCGTTGCCATTACTCAGCGCTCGCTTGAGTTGTTCCACCGCTTATACTCAGACACAAGACCAACAAGTACCAATAGAAATATTGGCCCCGTAAGCCAGCCCACTAATGATTAAATCGATATCTTTATCTGTATATCTGTATCTGGGCATCTAGCTCACATTCTGTCTGGCTCCGCCTCAACCTTAATTTCCGTTTCCGTCTTTCTCCTTCTCCGCCTCCATTTCCATCAGCTAACTCGCTGCTATCGACTGTTGCTTGGATATCGCCCCATTTGTCTGGCATGAGAACTGCGCCTGTCAATCTTTAAAGATGTGTCTGATAAATTGCTGCAATTTGTTTGCTCCGCAAATTTGTTTGCCAACTTCTTTAGCGCACCAAGCACAGGCAAAACCTTATAACAGTCAAAAAATACTGAGCGAGATCAATGAGTCTTAGCGTAATAAGCCGCGTGGACGTCGCATTTAAATTATTAAAAAAATTATGCAAATTGTAAAATTGTAAAATTTACGAAATGTGCGGGTCGCGTTAAAAAATCCTTTCTCTCAATCCTCTTTTCGATGTACCTTGCACACTCTCCCGCAGCGAGTGTGTGTGCCTGTGTGCAATAAAATTCATGTCAAACTGCAAGCGCGCTGTGGCAATTTGATTATTTCATGTCAAAATGGAAAACATTTTGCTCTTCTTTTTTCCGCGTATTGTTTCCTGTTGTTTCTATACCATTCAACCATGGAAAATGGTCAGAAATGGTATACTAAGTTTGCGCAAATTTATGTAACAGCCAGAAGGAGGCGTGGCAGACTCCACAAAGAACATATATTCTGAATCCGTGTCATTAGCCAAGTCGATTAAGCACTGTCCGTTTGAACGTCTGAATCTAAGCTATTACACAAGCTAGACACCAAATTTCACATGAACGTTTCTGTTTACTTTTAATTTCGCGCCCACCGCCTACGCAAATCGAAAATTTACGATTATTAGCCAATGTATTGAAACAGCTTTCTCCTTTCGTATGAACAAAGATGAACCCAATATAAATTTTTTCCCCAAATTACAATCTAATCGGACAATCTAATCGTGACGATGATGTCACGACGCGCAGCACAGGGGCAAGGGACATGGATAACTTCTGTGTTTATCGTCCTATTGGATTGTAATTTGGGGAATAAATTTATATTGCAATTATTTATGCTTATATCAAAGCAGGAAGCTGTAACTTCAATACTTATCCTGATAATCGAAAATTATCGATTTGCGTGGGCGGTGGGCGTGTCATCAAAAATTGAAAATAAACTCGATCTACCTATGGTATACAGGAACCTTCATGTGAAATATGGTTCCTAGCTTTTGTAATAGCTGAGAACTAAACGTTCAAACGAACAGAAAGGCAGACGGACATGGCTCAATCGACTCAGCTAGTAATCCTGAGTCAGAATATATACACTTTGTGGGGTCTGCCACGCCTCCTTCTGCCTGTTAGATTCATTTGCATAAACTTAGTATACCATTTTCGACCATTTTCAATGGTCGAATGGTATAAAAAGCGCAGAATTTGGGGCCAAGAAATAATGGATGCTTTTGCGGATGACAAAAAATATTTTCACTGCGGAAAAAAAATGAATATTCGACATTTCTCTGGGAAATGTTCTTTCAGGTTTTTAAGCCTCCTCCACCGTTAGCTACTGGTTATACGACGTGTTCGCAACTTTAGTTGTGAGTTGGCTAATTATATGGACAACTACACAGCTAAATATGCTAACTATGCGGCAAATGTTCAACCTAATTGCCACAGCTCTTAGGTAATCCCTTGGTAATTTTCCTTACTTTTACCTCAATTTAGCTCAATCAATTGGTAATTTTTGGTAATTTCCATTTCCCAATTTTGTAAACCGACGTCGCGACGATGCAACAATAAAACAATAAACAAATTATTGATTACTTTAGCTTGTTCTTAGTCTTAATGCTTGATTTACTTCAATTACATTTTGCACTTACAAATGATTAATTGGCGAACAGGATAGATGGCAAGCAGGTACACGCCCAGGCGCGCGTTTTCAAAAATTAAACACACGTTTAAATGCGTGTCACCCAATAAACATGAGTGTGTACGTGGCCTTATATGTGTCAGTATTCGACTTTCACAAGAAATTACCATCAAATGCGTACACCGCCTTCGCATCCGCACTCAGTTTGAGTTTTTGCCTCGAGTCACAATTGGAAAATCAAATAAATAAGTACGTTGCCTGCTGAAAAGTTGCCTAAGCTTCGCCAACGTCCGTCTTTTGTTCTATTCGTTCGTCTATTTATATGGATATTTACATGCTAACACACAGACACAGAAACATGCGTACATTATTATTAATTAAAGTGCGCGCGCCCTCTCGAAAGTCCCTGCTAATGAATTGCCTCAAATTAGGTCGTGCAGCTACGGTACGACTCGAGAAGACCACACACGCACCTTCACGCCCAAACATGAATTGTAAGGCCTTAGGGCAAACGGCTTTTCAGCTTTTTGGTGTGTGCTGGAAAGCAACTGTAAACTCTTCCTTTTACTCACGCACACACCTTTGCAACATTCTCTTGAGCGTTTTAGTTGCAAATTAAATTGGCAACTCGCCCCGTTTAAGCACCAATTACACGTGCCAGGCCATAAAAAAGCCAAGCAACTGGAAAATGCTATAAATAAATAGCGGAAGGGTAGGAAAAATAAAATGTATGCACAGAAAACTCATTAAAGCAGATTGAAATGAAAAGCACATCGATCTAATTAAAATGTTTAATTTACATTCTCAAAAGTAAGGTTAGTTTTGCATTCAACGAAAGCGAACTTAATTAATATAACATTTATTCATATATGTAATCCAACCAATTGCAATAAATATATTATTTAGAATTATATTAAATTGTTGCCAACTTCTTATTCAGTCTGGAGTTCTCCGAAAGTTTGTTTGTCTACCGCCACGAAATCAAAAGTCTGCAGTAAAGAAAGAGCCCAAAAAAGAAGGCAACAGTTTTTGATTCGAAAACTTTTTTACGACAGACCAACAACCTTTTAAAGGGGATTTTACAGCGTTTACAGCGCGAGCAGAAAAACGTAACAATAATAAATGATGCTGCCCAGCTTTAACGTTCAGTTCATAAAAAATGATAAGATGAGTGCGAGCACAAATGAGAAATGTGTTCAGGGCCGTTAACGATATATTTATAAATGAACACAAATGAACAAAGAAGGCGGCTTTGTCGGCAGAGTCGGCACGGCACACTGCCAGCAATTTGCCACAAGAGCGACTCACGAAAATTTTAGCCATCAAATGATTTTAATCAGAAAGGACTAAAAGCAAAGCCCGAGATGAAGCTAGCGGGAAACAAAAAAAATAGAAAAACACACTGAAAATAAAACGAAGCAAAGACAAGTGGAACAGGAAGGGAAACAGACGCAAACAAGTTATTATTATAATACCCTGACTGAATGACAGCTGAGGGCCGCAACTTTATACAAACATATACAAAACTGTCGAGACGAAGATTAATATTAAGTAATACACCCAAGCAGACACACACACACTGGAAGATGATAGGCGGTCACAACAAACACAAGAAAGTTTTTCAATAAAAATGAAAATGCGCAGACAATTAAAACTTTTCACTTGCCTCGTCTGGCGTCGTAACACGTCACACAATTATCACCGTTGCCACCGACTCCGCCAACTAACACACTACTTGTTTGCTAAGTGATGCCAAAGACAAAATTAACATATCACACAACATAGCGACAGCAACAGTGATTCGAACAGCATCCGCATTCTCATCCGCAGTTACCTGCAGTAATTTACCGTTCGCTCGTCTCGTCTCACGTGAGCAATAGCCGGCGCAAACATCTTGCAACTTGCGAGGCGGCAACGGCAAAGGACATCTGCGTTATGTGCGGCCCAACATCGTAGTCGACTTACCATCGTTGCTGCTACCGTCGTATTGTGACGGCAGACAAGCTTCGGTGCTGCTGTTCGGCAGTTCAGAAACGACGCAACGCTCGGCTAACCATTTTTATTTAGTGCTTTCTGCATGCATGTGTGCGAGTGTGTGTGAGTCTGTCAGTGTGGCAATGTGTGCGGCAACTGTTGCTCTTTTTCAAGTTTATTGGCTCACAAGTGTCAAGGGAAGTACGTAGTAATGGGAACGTGTTGCCAAAGCCAAAGCCAGCAGCAAAAGGCAGCTCGCCGAACAAACGCCGCTCCGTTGCTGTGTACACAGCAGAAATTGTAGTAGAAAGCGGACAAAATAGTAGCAGCAATTTTGCTCAATAGGATGCAGCGGTGCCAGATAGTTGGCCATTTCAACAACAGTCAGATTTTAGGAAAATAATACAGAAAAGTGTTGAAAAACTTTTTCGTTTCAGCAATATTTATATAGTTCATTTGTAAATTTACAGATTTAATTATTTGAAAACATATATTTTTGTATGTATTACATATATATTATATATAGTTATAATTAAAACAATAGGAGGCAGATAAAGTGTGATAAAATCAGATAATTTCTTTCGAAACTGGGCGAATGGTATCTTACTGTCGGGTGCGCTCGACTGTATCTTTCCTTACTTGTTACCTTTTTGTTTTTATAAGTTAGAAAAAGTCTTAAAATATAACTTGAATTTATTTAACTTAATATTTGATTGAGATCGTTATGGCCTCTCTCACTTACTTCGCCATCGTCAATTTTCTTCTTATTATAACATTCGACCATTGAAAATGGAAAAAAAGGTATCTTAAGTTTGTGCAAATGTATGTAACAGACAGAAGAAAGCATGGCAGACCCCATATATATTCTTGCTGAGCGAGTCGGTTGAGCCATGTCCGTCTGTCTGTTCGTCTGTCTGTCTGTCTGCCTGGCTGCCTGTTTGAACGCACGGATCTCAGCTATTATAAAAGCTAGAAACACCTAATTCAGTGTGAAGTGGTTTATTAATATCATACGCTTAACAAGTTTATTTTAAGTTCTGGATCCCACGCCTGAAAATCTAAAGTACAATTTTAAATTTGATTTAAAATAGAAATTTTAAGGTTACTTTATGCTTTGGCGTAAAAGCAAGTAAGCATGATATCTTCGCGAATGGCGCCATCTTTTTAAAGATTGATTTAAAAGGAAACCGTTGCAAATGTGAAGAAATTCTCGTTGGAATTCAAGATAACGGCTTTTAAAAATTGTCGAATGGTATTTTACTATCGGGCGTTCTTGAGCGTAGCTTTCCTTACTTGTCATGTTTTAAGCTTTTGCACGCGTTCAATTTCAGCTTTATTTGTTATGAGTGGACCCTGAGAAACACACAGACAGGCAGGCAGGCCTACGGCCACCCGAACGTGTCGGTCATGACCGCGACTAAAGCTTTAGCTTCATCTACGGTTAGTGCGACTACTACAGCTGTCTTCTGTCTCTTATCGGACCGGGCAGTCGTAAAAAATGTGAGCAGATGAAATTATAGTAAGCAGCATATGTTCTACACACTAGTGCACACTCACTCCAACACAGACAGAGAGACACACACACACGAGCTTGCACATAGGTAGACACAGATGTTTCTGCTCAAAGCATGCAAATGGAGAACCCGGGTTACCTCAAGACGTACTTAGGCTGTGGCTAAGGGGCCAACTATGGCTCGCGACTCCCAAGGGTACTATGTGTGTGTCTGCGTAGGTGCGTGTTGCCATTTCCTATCTCCCTATCTGTTTACGTTTTTGGTGAAATTGCTTCGTTTATGAACGCGACTGCAATTGTAAGCTCTAAGATTTTTTGTGTTTTATGTGCTCAGTCAACGAAAACGACAATGGCAAAGTCGATGGCGACAACGACAAGATGAAAACAACAGATGAAGGAAAGCTACAGTCGAGCGCACCCGACATTAAGATACCATTTGCCCAGTTTCGAAAGAAATGATCACACTTTTATTTCCTCTGCCCAAGTTCATATGCCACCTATTGTTTAAATTAGATATATCTTTGAATGGTCTAATGGTATAATGAAAGCACGAATGATAAAAGACACTGCAGACAGAAGACACCTTAAAGGATGCGACACACAAACAACGCAACAATCAGGAAAGGAGAAGCGAGCTTGACGGCAGCCTCTGCAATCGGAGACTAGGCCAGAGCCTGTTCGCAGTGGTTAAGGATTAGGGATGGGGATGGGGGATGGCAATGGAGGAAGGAAACAAGGGGGATACCCTTCAATGCTCAACGACGCGGAAAATGTAAGAATGTGTAAGGACACGCATAATTGAAATTCAATGTTTAAGCTTCACTTTTGTACAAGTCTATGCAGTTCATGTTTTAGTTTGTTCCAATTAGAAATTAATTTGGAAGTCCCCAGTGCCAGTCCTAGTCAGCATTTATGACATACCTAGGTATATGCGCAGCTGAATGCTTCGTCTTTATAGCCTCATAAACAGGCGTTTTTTTTTTTTTTTTACTTTTCTTCACTAATATACACGACAGAGAACAAGAACATATATATTAATGAGAGTACACATGCACATGTGGGTACGCATGTGTGTGTGCGTATTGGATCCTTATCTCTTTAGACTGCGAGACATCTTTAATAGCCGCACGTGAAGCTGTGTCACGTCTACGAGTAATTAATCGCGCAAACACTCACGCGCGCATCCATTTGTCACTAAAATAATAGACGGTTCGGTTAGATTCGATTCGCTAAGGTTTTCCACTGCACAACTTTTACTGCACTGGCCCAGGGCGCGCACTCCGCTCCGGCACGTTGTGAACTCGCCAACAACAATCTAGGCACTGAAGCTCAGTCGTAACGAGTCCTGGATACCTTAAGCACACACACACACACACACAGAGAGAAGTTCAGGTGAAGCAGTAAAGTGGCGCATGGCTTTGCCTGGGTCGCGAGAAGGGTGAGCTGCAGAGCTTATAACTGTTGCTCCATGAGAGAGCGACCCACAGAGAGAGCGAGAGATTGCCAGTGTTGCCGTGCTGCGCGCACCCTCGAAACTGTTGCGCCTGCTGCTGTTGCACTGTAGTGGGGCAATGGTTATAATAATAAGCGTAAAAGCTTTCGTGACATAGTTTTGTTCGCACTTCGAAGCTTTTACGCGACGCTATGCGGGCGCGTTTGTTTATATTTTCTATACAGCCCAATTGCACACACGCACACATAAACTTAAGCACGCAGACAAAGAGAGAGAGACACACACTTAGCCATTGTTCGGAGCACTTGAAGCAAAGTTTTTGTTTGGTCGCCTGAAAAATGGCGTCGCTTGACCTCAGTCTTGAATGTCTATGTGTCTGTGTCTATGTGTGTATGTGTGTACGAGTGCTTGGGTCGGTGGTTGTTTTCTTGGCGTGCGCCTTTATTTCTTCCCGCAACGAATGAGTTAATTTCATGTTACACCAGGCCAGAAGTAAAGCTCATTTCTTATCCCGACGACAAGCAAACAACAATTTCAGGCTCTTTCCATTAAAGTTTCGTTAAAAACGGCAAAAAAATGGTAAAAACTCAAACTGCAGAAGAAGTTTGCATGCACTTGCAAATGTGTGACCGTATTTATGGTGTAAATTTGTTACGCGGCTTCATAAGCGAAAAAGGCCCCCCGTAAATAATAATAAGCATATTTTGGTTTGCTTATCAAACAATGGTATAATATTAAAACAATTAATGATTGTAAACAAAATATGCGTCGGTTTTTTTGCTGTATTTGGACTACTGTGCGCATTCGTCTGCTACTGCTACTATCCATGATGGAAGCCCTGCGAAATGGCTATCAAATTAAATTGTAATTAGTCATTAGGCTCTTCGGCACCGCAGCCAGCTCGTGCTAAGCGGCTTGTAAGTACGTTCTCGGCAACAGAGGCAGCTTCGGCAGTAAAATATTCAGCCAATTAATAACGAGACCAGATAAAAGTCGGTTGGGGCATTAAGGAAAACGTTGGGGCTGCATAAAAACCAAACAAAAAACACGTTAACAAAACAAAGCGGGAACATCTTGTCAACAAGAATTAACCATAAAACTGTATGAACATATGTACTATATGTATGTATTTATAAGAATTAATTGAACTTATTGAGTTGTGATTCGTGTATTTGCTGCAATTACGCTAAATGGAAAATAAAACGGGCCGACACATGCCCGACTATCCGACTACAAACTCCCACTCGAGCTGGAAGCATTAGCAGCGTGTAGGGAAATAATTTATTTATTAACGAACTTCAACGTGCATTCATCATTCAACAGAAGTCAGATCAACAACCTTTTGGCAAAGTGACCATATACATATTTTAATTAAAAGGCTTTTATAAGGAAACCAAAGAAGATTCCACATTTTTGTTGTATGGACTCCCTCAAATTTTCATAAATATTTTTAAACAACGCATATTGTGTTGTGTATGAACAAATTATCTATGCACAGCATCAACTCGTTCGCATACCGCAAATAGAACAAGTAAAAAAAACTACAGTCGAGCGCACCCATCAGTAAGATACCATTCGCCCAGATTCGTAACAAATGATCACACTTTTATTTTCTCTGCACAAATTCATCATTAAATTAGAGCTATGTATCTTTGAATAGCGCCATGAAATGAAAACGTCATATCAATCAGCTTTACACACGCTACGGCTAATTCGAAGCATGGCGACAATGGCGTCACAATATGCTGCAAGGAAGCAAGCAGCGGAACTACGAAAAACGTTTTATTGAATCACTTTTGTGTTTATAATTTGGAATATATATGCATATAGTATATATCTATATATGTGTAAAAACAAAAAGTTAAACTTTAATACTTTCGTTACGAAATAAACTCAAAAATTTATTAATTAATTTTCAGGGGCGGTAGCATCTCAAATTTAAAATAAACTCCAGGAGCTTGTGATGTTTATATATCATTATACCAAATTTGTTGTGTCTAGCTTTTATTATCTGAGATCTGAGTGTTCACACAGACGCGTGACGGACAGACGGACGGACATGGATCAATCGACTCGTTTAGTAATCCTGAGTCAGAATATATATATTTTGTGGGGTCTGCCACGCCTCCCTTTGCCGATTAAATACATTTGCACAAATTTAGTATACCATTTTTGACCATTTTCAATGGTCAAATGGTATAAAAACGTACATACTTCCCTCACACACATATAGTGCGGGCTTAGATTAGCACACTATACTTTTTATACCCGCTACTCATAGAGTAGAAGGGTATTATAACTTTGTTCAAACAGAAAATGTATGTAACAGGCAGAAGGAGACACCTCCGACCCCATAAAGTATATATATTCTGGCTCAGGATCAACAGCCGAGTCGATATAGCCATGTCCGTCTGTCTGTCCGTGTGAAAATCTAGATCTCAGCTATTATAAGAGCTAGGACTACCAAATTTGGTGACAATATGTGTTATTATTGCACGCTGATCAAGTTTATTTTGGATTTTGGCCACGCCCCCTTCCGCCCCCGTAAATCGGAAAAACATTGATTACAAGTGCAATTTTGATGCCATATTGTTCATTTTTGGTTTACATGATAACTATAGCTAGCCAAATGATCTCTGAAATTTGGTAACAATCGGATAATAAAAACAGAAGTTATTCAGCTTAACGTTTTCCATAGCTGTAAGCAGCGCTGCCGGCAGCGCTGCTTGCAGCATTGTGCCGAATCGTGTGTGCGTGTACGGTGGTGAAATGGGTTAAGTTGTGGACTGCAAAACGAACAGTACTATTGTGCATTTACGGGTTCGAGTCCCGCCCGCATCAAAAATTAAATGTGTGCAAAAATGTTTTTTTTTTTTTATTTTATATTTTGACTTTGCATAAATATTATAAGTCCATAGCCTTTTACGGTCAAAATTTGATTGTAGCCGTGTTTTTGTTCCGCAAATAAATGATGTACGAGCAGCTGGGTAGCGGGTATATTACAGTCGAGCACACTCGACTGTAGCTTTCTTACTTGTTTTATTTTAGATTTTGACTTTGCATAAATATTGTAAGTCCATAGCCTTTTACGGTCAAAATATGATTGTAGCCGTTTTTTTTTTTTTCCGCAAATAAATGATGTACGAGCAGCTGGGTAGCGGGTATATTACAGTCGAGCACACTCGAATGTAGCTTTCTTACTTGTTTTTAATTCCTTTGCTGCCCTGTTGAATTTTCTTTTGTCAACTGGACTTCGCGTAGATTGCTAAATTTTTCGAAGTTTCCTTTTTTCAGCAACTTGTGCTCTCAGTTCTAGAGGTAGAAATGTGTGTCTGATTTGATTTTCGTTTGGTGGTGGTGTGAACATGCGTCCAGCTGCATGGATTGAGTTGGTGAATGCCTCAATTGCAAGATCAACTTCATCACCTGATTTAAGCGATATGTCTAGACAAGTTCGGTCTTCAAGCCAGTTTTTAAAAGCACTTATGTTCGTTTTTGCTTTATTATTCTATTTTGCGGGGTTAGTTGGCCAGTACGGCTTGCCCGTAGATAAGGTTGAGAACTTATTGTTGGTTATGCATTTATACAGTTCAGCACCTTTTGGATTTACTATTCTCGATCCCCACCATGGGTGTTTGGCATTATAGTCGCCCCCGGCAATAAAGCATCTGCCAAGTGCTTGAAAGAGAGAATTAAAGTTGTCAAGCTTGCAAGGATATCTTGGTGGTAGGTACACTGCAGCCACGAAGATATTTGCATGTATACATTGAATTTGGATCGCTGCAACTTGCATATTGTTTGTGCTGATGCTGTCTAGTGTTTTATATTTTAAGTTTCTTTTAACAATAACTGCACATCCACCTTGTGCTCTACCTGATGGGTGATTAGTATTTACTATATCGTACCCATTAATGGCTATATAATTTTTCTTTGTAAAATGTGTTTCTGATATAAGTACTATGTCAATGTTGTTAGTTTTAATAAATAGAGTTATTTCATTTCGATGATTGGAAAGCCCATTGGCATTCCATATGGCTATACGAAGATCTACTTGCATAATTTATTTACAAGCAACATTATCATGTTGAGTAGATTGGTTGTAAGCTCTGATTGTTTTATTAATAGTTGCTCAATTCTATCTAGTGCTTATTTTTCTTGTGGTAAAGTCTCACCTCGTACCACTTGCGCATAATTTAGTTGGTTAGAGTAAACGTTTTCTTGGTTTGGCCTTGTCAGAATATTTGTTGTCAGATTCTGTCGATCACGAACTACAGTTGGTGCTTGCCTGGCTTTGGATGCATTAGTCTGGTGTTTGGCGATGTCTTGATAGATTCTGCAACCTTTATAACTAGCAGCATGATTTTCATGGCAGTTGGCACATGTGGCTGGTGCATTCTTTTCCTTTGGACAGTTTACGCTTGGGTGATTCTGAGCACATTTAACGCACTTGAATGTTTTATTGCAGTAAGTCTTTGTGTGCCCGAATTCTTGGCATAGAAAACGTTGCACCATGTCACTCACTTTCCTTGGTGGTTCTATAGTTACAATTGCATTATTAATGTGCCTGATTTTGTAGATTTCCGTGTTATTGTTTTGTGGTTCCAATTCTATAAAGAACATTGGTAGTGGTTCCTTGGTAATACGACTTTGAATGTTATGAATCCCCCTAACTGCATGGCCTTCAGATTCTAGAGCTTCCTTTATAGTTTCAACTTTTGTAGAGTGATGAATGTTTTTGGCTACAACCCTAAATGCACTTTCCTGTTTGAGCTGAAATGTATGATAGCTTATCTTATCTATCTTCAGAACTTTTACTACGTCCCTAAATTTTTCGACGCTCTTCACCATAATTCGAACATGTCCGTCTCGTTGTGATTTATAAGTGAAATGACTAGCGCTTATATATGGCTTGAGGTATTGGAGAAATCCGTTTATATCACTCACATTGGACACGAAAATTGGTGGTGGTTTTTCGGAGGGCAAATCTTTATCCATTTCCTCATCCAGTGTTGGGTTCGTTGTTGTAGGGTTAGGTGCTTCATCATCCGTGTCTGCCAATAGGGCAAAATGGTTAGCATTTCTAGATGTACCGGGTCCAAAATCTATGGCTGAAATTTTTCTCGTCATAACTGGGGAGTTCTCGTTTTTTCGCTTAATTGAGTGTGGATTAGTTGGCACCTTTTGCCACGCAAAATTATTGCTTTCACCAGCTCCGTTTGAAGTCATAGTTTTGCTGCTTAATAGCAGCTAAGCTGCAGTCTCTTATCAGTTTTTGTGTTTAGCTTGTTGGTTTTGCTTATTGGTTTTTTGCTTATTGGGTTTGCTTATTGATCTTGATTTTTGTCTGTGCGTTTGCGCGACCGTACTCTTTGAGAGTGTGATAGAGACTCAGCACACTATACGTGCCAAAATTAGTTAACTTTATTGTGTTACACACACACACGCACACAACGCGCACACACACGCACCTCAATATGCCAAGCATTTGTTCGAATTTGATTACTTAGCGGGCGCGCCGTAACGGTAACCAGGTTGGAGTTACAGCCCCAACCGAATGGCGGCAGTGCTGTGACAGGATATGATTATGTGTGTGTGCGCATATGTGTGAGTGTGCATTTTTGTTACTTGTTATATATTCTGCAACCATTATTTCTTTCATTTACTCGAATTTTCCTTTATTGTTGTTTGCTCGAGTGCGCCATATGTGTCGGAAAACTCCATGTAGGCAGGCACGCACACTCACTCACATACATACAAAACACACAGACCACACTCGCATTGATGGCGTGCTTCTTTTACTTGTATATGAAGCGACGACTGCGGTCTATGCGCTGTGCTGCATTGGGCGCCCTAATGCCTTGGCGATTTTTAACATTCGAGTATGGTCGACTGTTATATACCCGCTACCCAGCTGCTCGTTCACCAATATTGTTTGCAAAACAATAATGAACGGCAACAATTACATTTTGACCAAAACAGGCCTTGAACTTATAATATTGATGCAAATCCAGATCTAAAATAATATAAATAGTTTTTACGGGGGTCTGAAGGAGGCGTGGTCAAAATCCAAAACAAACTGAATCAGCGTGCAATGATGACACAAGCTGTCGCCAAATTTGGTAGTCCTTATAATAGCTGAAATCTACGTGTTCATAAGGACAGACAGACAGACATGGCTATATCGACTAGGCTGTTGATTTTGAGCCATTTTTGGCTTGAACAAAGTTATAATACCCATCTACTCTTTGATTAGCGGGTATAAAAAGGTGCGGAATTAGCCACCATTCTAACTGACCGTCCGTCGTGGGCGTCGTCGTCGCCTGCCCGAAACGCCCCGTAAAAACACTTACCAAAGGTTGTTGGGCTCCCCGTGCCATTGTGAGGAGAGCTCAATATGTACGTTGCTTATGCCCCAAACCTAGTAATAATCAGCAAAAAAAGATAAAAATACAATTATAGCATGTTTACCAATTTCTAAATCAAATCAAGCAACATAATTAAATTAACATTTTCATAGTTATAGTAAAAGAGATAACTCTCAAAAATAATTTTAAACAACAACTTGACGACAACTAAGAGAGGACGTGTAGTGTTGCCAGATGGAGAATAATGGTTAAATGCCATTCACAGGAAAACGAGAAAACAACGTCAACAAAAACACTCACTGACTTGCATTTACACATATGCAAATCTGTAAAGTGTACGTAGCGCAGTGCAGCTAAATCAAATAAAGAAAACGTAATTTCAAAAATAAAGTGGTCGCTCATTTAAACGAATAAATTGCAAGCACACAGTCAGTGTCAAGAATCTACGGACACAGACTATTCGGTGTCGCTGTTGCCGTTGTCGTCGCCGTTGTCACCGACTGCACTTGCAGTCGTCAACAGGCCAGCAACTGGCCAAGCAGCGACGAACCTTATCGACGAGCACAATAACTAACCAAATCGGAGCCACACAAATAGACTAGGAAATTAAATTGGCACTAGCAGTTTCCCAGTGTTGCTGCTGCGGTCGCCGCAGCAGTTCTAAAAACTTGGCATGTCCTACTTTATGCACAGTCCAAACAACGATTTAGTTAATCTCAATGTGGGCGGTCAACGGTAAGTAGAATACTGATTAAAGTGAAAGCTCCGACTTTGAGAACGAACACAAAGCAACACAAAAGACTATAAACGACAATCGAAAATCAAGAATCGTAAAATGGAGTTCCAATGTTTCAGCTTGTTATCTTCAAACTTAACAATTTTTCCCATTGCAGTTTCTCGACGTCGAAGCAAACGCTTACGTGGATACCTGACACTTTCTTTACAGCTCTTTTAAGTGGGCGCATTTCAAGCCTACGCGATGAGCATAATGCAATCTTCATTGATCGCGACCCCACGCTGTTCTCCATCATTCTGAACTATTTGCGGACCAAAGATATTGACATCAAAAACTGTGAAATACGCGCTCTACGTCACGAGGCAGAGTACTATGGCATAACACCGTTGACCAAGAGACTGGCATTGTGCGAGGACCTTAATCACTCCTCGTGTGGTGATGTGCTCTTTTATGGGTTTCTGGCAGCTCCGGCCATGCCGCCAATTGACAACCTACAGGCCACAATGGAATCTGCATCCAGTCCCATGGAGCCATACGCGACGACTTCTGGCAATGGAGCTTCCACAGGAAATGCAAGACCCGGTTCTATGGTCCGTGTGCCGGAGTCGTCGTCGGCTTCATCGCGTCATTCCTCCACACATTCACGCAACTCTTCCTGGGACTTGCGTTGCGGCCGCACATCTAACGTCGCATCCAGTTTAAATGCGGCACCCGTTGCACCGCCAACTGCTTGGAACACAGCCGGCGGACATTCACGCAATGCTTCACTCGATTTTATGCGACACTCCCGCAATTCCTCTGCTGATTTAAATAAGGTGATCAGAAATGAAGTTGGACTCGTCTTTAGTCCGACACAGAGCTCGAATTGGACCCCGCCACTCCGAGTGCAAATCATCAAGGCACATCAGAACTGGATTGCAGTTGCCTATGTGCACTTTGTCACCTGTTATCGTGTCAAGGATTCGAATGGTTGGCAGCATGTGTTTACCTCCCCACACATTGATGCCACCATCGAGCGCATTGCAATCAACTCAAAGGTAAACACATCCACCGCCGAACCGATGCCTAGCAAGATGATTGCCATATCATACGGCAGCCAAATTCGACTTTGGAGCATACAGGAACGTGGAAACAAGTCCGACATTGGCACATTCAATCTGAATGTGCGCGTAGAGTATTTGTTTTTCATTGGCAGCCAGTTGGTAGCGTTATCTTCTTCAGGAAAAATTGGCGTGTGGCACGCCATGACACAGCACTGGCAAATCCAGGATGTTGTTCCGGTCTTGTCCTTTGATTCGGCTGGCTCTTTTCTACTACTTGGCTGCAATAATGGTTCTATTTACTATATTGGTAATTTTACAAAAATAATCCTAAGAATTACTTATTGATATATTCTTGTTTAGATATGCAAAAGTTCCCGTTGCGTATGAAAGACAACGATTTGCTGGTTACCGAACTATACAAAGACGCCAACATGGATCCAATTACTGCGATCTCGGTGTATCTCACTCCAAAGACGTCAAGCATCAGCGGCAACTGGATAGAGATTGCCTACGGCACCAAATCAGGAGCTGTGCGCATCATTGTGCAGCACCCAGAGACAGCCGGCCATGGACCGCATCTCTTCGAGACATTCTTTGTGCACCAAAGTCCCATTACAAAAGTAAAAAAAAAATGGATGTAATTAAATAATAGTCATTAAATTTCGTTCCAATTGTTGCAGGTGATGCTCTCTGAAAAGTATTTGGTATCTGTTTGCAGTGAGTATCATCATGTGCGCACCTGGAGTCTGACTCGCTTCCGTGGCATGCTCTCCACGCAGCCGGGCTCAACACCGGAGGCTTCCTTTAAGATTGTCTCACTGGAGGCAACCGATAGCAACTACAGCTACGCGGCCGGCAATGATTTCGGACCCTACGGGGACTACGATGACATGATATTTGTGCAGAAGGTTGTGCCCGAGACGAATCAGTTATACGTCCGTCTGGCATCCAATGGCAATCGAGTATGTGTGGTGCGTTCTGTAGACGGATCGACCATTTCAGCATTTTGTGTTCACGAGTGTGAAGTGTCCTCGCGCATGGGATCGCGCTTCATCCTCACCGGCCACTGCAATGGCGCAATTCAAATGTGGGATTTGACTACGGCACTGGCGCTGCTCTCCAAGGATGAGCCACAGCAGAAAACCTCTGGCGGACCCGACACCAATGAGCTTCTCCGCCTACTTGACCAGTGTGAAATCAGCAATTCATCATGCTCAACACCTTGTATGTCACCGTGTCTATCGGCTGTGGGCGGCGGCATGGCCACCTCCATAGCGCGCATGAAGGCTAGCAACATTGCGCTGCTGAATCGAGAACCCAGTCAGCAGCAGCAACAGCCAGTGCCAATCCAACCGCCGCCACAGCCAGCAGCATTCCTTGCCCAGGTGCTGCAGCAGCAACCAGCACCTAACCAGGCACTACCTATTGTGCCCATTAACGTTCAGCAGTTGCAGCAACAGCAGCTGCTTCCTGTGGCAATGGTGCCAGTTGCTGCAGCAGCTGCTGGGCACCCCGAAGACGATAACAACGAATGAAACGTGGAAGCGGCTTCTTCTGCGCTTGTCGGGCGCGTTTCATCGTATACATTTCAAAGATGTAGTTTTATTTTTGATTATCAATATATATTCCTGCAGTTTGTGCTCTGGGCCCTCATCTACGTGTGGGTAATGCGGTCGCTCGTCGGCAACCCGCAGCGGAACGCGAAAGACTCTGACAGCACGGCCGCTGGCATCAACTGGCTGCATCCGGCATTTACCTAAATCAATTAATAATCTCCCCTATATATATGTATACCTTTATATACCTATTACTATTGTGCTCGATATGGTTGCAAATGCAATTTATGCTCATAATGTTACCCGTAGTCGCAGTTTGTCTCACGTTTGTCCGTATGTTTGACTGGGCTTGCGTCGGGGTTCTGTAATATGAAAATTGGCTTATAAAACGAAGAAAACATACATATACATATAAAGCTTCTGAGAAATAAATAAACTATTAAAGTCATCAATAATTTATTTAACTTTTAGCGTAAATCTTTTGATGATTGATTACTTAGAAGTTTATCTTTATTAAAGTCATCAATAATTTATTTAACTTTTAGCGTAAATCTTTTGATGATTGATTGATTGACTTGGAAGTTTATCTTTGAATCAAATAATGGGTTATACATATACATATGTCTGTCTGCAACATCAACAAAGTAAAAAGCAGCAAAAATGCGAAAATATCAAAATTTACATCATATAATTTTAAATTTTTTCTTGCTTTCCTTTGTTTAATATCCGTGTTTACCAATGCCCATCAATAACGCGACTCTCTTATCAATTCAAACACAAAAAAAAAAATCGTTTTAAATCACGCGCTTTGTTCACCCTTCAATTGAACTAAAATAGGATGCACTGGTATGTATGTGGATGTACTCATAGTACAAACTTATTTACATTGGAGCATATTAATGACTGCCCCAAGCTGTTTGCATATAAATATCGAATTTAATATACAAATACTTTATACACGGAGTTCTTTTGTTATTTTTCTAACTTAGTCTGTGGTAAATAAACTAGGTCTAAAAACATACCGATATGAAGCATGCTACGCTTATTGTGTGTACCTCTCCAATCCTATCCCATTTATTCTGTCCACTTCAACTCGTTGTCTGGGCTATGGAGTCTTAAAACTTTAATCAAAGATTTGCAGCTACGAGAGTGCTGTGATATATGCGTTAAAAGTTGCGATTGCTAAGGCAAAACTGTTGGGATTAAGGAGCGTACATGTGTATGCGTGGGTGTGATTTTTGGTATGTGAGGAAGTTCTATGAAATAGTTTCAACGAGATCCAGCTCAAAGCTACGGCTACAGCTACTGTTGCAGCTATACTTGAAAGTAATCATCGACCAGCTGCTGCTCACTGGGAGTGGCCATTTCTGGACTAAGTGGGCTGCTCGTTTGCGTATTATTGTCAGACTCCACATCCGTGTGCATTCGCTCGTAGGCATCCTCTGTATTACTGCTGCTGCTGTTGTTGCTGCTGGTTTTTGTGTCCGTTGCAGTTGTTGTAGCATTTAAATAATAAACCGACTCGTAGTTTGGATCCGTCTCGCTGCCCGTTCCCGTAAGGGACTCGTATTGAGAAAAAAAAGGCTGTGAGGTGCTCGTGGTGCTTATGTTGCTGGTGCTGGTAGTAACGGTGATCATGGACAGACTGTTAGCCAAGGACAAAGAGTTCAGTGAGATTGGCGAAGCAAGAGCCGAATCGCCACTTTCGGGTGCATTTGATCCATTCTCTGCAATGCGCGCATAATGATCCGTTTCACTGGAAGTAGCTTTGGCTGCGGCAGCACTTACAGATGCCTTGGTCTCCAAAATGCTGGCGTAGTTGTGGTTCGCATCGGCGCCTGGTATTGTACTATATCCCCCGCTGGTGTCTACCACATCACTTAGCAAACACTTTTTCTCTAGCACTTTGGCATAACCATCATCCGAATGGGCGCGACTTTTCAGTACCTCGTAGTTAGGATCATAGTCAGACTTCTTTGTATCATCATCGTTGGGTGCTGGTTGCAGTTGCTCGTACCCGGGATCGTTTGTGTTGGTGTTGCTTATTGGATGACACGGTGGGCAATTAATAGTCTCATAGTGCTGTAAGCTCTTGCTGGGCAAGATGGGCTTCATCTGGATGTTGCTGCCACTGCTGCTGATGTTCTGGTGCATTGGGGTAGACGCCGCTGCTACCCAAACAAAGAGAGAGATTAGTTCAACTGAAAAACGTATTTCAAAGCGTAGTCAGAGCTATGAATATTATTAGATTCTAAGGCTAATGCGATTCTTCAGATAGGATATAAGTACTAACCACAGCTAATCCCATATAAAAACTGACGGAATTGTCGAAACGCGTAGGTTTCTCATTTTTGCAAAACAACTAAAGCATTGGTAAAAGGAGAAAAACAAAAACAAAACGTATGGAGAGAAAGACGAGAGGAGATAGATTGGGCAATTAGGTGCGTTGACGAGATAAACTAGGATCTGTAGATTAGATAGAGCGGTAACCTTGATAAGCAGGTACCGCTTTACCTAATTAGATTGGAATACTACAAAAGAAATCGAATCTTTACCTCCTTCTTGTTGGCGTTCCTTTTGCAACATGTTAGCCGCATAGCAATCCGATTTGCGGTTCTCATGCATCGTCTGATTTTGTGACATACTTTGTCCGCCAGCTGGAATTGTCTCGTAGCCATGATCTTTGGCGCTATAGCTATTGCTACGGACACGACTAATATCCACTGCAGCAGCAGAGGGCTGCTGTGAGTCTAAAAGAAGCGCGGCGGCAGCAGTATCCAAAGGACTGACTCCAAGCGCGTCCGGTTGGTGCTGGGAAAACTTGTGCCTTTTCATCACCTGAAAATGGAATGGTATGTGGTGGTATTTTTAAAGAGAATATTGTAGACTGTTAAACCCTCACCTTAGCGTACATTCCCTCGATGTTTCTAATACCCTCAACATCTTTGGATGGACTGAGACTCTTTCTGTGCTTTCGTTGGGGCGATAAATCACTGGTATCGTTCAAATCGTTGTTGCCTTCACCGCCGGCTTCAATCACAGAAATAACTGAGCTACGTCCAGATGTCAAATTGCTGTTACTTGTCGCAGAATGTAAATGGTGTTGTCCCTGAGACTGACTGAGACTTGCTTTGGGGGTTGGTGGCAGCGGAGAGTTAGCTTGCCTCTTCTCCGGCTTTGGTGAGCCCAAATTGCAAACCGAGGAAGAGGACGAAGCCTGACGTGAGTGCATCTGGGCGCGAAGACTGTCAACATGTAGCGGCACAGGTACGACATGCTCCATGTTACCACTGACTCGGTGCATCGGTACGTTACCTATGCTGTTATTTAATAAAGGTAACTGCGCGCTGCTTGCTCCAACTGCACTGGCAGCATTTAGGTTGCTGCTGTTGTTGATTTCTACGGACACTACAATGGGATAGGCCTGCATTGGGTGAACTTGGGCATAGGTTTCTGAGCCGCTTGTATAAATATCGACGGTATTTGGAATGTGGCGATTGTTTGGATCCTCAATAGCAGCATAGGTTTCATCTATAATCGAAAAGTCAATAAGCAAGTAATATCATTATGAGCTATTGTTTTGCTAATCACCAGAATCGTCAGAGACAGTTGCGTAATGGGAGTCGTTCACATCACGCGTTAGTGCGGCATTCCTCGCTGACTGTTTGCTTGGTGGCTGCTGTGCCAAAATATTGGCCAACGGCTCGCGGACACTTATACTCGTATAACCCTCTGTAATAATTGATAAAGTTATAAGTCTATAGGGTCGTAGAATGTCCATCCCACATACTTGACGAATCTTGAGAGTCGCCACTGAAGTGTTGATTCGCAATTGGTGGTGTCATATAGGGCAAGTCCTGACTTGCAGATATCATGCCTGCAATTGCCGACGCAGCCGGTATTTCTACTTGCGGCGTTAACTCATCGCTCAAGTGCTGCGTGGAGCCGGAACTGAACTGTGAACCGCGTTGCAATGAATCTGTACCATGTTGAGAGCTAGCAGCTTTGCTGTTTAAAGTAACTGTAGTAGCTGCTGATACAGCACCGTTGGAAGTGGACGGTGCATTCAGTTGGGCGTATGGATGCTCGGTGCCGCGCACCTTAGCATAGTCATGAGGCAGGCCCTTAACACGAGAATACGGTGAGCATATATCGTCTGCCTGACTAATGGAACTGTGCTGCGACACGCTTGTCTGCTTTTTTAGACTTGGCTGAGCTGTAGACAGGGAGCATTTTTTAAATCCAAGGCCTTAAATAAATTATAATTCAGTCTAGACTTACGGCTTTGATTATGCGCACTCACAAGCTTGTCAGCGACGGTCTCATATAGCTCGGAGTCATTATCGTTGTTCTCCGCTACGGGAATGTCCGGCAAGCTGCGATGAGCTGCAGTACTAGATCTGTAAAGGGAAAGGAAAGATTTTCATACAATTGCACTTGATTACGTTTATTAAAAAAGCAATTACCTCTTTTCTGAATCAGCATTTGAGACGGTCGATGCATTCAGCTCCGCCTGTGATTCACTTTTGTGCACCACCGTTATGCCATTTGTTGCGCTTGCAATGGAATTCGCATGGGGATTCGAACTGTGGCTGGCTACTACAACTATCTCGTCAGGGTTTTTCAATTTCACCATGCCCTCGAGGCCCAACAAATCATTTCTGCAATAAAATGCATGTGCATATAATTAGTGAAATTCTTTTTTTGGCGCGAGTGTACCCAACTGGAACTGGGACGTAACTTTCACTGGATAGCACTGATGCAAATAAAGTTGATTTGTTCGGGGTGGCATACTTACTTTGGTATTCTTTTCTTACAACAGAGACAATTAAAAAACATTACAACAAGCGTCACCGTCACATTTAGCGTCACAAGAAAATAGGTGTAGGCCTCCAATTTGCCAAACTTTGTTGTTTCCACCATGTCTACTTATAAATAGATGTATGGATATACATATGCACTATGTATTCTTAAAATATTGAAATCACGTTTTAATTGCCCTTAGGGACGTCACTAAATGCATTGCACTTCACAATTACCAACAATATCAACAGTTTCCAACATAGTTTTCGCTTCTGATGCAGTTGCAATGTTATTTATGATTTTTCCATTTGCCATTCACCCAGAAAGTGGAAATGCTGGCAGCACCACTGCGCAGCAAAAGTGGCAACGCCCACGAAATACACAACGAGAAACTTCAACATCATAAGGTTTTTACTTCAATTAGTGTTAACACAATAATACGCAATGCATTGCGCAAGATTTGGTATAAGTCGTTTTGCAAACAATTGATATTGTTTCAGACTCATTTTAATTTTTAAATAAATCTAATTTGCTCCATTTGGCAAAGTCATCAACAAATTTCAGTGCGCTTTTTTACAGTTCGCTATGCTTAAATATGGTATTTTCAATATTCTCCTGCAGTTTTTCGACCTTTCGAGTTTGTTTCTTCAGTTGATTCTCCATATCATCGAACCGATTGCTCTTATCCTTATGTTTTTCATCCTAAAATATAAATTGGTTTCATTAATTCAGAATTGCCAAAAAAATTTTCCAGCTTTATTACCTTGTATTTCTCCTTGTTCAGGGCATGCTCCGCATGCAAATGACGTAACTTCAGCAAGCGGCTCTCAAAGTGATGAAGCTCAGTCTTAATCGAAACTATTTCCTTATCAGTAAAATTACTTGCCTGAGCTACACGCCACAAACCCTGAACCTTAGGCTCAATGAAGTCCTGACTATGCGGTCCAGAGGACACCATTCGCTCCAAACGATCGTAGTGATCTTTGATGCCAACATGATGATCACGCAATTTATTCATATCATTTGAAAACTTCTGCACAATTTGTTCATGCGATTTTATTTCATTTTCATTGGCATCATTGGAGATAAGATTATAAGTATCCAAGTCTTCAGTGTTGATTGCATCTGAAAACAAACAAATTGTACAAAACAACATACTGTGGAAAGAAGTTTTAACTTCCACATACTTTCATGCATATCCGTGTCTACAGTACCAATATTTTCTAACAAACTGTAATAGACATCGACCTTGTCTTGGTGATGCTCGAACTCCTGCTTTAAAGATTTCAGTTCTTCTGTTGTAAATCCAGAGATTTCGGCTTTCTCCCAAAGCCGGTTAAGTTTTTTATCCTTAAAGAGACTCTTATTCTTGTGTCTTTCTTCAGGGTCGTTAAATTTCTAAAAATATTGATATTTTTGGTAAAATAATAGCCAGATGAAGCTAAATAATTTCTTGGGAAAAATCTTAGGCAGTTCACCTTGTACGGCTTTGTCTTCTCCACATCTTGTGTGTCATCAAAATGTTCAAGCAAGTCGTAGCTGCTCATAATTCCAATAAGCTTTTGACGCAACTCATTTTCTTTTTGGCCATATTTATCCTTGTGGTGCGAGTTCAGTTGCTTCCACGCTATCTCCTCCTTGTCGTGTATCTTTAGCTCCATATACAAAGACTTTATTTTACTCTCTGTAAGGCGCTAAGTCAGAAGAGTGAATTCATTACTTTGACTTTGATATCTTCCGAATTCGACAAACTTACATTTTGCGCCTTTGTCCAAACGAGATTTAACTTAGCCATGCGAAATGGTCGCTGAAGATTGCGAATCTCCGGCTCATACTTCTCATTGATGACTTGCCTAAAATGCGGGTCGTTTGTCTCTTTTCTGTTCTTTTTGCTATCTTTCCGGTCGGCATCGACACTTTGCGACGCAAGTAAAATGCAACAGGCAACAAGTGCCACAAACAAATGACACGTTTTCAACATAATTATCAAGCTAATTTTAATCAAGTCCTCTGATTAGTAAAGCTGAAAGCTATTCGATTTTCCAGAATCGATTTTTTAATTGTTTTAAACGAATAGAATCGATTAATCGAAAACAATTTTTTTGCGCATATTGCTGTTTCCGTGGCGCCAAGATCTGACGACAGCTTCTTATAGAACTTGACAAAATAAGACGAAAATATTAAGTACAATTTTATTGATTTTGGACCTGGTTTAGAAGATATAACCTCCGATAAGTCCCCCATTTCCATTCAATTTACTGGATAAAATGACTAATGTGACCAGGTTTCAAAAAGTTTAATCATCCAAATTATTACCACTCAGCGATAAAATGACTAGCATTTTAGACTGCAAATTATATTTAAATTGGGGACTTATCGGAGGCTATTTCTTCTAAACTAAGCCAAAAATCTAAAAGTTTTACTTAACATTTTCGTCTTATTTCGCCAAGTTCTATAAGAAGCCGTCATCAGATTCTGGCGCCACGGAAACAGCAATACTGCCCGTAGCGAATTTACCCGAGTGTTTTGTGTACAGCCCAATGTAATTTGAAATTAATAGTTGTTTTAATAATATTTTACTTAACTGTCTATTTCTAAAATAGGAATTACGTTTTAGGTATTTACAGAAATTAAGTTGAGACCGCAATAACATAAGTATAAAAAAGATAATGTAAATAATTGCACATGGTGGTATCCCTTTTAACTACAAAGGTTTTTCTACAATCAACGTATCGCCTGCGACATATGCAAGGGCGTGACCATCAGAGTCAGTTCAGCATCCTTAAGGTTGGCACCACGTAAATTTGCTTCTTGGAGATCGCTGCCCGATAGGTTACAACGCTCCAGGTCAGCACCTGCCAGTACCGCTCCACGCAAGTTGCAGTTCTTCATATTGGCATTCTTTAAATTGGCCACACGCAAGTTAACAAACGCCATATTGCTGCTTTCGAGGCATGCTCCCTTAAGGTTGACTCCTTCAAGATTGGTGCGCACTCCTGTGGGATCCTCAAAATTGCAACCCCGCAAATTAGCTCCCTCCTAGGAAAATGTACGTATAACGCATGATGTTCTTGACTCACATCAACCTTCTCTTTTCTCTTACCATATTGGCACACAGACCTCGCACGGATACCAATTGAGCGCACTCCAGGTTAGCATACTGTAAGTCAGCTCGCTCTAGGCAGCAGTAGTTTAGATTTGTATGGGAAAGATTACAGCGAGACATATTGGCGTACTGCAGAATGAAGTGTTTGTTTAGTTGGAAAGCTATTCACTAGAGACGCACAACGCACCTTAAAGTTAATGTTACGGAAATCCAGTTTGCGTAGATCACTCCCAGCTAAGTTGACGCCCTGGAAGCGCAGCTCTGTTATTGACGAAGTCTGTATAATTGCTTTTATGACTTCCATGCGTGTCAGTGGTCTGTCGTCCACTCGTTGCTCCAGCTCTCCCAGTTTTTCCTCAAGGTGTGTGACCAGCGAGTAAATACCAAAAAATCGCGCCTCCTCTAAGACTCCCCTCATACTTATATGATCTTCACATATTAACTGGCCGTGGCGAAGATAATTTATTATTGGCTCAAAGTAGCGGGCACTTCTATCAATTAAAAAGGCACCCTGCTCGTCCTTCTCACTGGGCATCATGCCACCATCCTGTAGAAACATCCTCGCCAACATCGAGTCTGGCTCACGACCAACAAGGGTATCGATTGATGTTGTGTAAATTTTTCCACCAACGTTGAGTTTTATCCATTTATTTGCTGCGAAAGTACTTGTACTGGGATTTTCATAGGCTGCACCGACATTATTAGCATTTTCCTGCGATCCATCGCTTTCCATTGAATGAGTTTCTCAATTTTATTTTCTTATATGTTTTGTTTGTGACTTTGTTGCTGCAATTCTCTCTTCAGCTGATAATTTTACTTCGAATTGTGTGAACGGCAAAATGCATTGACGTGGCAACGCTGCAGTCCGTAATCGATAGTATATAAAATCGAATCTGTAATCTGACGATATATAATTTTGTATTATTGAGGAAAATTAAGAATCAACCTTCAGCCAACACAACACATATTTCATTAAAGTGCTGTATCCCCCTCATAAACAAAAGAAATGACAACGGCCGACGCCGAACGAACTGTTGACAGTGGCAGCAGTACCTCGACTGCAAGCCAACGGGGAGTGAGCCGTGTACTCGCCAAACTGTCCCACTCATTGGCGGAGGGAGAGTTTTATGAGGCCCACATGATGTATCGAACGTTATATTTTCGTTACACGGCGCAAAAGCGATACCAGGATTGTTTAGATCTGCTTTTTGATGGTGCACAGAAGCTAATGGAAAAGGAGCAAGAAAGTAGTGCCGCTGATTTGTGTTTGCTGCTGCTCGATACGCTGGAGAAGCGGGGCCATCAGGCAGATAACTCGAACGACTTCCAGTGGGTTTCTCGATTAGGGGCTTTAATAGGTGGACTAAGCGCAACAACAGTGGAACGTGAGACGCTTATAGTATGTTATTTTCTAGACTGCTCAAGAAAACGTTACTATTTGATTAATATCATTATATTCATTAGCAACGCGTCATCAAGTGGAGCATCGGAGTGCATGGTCAGTTTGGACATCCAATTTTGCATAAGCTCATTGCTCACGTCTTCTGGTCTGAAGGAAACGTTGAGGCTGCACGTCACCACTATCTGCTCTGCCAGGATGGTACTCTCTGCGGCCGAGTCCTAATTGAGATTAGCAAAAGCAAGGGCTTCCATTGCGAGGTTGATTTGTTTGTGGTCCAAGCGGTGCTACAGCAACTATCTCTTAAGGATCGCCGCACAGCGGAGGACACTTTCATCGAGTTCACCCGTTACCATCCAAAACTTCTAAAGCACGAGTTCCCCTACAAAGAGCCATTGGTCAATTTTGTGTACTTCTTGTTTCGCCTCATCGACTTAAAGAGCGTCACGGGGTTCCGTGCTCTGCGAAAGCTATACGACCCCTCCCTGAAGCGAGATACATCTTTTACTAAATACCTAACTAAGATCGGTGTGCTGTACTTTGATGAACAACCCGAACAAGTGCCTGCCGGACCCTCTGGTCTCGGTGGCATGTTTGGTGACATATTCAATCGTCTGATGCAAGGTTTTGACGACGACGAGGAGGAGCAGCAGCAGAGCAGACCGACACAACAACGACAGCGACATAATGCTAACAATGAGCTGGACTAGCGTAGCAAGAGTAAACGTTCCAGCGATTGTTGACGAAATCAATCGGAATGAATGAAGTTATTTGCACTAAAACACCGGGCTTTCTTTATAATGTTATTATATATTTGCTAAACTAAACTTTACTAACAACTGCAATAATATACACATATCAATCTTGTGCATGTGCAAGTGGTGTGGGTTACGTCGATGTGAAGAGACTCGAGACATGGGAAGATGAAACTATAGTGAAACAGCAAACTCGATTGTTAATTTGTAACGCTTTCTACATTTTTTAATCAATATGAAGTAAGAGACCACAAAAAGCGTTTTAAGCGATACAATTAAGTAAAAACATGAGCTGAACTGACAGAATGATAGGCTACTCTAACATTTAAAGGTATACGATTTTTAGGGATTAAATAAATTTTCTAGTTCCCGAAATTACCGACCTGGTTTTTTTTTTAAGTTTCCTTCGTTTGGCAGCACTGTCCTACGATGCATCGATGATCATTCGATAACTGGTTGAGTCGATTTTTCGCTGTTAATATCGATGCACCTCTATTGGAATGTCAGTATTTTAAGACACCCGGTATTTCACGGGGGGTAGAAGTGTATATTGTAATTTTAATATGCTTTTAAAAATCCTTCAATTTAAGTCAGCTTTGACTTTCGTTTACATAACAGCTAAAAGCTAATCATTTTATTTTTTTTATTTTAGAAGACTATACGGAATCTAAACGCATCGGCAAGAATCGTGATTGCGATTTAAGTAAACAAATACAAGTCACGTGTCCACCTCTAGTTTACACATATATATTTTGTTTCAGTTGAGTTGAATGGGAAAAGTTGGGAAATAGTATTATTTTATAGCAGGCTGTTAAGAGAGCAGACCTCTAATCAAGTGATTTCAAAAATTAGCAAGTGAGTTAATTCGAAGCAAGATTCTTTATAGATTTTAATATGAGTGCAAAATTGTGTAAACGACGTGACATTTGCAGCGATATGGATGACAAAACTGCTGCCCCAATTGCAGACGCTGCTACTGAAACATTGTCCGGGGGTAATGAAATTTCATCAGACACATCGGTAGGCCACACCGCAGTGACAGTGGAGCCGATGGCGTCAACTTCTAAATCCGTGGGCACTAAGCCGGACAATGTAGAACGAAGCAAAGCGTCTGAAGCGGCGAGAGATGCCGCGTCTGTAGATACGGAGCGCTGCTGTTGGATTTGCTTTGCGACAGATGAGGACAATCGCCTAGCGGCCTGGGTACAGCCGTGCCAGTGCCGCGGCACCACAAAGTGGGTTCACCAAAGCTGTCTATATCGCTGGATCGATGAGAAAACACAGAAGGGCAATGCCTTGCGTTCAGTGTCGTGTCCGCAATGTCAAACCGAGTACATTATAATGTTCCCCCAAATGGGAAAGCTGGGTGGTGCCTTGGAAGCCATGGATAATCTGGTCAAACGCCTAAGTCCTTTTCTAGCGGCGGGATTTTTTGTTGGCTCGCTCTATTGGACAGCTGTAACTTATGGCGCTGTAACATTCCTTCAGGTGAGTTGTTAGATGTTCCCATACTAGAGTTCCATTCCTATACTTTGCTTTCCAGATCGTAGGTCACGAGCATGGGATGTCGATAATGGAGGCTGGAGATCCTCTCATCTTACTCATTGGCCTGCCTGCTATACCAGTTGGATTGATACTCGGCCGTCTTATTCGCTGGGAAGATGCACTTCTGCGTTTGATACGCAATCGTGGCACTGTTATGCGCAAGTTTCCTTTTGTGAACTTTATATATCCAAACCTGTAAGTGCCTGTAAAAATCTGATAAGTTATATAGCATTGTAAACTTTTTATAACGCCTTTAGCAATCAGGATGAGGAACTGCCAACATCCTCCAATCCGGCAACACCAGCACTATCAGATCCAGTTTCCGCCACCCGTATCTTTTGCGGAGCACTGCTGCTACCCACAATTTCATGTATTGTGGGTCGAATTCTATTTGATTCGGTTGAGAATACTCTGCATCGCACACTGCTTGGAGGCCTTACCTTTATTACTGTTAAGGGGATGCTGAAAATCTATCTAAAGCAGAAACAGTATGCGCGCCGCAAGAAACGATGCATTGTGGACTACACCGAGGAAAATATTCGAAACTTTGTGCATCGCAACAACAATAACGCTGGTGTCTCGGGAGCTCGTCACCATCAGCAGCAGCAGGCACATCAGCCACAGCAGCAGCAGCAACAACAACAGCAGCCAGTGCCGACCATGTCCCGAATAGCCGCCGTGGCAGCCGTTGCTCGGGAACTTGAACGAGAAAATGAACGTCTGCGCGAGCGAGAGCACGGGCGGGATATTGAAGCTAGTGGGGACAGCGTTGTTTAAGTGCCCAGCGAACACTCGATTGAATCGCAAATAATATATATGTATATATACATATATATATATATATATATATATAAATATATCAATATATGTATCTATATATATGTATATATAGCAACTACTTATTGTTCAAATAGTTCAGTTTTGTTTTAAGTTTATTTTGTTTTTTAAACTGAGAGTCCAGGCACATGCTAAATTTCTGGTACACTATGAAGCTGGAAGGATCACAGAAATGCGATAACCAAAAACAAAATTATTGTTAATCATACAAGATAATAATAATGATTATGATAATACAGGAATGTATGTATATTGGAAGGCAGCAGCACATTGCACGGCCAAATTCGTTGTTAGCAATAAAATCGAGAAGTAAAATTCCGCTGTCCATTTAGCTATTAACATGTAACACTGACTATGCAGATGCATGCATCTATATATATTATATTTTTGTATGCATATGTGCAGATAAAAAACTTACACATGACACTTCTATATGCTTCCACACAAGAATTTATGTTACCGTTTTGATAACTACAAATACTACTAAATTGCCTATGTAAATAAAACTAAAACCCTTGGCTGTGGGTGGGTTTGTAATGAGATCGATGTAAATTTAATGAATATGTGCATATAAAACTTACACATGACACTTCTATATGCTTCCACACAAGAATTTATGTTACCGTTTTGTAAACTACAAATACTACTAAATTGCCTATGTAAATAAAACTAAAACCCTTGCCTGTGGGTGGGTTTGTAATGAGATCGATGTAAATTTAATGAATATTGTATTATACAGTCTGCTCACTGCAGATAAACGCGCAAAAGAGAAATACTCATCTGTATTTTTCGCCTTAAGAAAAATGAATTTCCTTATTAACGCTCCCCCAGCTTGTAATCCGTTGACTGAGTCATCGCGATAATGAACCGTCACGATGCGGCGTTGGAAGTGACCGCCTAGAGACCGTACTTTCGTATGAATACACGTATGTGCGGATGTATCAGTATAGAGTACTCAAACTTGATTTGGAGGAGGAAAGCCATACACAAAAGTTACAGTTAAAGACCCGGACAAAGTGAATGCTCCATAAAGCGATCTAATCATTTAGAGTTGACATAAGTCGAGTATTTGATTTGTCTATTTGCGCTTATCATCAACAGCACACGAACTGCTAGGTGGTGTTGAATCTATGTATGAGTACAGAAACCACACACACATATGAATGGACGTTGTAAAGTGTACACTTTACAAAGTTCTTGCGAGTTCTAACGACAGCCAAGATCAATGATATAAGTTTTGGGCAGGGGAAAACAAAATTTATTGGTGTGTTAGATAACAAATTTATAATTTAAGTGAAGGTTTCAATATATTATATTTACCAATATTTTATAGTTTTGGATCCGAGCAAGGTGCAGCGCATTGAGACGGTCGGAAAAACTGCGCCCTTTTGACGTCAAGCCAAGCACAACAAACAACATTCAAGTAAGAATCGCACACCACACGCACATACACCGTGGGTATGTGTGTGTGTGTGTGATTGTTGTGATGTATGTGCTTAGGCCCACCTGTTTGACTTTTCAGGAGCAATCACACGCTCTTGAAACCACACAGCAGTTAAAAGATGTCTTGCTGCTTTCTTTTGTTCTGCTGCCTCGTCAGAAATAAGAATAACAACATCAAAAGCAACAGCAGATACAAAACAACTCCAACGGGTTGCGTTTGTTCTGTGTGTAGCTGTTGGGGGCTAAAGGCGGACAAAAAAAGTAACGAACCGCTGGTGCTGGAGCTGGGAGTCGTGTGGCTTGTCGGCTCTGCATTGTATTCGCTGCTGCCGTCGTTGTCACTTGTGTGCGACGACGTTGACGACGACAGTGACTTCGGTTAATAACAGCGCTGGGTCCCCTCCGCAGTCAGACGGGCACCGGCTTCCAACACACATCGCAAGCATCGAGGCGTCTCTTCGCACAAGTTAACTAACAAGTTAACAGTAACAACGGAAAACATATGTATTGTGTGTAGAAGTGACATCCCGCACTCACACATGTAGTCAGGCATTGTTCGGAATTGCTCGGAAATAAACGAAATGAACTGAACCTAAATCAAGTTGTTGTCGCTGCAACTGCTACGATATCGATATCATTGAAACGTGCACCGCAGATTCGCTAGTAAGTGTCCCCACATCATTAAAGTGATTAATCCACATCTCAGTGAAAAAGATAAAGACAGAGATTAAGGTCGAGGAAGTCTGCCAGCGAGATGAACAACACAATGACAGCCGCTAGCCACGAGCCGACGATGCACTACCTGGACAGTATACTGAACGAGGAGGATAAGCGCTGCGATCAGTACTCGCATCAGTGGCGTAATTTCACCATTTCGCGTTCGGGTCGCTTTCGATCGAAGAACAGGAAACGCGACACGGTCGACGGTAAACTTTTTGATGGCAGCAGTGGCGGCGGCAAGGAAAACGACAAGGTGCGTCTCCTCCCTCTAAAGAGCTTTTAGTTTTTATTAACCTAGTTCCAATTTCGGTTTCAATCGCAATTTGATTTCTCATTTTCCATTCTCGCACTGCTGCGTTGCGCCGACTTATCAGTGGGTGCTCCAAAAATAGAATACTATATCAATGACAATATCACCATCAACATTGTAAATAGTGTGTGAGCACGTTACGGGGATTCACTCGATCACACACACTTTTTCATGTGTGTTTGTGTGTGTGTATGTGTGTGTAGACAGCTCGGTAGATAGGGAAGACTAATCGAGGAACGGGTCTTAAGGGTCTGGCTGTTCAAAAGTCCACAAGTCGTTGCAGCTTGGCTAGTTTTTCGTGTGAAATGCACAATGACAGCAACTAAAGCAGAAAGAGAAAGCAAATCAACAACAAGAACAAATGCTTTAAATGAAACAAAAAAACACAGAAACAGTCGCAATGAAAACAAAAACAATAGAAATGCTCGTTAATAAAAAACGGAAGTTGTTTTATTGTGATAAGATGCGATATACTCGGCCCTACCAAAGACTTTTGACGGGAGCAAGGCAACGCTTGGGCGAACACCGCCAAGATCGATAGATTTGCTACAGATGAATAGTGCACACAGCAACTGCAATTTGTCATTTTATCGATGTTACAACGTGATTGAGGCATACACGAACAAGAGAGAAGGTTACGATCCAAAAGTTTCATTCCCTTTGCAGCTTTTAGCGTCAGTCTTCACCAATTGTTCCTATGCTGATTATACCCGCTACTCATAGAGTAGAAGGGTATTATAACCTTGTTCAAACCGAATATGTTCGAATATATATATTTACAAGCAAAAGGAGATATATATATTTGTCTCCTTTTGCTTGCTATATATAGTATATTCAGACTCAGGATCAACAGTCGAGGCGATATAGCCATGTCCGTCTGTCCGTGTGAAAATCTAGATCTCAGCTAATATGAGAGCTAGGACTACTAAATTTGGTGACAAAATGTGTTATTATTGCACGCTGATCAAGTTTATTTTGGATTTTGGCTGCCGGCAGCGCTGCTTGCAGCATTGTGCCGAATAGTGTGTGCGTGTACGGTGGTGAAATGGGGTTCGAGTTCGAGTCCCACCCGCATCAAAAATTAAATGTTTTTTTTTATTTTAGATTTTGACTATGCTTAAATTTTGTAAGTCCATGGCGTTTTACGGTCAAAATATGGTTGTGGCCGTTCTTTATTGTTCCGCAAATAATTTTGATGTACGAGCAGCTGGGTAGCGGGTATATTACAGTCCAGCACTCTCGAATGTAGCTTTCTTTCTTGTTTTTCTAACATTTGTGCAAAAACTTGTTTTTGTTATTTTAGATTTTGAGTTTGCATCAATATTGTAAGTCCATGGCTTTTTACAGTCAAATTTGATTGTAGCCGTTCTTTCGAGCACACTCGACTGTTGCTACCTTACTTGTTTTAATTGATAATGCAAAGTTTCATTAGTTTAAAAAATGTATTTAGAACTTCATTTTTTTGCTATTAATAGACATAGCAGGCAAGTTACTATATCTCATGACGCTGATCAAGAATAATATACTTTAGGAGATCGGATCAAAAAAACTGGTCAAAATAAATAAACAAGATGTGTTGAAAGTAGATATTGCATACGGTATTTGTAAGTTAATGATTTTAACGCTCAGATATTCTTATTTAAAACAGTCAGTCAGATGTTTATTCAAAACTATTTTACATTCTGTGTAATATGTGCACAATGTACGAAATACTCTAGAAAAATATAATTTTGTTCTTTAACAATATGTACGTTTCGTGATTCGCATTGAGAAAGATTAGGTAGCTTAGAGTACATTTTCCCTTTGAGTTGCAGAGTATCTTTTGGCCTTGAATAACTGATAGAAACGTATATTAGCTTTGCCTAGAAGTTTCAAATCTCTAGAGGCAGACATATCAGACCTCCACAAAAACAATCAATCGAGATCAAGGAATTACTGCGTCCTGTTCAAACAAATTTTAAAATTTATAATTAAGCTCAATCAAAGCGGAATAATATTGTTAATAAATAAATGTATATTTATATATGTTAGATAAGTGTGCTGTAACGTTAGTGGGGGATGAATTGCGACCAAGGTTTTACCAACTAACCCAAGTACTTAAGCACACACAAACACGCACACAAATACACATACTATCAGATATTGCAAAATTTTCTTCTTGGCGGTAACAGCGCAAAAAACGTTATCAACGAATTAAAACAGCGAGAACGAAACAAAGAGTAAACCTTTAGACAACACCTACATACATATGTATATATTATTATATACTCTTTGAAAATACATACATATAAAATATATAAAATTTAGGTAAGTGGTTGTGCATGCGTCGACGATGTTTTCGTTGTTGTTTACTCGTCGATAGCATGTGCTTGATTAAAATCAGGTGCTAAATCAAAAATATAACTTCGGAAAAGACTGTTTGATTACTTTTTTCGGCAATCGCACTCTGTGATTGCTGACCTCAAAATGATTAGTTTATCTTAGTTAACGTGTGCAATAGTGCATATCTTATTCGCTTTTCTTTTTCGTTGCAGAAATCAGCACGTAATACCTCTAGCGCTGCGTCCAAACCAACATCCTACTCTACAAATACAACAACAACAACAACAGGCGGCAAAACGTCGGCAACAACAGGAACCTCGTCGGGGCGAAGTCACCGTGACAAAACAGAGAGCTATAAAAGCTTTTACGAAACAAGTTTATAGATAGTGTCCCCGGGCTGTACATGCATATATTCATATACAACCTATACAACCTATTTTTGAATGTATGTATAATGTATATATATGTATGTATGTATGTATGTATAGCATTTGTATTACGCTTTATTAAATCACCCTAAGAGTTTATTGCACAACGTGTGGATTATATAGACGTGTAAAACTTGCGAGAAATAGAACGTCGAAAAGGGAAGGGAAAACCAACGGACGCAAGGGAAGTTCAATTTGCGTTTGGCTGCTTTTAGTTGTTAAACGATATATATATATAAGAAAGATAAGAAAAAAAAAATATAAAAAAATATATATAAATACACAATATAGATCGATTATACGAGCGATGTATATTCAAGTACTTACACATATCTATATATGTAAAGTAAATGTGTGAACATTATTTCTTTCTTTCTTAGATTATACAAGTATTAAAACGTGATAATTGCATTACATTGCATACGCATTTTCTTAACTGTACACACTATTAAATACGTACAAATATAAATGTGACTTAAATTTAGTAGAAATTTATTTCGTCATTCTTATTAATAAAGTTTAAGGTTTGATTAAATTAATTATTTTTCGTTTTTTCGATTGCTGCCAAACAATCTAATAAATCAAGAGGTATCATCATCTGCACTAGATACACCACCGGCAATGTAGCTTACGTCTAACACACAGAATTTAGCACGACACATTGGACAGGTGCACTTCTGTTCTAGCCACACCTCACGATCAACATCACTCTGGCGGGCAGCAAACCACCGTGCCAAGCACTCGACACACCACATGGGACGGCAGTAGCAGTTGGAGCAACATGCCTCGTCTGTCAGCGGTGCTCCGGCGCGATTTAAGTCAGCACACTGTTTGTTTATCTTGATGTTCGGCTCGGCCAGCATGCAGGCAAAGCACTTATCCGTAATAGGCTCCGAGTTGAAAATAGGATTTAGTGCCACTTGCGCCTTGAACACATCCACAAAGCGATCTATTACGCTGCGGTGGAACTGTATGTTTGAGGGTATGGTTATGGGCCGGCGCACGCGATCTTCCAAGCTCCGAAATTCCAGAGCGTTTATTCGAATATGAAAGTCATCCACTCCCTGTCTCATCGGGCGTACAATAATGCTTATCATTTGTAAAGTATCGTTCTGATCGTGTTGCGATATATTGTATGTCTCCGCCTGCAAGCAAATTAATTTATGAGCTAGTTGGTAACTTATTTAGAGATGCTCCCACTAGAAGTCCAAATAAAATAAAAACATATGTTTACTATACAGCTTACTAACTAAACAGACATGTTTATGCTAGCAATGGTGACCATTGGCAAAAGGTCTACAACCGAGCATCCAAACATTTTGCGATGGAGAATTACTAACCTTTGCAACGCTGAGCGCTGTGTTACTTTGATGCGCAAAGTTCACATTGTACATGGTTGTCTTGATAATCCAGTTTTCCGTAGCAATCACAGTACTGATGGAATTCAGTTTCCTTTTATAGACATCCTGGCGACGGAATTCGGTGCCGATGTCGCTGGCTACAGTGGGGTAGCTATCCGGTGTATTTGAGTATTTTCCCAAGGTTTTGTTGATGGGATGTCGCTTCCAGTGTTGCTGATGCCAATTAAAAATTAATGCCGGTACGGCTAATACAGCCAGCACACTAAAACGCTGAGCCATCTTCCATGTAAGGGTTTTAAAGGCCACCGCTTCCTGCGGCATTGGAAAATCCGGATCGAGTTCATTGTCCTCGAGTGGCTGCTGCGTGGCAAACACCGAGAACTTCAGTCTGTGTATGAGGAAATATGTCACGGGCAGGCAGCTGTGCACAAATAGGTTGAGCGATGTTCGTCGTATATGGTAGCCAACAAAGTCAAGATATTCCTCTCCTAGAAAGCGCGAGAATAGCTGCTCTATGGTAAAGCCCAGACGCTGGAACTCCTCAGGCGGATATATTACGCACATGCATAGCAAGAAATAGAACAAGTTAAAGAGCAGTTCCGACTCGTCCATTCTGCGAAAAATTTTGAAAAACTTAAAAGGCAACGAAATTTACGAGTTTACAGTCTGTATTAGAGATGAGCAAACGTTGTTGTCGTGTTGCAATCGCAGCAATAATTCGATAACACATCACCTCTAAACAAAAAAATTGCGCTATCGAACTTGTTGTATGTACTTTAAATTTCTCGAAATCTTTTATAATCTCTTACCTCTTCTTTTCTTCCTGTTTCCCTGAAACAATTCGCACATCTTATTTATTGACAGCAATAGACAGTATAAGAAGCAACAAGTTGACATTAAATATAAATTGAAAAATATTGCCAGGACTACATTTTTGTGTAATAAATATTTATTTTTTTTGTAAAATATTTTCAATACAAAACATGCTTTGATTTGTGCTATGGATTATTTACAAAAAAGAAAAATCCAAAATATTGTAAAAGTAATCTCTGCCGTCAAATGAAAATTTATCCCAATGTCAGCTCGATATGTTAAATAATTCAGTAAACAGTTTTATCTAAGTCGGAGCCCTTAATTATGTACATGAATATATATTATATATTGCAAACTACATCCGGTTGTGTGTCCAACACCATACGGAATATGTCTGTTTGGGGATAAGAGTGTGGCTTGCAGAAAGTAAACTAGTGTGCGTTAATGGACGGTCAGGAGTCACTTTTCATACAAGCTGCTGAAGTTCACTCAGATTCGGAATGTTGTGGCTGTCGTCGTCGTTTGATGCCGAACTGGAATCGTTGGTTAATTCAAAGCTATTCTCCCCGCTGGTACCGGTAACCGTTGTTAGGCTGGAGTCATTGTTCGATGTTTGGGGCTCCGAATTGCTCAGATTTTGTAGTGACACATCGGCGTCTTCGTCGTCATCCTCCACATCATCGCCTTCAATATCATCCTCATCATCGTCGTCTAAGTTGTTGGTGTCACTGATGTTGTCAACATTGCCAGCGTGCGGGACAACTCCATTGTCCTCACTGAAAGTGTTCAAGTTAAGCGCACTAATTGCTGGCAAATTGTTGTAGCTGATTGAGTTTGCATCTGGCAATGTTGCCGTCGTTGTTGCTGTCGATTTCTTTGTTCTGTTGTCAGCATCATTAGATGTGGTGCCTATTTCGCCAGTGGAGTTCTCTATTAAAAGCGTTATCAGTGGCACATTTGGTGTCGTTATTCCCGCTGTTGTCGATGTTTTTTTTGTTGTCGAGGTAGCACTGAAGCTATCATTGCTGCTGCTACCTTGAGCGTCAACAGCACGTAGAGTAGCTTCGCTTGTTGTCACGCTTGTTGCTGTTGTTGTGCTCACAATCGATATAATGTTTGCTGAGCTGCCATTGAGTATAGAAACGTTTGGTATATTTTGTGCTTGCTGTATTTGTTCTAAAGATGTCTGTTTCTCGCTTGCATTGAGAATCGATAGGATGGGCATGTTCGGCGTATTAATTGCAGAACTTGCAATCGTGCGAAATTTTCCTCGAGGTGGCGGGATAGGTCGTGTGACACCATTCTCCGATGGCTGGGGCACACTCTTATCACGTCTTTGCTTGTCGAAAACATCCAGATTCATGCCAATACCACGCCCCTGAGCAGATAAGTTGGGCTGAAAGACAGCACCGTCGTCTACTTCCATATCTTCGTCGAGATCTTTACTGCTCAGGTCCAAGGGCTTGGCTGGTCCATCAATGGGACGCTCAGGTTTCGGTTCTAGAGACAAAAATGGTAATTAATAAAAAAGTCCAAACATCAGAAAAACGATTTCCTTTCTCACTTACCGCTCAAAAAATGTTCTGCCACATGATCAGCGGCACTGTAGATCTCCGCTTGCACCAGCAACTGCAACAGAACGCCAACAGTTGGACGCTCATGTTGTTTACCAGAAGTCTTCCACTCATTTATCATAACTTCTGATAAGGATTGACCAGACGATAAGCGCTCCTCCTCGATTAGGCCTATTTGCCGAGCGTTGTACTTGTATCCCACCTTTTTCACTATTTCCTTCAGGTTAAGCGCGCCAGGTCCACTACAAGCTTGTGCGTCCAAATGCTTTGGTATAATCGACATTAGCTTGCGCCAGCAACCGTTGGAATCCAGTAATATGGCCAGTTTGTAGACATCATTGTCAGCTACATGCCGCAATTCAGTACAGCGCTTATACTTTGAATGTGCGTTTCGGGAACTTGATGGGCTGCATGTAACCGACCAGCCGTTTGTTTTTGCCATTTCCATTTTGTATTCTCTTTATGTTTGCTTCTGGAATGCAAATTTTCGGCGTATGGGTGTCTTTTGCTTGTGTGTTGGCCAGTCGGTGCGTTATAAACTCATTTATATTTAGTTGAGCCTCTTGCTTTGTATTATTAGTGATTTTCCTTCTGAGCCATCATTGGTTTCTCCAGAGTCCGGACACACACATACTAGTGTATTTGCATGTACTTAGGTACAGATGGAATTGCCGATTCAATCAGCTGTGTACAAGCTTTCAGTGTTGCTCTTAGTTTATCGATAATCATTCGATAACACAAGCCGATTGTAATACGGTGGGTTTGAATTTCAAGGTATGTGCATTTATAATGATGTGACTATTTATTACATTCGACCATTAAAAATGGGCAAAAGTGGTATACTAAGTATGTGTAAATCTATCAAACAGGCAGAAGGAGGCGTGCCAGACCCCAAAGTATATATCTATTTTTACTCAGGATCACTAGCCGAGTCTGTTGAGCCATGTACGTCTGTCTGTCCGTTTGAACGTCTGGATCTCAGCTATTACAAAAGCTAGAGACACCATATTTAACATGAAGGTTCCTGTATACCATAGGCTGATTGAGTTTATTTTCAATTTAAAAATCCACGCCCACCGCCTACGCAAATTGATGGATAAGAAAAGTATTTAAATTATAGCTTTCTGCTTAAATATGCACGTAGATACAGATCGGATCGATCGGACACTAAACACATACGTTATTTAAGTAAACGTTTGTCATAGTTCCGCTACCACCTTCATTGCAGCATAACGTGTCGCACCATTTTAGTCTTTGCGTGTTTGGGTCGTGGTGGTTATAAAATCTTTTCATTGGCGTCATATATTTACATTTCTGGTTAGCGACTTGAAAGTTGGGCGAATAGTATTGCACTGTCGGGCGCGCTCGATTGAAGCGTCAACTAACAGTTCTGTAGTTGATGACTATTGCTTTCGTAACTTGTTATATCTGAGTGACATTATAAATCTAGTTTGTATTGATTTTGCTTGGTACATACCAATTATATATAGTTTGAGTTTGACTCACTTAAACAATAATTAATATCAAACTAACATTCAGATGTGATTTATTTTTAATGAAATATCATAATTAGGTTTCCTGATACTCATTGTTGATAACTGTTTGGAGTTTGAAACGAAATGTGTTTTCTTACTATTCGTTTTATTAATAGCTGGTAAAAATAATGGACGCAATTACATTTAATACATTGTACATTTGTTAGTTTAAAAAGTCGCTCAAAATTTTTGCTAAACAGAAATAATAACTTTGTGCTTATAAAAAACTTCGTTGAACATTGAATGAAAAATAAACATGTTCCAAAATATTTATAAAAATGTTTGTTTTGTTTTTTTGTTTTCAATTCATATGCTCTACTTATTTGTATATAAGGTCACTTTCTTAATTGCTTCTTGATTTGCATATGAATGTATGAGATAACTATACTTTAGGCGGAATGTATAAGGTCCTTAAAATCTAAAGGAGACATAATTTGTTTGTTTTTCATAAAGCTGCGCGCTCTGCAAAATTCGGACGGATTTTGTTTCTTATTTCCAGTGTGATGTGCATTTTTTTGGATTTTAGTTGCCATTGTTATAAAAAAAGGTGGTGACAAACAATAATACGCTCAAAATTAACGTCGTATTTATGTTATGACCATGTCGTGTATTTGCAGCATTGCGTGTCGTCTTTCCCATTTGAAATTTCAGCGTGGGACTTGACATGCGACCATCACCCCCATTGCTGTAAGCAAGCACACGCATGTTGTAGCTCTTGCCAGGAGTCAGATTGTTGATATAGGCCTCAAGCTTTTGTCCAATTGGCACAATTGTATTGTTGGCAGTGATCATGTTCTGATCCGTTTCCCAAATACGCACCTGCCGATTATTTGAAGTAAAGATAAAATTTGCTTGGTGCATAATTTTACAAATCGCTTACCTTGTAGCCCGCAATGGGCTCCTCATCTTGCGCCGGCGACACATAACGCCAAACAACGCGAACCGTGGACGGGTTAATGCCATAGACGTGTACGGAAGATGGCGGTTTCTGTGGTGCCTTCCGATATGTGCGTTCTGAGGGTTAAGAAAATTTCTTTTTAAACCCCGATGCCAAATATATGAAAATTAGCGCAATGGTACCTTCAAAACGTTCGCTCTCGGGCCCCTCGCCAGCTGCATTATATGCCATGACCTTTACAAAATAATATGTATCCGGCTGCAGACCCACAATTAGTGCCCAGTTACGTGTAGTACGCGACAAATAGTAAACAGAGTTTTCCTCTTGATGTTTCGTATTCCAATACTTTAACTTAATAATGTAAAGCGAAAATTTGATAAATTAATTCACTCCCTTTTAAGGAATGTATGTTATATTTACCCTGTGGCCGATCAGTTTGCCACGGATATTCTCACGTGACATGTCAATTGGAGTCCAGGTAACATTAAAGCAGGTGGAATTGTAAGGGATTGCATACGGCTTCTGCGGTGCAACTTGTGGCATATCCTCCGCAGAATGTATGACAACAGTTTCACTCTCAGGGCCTTTACCTACGCTGTTTATGGCTTGCACCTTCACCTCGTATTCGGTATAGTAGTTGTTGGGTGGAATATTGACCACGGCAATTCCAACATGATCTTGTTTTTTAATTAAATCACTTGCCCATTCGAGGGCTCCCTTTAGCTTCCAGAACACCTTATAGTGTATGCCATGGCTGTGCTGCTCCTGCGGCAATAGTGGATCCCAAGTAATGGTAAGATCGCCAATCTTGCCACCACCGCCACCCACATTCCGTGGTGCAATGTAGGGTTTATCGTCGTAGGTGCTATAGATTGGCGAAGGTGCCGATGATGCTCCGATGCCAAGATCGTTGACAGCAGTGACACTAAACTCATAGGAAGACCAAGGTGTCAGATTGGTGACCTCTGCCTGTTGACGAGATGTATAACGATCCACCTCACGTGCCTGCACATGCGTGGAAACGTTTACCCACGTGCGATTCCAATTGGTGCGGCCCAAAATATTATAATAGCGGATAGGCCGACCATTGTTAACGCCATCTACCCATTCAATGATGGCCTTGGTCTTGCCAACCTCAATAACTTGTACACCGCCAGGTGCACCAGGCGCACCCTCAATGACAACATTCGTCTTCGTGCTTATTTCGTTAACAGCCGACTGCACCACACATTCATAGTCACCAGCATCGCGCATCGTTGTGTTGTGCACCGTTAAGCTGTTCCAATCGATAATCTATAAAAGATTTGGTGATTAGGTTTAACATGCAATTTTGAAGACACATGAGCATACAATGCGTGTGGTGCCATCGTGATTATTTCGAAGGATTTCACCATTGTGTTTCCAAACGTAAGCAATGTCCAACAATTCGTCATACGCAGCCTCGCAGTGCAGATAGATTAGGTCGTGTTCTCTTGATACGATACGCTGAGGAGGTGTCTGAGTAAAGCGAATTTCCTCTGCGAAAAAAGATAAAAACAAGTAAAGAAAACTACAGTCGAGCGCGCCCGACAGTAAGATACCCTTTGCCCAACTTCGGAAAGCCGTTACTTTAAATTCCAACAAAAATTTCTGCACATATTCCTCCGCCACCTACTTTTTTCTATTAGATTAATCTGTTAATAAATAGTGCCACAGCGAAGCTATGTCTTTTTTGACTGATCGGATTTGGACGTAAGGTGCTTATCGTTACCATTTCTATGTAGGTTAAAGAATAAATGTGTAACTTTATAACTTTTGTTATAAATCAAACAAATAAATAAAATTGTTAAACGTATGATATTTAAATACCCTCATACCAAATTTGGTGTCTCTATTTTTTATTATAGCTGAGATCTGTGCGTTTAAACAGTCAGACGGACATGGCTTAATCGACTTGGCTAATGGTATAGTAATTTTAAAAACAAGTTGGTACAACTTACGCAATACAATGACTCGGGCGTGGGACTCATCTTGGCCCGCCTGATTGGATGCTATACACGAGTACATGCCCTCATCATCTCGAGACGTAGGCGAAATGATGAGCGTCCCGCTGGGTAAAATGCGACGATGTCCACCGGACCCTATTAGCTGACCATCCTTTTTCCATTGAAATTTAGGGCGTGGCGCAGCTTCTGGATTACACACAATGGTCGTGTTGCCATTGTAGACCGCATAGATTTCGGATTCCAGTGGATGCTTCTTAAATGAAGGCTTCATGGAGAGCACACGTAGCTGAGCGGAAGAAAAGGATGTCTTTAACTGATTCTGTGCACCGCACTGGTACATTCCCTCATCTTTATCCTTTTCAAGAAATTTAATAGTCAGCACATTGTCTTGGATTATGTAACGATCTCTGTTTATTACAAGAGGATCAAGGCGATCGGCATTCTTATACCACGTGTAGTTGGCATCGGGTATAGCGAAGGCCTCACAAATGAAAGTAACATCGCTGTTGTAATCCTTGATCATGTCTTTCAATGGAATGGTAAACTCTGGTTTCATTTGTATGTTTATAAAAATTGACTTTTCCAACGTCTTGCGTGGATTTGTGATGCTACACGTATACTCTCCATTATCATTGGTGGTGGCATTCTTAATAATCAAAACACGGCCATAACTGGTGATGTATGCATTGCGCTGCAAGGACTGGCCCTGACGTGTCCAGTTATATGATGGAATGGGATAACCAAACGCCATGCACTCTAGACGAATTTCTTCACCAGCAACAGGAGCTTCTGGGAATACTTTGGGGAAGGAGTTGGCAAATATAAGCGCCTGATAGTTGCTGTTAGGCGTCACGCGCAGCGGAAAGAATGGTCCATTGCGGCCATTATCGGAGACGAAAGTCTGCACAGTGCATGAGTAGTTGGCTCGATCCACTATCTCAATGAAGGAAAAGTATAGGGCACCATCGTTAGAAACAAAAACACGTTGATCTTCTTCCACAAAATTCGGAAAATAATCGCGTGCCCAATAGTATTTAACAGTAGGATAATGTTGTGGCGGATCACAGAATATGGATTTACCCCAATTCATTTCGCTCGTCTCACCCGAACGTTTCAGATTAAACTCCATTATAAAGCCAAAGTTTAGATTAGCACTTTCAGACCGGACGCGACCAAACTTATTTTCCGCTACGCAATGGTATGCTCCTTGATCTAACGACTGCTTAGGTTTGTAGATGATTAAGTTACCGCCCGAAATTGTGTAGCGATCCTGGGCCAATGGATCGATTCTTACATATTCAAGCGTGTCGTTCAAATATACCTCCCGATACCACTCATAGGTCGGCGTGGGATAACCACCAGCCAAACAGCTCAGTGAAACATCATCAATCAGACGGTATTTGCTCACATCGAAAATCGTATCATTCGGTTGCTTTACAAAGAATGGACCACGTGGTATGCGCTCTAAGTCTTGTATGTCCAGGCCATAATGATAGGGTCGCTTGTCATCGAGTTTACTGTTTACATTGTCCGGACTGTAAAGAGTTCTGGATTCGCAAATAAACAGATTCATTTCAAGTTCATATGCTGGCATAAACATCCAGCGGTCTCGTTTTTTCGAGTAGGCGTAGACCACTCGATCCTTTAAATATCCATTGTCTGGATAGGGCTGATTGGGACCTAAGAAACAGTGGTCATAAAATGGCGGGATTTATAATATTTTATTTTTTGTTGATTTACTTACCAAAGAATCCACGCAAATTGTTTTGATTGCGCTGATCGACGTTTGTTGTAGGTAACATCGTGTTATAGTATTGATTAGGATTATTGAAATTGCGGTTATTTGGATCTTTCTCAACTAGAAAGCGATTGTCGTTGAGATCTTCATTTTCTAGCGCTTGCTGTTCGTTGGAAAATGAATCCTCTATTTGTACAAGCGGTGAATTGTCATCGTTTACCCAGGTTTGCGGTCCTGTTTGTCGAGCCGAGATAAAAAAACGATTTTGTCTTTGATTCTGCATTATTAATTGCTTTAAAATAAACATATGCTTGTCTCGGTTGTCTACATTGATTAAATCTGCCGTGTAAGCTTTGCAGATCTTTTTGGCCTCCGCCCAGTTGCGTTTGGGCGAGCGGATAAAGCGGTAGCACGTTTGCCGATAGGAAACCCAGTGTTCGGGACAAAAGTTGTCTTCATCCGTAAACATGTCCCGATAGCCGATGCCAGAATTGCTTGTAATACTATTGCGATTGAAGGGATCATACTGTGGACCCAGGTTGCCACTTAGGCTTCCTGGTCTCCCAATCGTGCTGCTACCGCCCAGCAACTGACGATTCGTGTCATAGTTGTTATAACCGTTGTTGTTGTAGTTGTTTGGACTTAGGTTGTCGCTGCCTGTAGCAAAGTTCGAACTACCCGGCTGATTACCAAAGTCCAGCATTGGATTTTCATATTGTGTGCTATCCGGATTCTGTTGTTCGCCCGTATAAAGTGGATTATAGCGCGGCGAGTAGTCCTTGTTGTAACTGGGTTGATATGCTTGTTGCTGCTGTTGCTGCACCTGTGGCTGACCAAGCTGCTGTTGCCGTTGTTGTTGCAAATCGACAGGAAGTTGAGCTTTGCTCGTTGTCAGCAACCCCACGAATTGCACCAGCCAGCAGATTGCGGGCATGCTGACGCGTTGAGACATGATGACCCGATTTAGTTTTATTTCTATGTGGGAACTGTTGATTGCGTTGCTTTGTAGATTAAAGGCACATATTTGTTTGCAAATTCGTAGAACCTATAAACACATTAACCGTTGTTTATTTATAGAAATTTTAAATTTTCGAAAACAATTAACACGTTCGTGGCATAAACAAATCAACAATTTTACTGATATGACGTTTAGTCAATCAGAAATATATTCTATTAGTATCATGCTCAGCCACATACACAAGCATGCATAAGCATGTGTGGGGTGTGTGTATGCGTGTCTACTACTTAAGGAGTGGTCCTGGGCTTAATTTACGTTCTATATTTAAAACACTTAATTAAACTATCTATGGATTTAGTAAAAGTTGTTAATTTATTTAGTTAAGCAAAGTTTTTGAAAATCTTTAGCTGAGTACAGCAGACGAGTGATTCAGTCGACGTCTCCGCCCAATTTAAGAAAAGCTACGCTTAGTCAAGCACCCAAGACACACAACCACACCTTAAATTTTAAACCATAAATTTCTCAGTAACACTGACATTGCACATGTTTAATTATTAATTTGCACACAAAATGGTTTTCAAAGCTCTAAGTTTAACTAACCAATTATTAATAGCTAAAACACTAAACACTTTTAAATTATATTTGAATTAAATAAAATCAAAAACTAGCTACAGCTCCAACGAAAATAGCAGGTAGATATGAGCAAGCCACAATTACTATCGGGGCTATCGATAAGAATCGCATACGACTCGATGTAAGGCCCATCAATTTTTAAAGAGGTTCAATACCGTTTTCTGATAGCAATACAATGTTCAATTAAAATTAATAAATTAAGACCAACCGAGATGATGTAAAAGTTAAATACTATGAACAATATTTAATGTAAAATTCTATTGATAGAAGGGTCGGTAACACTTTAGGTTTTGTTTATTGCAGACTTAAGAAGTGTGGCAGTATTGCTGTTTCTGTGGCGCCAGAATCTGGCGATGGTTCCTCTAGAACTCGACGAAATAAGACGAAAATATTAAGTAAAACTTGTAGACTTTTGGATTAGTTTAGAAGAAATAGCCTCCGATAAGTTCCCAATTTAAATACCATTTGCAGTCTAAAATGATTAGTGTGACCAAGTTTTATAAACTTTAATTACCCATTTTGATTGCGAAAAGTAAAGTAAATTTCATATACTCACTCACTCTGTACTGCATTTGTACTGTACTTCAATTTGCAAAAAAATTTTTAAAATAAAATCTTAGCCATAAAATAAATCGCGTGATTTTTTATACCATTTGTGCAATTGTATGTAACAGAAGGAGGCGTGACAGACCCCACAAAGTATATATACTTTTCTGCCTCAGGATCACTAGCCGAGTCGATTGAGCCATGTTCGCCTGTCTGTACTTATTTCCGTCCGTCGTTTATTTTCAATATTTGATGTCACGCCCATCGCCCACTCAAATTGATAATTTACGATTATTCGGAAAAGTATTAAAGTAACAGGCAAATGAATTTGGGCAGAGTTGTTTTGATAGAATTATATGTGGGACAGTAATTTGTTTCGAAACTGGGCGAATGGTATCTCACTGTCGTATATGTAAGCTTGTGCGCATGCAGCGGACCTGCTTAAATTATTAAAGGGACCGAAAAATTATTTTAAAAATTTACTTTTCTTCACATAATCAAAATAAAATTAACGGTATCAGATTTTGAAAACAAACTGTAAGTGAAATAGTGAGACCATAGCCATGCATCGCTCAGTGGTAATAATATGGGCGATTCAACTTTATGAAACCTGGTCACACTGGTCATTTTAATCATATATCGATAGAGCGTAAAATCATCGAAATTCAGCCAAGTGCTGATGTGTAATAAACCAAAGTTTTTCTGATTTAAAATAAAAACAAGGATTGTTACACTTAAAATAGAAGACAGCGAGGGCCTGGGCACAAAACAAAAGAAATGAATTATAATCCTAATGCGGGTATACGGAATCGTAAGTGGAAAAATTGTAAGAAACAAGCTATCGCTACGCAAGTATTCCACGAAGGCAGCTCCCGTGTTTCAGAAAGCCTGAATGCCATTAAAGTTGGAGATTGAAAGAGCAACTTGCTGCAACTTAAAGTTATTTTAGTTGGTGTTCATAGTTTTGTAACAGCCAGCCTGCACTAATAACTGTGATAGTGTTTTAGTTTGTGTTCACTGCGTATGTAGCTTGCTTTTACCATTTTCCTAGCTTGCTCTGCTTTGCGCCCCTTCTTGACAACAATAAAAATCTGATGTCTCTTTTGTTTACAAAAAAAAGCACAAGCCGGTGGTCGAACTCGTCCCATAAAACGTGTGAGCGATGTAAACGCCATGGGCCCTTCGGCTGCTATACCCAGTGGTTCAGCTTTTATGACGCCTACAGCTGCACCCACGATGTTCGATCCCAACATGTACAGTGGGCCGGCACCGCAAGTCAATAACTTCAGCTATAATGTGGACCCAGCAGCGCAACAGCAGCAACAACCTTTGCAGCAGCAAAGCTTTAGTTATGTGGCACTACAACAGCAGCAGCAACCAACGCTACCGCAGGTGCTCCCTTCGCTTGGACCAGCCTCAATTGGAGCTAGTGCACCACAACAGCCACATTCACCCTATGGTGTAGCACCCGGTATCACACCCGCTTTAGGTCAATTTCATCAGTTTGGCATGTTTCAACAACCCATTGTGCAGGACATGGCAATGCAGTATGGTCAACGACTGGCTGACCAAGGCAAGCAACTGGTAGAGAACCAGTTCGAAAAATGGGTACCCGTTGCGAAACTGAAGTACTACTTTGCTGTAGATAACGCCTATGTGGGCCGAAAGCTGAGATTGCTATTCTTCCCCTACTTGCACAAGGTACGCAGAACTTGTTGACATTTTTAATAGGGATAGATGTAAAAGTGTGCCCGATTGGAACTCATCAGTTTATAAGCTTATATTTCTTACATTATTCACCTTAGGACTGGTCGCTAAAGTACGATCAAGAGCATCCAGTGCAGCCACGATACGACATAAACGCTCCAGATCTCTACCTACCTACCATGGGCTATATCACTTATGTGATTGTTGCCGGCCTCCTCTTGGGTATGCAAAACCGATTCTCACCGGAACAATTGGGCATTCAGGCATCAAGCGCTATGGCGTATAGCATTTTCGAACTGGTTATCTACTCGATTAGCTTGTATGTTATGAATGTTAAGACAAGCCTGAAGACTTTAGATTTACTGGCATTTACTGGCTACAAGTACGTCAATGTTGTTGTGTGTCTTTTGATAAGCACGCTTTTTTTTCGGTCCGGCTACTACATAGCCTTGGCGTATACCAGTTTTGCCTTCGGCTTCTTTTTGGTGAGCACAAATGGTTTAAATAATTCTGGAACTATACTTTAAATAATCGTTGATCATTTCAGTTGCGCACGCTGAGAACAAAACTGTTGCAGGACAACACACCGACAGCACCCAGCGGTGCAATTAACTTCGATCCATATGGAAATCCGCAGCAGTTTGATTATAGCGGGGGTCGCAAGCGCAAGCTGTACTTTTTGTTTATTGTAGTAGCTGGACAGGTGCTATTTGCGTTTATGCTTTCCAAGCACCTGTATCTGCCTGGTGTGGTTATATCGGTGCCGCTAAAGGCGATCTAGGAATCTTTACTTTACATTGTAAAACTCAAGCGGGCAGTAATAAAAAAAAACATGTTTGTAGCAAAGAAATTCTTAAAATAAGTGTTTTAAAAACCAATTCATTCAACCAAGTCATTTCCAAAATGTTATAAATCTTTTTATTAGTGTGTGGTCAAAGGTGATACCTAAGGCTAATAAACACATCCGATTGAGATATTTTGGCATATAACAAAACATATTTTTGTTAAAAACCACCCATTTAAAAAAAATCAATGCTTAAAAAATTACCAGATGTGTTTTTTTTTTTCATTAAAACAAGGGTCATGTATGTTTTCATCGTAGTATATAGTTTTTTTTTTTATTGAAATTAATAGGCTCATTACTGTAACGGGCTGTTGGTTGGTTGTTTGTTTAACTTTTCGATTTTGTTTTTTTCTTTTTGTTTATTTGCTTTGACTTTTTCTCTTGCTTACTTATTGGCTACCGTTTGTCTCCAAGTTTTTGCCAATGCTTTATTACTTGTTAATGTTTTCTAATTTTCCACTAGTTTTGCACGCGTAACGATTCCATTTATAAAATATATGCGTGTATGAAATGTTTGCTTATTTGTTTTGGGTTTAGTCTAACTTCTTGGGCTTAGTTTTTGTGGCTTACTTGAATTGTTATATTATATTGGCTGACTTTTGCCCTTGAATAGCGTGAAAAATAATACATATGTAATAATAATAACGATAACAGTTCCTTCATATAGGTATTAGTTTCGTTTGTCGTTTGTTTTTCTTTTAGTAATAATGCGTAGCTTTCGTTATGGGGGTTGTTTGTATTCTATATTGATCTTGTGTTTAAGTTCTCTAATGCAAAGTGTGTTTTGTTGTTGTTTTTGTTTATATTGTGTTTCGTTTATTAATGTGTATTGTGTGTTATGCTAACGCTTAGTAAATAGTTATAAACATGCTTCGCTTTGTTTTCAACAAATTACACGTTATAAAAATAATGCATTTACAACTAATAATAATCAAAAATTTAAATATATATATATATATATATATATATATATATATATATATATATATATATATATAAATGTTTGTTGTGTTGCCAGCTGTTGCATATAAATCATAGTTATGTTGTACATAACTTCAAATCGTATATTTTTAATTTTTATGTTTGATTTTTTTCTAATATGTATTTTATGAGTGTTCATTTAATTGGAATACAAAAAGGTCGCAACAAACATAGAATAAACAATTATGTTAATTAAAACTTTGTTTATCAAGAAATATTTGAATTCAATCCCTAGCTCTAACCTAAATCACCGACTGCGCCGCCTCCAGCTGCTTGACAAGATTACGCTGATAGTTGACCGTATTCATTTTATCGAACTATATTACCGTGCCGCCCGGGGTCGCTGTTTGACTGGGTGACAAGTGCTGGGCAACGTGCTGTATATTATTAAAATATTTAAAATAAGTATTTGAGGGTTGCAGTTGCATGATGAGCTTATATTTACCGTTGTATGACCTGGCCTTGCCCAAGTGTAGATAAAACCATCCTGACAAGCTGTCAAAAAGCAGTCCTCGCGAAATATAAGTGCTGTCAGACGCTCGTGTGCAATCTTTTTGCACACCAGGGGTTCAAGCAGAGGGCACTCTTCGAATCGCGGACAAGCAGGTGTGCCGATCAACTTCATGGGATCGTAGCTGCTCACACTAGCTGACGACTGAGCAGCCGTTACCAGCGAAGAGTTGTGTGAAGACTTGCTCAGTTTCAACGAGCCGAAGCTATTAGCTGTCGCACTGCTCCCAATGCCTGTGCTCGGAGTAGAGCTGGTTCCTGATTCCACCGCCGTGCAACTTACAAAGTTTGTGGAACTGCTAATGTTGCTGCTACTTCTGTTATTATTGTAATTGCTGTTGTTGTGATTATGTTGATTGTAGCTCTTTAGCATGCTCATGGCTTTTCGATTCTGTCGATGATTTGTGGCCGTAGAGCCACTTCCGCTGCCGCTTACCTCGTAGCCAATGGTGGCTGTGCGTTTATCGGAGTTACTAAGGAAACTAAAATTGGACAAACGTTGTGTAAGGCTGTTGAAAGCGCTAAAGCTGCTGCTGCCCGAATTCGAGTTCGACTTGCTCGAGCTGTTGGAATTCTTGCTATTGTAGCCTGATGTGGAGTAATTGGAATTGCTTACGCGCGGACCAGTGCTATCTATGCTATCCGACTTGGTCGTACTGATGCAGTTGGGAAACTTGATGGAGCTGCTGGTGCCGTGCGAATTGCTGTTTGTTTTGGATGTATTGTTTGCCGCATTGCTACATGAAGCCGGATCCGTTTCACAGCATTCGTCGGGCGGGGTATTGGCGTTGGATGATTGCGAGGATATCGTGCAATTGGCCGTTGAGAATTTGCTGGAACTACTATTGCTATGCTCTGTTGCTCCAGCTCCCCCTGCTGACTCCCGGTTGGGGCTGCAGCTGCCAGAGTCGGCAAAGTTACTAGCCTGGCCAATGGCTATGGGTCGTATCACTTTAATGCCATCCGCACTGAGACCGCCATTCATGAAACTGCTGTCGTTAAACTGAGTGCTATTCACTCGCTGGCGCAACGTCACCTGATGTCTAAGGACATCTTCCGTTATGTCCCATAGACAAATTTGCGTGTCTTGACTGACAGAGCCCAGGCGATAGCTTGTCGCTAGCTTATCTGGCGCCAAGGCCGCCGACGAGACATCCGATCGAAACGAGGCTGAGTGTGGACGCGCCCGGGTCGCATGCAGCGGCGTTGAATTCTTATCGAAGCCTTCAAATCCTCCATTTGCTGTTGAGTCGCCCGAGAAGCGCTCTTCTCTAGACGCCGTGTATTCGTTTAGCTGATTTTCGTCGTCACTGAAATCTCCACCGTCCCAATTAGTGTAGGAAGTTGTGTATGGATCAAATGCCACAACAGATACCCAAGATCGATGACCCTGACCGCGGGCTACAACGCGCCGTTCGTGCAGAGACCACACAGTCACCAGATCATCTTCACCACCCACGACAATATATTTGCCATCAGGCGACCAGCAGACGCAAAGGAAGCCACCAAAATAGGAGCGCGCAATGCCGAGCAGCTCCATGGTATCATAGTGAAAGACGCGTAGAAACCCATCCTGCGATACCAGCGCCAAATTGGAGCCACAGGGCGAGAAGCACAGCTCATTGATGCAGCAGTTGTCGGTGCTGAAGACCCATTTGTAGAGCGGATTACGCGTTGACTTTGTCTTGCAGGTGAGTATCGTGTAGCCGTCACCCACCTTAAATGGCTGATAACTGGGCGCTGTGGCTGCACAGGGCAGCTCCTCGTTGTATAGATACAGATGACCCGAAGCGTGTGAGGCGAGAAACAAATGTGGCGAATTCGGCAACCACTTCAGGCAGGTCACTTTGGTCTTGTCAATAAGGCGCTTTGCAAACAGAACGGCAAATCAGTAAAGAAAACATAATATGGCAGATGTTCCAACTCACCTCCTCGTTAAAAAGTTTGCGCAATTCCCGTGGTCCTAGCTGAGGGGATACCAGCTGAATTTGCCCGGTTGTGAAACCAACCAGCAGCGGCGCACCAGTGGGCGTGGCTGCATTTGCATTGAAATCGTGACAGCTGGGATTTGTGCCCTTGTAGAACTTCTTATCGATTGGCTTGCTCATCTCGGTACCCTGCAAGCATTGAGTTGAATAACTTCTGTGTTTATTATCCTTACGTTACCAAATTCAGAAATCATTTCTCTTGGATAAGTCGAAAAAGAGCAATATGACACCAAAATTGTGATCCATATATTTCGATTTACGTGAAAGGGGCCATGGTCATCAACTTGATCAGCGTGCAATAATAACACTTATTGTCACCAAATTTGGTTGTCCTAGCTCTTTAAATAGCTCAGATATAGGCGTCTACGGACAAACAGACAGACGGACATGGCTATACCGACTCGGCTGTTGATCCTGAGCCAAAATATTTATACTTTATGGGGTCGGAGATGTCTCCTTCTGCCTGGTTCATACATTTTCAGTTTGAACAAAGTTATAATACCATTCTACTCTATGAGTTGCGGGTATCAAATATAAAAATGAGAAAACCAAGTGATTAAGTACAACAAGTGCAGCTACTATCTGAGAACCACGTGAATCAAGCACTAGGTCAAATCAGACAATTGTCCAAGGAATTGGCCCATTCATCAAAAGAATAGAGGTCACATTGCAACTGTACCCAACGACAGATGTCCGTCAAATGCACATATTCTTAGTGTAATAAAAATGCAGATCAGCGGTGAAGCACAAAGAGTGTTCCAACTAACCGCGGCAATAACTTGGTTGAAGCTAATGGACGCATAATTAACTGAGTTTCAAAGTTAAACACCGTTTGAGGAGCTAAGAAGACGATATACAACACACCATTTATAGACCCTGTGCGTAAGTTTGTTGAAGAAATAGAGCAAAAATGTTTTGTAATTGGAAATAAGTTAGCTTAAAAAAATAATTAAATTAATAACCAAATTTACACAAATGCCATGAACAACACTGTAAAAGACATCATTGATAGAAAACTCCTCGATAGATTATTTATGCAATTGGCTAGGTACGACACAACCACTGTCAGCACAGTAAAACAAGTTGAACAAGAAGAAAGCGTTTTTGACATTTCATGGCCCGATAGAGCGAAACTCAAAAAAGTAGGAGCTCCCAGAAATCGAATTCCAGTTTACAAAGCAAAAATAATAATAATCAATTTACTAAGAATAAGGGCAATTATAATCCAAATTCCAACGAGGTAAGCAGAACAACCAGAACAAGTAAGAAAGATACAGTCGAATGTGCTCGACTGTTATATGTATACCCGCTACCCAGCTGCTCGTTCAACAAAACATAGTCGAAACAATAAAAAAGGGCTTCAATCATATTTTGATTTTTAAAGGCCATGGACTTACAATATTGATGCAAAGTCAAAATAAAAAAGTAAAAAAGAGTTTTTGCACACACAAGTATTAAAAAAAAAACAAGTAAAGAAAGCTACAATCGAGCGTACCCAACAGTAAAATACCATTCGCCCAGTTTCGAAACAAATTATCACACTTTTATTTCCTCTGCAAAAGTTCATATACCACCTATTTAAATTAGATCTAGCTTTGAATATCGCCATCTACATGTGAAAATGTCAAAGCAATCAGCTTTACATACGCTACGGCTGAAACGAAGCATCATGACGATGACGTCACGTTATGCTGCAAAGGCGCAAGCAGAGTAATTATTGAAAACGGTAACACGGATAATTTCTGTGCTTATTGTCCGATCGGATTGTAATTTGGAGAATATATTTATATTGAATTTATCTATGTTCCTACCAAAGCAGAAAGCATATTCAATAGTTCTCCTAATAATCGTAAATTATCGATTTGCGTGGGCGGTGGGTTGCATCAAATTTTGAAAATAAACTCGATCTACCATAGGTACAGGAACCATTATAAGCAATTTGGTGTCTCTAGCTTTTATAATAGCTGAGGTTTAGACGTTCAAACGGACAGACAGACTGGCGGACATGGCTTAATCGACTCGGCTGGTGATCCTGAGTCAGAATATATATACTTTGTGGGGTCTGCCACGCCTCCTTCTGCCTGTTACATACATTTGCACAAACAGTATACCATTTTGGACCATTTTGAATGGTCGAATGTGCCTTTAGAATTGCGCTATTAGGTTTGATCGATTTGCGGGGGCGAAAGTGGGCGTGGCCCAAATTTAAAAAAAGCATTGAGAACTTAAGACCCACATGAGTGTTGTCACCAAATTCGAACAAACGGAAACTGTTCAAAATTTTTCCAAACATAGTCATTCAGAAACTTACTGGATGATTTTCAATGATAAAAGCTGCCCTCGAGCGCAATAAAAAAGTTTAAATAAAAGCTAAGCAAGCGAATTGATCAACAACAACAATAGTACCACAATACAACTAAACAACAGCTAAGCAAATTACAACAAATTAAGCGGCTGTGTGGTTGGCCAGCGGGAAAACTGAAAATGACGATAAGGAATCGGAGGGGATGGTAGTTGCTGTAACTTATTGTAAGTAGGACGTTTAATTGGCGTAGTGAAGAGGTAGAGGAGGACTGTATGGCACGTCCACAATGCAATGTGTCTTATCAGAGCCCTGAGTGCGGGGTGGTAACAAGATTTCTTGAACCTTTGCCACGAAACCTGGTAACGGTACTTCAAAAGACACAAAACAAAACGCAAATTATGCAAATTCGCGTAATATTATCTAAACATTGATCTCTCACCTTTTTGATGCCACGAAACGCATATACATACAGATCGCGGCCAAAGTTGAAGCATATGCGATCTCCGCCATAGATTTGATTGGTGGGCATGCCATTCTGGTCTAGGACAGCGCCATTGGTCATCGAGTGCATTGATATGCCGCCGCCCAATCTCGCGTCCACTGTGCTGCTGCCGTTGTAGCTGGTGTCGCCGCCGGCGCCTCCGCCGTTTAATGTTGATATTGGTGAGATCGGTCCTGCTGTTATTGTTTTTGTCTCTGTTGGAGTAGCAGGTGTTGTTGTAGTTGTTGTTTTAGCGCCATTGGACTGCAGTTGGTTGCGCTTATCACTCGTTGTTGTTGTTGTTGCTGTCGGCGATGCTGTCGTTTCGCTGTTGGTTTTACTATTGTGACTACCGCTGCTGCTGCCGGTGCCACCACTGGGATTGGGCAGGGCGACAAACGAGACGCGCACCTGAGGCGAACTCTGGTTGTTGCTGTAGCCGACACGATTGGGCCGCGAGTATTCGGATAGGGTTAACAGTCGATAGGTGCCCTCGCGCGTTACGAATTGCGTTTTTAGATCGTCCTTGACATTGGCATCTAGTTGATTGGCCATTACGTAGATGTTCTGTCTTGCGTTGCGTTGCGCAGCGTTGTAATTCGCACTAATTACATACGCTGCTTTTGGTTATTGTTGTTGCTGTTGCTGTCGCTGATGTTCTTTGCATCACACACTTAAACAGCGCAAAACGCACGCACATACACGTTATCATATATATATACCTCAACCCATCCCGCGCGCGCCTCACCTACATACAAGTGTTTAGGCTACTACCTGCCGCTGTCGCTCGTCAGCCACAGCCGCTGCGCCCTACCCGTTTGCTTTTGTGTTGTTTCGAAAATCGTTAAGTTGTTGCTACTAATTAACTGGTCTTCTGTATGAGTTAGTGAGTGTATGTGTTGGCAATGCTCGCCTGTAGTTTGTTATAATTAGATTTAATTCTTTACTACACTTCAATTTGTGTTGTTGTTGCGGAATTTTTATTTTTCTCTCGCTGCCACTATTTATTTATCGATAGCCGATATTGTACTACTAATTCACAGCGCAGCTAACTTCAAGTGACTGCGAAAGATGCGAACAAGCGCACAGATGTTTACAAGCTCAGGCAGCAATATTATGCTGCAGCCCTGTTAAATGCGAAAAGTGGCAGCGCACAAGCATTGTTTACATACGTGTATTATCCACGGATCTGGCAGTACTTATGTAGCGGTAACCTAAATTTGAAATTTTACGCGGGCTTACTGTCAATTTGAAACTTGAATTTGGCTCCCAACATGCAACCAAATACAAGTTAAACTATATTATGTTCGTTGAAGAATGTATGTTAGGTAACGTGACTGTTTTTGTAAATTTTTTAAATGGAGTTTAAATGGAGGAAATCAAATAGTTTAAGAGCAGGTCACTTTTCGCATTGTGCTTGGCCTGCAGAGAAATGCTTTTTACATGTCTTGCCGAATGGCACCGCTTTTTTGTCCGCTTTTTGTGCCACCATGCGATGCACAGCTCCAAATAAATTTGGCGAGTTAAAGGTCAAACATACGTCTTTTGCTAATAGAATAAAAGAAAATCAAACATAATACGTTACAAAAAGAAAAACTCGCCAGATGCTGGTTCTGTTCTAGAGTTCTCGAGTCATACCACATTAAGTGGGTCGTATAGAATTTTAAAAAAAGTTTGTACTCTACAAGTAGATCTGCGCATCCAGTAAAATGGATGGATATGTTGAGTCCAATAGCATTGCTTGAATGCGCCGTGCGGTGTCGATGAGGTGGGAGTGCGAAAGAACTTGACGTTTAGGGGGAGTGGTTAGCCATCGCTGGCGACTGACTTCGTTTATGCCATTTTGGCAATTGCAAAACGCGTGTGGGGCATTTCGAAAGTTACACAGAAGGACTTAAGTCAGGGAAAAAACAATCAGACACTTGAGTAAATCGTGACCTTGTCAACCTCTTCAATTGCTGAGTGCTTTCCCATAGTACATTGAACCCCTACGATATACACACCGCACTTGAGCTGCCTATATAAGTCCATGCTTTGCAGTGAATGCATCGACACTTACCCTCGATGCGTAATGCAGATCACAGGTGAGTTAAAGCCTTTTAGGTGTTAAAATAATAATTCTTGAATGTTTTAACTAGCTCATCTTGTTATTGCCTTCTTTGCCGTCTGCCTTTGGGTCTCCTCCGGATCTTCGGCGAGGGCTCAATGCTTTGATACCTTTCAACCGGGCTGCAAACTAGCAGTGGAAACAGGAAAGGCACAGCGACATTGCCTGGATCCCACCAAATTCTGGTGGTGCACCGCACAGAACACCAAGGCGGAACTGAAGAAGTGCCAACCCAACACGGGCTTCGATCAGAATATGAACGCATGTATACCCTGGATAGACTGGGCCTGGAAGCCTTGTATTGAGCCGCCCAGTCGACCGACTGGTTGGGAGAGTTGTTAAGTGAATAAATTGAAAAAAAAAAAAATATAACTGCACGACAAGGTCTTCCAAAAGTTTTGGACGAATTTTCAGGCTGTGGCTTCGGTGGCTTCAAGGTAAATACTTCAAATCTTAAAAATAAAGACTCTAATTCAAAACTATAATTAAACTTTCCATAAATAAAGACCCAAATGGTGTGTAAGTTAAAGTTTTATCAATGATGCAGGTTAAATAAATTCATGAGTAAACAACTCGTATAATTGTGCGATAACTTTTCTTTAAATGGGTGTGATGCTCTCTTGCTGATGAATCACAGTGCGACACTTCAGTAAAAATCAAATAAAATCTTGTCAAACTTTCGCTGAATCAGCCCTTTGAGTTCAGATTTCAATCGGCCTGAACCGAGCCGAAAAAACCCAAGGTGAACTGCAAATTTTCTTTCGAGCCGGATTGACCAATAATATCTGTCATAAATCAATGTCCTCCTGCTCGCCGATAGCTTTAATTTCAATTCCATTTGCATTTCATAGCCAAAGGCGAGGCGCCCGACCGTAAGATACCATTCGACCAACTTCGTAATTGCACTAACTAGTACTAACTCGCTCTCACACACACACAAAGGCTAAAACGATGCATGCTGATATGCTGCAATGACGCGGGCAACGGAACTTTGAAAAACGTTTTCTTTAATAAGTTCTGTATTTATTGTCCGATCGGATTGTAATTTTGGGATTGGGTGCTTTTTCGATGGTAGCATGGTATAAAAACGGACAAAACAAGTAAGTAAAGCTACAGCCGAGCGCACCCGACTTCGCCCAGTTTTTAATTATCACATTTTTATTTTCATTAAAAAATTGTGAACGAGCTCATCTGCCATCTATTATTAAAATTCGATCTATCTTTCAATAGCGCCATCTACATATGAGAACGTCATAGGAATCAGCTTTACACACGCTACGGCTGAAACAAAACGTAGTGACGATGACGTTACGATATGCTGCAAAGGCACAAGCAGTGGAACTACGGAAAACGTGAACACGGTTAACTTCTGTGTTTATTGTCCGATCGGGTTGCAATTTTTGAAAAAGATTAATATTGCATTCAACTATCTTCTATCTATTTTCAAACCAAAGCAAAAGTTACAGCTTTAATACATTTGCTAATAATCGTAAGTTATCGATTTGCGTGTGCGGTGGGCGTGACATCAAAAACTGAAATAAACTCGATCAGCCTATTATATGCCACGCCTTCATATGTCTGTTACATACATTTGCACAAAATTAGTATACCCTTTCCCCATTTTCAATGGTTAAATGGTATAAAATGGAAAATGACATGAAACCATTTCAGTTGTACAATTTTTTTATTTCTTTATGGACGACATTTTAGTGAAGTGACTTTCAAAGAGAGATATGTAATTGCTGTAAGCTTTTCAAAAATAAAACGTAAAAGCCGCAAATGATTATGTACTGGAACGTTGGTCGTATGTGCTTGCCCCTTCGCTTGTAGAAGGTTGCAATTATAATCTGAAGCGATCCTCAGTCCAAAAAAGCTGTAAAACAATTTGTGTTACAACAAATAGATCTTATTAGCTAAAATAATTACACCAACTTTTTCCAGTCTGACAGGAGAACAAGTCCTTTTTGCACTGATTACCGAAATATATGATTTCACCATGGTAGGTTCCGGAAACAGGATCAAAAACTGATGAACAAAAATCACTGCAGTATTTTTGACACTCCTTCCTGCTCACAATTTTCAGGGCTGAAAAAATAAAGGTGGTGGATAAATAGTTATAATGTAGGATTGGTATTTGCTGTTATCTAAAACTCACGAGGATTTTGAACGCTGTTGGCAATATCAAAGTAACATTTATTGCGAAACACAAGGCATTCCAGGCCAAGACTCCAAACAACTTCCTCTGTCTCGGGGCAAACTTCGACAGGACTCGCGTTACCCTGGCAGAAGACCAGGAAGATCATTACAAAAGCCAAAATAAACTTCATGTTCAGAGAAAAATCAAAACCTAAACGATTGGCGGACAAGAATGAACTGTCATGAGTTCCTTTAGTGATGGGTTTATATACTAAACATTATTATATGCAAACTTATCATTTCTTAGATACTGGTCAGTTAATGAATGAATAATGAAGTTAATAATGAATTTTACGTTACTATACCCGATTATTGCCAAACTGACGTAGCTGTGTTATCAGCTCCGAATCGGACCAAATGACACGTTTGGGTGATATCAATAAATTATCGCTGACCGTTCATATTCAAGTTAACTTACCAAAAGATCAATCAGCTTGTAATTGCGATACCTTCTGGTATAAATTTTCGAGCAATTTGAACTTTGAAATGGGAATTCTCATCGATTTTTGTGACGAGTCATATCTAAATGTTCAACTATCAGAAACCAGTTTGTCAGAAATCATACGATTTTCGCATAGGCTCTAAGTTAATTAAATGCCCTTTAAAGTTTAAAACCATGTTTACCTTCATAACAATGTTAGCTCTAAAAATAATATTAACAATTAAAAATGTATTAATAATGTAAAATGAAAACTTTTTATTTAAAAAAAATTGTAATAAGTTTTTATATAAGCCACAAATGATTTCCAATTCTCGCATAATGAAAGCACATTATTTAGGGTATTTTATGAGCGGCTTTCTTTACATGTGTGTATTTTATATTGTTGTGTACTGAAATCGTTAAGACCAAAGTGCACCGTAGATACACCTACTTGAACAATACTTTGTTACCCGGGTGACTTTATTCGCATAGCATCAGATTAACAAGAGATTGTTGAAATAGGAAACTGATCTGAGATCATTTTGGATATGTATTTTTCTTAATGTTTTTATACCTGCAAAAAAGAATAAAAAAAACCAAAAATGTATGTAAGCTAGTAAGTAGTAAACAGAGTTAATTTTATATCTAAGTGACCTAAAACCTTGATCTCTACGAACCTTGATCAACTGTATGTAATATGCAGAAATAATTACAATAATAACACACTTGTCTCAAGCCAACTTTTATAACATTTTTATACAATTCGACCATTGAAAATGGTCAAAAATGGTATACTAAGTTTGTGCAAATGTATGTAACAGGCAGAAGGAGGCGTGGCACACCCCACAAAGTATATATATTCTCACTCAGGATCACTAGCTGAGTCGAATGAGCCATGTCCGTCTGTCTGTCCGTTTGAACGTCTAGATCTCAGCTATTACAAAAGCTAGGGACACCTAATTTCACACGAAGGTTCCTGTATACCATAGGTAGATCGAGTTTATTTGAAATTTTCGATGTCACGCCCACCGTCCACGCAAATCGATAATTTAAGATTATTAGGAAAAGTATTGAAAATACAGCTTTCTGCTTTGGTATACATATAACATAGATAATTACAATATAAATCTATTCTCAAAATAACAATCCAATCGAACAATAAACACAGAAGATATTGATCTAAACGTTTTCCATAGTTACACTGCTTGCTCCTTTGCAGCATATCGTGACGTCATCGTCACAATGCTTTGTTTCAGCCGTAGCGTGTGTACAACTGATTGCTATTTTTATACTATTCGACCATTGAAAATGGTCAAAAATGGTATACTAAGATTGTGCAAATGTATGTTACAGGCAGAAGGAGGCGTGGCACACCCCACAAATTATATATATTCTCACTCAGGATCACTAGCTGAGTCGATTGAGCCATGTCCGTCTGTCTGTCCGTCTGTCCGTTTGAACGTCTAGATCTCAGATATTACAAAAGCTAGAGACACTATATTTCACATAAAGGTTCCTGTACACCATAGGTAGATCGAGTTTATTTTCAATTTTGGATGCCACGCCCACCGCCCACGCAAATCGATAATTTTCGATTATCAGGAGAAGTATTGAAGTTACAGCTTTCTGCTTTGGTATGAACATAAATAATTTCAATATAAATCTATTCCCCAATTACAATCCAATCGGACGATAAACACAGAAGTTATCCATGTTTCCGTTTTCCGTACTTCCACTGCTTGCGCCTGTGCTGCGCGTCGTGACGTCATCGTCACGATGCTTCGTTTCAGCCGTAGCGTGTGTAAAGCTATGCCGTTTTCACATGTAGATGGCGCTATTCAAAAATAGATCTAATTCAAACAATAGGTGGCGGATAAACTTGTGCAGCGCTTTTTGATGGAATTAAATGTGTGATAATTTGTTTCGAAACTGGGCGAATGGTATCTTACTGTCGGGCGTGCCCGACTGTAGCTTTCTTTACTTGTTTCACATGTAGATGGCGCTATTCAAAGATAGATCTAATGTAAACAAAAGGTGGCGGATGAACTTGTGCAGAGTTTTTTGATGGAATTAAATGTGTAAGCGTATGGCAACTTTGCCTAGCACATAGTCTGGTAGCCCGTGAGAGCCACTCTGTTGTATGGTCACACAGTCGTAGAGAAAGAACAAGCCGTCGCGCAGCGTCGCGAGTATAATTAATACTTTAATTCATTTCATTTACTGTTTAATATTTAAACAAAGAAAATAAATATAATCTTTGTTTATAACCATACCTAACCACTCGAAATGTCATCCCCGTTTTTACAGCTCAGAAGTGGGATATGAGCAAAGAGATTAACGAGCGAAAGCGCTGGTATCGAGTAACGGAATCAGCTACGAATGCGTTATATGTACATATGTGTTTGCAAGCGGTGTGACTATGCAACGGTGTGTAAATACAAGCGGTATTTCATAAAAACGGTATAAGCATACAAACGGCAGATATATGTATGTGTATATACAATAACGTAACGCCAAGCGAACGAATCGTAACGTAACCGTACAAAAAAAAACGAATACGCGAAAGTGACGTTAACGTAAGCGTACAAAAATATTTCCGCAAGCGAACGAATCGTAACGTAACCGTACAAAAATTGAATACGCGAAAGTAACGCTAACGTAAGCGTACAAAAATATTTCGGCAAGCAACGAATCGTAAACACGAACACCAAATCGGTATATGTAAATTCACTTACGCGACGTGAAATAAAACAGTATAAACTGAAATGAAAGTTACAGAATTGAATGTCGATCAGTTAAAGTTCCTGTTGCGGGAACGAGAGTTACCCACAGCTGGATCGCGAGATCAACTAGTTCAGCGATTGATGACCCACGAGCAGTCTGACGAAATCGAGTTTTGTGTTTCTTTTGCGAATGAAGTAACTGATGAAATGCCGGTGGTAGCACAACTCAATGCCGAGATGAGCCAACTTCGTGAGATGATGGCAAACTTTATTCGTACGCAAAGTACTTCAAATGAAACGCAAGATGCCCAAGCGGGTGCAGCTAACGTAATACCTGTACCAGCGAGACCAACAGCTGAAGTAATACATAGCACGACTACACAACATGCATCGGTTAAGGAAATCGCTAATACCTTGCCAGAGTACGATCCAACGGATGAGAATGGTATCTCTGTGGATCAATTCATCGACGAAGTGATAGATGCCTATCACTGGGACGAAAAAGATAAGTTTTTCTTGCCATTTATACCCGTCTAAAGGGAGCTGCCAGAATGTGGCTAGATGCGTCTCCAGTTCTACACACTACTTGGAGGGAATTTTCGAACGCTATTTGAGATGAGTTCGGCTCGACACCGGACGAAGCCGTGATTCACTATACGATGTCAAATGCTGTTCGCCGATCTAAGGAAACTATCAAGGAGTACTGTTTTCGCATGTCAGCCCTTGGAAATCGTTACAATTTAAGCGAGTCCGCTATTATTCGATATGTCCGAGCTGGACTGAAGCACCGAGAGCTACAACAGAGCATTGTAACCACAAAATTTGCAACGATGAAACAGATGCGTGACGTTATTGAAGAGTACTTTGTCAACCGAGGTAGGCTTCAATTGGCAAAAACGAAAAACGATGAACCGAAATCTAAACAACACGACTCTGCAGCAACAACAAACGAAAAATTAAAGTGCTATAATTGTGGCGAAACAGGACATTTTTCTAATAAATGCCTACAACCTCCGAAACGACACCGATGTACTACCTGCAATAAAGTACACCCCAACAACGATAACTGCGTTAAATCCGAAACGAGTACACGCCGCCTTGGGGCTACGAATCAAGATAAGTGTTTCTACAAGACCATCATCGTCCAATCAAAACCGTATACTGCGGTCATCGATACGGGTCGCCAAGCCAACTCAACGCCAAACGATGCAAGTGTACAATGCAAATTCGTGGTATTTGTGGAGGAGTACCCATTCTAAACGAAGCAATCATAATAGAGCTGATCATCGATAAGATTGTTACCGAAGCACTGGTTTATATAGCCGAAGATGAAATCGTACAGCAAGATTTTCTTATTGGCCAATATATCCTTGTTAACTCAAATCTTACGCCAAAGTTTGAGAACGGGATGATAACTTTGAGAGCAAACGAGCAACGCAGCAAGTATCTTACTCCAAGAAACTTATTAATCTTCTTTCTAATATCGACGGCAATGACGATAACACACGAATGCAGAACCTACTAGAAGATTATGCCGAAGTCTTTTCCTCTGGCCTTGAAAGAATTGGAGAAACTAACGTAGTCGAAGCTGAAATAGAAATAGAAGATAAGCAAGCAGTGGCCCAAGCACCATACCGAATCCCTGAGCCAAAGCGTGACATTGTAAATGCTATGATTGACGAGCTCCTCGAACACGATATTATCGCCAAGTCAACAACTGAGTATGCGAGCCCAGTTATTTTGATTAAAAAGAAGAACGGAGGCGATCGACTGTGTGTTGACTACCGAAGTTTAAACAAGTTAATCAAGAAGGAAAACTTCCCTGTGCCGAACATTGAGGAACGTCTACACGAAGCGAAACAAGTAAAATTTTTTTCTACGTTGGATTTGAACAGCGGATACTATCAGATTGTAGTATCACCTGAAAGTCGCAAGTTTACCGCATTCATTACAACCGACCGCATTCATTAAACGCATCCCATTTGGGTTAAAGAACGCGCCGGCGTCTTTTAATCGATTGATGGTTGAGATTCAAAAACGCGTCCGAAAAGGAGATATGCTGAATTATATGGACGACATATTAATTGGCAGCCATTCGTTTAACGAGATGTATGAGAAACTTCAACGTATAATACAAGTGTTGCGAGAATTTGGCCTCACCCTGAACGTTAATAAGTGCGAATTGTACAAGCAGACAATTTCATTCTTAGGACACCAACTACACACAACAGGGATAAGTCCAGGTGAAGTCAAAACAAATGCCATTGCAGAGTTTTCACGTCCAAGCAACGTTTCGGACTTACGTAAATTCTTAGGACTTAGCGGATACTTTCGAAAATTTATTCCCGGATACGCCATTATTTCCGAGCCCTTACGCAAATTGCTACGCAAAGACCAGCCTTTTAAATGGAAACCACAACAAGACGACGCATTCAATGAACTTAAACAACGCCTTATTTCAAAGCCTGTTCTTGTTAGCTATGACGTCAGTGGAGAACACGAAATACATACCGATGCTAGTTCTGTTGGCTTAGCTGGAGTACTACTGCAAAAAAAAGCGATCAGTTAATGCCAGTTGCCTATTATAGCCGATCGACGACATACAGCGAAATGAAGTTTCACAGCTATGAGCTTGAAGCTTTGGCTGTTGTCGAGTCTCTGGAACGTTTCAAGTATTATGTCTATGGGAAACAAATCCGAGTCATAACTGATTGCAATGCGCTAAAAACGACAATGGAAAAACGTGATGCCAGATGGTGGCTACGCATTCAAGAATTCGATATTGAGATACTGCATCGCCCAGGTACGCGTATGGAACACGTCGATGCTTTAAGCCGAGCACCGTATGAAAGTTTGCGTGAAATGGAAGAAGCTGATTTAAAGATATTGAAAACCGTCATTGATGAAGCCGATTGGTTGTTTGCTATGCAACTGCAGGACGAGAAGCTAAAACGAGTTGCTAACGAAATGATCGCTAAGAAGATTACGGAGAACGATGAGTATGTTCTTGAACTAGGTCGCCTATATCGCAAACATAATAACAAACACCTTTGGGTGCCCAAGCAGTTACGCTACCGCTTTCTTGTAGAATGTCACGACAACGCAGGACATATGAGCACCGACAAAACAATTAGCCGAATTATGAATCAATTCTGGTTTCCACGCATGCGAAATTATGTTTAAGGTTACATATGTTCATGCGTAGGTTGTATATACCCAGTATAAGCAACGAGGAGGTCGTCAAGAAGGTCAATACCACTACGACAACATTAAGCCAGTACCATTTGCTACGGTACATGTCGATCATCTAGGACCTTTTCCGAGAAGTTCCAAACGAATCGAGCATATCCTGGTAGTCGTTGACGCATTCACAAAGTTTACCATAATACGAGCCGTTAGAAGCACCGGAACCAGCCACGTCATTGAAATTCTTCGAGATGTTTGCAGCTACGTTGGGATGCGTGAAAGAATCGTGACCGACCGAGGGACTGCTTTTACGTCAAAAGACTTTGAAAAGTTCTGTCGAGAACATCATGTCAAACACGTTCTTAACGCTGTTCGTACTCCACGAGCAAATGGACATGCCGAACGCACTAACCGCATAATCCTATCGATGTTATTGCCTACAGTCGATAATGAGAAGCGCTGGGATGAGAAACTGCACCAAATCCAGTGGAGCATCAATACGATAACCAACAAAATCACTTATTGTTCTCCCTTTCAGCTCCTGTATGGCTATGAGCCACGAGACACTTTGCAGAACTCCGTAATACAAGCGTTGCAATATACTGATAACCAAGTGCTGACTACCGAAGAGTTGCAACAGCTTCGAGCCGATACCGCAACACGAATCGACGATCATCGTGCAAAAGCCAAATAACGTTACGATGCCAAACACGCCAAACCGACGGTTTACAGCGAAGGAGACTTAGTTTTGGCCGAAAACGAACCCGCCAGTACAGGCACATCACATAAACTTGAGCCTCGATATAAACCTCCGAAACGACACCGATGTACTACCTGCAATAAAGTACACCCCAACAACGGTAACTGCGTTAAGTCCGAAAAGAGTAAACGCCGCCTTGGGGCTACGAATTAAGATTAGTGTTTCTACAAGACCATCATCGTCCAATCAAAACCGTATACTGCGGTCATCGATACGGGTCGCCAAGCCAACTCAACGCCAAACGATGCAAGTGTACAATGCAAATTCGTGGTATTTATGGTGGAGTACCCATTCTAAACGAAGCAATCATAATAGAGCTGACCATCGATAAGATTGTTACCGAAGCACTGCTTTATATAGCCGAAGATGAAATCGTACAGCAAGATTTTCTTATTGGCCAATATATCCTTGTTAACTCAAATCTTACGCCAAAGTTTGAGAACGGGATGATAACTTTGAGAGCAAACGAGCAACGCAGCAAGTATCTTACTCCAAGAAACTTATTAATCTTCTTTCTAATATCGACGGCAATGACGATAACACACGAATGCAGAACCTACTAGAAGATTATGCCGAAGTCTTTTCCTCTGGCCTTGAAAGAAATGGAAAAACTAACGTAGTCGAAGCTGAAATAGAAATAGAAGATAAGCAAGCAGTGGCCCAAGCACCATACCGAATCCCTGAGCCAAAGCGTGACGTTGTAAATGCTATGATTGACGAGCTCCTCGAACACGATATTATCGCCAAGTCAACAACTGAGTATGCGAGCCCAGTTATTTTGATTAAAAAGAAGAACGGAGGCGATCGAATGTGTGTTGACTACCGAAGTTTAAACAAGTTAATCAAGAAGGAAAACTTCCCTGTGCCGAACATTGAGGAACGTCTACACGAAGCGAAACAAGTAAAATTTTTTTCTACGTTGGATTTGAACAGCGGATACTATCAGATTGTAGTATCACCTGAAAGTCGCAAGTTTACCGCATTCATTACAACCGACCGCATTCATTAAACGCATCCCATTTGGGTTAAAGAACGCGCCGGCGTCTTTTAATCGATTGATGGTTGAGATTCAAAAACGCGTCCGAAAAGGAGATATGCTGAATTATATGGACGACATATTAATTGGCAGCCATACGTTTAACGAGATGTATGAGAAACTTCAACGTATACTACAAGTGTTGCGAGAATTTGGCCTCACCCTGAACGTTAATAAGTGCAAATTGTACAAGCAGACAATTTCATTCTTAGGACACCAACTACACACAACAGGGATAAGTCTAGGTGAAGTCAAAACAAATGGTATTGCAGAGTTTCCACGTCCAAGCAACGTTTCGGACTTACGTAAATTTTTAGGACTTAGCGGATACTTTCGAAAATTTATTCCCGGATACGGCATTATTTCCGAGCCCTTACGCAAATTGCTATGCAAAGACCAGTCTTAAACCGACGGTTTACAGGGAAGGAGACTTAGTTTTGGCCGAAAACGAACCCGCCAGTACAGGCACATCACGTAAACTTGAGCCTCGATATAAAGGCCGGTTTATCATCGCAAAGGTACTACCACATAACTGATATCTTATTGAAGACTTACCGAATGTTCAATGAACTCAGCGACATTACAAATCTGTGTATGCGTCCGACAAACTAAAGCCGTGGTGCCAGATACCAATTGATGACACTGATGATGACGATGACCCTGCTGAGAACTATTTCAACGATTCGTGCGAGGTCGCTCCGAAATGTCAGGAAGCCGACTGTAAGCGTATGGCAACCCTGCCTAGCGCATAGTCTGGTAGCCCGTGAGAGCCACTCTGTTGTATGGTCACACAGTCGTAGAGAAAGAACAAGCCGTCGCGCAGCGTCGGAGCGTCGCGAGTAAAATTAATACTTTAATTCATTTCATTTAATGTTTAATATTCAAACAAAGAAAATAAATATAATCTTTGTTCATAACCATACCTAACCACTCGAAATGTCATCCCCGTTTTTACAAATGTGTGATAATTTGTTTCGAAACTGGGCGATTTGTATCTTACTGTCGGCTTTGATTACTTGTTTATATTATTTTATTTCACAAGTTTCGAGTGTGCTCGACTCTAATATACCCGCTACCCAGCTGCTTGTACATCATTTATTTGCGAAACAAAAAAAAAAAAAAACGGCTACAATCATATTTTGACCGTAAAAGGCTATGGACTTATAATATTTATGCAAAGTCAAAATATAAAATAAAAAAAAAACATTTTTGCACACATTTAATTTTTGATGCGGGCGGGACTCGCACCCGTAAATGCATAATAGTACTGTTTGTTTTGCAGTCCACAACTTAACCCATTTCACAACCGTACACGCACACACGATTGGGCACAATGCTGCAAGCAGCGCTGCCGGCAGCTCCTCGAACACGATATTATCGCCAAGTCAACAACTGAGTATGCGAGCCCAGTTATTTTGATTAAAAAGAAGAACGGAGGCGATCGACTGTGTGTTGACTACCGAAGTTTAAACAAGTTAATCAAGAAGGAAAACTTCCCTGTGCCGAACATTGAGGAACGTCTACACGAAGCGAAACAAGTAAAATTTTTTTCTACGTTGGATTTGAACAGCGGATACTATCAGATTGTAGTATCACCTGAAAGTCGCAAGTTTACCGCATTCATTACAACCGACCGCATTCATTAAACGCATCCCATTTGAGTTGAGATTCAAAAACGCGTCCGAAAAGGAGATATGCTGAATTATATGGACGACATATTAATTGGCAGCCATTCGTTTAACGAGATGTATGAGAAACTTCAACGTAAACTACAAGTATTGCGAGAATTTGGCCTCACCCTGAACGTTAATAAGTGCGAATTGTACAAGCAGACAATTTCATTCTTAGGACACCAACTACACACAACAGGGATAAGTCCAGGTGAAGTCAAAACAAATGGTATTGCAGAGTTTCCACGTCCAAGCAACGTTTCGGACTTACGTAAATTTTTAGGACTTAGCGGATACTTTCGAAAATTTATTCCCGGATACGCCATTATTTCCGAGCCCTTACGCAAATTGCTATGCAAAGACCAGTCTTAAACCGACGGTTTACAGGGAAGGAGACTTAGTTTTGGCCGAAAACGAACCCGCCAGTACAGGCACATCACGTAAACTTGAGCCTCGATATAAAGGCCGGTTTATCATCGCAAAGGTACTACCACATAACTGATATCTTATTGAAGACTTACCGAATGTTCAATGAACTCAGCGACATTACAAATCTGTGTATGCGTCCGACAAACTAAAGCCGTGGTGCCAGATACCAATTGATGACACTGATGATGACGATGACCCTGCTGAGAACTATTTCAACGATTCGTGCGAGGTCGCTACGAAATGTCAGGAAGCCGACTGTAAGCGTATGGCAACCCTGCCTAGCGCATAGTCTGGTAGCCCGTGAGAGCCACTCTGTTGTATGGTCACACAGTCGTAGAGAAAGAACAAGCCGTCGCGCAGCGTCGCGAGTAAAATTAATACTTTAATTCATTTCATTTAATGTTTAATATTCAAACAAAGAAAATAAATATAATCTTTGTTCATAACCATACCTAACCACTCGAAATGTCATCCCCGTTTTTACAAATGTGTGATAATTTGTTTCGAAACTGGGCGATTTGTATCTTACTGTCGGCTTTGATTACTTGTTTATATTATTTTATTTCACAAGTTTCGAGTGTGCTCGACTCTAATATACCCGCTACCCAGCTGCTTGTACATCATTTATTTGCGAAACAAAAAAAAAAACGGCTACAATCATATTTTGACCGTAAAAGGCTATGGACTTATAATATTTATGCAAAGTCAAAATATAAAATAAAAAAAAAAAACATTTTTGCACACATTTAATTTTTATGCGGGCGGGACTCGCACCCGTAAATGCATAATAGTACTGTTTGTTTTGCAGTCCACAACTTAACCCATTTCACAACCGTACACGCACACACGATTGGGCACAATGCAATGGAAACGTTAAGCTGAATAACTTCTGTGTTAATTATCCGATTGTTACCAAATTCAGAGATCATCTGGCTAGCTATAGTTATCATGTAAACCGAAAATGAACAATATGGCATCAAAATTGCACTTGTTATCAATGTTTTTTCGATTTGCGGGGGCGGAAGGCGGCGTGGTCAAAATCCAAAATAAACTTGATCAGCGTGCAATAATAACACATATTGTCACCAAATTTGGTTGTCCTAGCTCTTATAATAGCTGAGATCTAGATATTCACACGGACAGACAGACGGACAGACGGACATGGCTATATCGACTCGGCTGTTGATCCTCAGCCAGAATATATATACTTTATGGGGTCGGAGGTGTCTCCTTCTGCCTGTTACATACATTTTCGGTTTGAACAAAGTTATAATACATTTTCGGTTTACATGTTAACTATAGCTAGCCAGATGATCTCTGAAAATTTGGTAACAATCGGATAATAAACACAGAAGTTATTCAGCTTAACGTTTTCCATAGCTTTAAGCAGCGCTGCCGGACTGCAAAACGAACAGTACTATTATGCATTTACGGGTTCGAGTCCCGCCCGCATCAAAAATTAAATGTGTGCAAAAATGTTTTTTTTTTTTTATTTTATATTTTGACTTTGCATAAATATTGTAAGTCCATAGCCTTTTACGGTCAAAATATGATTGTAGCCGTTTTTTTGTTCCGCAAATAAATTATGTACAAGCAGCTGGGTAGCGGGTATATTACAGTCGAGCACACTCGACTGTAGCTTTCTTACTTGTTTAATTAAAGAACATTTCGCTCCAGAGTCAAAAGTTATTGGAAATGTCTCGCACTGATGAACCATCGCGCCCTTGGGTTCAACAACTTCACAAAGCTCCAGCCTTTTCACCTGATGCGCGCCTTTTTCTTTCTTTAGTTCACTTCTATTGCTGCACTCAAAGCCATCACCAACGCGCTGCCTTTTATGGTGTTTTCTGTTAAAATTATGTCAACTGTTTCGGATGCCATTCTTTGCAGTGTTTTTACAAGCTCGATAAAATTTTTATTTTGCATTTCCATTAAAATACGCCATGGCCCACCAGACATATCAAGTAGCGAGCCAGATCCCACTTCTGATGTCAAAGGTACACTTTCCTCTTTGTCCGCCATAATGTTAGCGCAGTAAGTTTCGATCGCACTGAAGTTTTACACACAATTAACTTGTGTCGCACATATATTCTATGTGCTTACCATCGAACCACACTCGGCGTCAGCGACAACACGCTGGCTCCGCGCTATAACGGTTCTTCCCAAAACTACAAAATACAGACGACCAATAACTGCGCAAATAGAGGCTGATGCAATATTTCCATTATGATGAAATTACTACTCTGATGAAATACACTAAAAGCATACCCATACACTAACACATGCAAAAGTATGCTCTGACATATATTTATTCTGACTCAGGTTTATTAGCCGAGTAAATTGAGCTATGTCTGTCTGTCTGGGTGACTGCCTGTTTGAACGCACGGATGTCAACTATTATAAAGGCTAGATACACCAAATACAGTGTAAACGCTTAACGTTAATAACATACGCTTAACAAGTTTATTTAAAATTTTAGAGTATTAAAAGTAAACTTTGAAAATGGATTTATAAGCAAGTTTTAAAGTTACCACTTTGTGCTTTGGCATACATAAAGATAAAAGCGATCCTACCTGTTTTTATACCATTGCAGATGGTATACTAATTTTGGCTAGAAGTTTGCAACGCACCTTAGGAGACATCTCCGACCCTATAAAGTATATATATTCTTAATCAACATCAATAGAGGAGTCAAACTAGCCATGTCTGTCTGTCCGTCCGGCTGTTACAACGCAAACTAGTCTCTCAGCTTTAAATCTATCTTGATGAAACTTGGTATACATGTTTCTCATTGCTGCAGGCTGTAAATAAGTTGGAACGAGCCGGATCGGACCGATGTATCGTATAGCTGCCATAGAACCTATCGTCTGATTTTTGTCATTTTTCAAGATACCGCCAAGAAACTTTCGCAGTCTAGCTTTTTTAGTTTCTGAGATACAGGCGGTCATACAGACGGACAGACAGACATGGCTTAATCTACTCGGCTAGTAATCCTGAGCAAGAATGATCAGATGCCTTCTTCTGCCTAATACGCACATTTCGACGGACACAATAGACCATGCATTTTTTAAAATCCACGGTCTAAAAATGGAAAATGGAACAAGAAGAGCGAAGAGCATTACGGACACTGCCGGAAAGTATGCAATGAATACTGCTTTAGTCTTAGTAGTATACCGCGACCGACTAAAAATAGTAGTATCTTTTTTTTTTTTTTTTTTCATTGTATATCTTCATTTATTTGGGTTCCAAAAGGAATCGTTCAGTCAATTCCTCTGAACTTAACCTATTGAGTATATAAAGGGTATATGAGACCAAGTGGTTTCTTAATTACTAAGTACAGAAAGGAAAGATTAATTTAGTTATTAATTAAAAAGTGTGTTATATTATCTTCCGGGTAGGGAGATCGCTGGGGTGTACCCTCTTCAGCCTTCTGAGGGAGATGGGGTTTACTAGCATATTTGCCAGTCGGTTCGGGTGGACCACAAGCCTGTCGGCATAACGGCTGCTGTGAAAGTTGGGTAACTTTCAAATCTCTTTCGATGACCTTGTTCGTCACGTACCAGGGGAGCCCAGATGCGTGACGTGCAGCTCTCGACTGGACCACTCGGAGCCTATTGAGCTGGGATTTGGCGGCAGTTCCCCACACCTGGATGGCATAATTCCACGTTGGAGCTAGTATGGCTTTGATTAGAAGGGCCTTAGAGCTCGTTTGTAGCTTGCTGGAGTGGAAGAGCCAGTCGAGCTTTTTTAGCTTCGCCAGGGACTTAAATTTGACCGACGTGATGTGGGCCCTCCAGGTCAGTCTCCGATCCAGGTGTACTCCCAGGTAGCAGTGCGATGTGACATTGCTGATGGGGTTTCCATTAAAAGTCAGACCTGTGCAAGTTGCGGGCCATTCCTGGACTGCATTGGAGGCAGTTTGCAGTGAAGAATGAGACGCCAGCATGGCGGTGTCATCGGCGTAAGTGGCCAGGAGCAACTGAGCCGGGGAAACTTCGGTATTGTTGGCGGGAGATGGCAAGTCGGCAGTGTACAGGGTGTACAGGAAGGGCCCAAGAACACTTCCCTGTGGAACTCCTGCATGAATCTCTTCCAGGCTGGACCGAGCATCACGCACTGCAACGTCGAACGTCCGATAAGAGGTGAAGGATCTCAGGATGGCATAGTAGGGAGCAGGAAGGAGAGCTTTCATCTTGAATAGGAGGCCCTCATGCCACACCCTGTCAAACGCTTGCTTCACGTCTAGAAAGACGCCGACCGTGTACAGTTTGTGCTCGAACCCATGCGTCACCTGGTTTACCAGTCGATGTACTTGTTCAGGGCAGCCATGGGACTTCCTGAAACCAAATTGGTGTCGAGGTAAGTGGTTCACTACCTGCGGCAGTTCTATCAGTCGGGCTAAGAGTATTCTCTCAAAAATCTTGGAGAAAGTTGATAGCAAGCTGATTGGGCGATATGCATCGATCTGCGTTGGCGGCTTTCCGGCTTTAGGTATCATGATGATACGTGCACGCTTCCATTGCCTTGGAAAGTGCCCTAGCCTTAGCATGGCATTAAATATTTTTACTAAGGCTAGGACTCCTTTGCGTGGCAGAGACTTTGCAGCACGGTTGTCGATGCCATCGTAGCCAGGGGTTTTCTTAACTTGCAGCGCCTTCAGCTGCATCATGACTTCCTGCGGAGTGGTAGTCTAATGGGGCGAGCCGGTGCAGTCGGAGTGTCTAGGAAATTAATGATGGCTACGCGGTTTGAGTCATCCGTTAGGTTGAAGGGCATGAAGGTGGAGGTCAGGTGCGAAGCAAATGCCCTCGCTTTTTCATCGTCCGTCTTGAGCCAGAGGCCACTGTGAATCAGGACGGGTGATTGAAACAACGGCTGTCTCTTGATTCCTCTTGTGAGCCTCCATAACGAGAAATTGCTGTTGTTATCTGGGCCAGTACCCTCCAGCAGGGTATCCAGATTTTCTCGTCGGGTCCTGGCTAGCAAACGGTGCAGTCTGTTAGTGATGCTAGAGTATAGCTGCTTGATGCTAGGATCTCCTGTTGCGATGTACCGTCTCCTGAGGCGCCTTTTGTGGAGAGCAGCTCCCTAGCCTCCAAGCTCAAGATGGGAGCCCTCCTTGCGATCGTGTGACGAGCTTGGTGTGGGGGTGGTGTGGCCCTCCGTGCTGCTTCCGCGATTGTAGCTGCGAGGTAATCTACATACGCTTCCAGACTATTGCAGGTGTCAATGGGGATGTTGAGATCTACTGTGGCCTCGATGTGCTCCTTGAAGGCCACAGTATTTGCAGTAGGTGCCAGCATTTTTGTGACACCTTTGAATAGCTGGGCGTCTTCATCCAGCTCAAACAGCAGGGGGAGATGGTCAGATGACAGTTCTGTCAGTATTTGCACGTTGATTTCTTGCTGTCTGAATCCTTTGGAGATCCCGAAATCGATGGCACTTGGAGTGGCACTTGCTCGATAGGGATAGTAAGTAGCTTCTCCAGTTGCAACGATGTCGATACCTTTGCCGGCCAGAGCAGAGAACAGCACCCTGCCTCTAGTGCACATCCTGTAGTTTCCCCACCATCTGTGCTTTGCGTTCCAATCACCTGCCGCAAGGAACTTTGTGCCAAATTGAGCGATGATCAGTTCAACGTCAGCCTCCGTCCACCTGAAGTTAGGAGGGCAGTATACTGAGGCAATGTTAAAGATACCCCTGCTTGCCGTCAGCTAGATAACTGCTGCCTGGATGTGATTTTCCGACAAGGTGGAGAAGGGTTGATGGGAGATGAGTGATCTGATAAGGATTGCCGCACCTCCGCGTTGGCTGTCATCCGGGTGGTTGGCAGTGTGGAGGGTAAAGCCAGGAACTCTGAAGGTGGACCGGGAAACGAAATGGGTTTCCGACAGCAGGAGGATATCAATTTCGTGAAGCTCAATGAAGGCGAGGATCTCATTGGTCTTCGAGGAGGCCCCATTGGCATTCCAAGCTGCTACCTTAAGACCCATTTTGAGCAGCAGAAGGGAAGGTGCGAGTTTGCAGGAGCAGTTGCATTAGCGTTTCAACTAGTGACATCATCCTGTCAAGCCTAGTAAACAGCTGCTCCAGCTTGGACTCTAGATTAGCGCTTGCATGGGGGACAGTAGCGGCAGGCTTGGCGACGGGCTGACTTCCTCTGACAATATTAGCAAATGAAGGCTTTCCAGACATGTGGGCTGGTGGAGTGGGTAGGTGTGCTCCTCTTGCAGGACCAGAAACAGAGGGTTCATTGACCTTCCGTTGGTGTTTGCGGTTAGAAGCCTCTAGCAGGTACTTTTTGCAACCTTTAAAATTGGCTGCATGGGGGCCGCCACAGTGAAAGCAGAATCTGGCCTCGTCCTGTTCCAGCTTACACTCTGCAGTGGGGTGATTTTCTCCGCATTCTCTGCATATATAGTGCCGAGAACAATATGCCTTGGTATGACCATAGCCTTGGCACCTGTGGCATTGTATCGGCTCCGGTTGCTTACGGGGTTTCTCCCATGTTACCCTGTGCCTGCAGACAACCGGTATGTCCTTTACTTGTTTGTTGTTCTCCGCCTTTTTGAGGTCAATGAACCTCATATTAAGAGGAAGAGAGGTTGCCTTGTTGCGCGGGGTATAAATCCGTACGACGTTATGTCCTTCGTTCTGGAGGGCTGCGATGAAGTAGTATCTTGAAGTGGCGCTTGTTTCTGGCACAGCCTAAAAACAAGCAATAGATAATTCAAAAAACTGCAGCCTAAAAGCAAGCAATAGAAAAGCATAAAAGTGTAGCGCCATCTATTGGTGAACTCGAACCACCCAGCACCATCTATTGCGCATCTATAAAGCCGCAGCACCACCTATTGCGAATCTCTAGGACCGCAGCGCAATTCATGATCAAATTTGCAGATCAGCTGATCCCAGATAAATGCAGAATGCAGTCATGCCTATTGAATTGCATTTTTAAGTAGGTCAAGGCCGATCGAGCTATCGATCACCCTGGGCGACTGTCGTTCTTTTCTGATCCAGCGGCATTCGACGGCAGATGTGTATACAGCTCTCTCTTCAACTTTAAAATTTTTAACTCGTATTTATACCCGCTACTCATAGAGTAGAAGGGTATTATAACTTTGTTCAAACCGAAAATGTATGTAACAGGCAGAAGGAGACACCTCCGACCCCATAAAGTATATATATTCTGGCTCAGGATCAACAGCCGAGTCGATATAGCCATGTCCGTCTGTCTGTCCGTGTGAAAATCTAGATCTCAGCTATTATAAGAGCTAGGACTACCAAATTTGGTGACAATATGTGTTATTATTGCACGCTGATCAAGTTTATTTTGGATTTTGGCCACGCCCCCTTCCGCCCCCGTAATTCGAAAAAAACATTGATTACAAGCGCAATTTTGATGCCATATTGTTCATTTTCGGTTTACATGATAACTATAGCTAGCCAGATGATCTTTGAAAATTTTGTAACAATCGGATAATAAACACAGAAGTTATTCAGCTTAACGTTTTCCATAGCTGTAAGCAGCGCTGCCGGCAGCGCTGCTTGCAGCATTGTGCCGAATCGTGTGTGCGTGTACGGTGGTGAAATGGGTTAAGTTGTTGACTGCAAAACGAACAGTACTATTATGCATTTACGGGTTCGAGTCCTGCCCGCATCAATAATTAAATGTGTGCAAAATTGTTTTTTTTTTATTTTAGATTTTGACTTTGCATAAATATTGTAAGTCCATAGCCTTTTACGGTCAAAACATGATTGTAGCCGTTTTTTTTTTGTTCCGCAAATAAATGATGTACGAGCAGCTGGGTAGCGGGTATATTACAGTCGAGCACACTCGACTGTAGCTTTCTTACTTGTTTTTTTTTTTTTTTTTTTTGCTTTTCATATATTTTTTTTTTATTTAATTTAATTTAAAGTCAACTAATAGCAGTCGACGTAAAAGTTACAGAGAAACAGATAAAAAATTATGTATAAAGAAAAACTACTACTACAAAAGCAGTTTTGATTAAAGCTAAGAAAATTAATTTTATGCATGAATTTTAAAATTTTAATTTTTTAAGAAATTTTAAAACGGAAAATAAAATATTTTAATTATAAAATTTAATACATTATAATTTAATTTAATTTAATTCCGGGGAAAAAAACAAAAATTCTAGCCGATCCAACATTTGTTGCAATGGATTGGGGAAAACCCAGAAAAACCCAATCAGATCAGAAAAGTTAATATTAGTTATTAGTATGAAGTGTTAATGAGTTAAGAATAAAAATTTTTATATTAGAAAGAGAGGACTCTAAGTTGAAAAGTATAAAAAGTTTAATATATTGATCGCAGAGAAGACAGAAAGGGTCATGCAAGCTATAATTACTAGAACAAAAGTCTAATGACAATGGCTGAAAATTACGGGTAACTCTAGAAGGAACACTAAAGTTGAGTTGCCTGAGTAAGGAAGGGGAATCGACCTCAAATCTTATAAGTTTTATGATAAACAAGAAACTCAACATAATACGACGGTTAGCTAAAGAAGGAAGGCTAATTAAAAGAAGCCGATTATGATAAGGTGGTAAATCTACTCCTAGAAACCAGTTGAAACTACGTAAAGCAAAAAGAAGAAACTGCTTTTGAACAGACTAAATTCTGTCTTGATAAATTTGGTACTGCGGAGACCACACGCAAGAACCATATTCAAGAATTGGACGTACAAGAGAAGTAAAAAGTAACTTGGTTGTAAAGGGATCATTAAATTCTTTGGCCCATCTTTTAATGAAACCAAGTACACGAAAAGCCTTGTTAACAGTGTGTGTAACGTGTCGATCAAATTTCAATTTCTGATCAAAGAGAATACCTAGATCATTTACTTCAGGTATTCTTAAAAGTTGAGTTAAATTAAAGGAGTAGTTCATGACGTGATGGTTTCCTCTGTAAAATGACATAACTTTACATTTAGAACAATTAAGATGTAGCAGGTTATGATTACACCAGGCAAAAAACTTGTCAAGATCCATTTGAAGAAAGTTTAAAGTTTTGTCATTATACGTCAGACAAAGTTTAACGTCATCAGCGTACATAAGGATAGATGATTGTGTTAGTACAGAAGGTAGGTCATTAATAAAAAAGTTAAAAAGTAGAGGGCCAAGATGACTACCCTGAGGAACCCCAGATGTAACAAATATAAGCTCAGATTGGGAAGAGTTAAAAAGGACTCTTTGCGTCCTCTTAGTTAAATAATTAGATATCCACAAAATAAGTTTTTGAGGAAAACCAATGAGATCTAATTTATGAAGCAATAAGTTATGATTAACGGAGTCAAATGCTTTACAGAAATCAGTGTAGACCACATCAGTTTGCATTTTCCTCCGAAATCCTTTGGTTATAATTGAGGAAAACTCAAGAAGATTTGTAGTTGTGGATCTAAATTTGACAAATCCATGCTGATAAGGGGAAAGAACGGACTTACACATATGGGTTAATTGTGCAGTCAAGATTTTTTCAAAAATTTTAGGAATAGCGGATAATTTAGAGATACACCTATAATTCTTCACATCTTGGTTAGAGCCACATTTGTAAAGAGGTATAGAGAAGGAATCCTTCCATATAGGCGGAAAGTAACTCGTGGCTACGGACAAATCAAGCAACTTAAATATAGGCTTACAAATGGTATCAGCACAGAATCTAAGTATACATGCTGGAACACCATCAGGACCGGGAGAAAATACAGGCTTTGAGGATTTAAGATAGCTTAGTAAAGAGATTTCGTTAATAGAAGGGCAAAAAAAGGAGTTAGAATTATTTAAGGAATACGGGTATGATTGCATAGTATAGGCTTCAGTGCAGTAAGTAGATTGAAAAAAGTCCGCAAACAAATCGGCGGCAGCCTGATCATTAGTTGCTTTGTTATTTTCAAAAAAAAGATTAGATGGGAATTTATTAGTTTTACGTTTCAAATTAACAAAGTTATAAGACTGCTTAGGATCTTGGGCAAACTGAAGGCGACAACGATTCAAGTAATCATTGTAGCAGCGTCTATTTAGAGAAAAAAAGTTAGCTCTAACAATGATATAACGAGAATAGTCAGAAGGACTTCCAGTAGATTTAAACTTTTTAAAATATCTGGATTTCAAATTTTTTAAAACCATCAATTCACGAGAAAACCAAGGTGGCCTATTACACTTTACTGGGTAAGCATTGGGAACACATTGATAAAAAAAATGAATTGATAGATATGAGAAATATAAGAATACAAATATCAAAAATATATAGAAATATGAGATACAAATATCCAAATCTGAACACAAATAAAAAGTAGACCAATCATGATTTAAAATCAAATTGTTAAGCTTAATGAAATTAGTCTTGCGAAAGCAGCGAGATTTTAATTTGGAAAGAGAATTTCCAGTTTGCACAAGAGTAGGCAATTTTAATGACAAATCTAATGTAGGATGGTAAGGATCTTCAGGTAAAACTAAAGGATCACTTCTAGAAATAGTGTTTTGCAACATTACATCAGATGAAAAGATAAGATCAAGCATTCTACCATTTAGGTTAGGAATATTATTAATTTGAAATAATGAAAGTTCAGAAAGTCCTATAAGAAATTTATTAAAGCTAGAGGGAACCAAGAAATCTGATTGAGAGGTCCATGCAACTTCTGGTAAATTAAAATCACCAAAAACTAAAAGAAAATCTCTATCAGATAGCTTGGATGCAACAGACTGGATAGAGGAAAGATGTTCAAGGTAGATGGAAACATCTGAAGAAGGGGGATGGAAACATCTGAAGAAGGGGGAATATAAGAGCAAGTAATGTATATTGAAATTTGACACACTGACACTTTAACACAGATAAATTCTGGGCAAACAATTAACAGTTGTTCAACAGATAAATCAGACCTAGCAGCTATAAGCACGCCTCCACCAGTTCGACCTAAACGGTCGCATCTGAAGGAAGTGTATTTATCTGTAAAGATTGAGCTACTGAGTACATCTGGTTTCAACCAAGTTTCAGTGAATATTAAAATATGGTAATTAAAAGAGACACAATCAATAAACAATTTAGGGAGTTTAGTGTTTAGTCCTCTAACATTTTGATAAGCAATAAAAAGAGAAGATGGATTTAGTTTTTTGATGTTCCACTCGAAGACGGGACACTGAAAACTACTGGCAAAGAAAGTGAGGGACGAGCGACAAGGGACTTAGTTATGTTTGGAGGCATTCTACAGAAGAGCTGCAACCAGTGTTATTTACTATACTCCTAGACACAGGCGAAGTAAGAGAAGTGACGACCACAATAGGTGGATCAATGAAACTAACCGTGGAGGCTTGAGGCAAAATAGGCGAGACAGCGAGAGGAGTGTTCGCATGAGATAACGGAGTTGATGGAAGAACTGACACAAGCGGAGGGTCTTCTAGAGAATTAAGGATATTCAGTTGGGATTCTAGTTCAATGAACTCCGAATGCAACTTAGAAAAGCCCGCAAACGAGCAACGTTTAATTTGGTCTGCCTCAGGGTCTTACGTAGGTTAAGTTCACCTACGCGACAACCTTCACACGACCACTTAGGGCCAATTTTGCTATTAATAGCATCTTTTATACGGCCGGTAAGGCCAATGCACTTAACGTAAAAAACGTTATCGCAGAGCCAGCAATCAACAAAATCCGACTTAGAGTCAGCAGAGGATTTGCGGTTTCTAGCCCAGCACGACAACATCTTCATAAAAGTGAATGTACCTCAAAAAACTTAGGGAACACTAAAAAAAAATATTAAACTAGGAAAGAAATTTCAAAAATAAAAATAACAAAAACAAAAAGCTACAAAGAACTGTTAGAGAGACAAAGTAAACGGGAGAAGCGATAAGAACAGACGCACAATGCAAACGCAGTAAACTCGAGGGAGTTTTACAAGGTGAAAGCGACTGAGTATTAGTAAGTAAGCTAAGCTAAAAACTACAACAACAGCAACGCTACGGTAAGAGTAACACTCAACACACGCGTAACAAGCTCAAAGAGCGTAAATAAAAACGTGAGAGCGGGAGAGTGTGGAAGAGTAGACTCAAAACAAAAACAACAAATGACGCCAAAGACGCGCAAGTTGAGAATTGTGTAAATTGTGTAAATTTAGTGAAATTGCAAAGCACCAGGGGTAACACGAAGTGTTTTGAATACGCACCGGGTTAGCACAAACTAAAATACAACAAAGTAAATTAAAACCACAAGTTATTTGCAAAGATTAGGCAGAAAAAAATAAATAATATTGAGAGTAAAGGTCAACACAACCGATCACCAGAAAGTCACTCAATGTAATCTGAGCACAAGCTTTACACAGTCGGCGTATTTTTGGACGTGAAACAAGCGTTTGATAAGGTGTGGCACGAAGGTCTGCTATATAAAATGAAAGACCTTCTCCCAGCAGCCCATTATGCCATCCTCAGCTCCTTTATCGCTGATCGGACCTTCGATCCTGCAGTACGAGACTCTCGGCCTAGCCTGGAACACATTCATGCAGGGGTTCCACAGGGAAGTGTGCTTGGACCCTTTCTGTATACCCTGTACACTGCTGACATGCCAACAACAACATCCCGTCAACAACACCGATGAAGTCTCCCCTGCTCAGCTGCTCCTAGCCACTTACGCTGATGACATCGCCATGCTTGCGTCGCACTCATCCCTGCAAATTGCGTCCAATGCAGTTCAGGAATGGCTGAATGCAATTGAGCGATGGACTGCCAAATGGAACATAGCCATTAACTGCACTAAGTCGGCCTGCGTCACATATTCCCTGCATCCCTTTACATCGGACATACCTACTAACTCCCAACTAACAACGCACACGTTCGCCGACGATACTGCGATCCTCAGCCGATCCAGATCTCCAATGGAAGCAACCGCGCAACTAGCTCGACACCTACTACTGGTGGAAACATGGTTTGCAGACTAGCGCATCTGCATCAACAAGGCCAAGAGCAAACATATAACATTCACGCTCATTCGACGAACTTGACCTGCTATAGTTTTACACAACACCCCAGCTCCACAAGCTAGCGAGGTAACGTACCTGGGAGTTCACCTAGACAGACGGCTAACATGGCGTAGGCATATTGAAGCAAAAACTACAAATATGAAGCTCAAGGCAGCTAGTCTCCACTGGCTAATCAACGCCCACTCCCCCCTTAAACTAGAGCACAAGGTACTCATCTACAACTCAGTGATCAAGCCCATCTGGACATACGCCTCAGAGCTATGGGGAAGCGCGTCAAAAAGCAGCATAAACATAGTCCAGCGAGCTCAATCAAAAATTCTACGCACTATAACTGGAGCCCCATGGTACCTTCGCAACAAGAACATACATAGAGACCTGCAAATCAACCTAGTCGTAGATGAAATACTTGTCAAAAGGACTAAATACCTAAACAAGCTCGACGCTCGCCCAAACCCCCTTGCCAAGCGATTATTGCGAGCTTGCAGTTCATCTAGACTGCAGCGATTTGATCAATCTGCCCAGCTGTAACTTTTCAGGGCCGCTGAACAACTATTCAAATTAAAAAACTGTAATTTATATTAAGATTCGTAAACTTATTGTTAGTCTCATAAACTGAGAAGATTCAATAAATAAGAAGAAATGGAAAAAAACAAATTTCCCCTGCGACCTCAAACCTGCCTAGGTATTTTCTTCGACGGAAATTTCATTGACTACGTCTCATCCCACATCTACCTCGGAGTTCACCTTGATCGGACGCTGAGTTGGAAAGCCCATATCACGGCAGTTAGAGCCAAATCCTCATGGAAACTGAAAAAGCTGGACTGGCCTTTCCACTCAAGCAAACTCCATATGGCAACTAAGGCTCTATTAATAAAAGCCATATTAGGTCCAACACTGACCTACGCCATTCAAATGTGGGGAACTGCCTCTCATCGAAAGGGACTTAAAATGTGTCCCACTGAGAGACCAAATAAACTTCCACAGCAGCCGATATGCCGACAGACTTACCGCCCACCCGAACACGTTGGCGTATGAACTTGTCGACCCCATTTCCCTCCGACGTCTGAAGAGAATACATCCCCATGAACTCCTTACACGTAAGATAGCATAATCCCTCCACTGTACATTTCTATATTTTATAACTAACCATAATATTATCTTATAAGCTACACATTAGGTTAAGACCAGAAGGAGCTGAACGATTCCTAGTGATATAAGATTAATGAATAATAAATGTCTCTGGTTCTAGCTGCGAAAGCAGCTCGACAACTTTGAGCTAAAAAAAAAAAAAACTTTTGTTTATTAAGGGTACCCCTTTGTTACCTTTTTCTCTATTAATGCAGCCCATTTGGGCGCGCCGGCTAAATTAGTTATAGTTAGCTTTATCAAATTTAAAAATAACTTTAACAATTACATAACAATCACAGATAACAGATAAAATTTATGATAAGCGTCAGCTTCTGCTGACCCTTGTTAAAGGAGATCGAGAAATGAGATCGCTCGGTTGCCTTCTATTAAGCCTCCTTGGTGGGCGAGATCTGGTTAGGGCGCTAGCCAGCCGATTTTTGTGGTGCTTCAGCCTGTCATGGTATCGACTCGAGTGCTGGTTTATCTCGTCGAATACCGTCGCGAGTTTAAAGTCTCTGTGCAGAGTGGTGTTTCGCACAAACCACTCGCAGCCAGTGATGAGTGCAACCTTTGATTTGGCTGTCACATGCCAGTCCCCAAATTTGGCACCCCTACTTCCAGATTGGTGCTATAATCTGTTTGTAAATAGTCAGCTTGTTTGAGAGTGATAATTTACTGCGCGAGCAGAGTAGCCAGTAGTGCTTCGCCACCTTAGCAGTCACGTGCTTGGCAACTTGTGAGTCTACGATCCAGCAGCACTTCAAGGTACTTTGCTGCGTTCCGCTGTGGTACTGGGGCTTCCTCGATGTAAATGGTCGGTGGCGTTCTCCGGTTTAGAGTATAGCAGACGTTGGTGGATTTACTGCTATTAATTACAGCCAATGTTCCAGCCTTGCCCATACCGAAAACCAATCTGCAAAGTTCTGGATACTATCGGCTGCGTCGTGCTCGCATCGGGATCTGTAGGTGACGCACACGTCATCGGCAAATGTGGTCAACATGGATTCCCTGTATAGACTTACATCTGGCTGCGGCATGTCGTGGCTATACAGGCAGTAGAGCAGGGGCCAAGGACACTACCTTGTGGAACTCCAGCTGCTACATTATGTACGCTGGAAAGGGCTGAATGGAAACGCACAGCGAATCGCCTTCCTTTCAGGTATGATTTTATCAACCCGAAATATGGAGCAGGTAGCGTCTGTTTAATTTTAAGTTGGAGTCCAGTGTGCCACACTCGATCAAACGCTTCTCGAATGTCCAAGAAGAGGCTGTTGCAATATTCCTTATTGTCATAGGCAGTTAGAATTTGCTCAACGACTCGATGGAGCTGCTCGACAGTGCAGTGGCCAGCACGAAAACCGAACTGGTGCTCAGGGGTAATCACCTAGGCTTCCATGATCCTTACAATCCGGGCAGCAATCAGTCTCTCAAGCACCTTCAAAATTGAAGGGAGAAGACTGATCGGCCGGTCGGAGGCGGGCTCCCTTTCCGGCTTGCCAGGTTTGTGGATCATGGAGATTATCCCGAGCTTCCACTGATGAGGGAAGTATTGCAACCTCACAATAGGATCCCTACCTATTTCCTGGTTCTCTTTTCAGTCAGTCATTAACATTGAAAAAAAAAATCAGTAGTGAAGTTTGCTCATGATTGTAATTCAGGACTCCTGGAATATTTTTTTTGAGAATATACATATATTGATTTGATATAATTTTTTTTTATTAAACATAAATCATAGATTGTTAATTTTTTTTTTTTTAGACCATGGGTTTTAAAAAATACATGTTTGTCTAAATGTGCGTAACAGGCAGAAGGAGGCATCTACGACCCCATAAAGTCTATATATTTTCCTCAGGTTCACCAGCCGAGTCGATTAAGCCATGTCTGTCTGTCTGTATGAACGCCTATATCTCAGAAACTAAAAAAGCTAGAGCCACCAAATTTGGTGACAACACTTATGTAAATCATGCGCTATAAAATTTTTATTAAAATTTCGGCCACGCCTACTTTCACCCCCGCAAATCGATAAACCGTATAGCAAGCGCAATATTAAAGCTACAGTATTCAGTTTTGGTGTATATGATAACTTTCACCACCTAAACGATCGCTGAAAATTTGGTTCCGATCGGATGATGAACAAAAAAGTTATTCAACGTTTCACTGCAAGCAGGCAAGCAGTGTTTTCCAAGCAGTGTTTTTTTTAACTGCTTGGGCTTCTTGGCGTCTAACTGAAAATTATATGTGTTGTTTATTATATTTCTTTGAAAAACACGTTTAATAACAGTTTTCTCAATCTGAATTTTTTCATAAACACTTGACTGTAGCCGTTGTTACTTATTTTTATTATAAATATGCCATTGAGTCGAAGCTCAGATAATATTGCAGTAGATGTGACTTGTTTTATTTGTTTGAAACGCATCGAATATACAGCACAACTACTGTCCACAAACTGTCACCATACGTTTCATTGGGTGTGCTTTAACACAAGAGTTTCGAACCGTGATTTTTGCCCCGTGTGTAAATCGACCTGACAATCGTGTTTGCTCAACTTAACGGTGAATACCGACTTAAGTCAGTCCACACAAAATTTACCGGAAGTTGCCATGCCACGCACACGTAGCCAGCAAAGATTTGATGAAGCCAACATGGAAGCTGACCATTCTGTTCCAGAAGGACCATATGCCAGAGCTTCGGCACAACCAAGTGAATCACATTAAATTTTAACTGAGGCTATTACTGTTTCTGCTGCGTGACAAACTGAAATGTTGTCGGCAGTTTTTCAATCAAGCATGCAGAGTATGATAGCCGCATTGACCAATAATCTCAGATTGGAAGCATCAACTTCTCCTCCGTCCAATGAAGTTCCAATCAAGATGCCTAGAAGCCCAGTAACTTAATCGCGATGCTCTCCTACAGGTTCCGTAATTCAATTAGATCGAGTAAGCCAAATAATAGGAAGTTGGAAAATTAGGTTTTCAGGTAGATCTGGCATAAATGTGGAAGACTTTCTGTATCGAGTAGAGGCTTTGATCAATCAGTCTTTCCAAGGCATTTTTGCTTTATTGACAAGTCATATAAGCACCTTGTTTGAAGGCTGTGCAAGTGATTGGTATTGGCGATATCATAGAAAAGTACATACCGTCACTTGGAATGCGCTATGTGAGGCTTTGCGGACTCAATTTAAAGAAGAACACACAGACGTAAGCATCCGAGCTGAAATTCATCGCAGAAAGCAAAAAGATGTAAAAACTTTTGATGAATTTTATGAAAGTGTTGTTTTATTATCAGATAAACTTTCTGTTCCTCTATCTGATTCGTCACTTCTTGAAACTATCCGCTCCAATCTTTTGCCTTATATTCAACACGAGCTGTTATAGCAGGAGATAAAAAGCATTGCTCAGCTTCGGCGTATAGTGCGTACGCGAGAAGCCTTAATGACGATGTCGAGTTGGCTGCAGTTAGTTTATCCTGTTGGAATTGTGTAACCGCTGGCCACCGATATCAAGACTGTCTCAAGGAACGCGGAGTGTTCTGCTACGGTTGCGGAAAGGCAGATACATATCGACCGTCTTGTCCTCAGTGTAGCTCTTCAAAAAACTGCCAAGTGCGTGCACCTTGGAAAGGGGCACGCAAACCGATGAAGTCGCAGCAACCAACACAGAGTAACTGTTAGTTGTTCTTCCCAAACACCAACTGACTTTACAAATATCCCAAGCGTTCCGTTTTCCGAGACAATTACCCCCAGCAACTCCACTGATGACTCTTTGAAAAGTTTTAATCGGTCTGCTCATCGAAATAAAAATTACTACAACCAACTTAAAATCGAAAATATGTTTGTATCATCAATGAAGGCGGTTGATGCACGTCCTTATGCTAACGTATATGTGTTAGGTCGTTCATTATCTTGATTGATGGGTACAGCCGCTTCGATAAGTTGTATTAGAGGAAGCTTTGCCGCAGATATCTTGCAGAGCGAGTTAAACTACAATATGTCACAGTAAATACCAACGTACAAGCTACAGATGGAAAATCACAAAATATAATTGGAAAAATTTTCACTACTGTTGAGTACAATGGAATTACTAAATCCTTGACGTTCTATATTGTTCCGTCCTTAAAGCAATCTTTATATTTAGGGATTGACTTTTGGACAGGTTTTAATTTGTTACCCGTCGACATTCGTAATGATATGCAGACGAAGGGTCTTTCTGTCATTGACGCGAATATTTTCTGTTCCTTATCAATAGAGCAGCCAGAACAGTTGAATATCACTATAAAAAAGTTTCCGTCATTTGCAGAAAGAGGCTTAGGTAAAACTGCACTTTTAGCTCATTCCATTGATGTTGGCGGTGCTGGGCCGTTAAAGCAAAGGCATTATCCAGTATCCCCTGCTATTGAGCAGATGAGGTACGATGAGCTAGACTGAATGCTTCAATTATGAGTGATTGAAGAGTCAAATAGTGCATGGTCATCACCTGTTGTGTTGGTGCGAAAACCTGGAAAAGTACGATTGTGTCTTGACAGTCGCAAACTTAATCAGGTTAAAGATGCTTATCCAACGCCAATTGAAGGACTTCTTAGTCGACTCCCAAAAGCAACCTATATAACGAGCCTTGATTTAAAAGATGCTTATTGGAAAATCCCCTTAGAGACCAGTTCAAGGGATAAAACTGCCTTTTCAGTCCCTGGTAGACCTCTTTGTCATTTCTGCTTCCTTAAAGCATAGGGTATTTATTTACCTGGATGATCTATTGATAGTATCCGATACGTTCGAACATCATATGACAGTACCTTTCAACATAGCAACATGTTTAAAGAACGCTGGATTGACTATCAATGTGCAGAAAAGCGAATTCTGTAAGAGGGAGGTGAAATACTTAGGTCACATTATAGGTAACGGAATTCTAGCCATGGACCCAGATAAAATATCTGCCATATTAGGTTATCCACCGCCACGTTCCGTTAAACAATTGCGCCGATTTCTTGGTATGACAGGTTGGTACCAGAAGTTCATACATAACTTTGCTTCCCTAGCTACACCCTTAACCGATGCTCTTAAAAGCAAACAACGCTTTCAATGGTCCGATGTAGCCAATGAATCATTTGAAGCGCTGAAGAAAAAGATGAGTACAGCCCCTATATTCATTGTGACGCTGGCCATACTGGTGTAGGAAGTGTGCTAATGCAGCTTAATGCCAACGGTGACGAAGTGCCAATATCGTACATGTCGAAAAAGCTTAATCCGTGTCAGCGAAACTACTCAGTGACAGAAAAAGAATGCCTAGCAGCTATATTAAGCATAAAAAAATTCCGAGCGTATGTTGAAGGACACTCCTTTACTATAATAACAGACCACGCTGCGTTAAAGTGGCTGATGTCCCAAACGGATCTGAGTAGTAGATTAGCCAGGTGGGCGTTAAAACTCCAGGGATACGACTTTAAGATTGAACATCGAAAGGGTAATAACAAGTAAGAAAGCTACAGTCGAGTGTGCTCGACTGTAATATACCCGCTACCCAGCTGCTTGTACATAATTTATTTGCGGAACAAAAAAACGGCTACAATCATATTTTGACCGTAAAAGGCTATGGACTTATAATATTTATGCAAAGTCAAAATATAAAATAAAAAAAAAAAACATTTTTGCACACATTTAATTTTTGATGCGGGCGGGACTCGCACCCGTAAATGCATAATAGTACTGTTCGTTTTGCAGTCCACAACTTAACCCATTTCACCACCGTACACGCACACACGATTCGGCACAATGCTGCAAGCAGCGCTGCCGGCAGCGCTGCTTACAGCTGTGGAAAACGTTAAGCTGAATAACTTCTGTGTTTATTATCCGATTGTTACCAAATTTTCAGAGATCATCTGGCTAGCTATAGTTATCATGTAAGCCCGCCGATAAGCAAAGCCATTAAAGACTTTTACAGCAGTGGCGTTAAAGGATCCCTTCTCGATCTGGGCTATCAGATCTTGATAAGCTGACGATTGAAAATGTTCCGACTACGGAACCATTGTCTATCGCTGACAAGTCTTCGGCAAATGTTTGGGACAGAGCGTCAGGAACGACGTTTTTATACCCGCTACTCATAGAGTAGAAGGGTATTATAACTTTGTTCAAACCGAAAATGTATGTAACAGGCAGAAGGAGACACCTCCGACCCCATAAAGTATATATATTCTGGCTCAGGATCAACAGCCGAGTCGATATAGCCATGTCCGTCTGTCCGAGTGTCCGTCTGTCTGTCCGTGTGAAAATCTAGATCTCAGCTATTATAAGAGCTAGAACTACCAAATTTGGTGACAGTATGTGTAATTATTGCACGCTGATCAAGTTTATTTTGGATTTTGGCCACGCCCCCTTCCGCCCCTGTAAATCGAAAACTTTTTTTCTTTTTTTTTTATTGTAGATAACTGTTATTACTTATAATAACTTATACTACAGTGCTTCATAATTTCTATGGAGTATTTACATATTTACATACTTAAACCTAAATAGGGAGCCTAAAATAGAAGAATTAGTTAAAGTAATTATTTTATATATCTGCTCGACAGATCTGTAGCGTGAATGCGCTGTAGCCTTCTTCTCGCCCTTAGTCCCATCACACGTCTCCTCGTCAAGAGTTTTTGGGCCAATTGGTTTGGGTGGTTTCCAAGTTTGTTAATATACGCGGTTGCTTGCTTGTTTATGACGTCGCCAATCCTTGGTACCTTTAGCTCGCGTTCGATGTCTTTGTTGCGGATGTACCAAGCCGCTCCAGAGAGTTTATGCAGGATTTGCGACTGCGCCACACGAATTTTGTTGAGGTGCGACTTTGCGGTGATGCCATAAACTTGGATGGCATATTTCCAAATAGGAGCCAAGACAACCTTGAATATTTTGGCCTTATTCGACATTGAGAGCTTGTTTCCAGGCCTTAGGAGCCAAGCCATGCTGATCGCCTTACTTTTGAGCCGCCGAGCTACATCCGTTACATGAGAGTGAGTCCAGAGTGACACCGAGGTATTTGTGGGCGTCCGACTGTGTGAGGAACAACGTTTGGGAAGTGTCCCAATCGAAGAGCAGAGTTGAAAATCAATAAGAGGAATAACAAAGCTCTATGGGGCATCAGCTTAATAGATCTGTTGTCGATGTGATCACCAGGAGCCTTATTGTTGCGAAGGGATTTTATGTCATCTTTCAATTCCGTGAGTATAATAGGCTTTACAGGAAGAGCCATCTGCAATGGGGCTTCTAGGGATTCATCAACCAGTTGCATGCGTCTTGGCGATGAGGTCTCAAACGGCTGGAGTCTTTTCTCCAGATTTTTGGCAAACGCTTCAGCTCTGTCCTGAGGAGATTTTGCCCAAGTGCCATCTGGGCTACGAACTGGAAACTTTGGAGCAACTTGCCTCTTGAATCTCTTCGTGAGCTTCCAGAGCGCGAATTTTGAGGATTCGTCGGCAGTAGCTTTTTCCAGGAACGCGTCAGTTGCTTCTCTTTTCAGTATGGCCAGTACTTTTCTCACCCGATTTGATATCCTTCGGTACAGTTTGTCAACTATAGGGTCATTAGTCCTGATGAACTCGCGCCGGAGACGTTTCTTGAGGGTTAACAGACCTATTGCTTCCGGAGAGAGAGCGATGCTGCTGTGCACGTTGCGTGGGTGAACTGCGCCGCCAGGACCTGCAATTTGGGCTGCATCTTTAATGTTCTTTATAAAAGTTTCAACCGCTTTCTCAATATCGTCCGCTGAATTTATCTCTGTATTGAGGTTAATGGCATTGTTAAGCTCGTACTGGAACAGCCTTTTATTCGCACCTGGTGGAAGGAGCATCGTAGTAGGAGCGGTACTACGTGGCGACGTTGTTAGTGTAGCGATCAGAGGCAAGTGATCAGAAGATAGGTCATACTCTTCGCGTACTGATATTAGGCTGCTAGCTTTACCTTTGTACAGGAAAAAGTCAATACATGAAGGTACATCTCTCGTGTTATACGGGTAGTGAGTGGGTCTGCCTGTAGCCAGAACTTGAGTTGAGCTGACGGAAATAGCATCGTGAAGTGCTGTGCCCCTAGCATTCGCTCTTATACTACCCCAGAGGCGATGTAAATCGAAAAAAATTGATTACAAGCGCAATTTGATGCCATATTGTTCATTTTCGGTTTATATAACTATAGCTAGCCAGATAATCTCTAAAAATTTGGTAACAATCGGATAATAAACAGAAGTTATTCAGCTTAACGTTTTCCATAGCTGTAAGCAGCGCTGCCGGGAGCGCTGCCGGGAGCGCTGCTTGCAGCATTGTGCCGAATCGTGTGTGCGTCTACGGTGGTGAAATGGGTTAAGTTGTGGAGTGCAAAACGAACAGTACTATTATGCATTTACGGGTTGGAGTCCCGCCCGCATCAAAAATTAAATGTGTGCAAAAATGTTTTTTTTTTTTTTTTAGATTTTGACTTTGCATAAATATTGTAAGTCCATAGCCTTTTACGGTCAAAATATGATTGTAGCCGTTTTATTTGTTCCGCAAATAAATGATGTACGAGCAGGTGGGTAGCGGGTATATTACAGTCGAGCACACTCGACTGTAGCTTTCTGACTTGTTTTCTTTTAAAATAAATGAAAAATGTGGATAATTTTTTAATTAAATAATCGGTAAGTCAACGAAAATACTAAAAATAAAATAAATTCTAATATGAGAATTAAAATTATTCCTTAGGATTGCATTGTTCATTATTAGACAATGGATTTTAAAAAAATACATGGTCTATTGTGTTTGTCGAAATGTGCGTAACAGACAGAAGGAAGCATCTGCGACCCCATAAAGTATATATATTCTTGCTCAGGATCACTAGCCGAGTCGATTAAGCCATGTCTGTCTGTCCGTCTGTATGAATGCCTATATCTCAGAAACTAAAAAAGCTAGAGCCACCAAATTTGGTGACAACACTTATGTAAATCATAAGCTGTTGAATTTGTATTAAAATTTGGGGCCCGCCTATTTTTGCCCCCGCAAATCGAAAAACCGTATTGCAAGCGCCTATTTCTCAGAAACCAAAAAATCTAGAGCCACCAAATTTGGTGACAACACTTATGTGAATCATACGCTGTAAAATTTTTTATACCATTGCAGATGGTATATTAATTTTGGGCAGAAGCTTGCAACGCACCTTAGAAGACATCTCCGACCTTATAAAGTATATATATTCTTAATCAGCATCAATAGGGGAGTCGAACTAGCCATGTCCGTCTGTCCGTCCGTCTGTCCGTCCGTCTGTCCGTCCGTCTGTCCGTCCGTCTGTCCGTCCGTCCGCCTGTTGCAACGCAAACTAGTCTGTCAGTTTTAGAGCTATCTTGATGAAACTTGGTATACATGCTTCTCATTGCTGCAGGCTGTAAATAAGTCGGAACGAGCTGGATCGGACCGATGTATCGTATAGCTGCCATAGAACCTATCGGCCGATTTTTGTCATTTTTCAAGATATCGCCAAGAAACTTTCGCAATCTATTCCTTTGTATGTCCATTTAAAGTTGTGCAAGTTTTATCAAAATCGGACAGATATATCTTATAGCTGCCATAGAACCTATCGGCCGATTTTTTTCATTTTTCAAAATATCGCCAAGGAACTTTCACAGTCTATGCTTAGTATGTCCATTTAAAGCTTTGCAAATTTTTATCAAAATCGGACATATCGTATAGCTGCCATTGAACCTATCGGCTGATTATTGTAATTTTTCAAGATATCGCTGTGAAACATTTCTGATATATGTCTGCAATGGTATTAAGCCTTCGGTGAGCCGAAGGTAGCCTTTCTTTCTTGTTTTTATTAATTTGTTTGTTTTTATTTTATTTGCAACGCAAACTAGTCTCGAAGGTAGCCTTTCTTTCTTGTTTTTATTAAAATTTGGGACACGCTTACTTCCGGCCCCGCAAATCGATGAATCGTATAGCAAGCGCAATAATAAAGCTAGAGTATTTAGTTTTAGTGTGATAGATTTTTATATAGATTTGCACTGCGCCCACTGAAAGCAAGCAAGCAGTGTTCCAAGCAGTGTTTTTTTTTCCAAATGCTTGGACTGCTTGGCGTCTAACTGAAAATTATATGTGTTGTTTATTATATATCTTTGAAAAACACGTTTAATAACAGTTTTCAAAATCTGAATTTTTTCATAATCTTCTTAATCAGTCAACACTTGACTGTAGCCGTTCTTACTTGTTTTTATTGTATTAATTTTCAATTTTTTTTTGCTTAAATCCTCTTCAAGCTTTTAAAAGATTATCGTAATATTTTTCTATTTTCTTCTTTTTTTTAATTTTGTTTAACATTGATTTTGAATGTTTCTCCCCTTTAGGGTTTCATTTTTGGAAATAAATTAATTTTTGATTTTGCCTTATTTCCTTATATTTTTGCTTATTGATTTTATTATTTTTTTGCACGCTTTGATTTTTGCAAAAATATATATTTATTTTTATTACATTATTTTTTTTGCGTGAATTATTATTTTTTATTCCAGCTATTTCATACTCACACACAATACCCACATTAAATAAAGAACCAAATGTTATGCTAGCTTCAATAATTATACCCGCTACTCATAGAGTAGAAGGGTATTATGACTTTGTACAATCCGAAAATGTATGTAACAGGCAGAAGGAGACACCTCCGACCCCATAAAGTATATATATTCTGGCTCAGGATCAACAGCTGAGTCGATATAGCCATGTCCGTCTGTCCGTCCGTCCGTCTGACCGTGTGACCGTCTGTCTGTCCGTGTGAAAATCTAGATCTCAGCTAATATAAGAGCCAAAATTGGCGATCCCTAAGGCCACTATGGTATTTTAAGCGTGCGCCTCATTCTGGCTCCTTACTTCTCCCGGAAATAATTAGTTAGACTTCATGACATTTTATTTCTTATTTTTAAAATTTTCAATATCCAATTAATAACATCTTTCTTTAAAACAAACTAAAAACAAGTAAAAAAGCTACAGTCGAGTGTGCTCAACTGTAATATACCCGCTACCCACCTGCTCGTACATCATTTATTTGCGGAACAAAAAAGAAGCGCTACAATCATATTTTGATCGTAAAAGGCTATGGACTTACAATATTTATGCAAAGTCAAAATCTAAAATAAAAAAAAAACATTTTTGCAAACATTTAATTTTTGATGCGGGCGGGACTCGAACCCGTAAATGCATAATAGTACTGTTCGTTTTGCAGTCAACAACTTAACCCATTTCACCACCGTACACGCACACACGATTCGGCACAATGCTGCAAGCAGCGCTGCCGGCAGCGCTGCTTACAGCTATGGAAAACGTTAAGCTGAATAACTTCTGTGTTTATTATCCGATTGTTACAAAATTTTCAAAGATCATCTGGCTAGCTATAGTTATCATGTAAACCGAAAATGAACAATATGGCATCAAAATTGCGCTTGTAATCAATGTTTTTTTCGAATTACGGGGGCGGAAGGGGGCGTGGCCAAAATCTAAAAGAAACTTGAACAGCGTGCAATTATGACACATATTGTCACCAAATTTGGTAGTCCTAGCTCTTATAATAGCTGAGATCTAGGTTTTCACACGGACAGACAGACGGACAGATGGACATGGCTATATCGACTCAGCTGTTGATCCTGAGCCAGAATATTCGGATTATATTCAGAATATTTCGGTTTGAACAAAGTTATAATACCCTTCTACTCTATGAGTAGCGGGTATAACAAGTAAGAACGGTTACAGTCAAGTGTTGACTGTATAAGACCATGGTTTTTTTAAGATTATGAAAAAATTCAGATTGAGAAAACTGTTATTAAACGTGTTTTTCAAAGAAATATAATAAACAACACATATAATTTTCAGTTAGACGCCAAGCAGTCCAAGCATTTGGAAAAAAACACTGCTTGGAACACTGCTTGCTTGCTTTCAGTGGGCGCAGTGCAAATCTATATGAAACGTTGAATAACTATTATGTTCATTATCCGATCGAAACCAAACTTTCAGCGATCGTTTAAGTGGTGAAAGTTATCATATACACCAAAACTGAATACTGTTGCTTTATTATTGCGCGTGATATACGGTTTATAGATTTGCGGGGGCGGAAGTAGGCGTGGCCCAAATTTTAATAAAAATGTTACAGCGCATGACATTAGTGTTGTCACCAAATTTGGTGGCTCTAGCCTTTTTACTTTCTGAGATATAGGCGCTTGCTATACGGTTTATCGATTTGCGGGGGCGGAAGGTGTGACCCAATTTTTTATAAAAATTTTATACAGCTTTCTGCTTTGGTATAAACATAGATAATTACAATATAAATTAATTAATAAATACTCTCAAAATAACAATCCAATCGGACGATAAACACAGAAGTTATCCATGTTTCCGTTTTCCGTACTTCCACTGCTTGCGCCTGTGCTGCGCATCGTGACGTCATCGTCACGATGCTTTGTTTCAGCCGTAGCGTGTGTACAGCTGATTGGTATGTTTTCACATGTAGATGGCGCTATTCAAAGATAGATCTAATTTAAACAATAGGTGGCGGATAAACTTGTCCAGAGTTTTTTGATGGAATTAAATGTGTGATAATTTTTTTCGAAACTGGGCGAATGGTATCTTACTGTCGGGGTTGTTTTTAAAATGGAAAGTTAAAATTCAATGCAAATGGTTTTAAGTGGATTTTTATATAAATAACAAGAAAGAAAGGCTACCTTCGGCTCACCGAGGGTTTAATACCATTGCAGACATATATCGGAAATGTTTCACAGCGATATCTTGAAAAATGACAAAAATCGACCGATAGGTTCTATGGCAGCTATACGATATGTCGGTCCGATTTTGATCAAATTTGCACAGCTTTGAATGGACGTATAGACTGCGAAAGTTTCTTGGCGATATCTTGAAAAAATGACAAAAAACCGCATATAGGTTCTATGGCAGCTATAGTGGCTCGTTTCCACTTATATACAGCCTACAGCAATGAGAAGCATGTATACCAAGTTTCATCAAGATAGCTCTAAAACTGAGAGACTAGTTTGCGTTGCAACAGACGGACGGGCAAACGTACATGGCTAGTTTGACTCCCCTATTGATGCCGATTAAAAATATATATACTTTATAGGGTCGGAGATGTTTTTTAAGGTGCGTTGCAAACTTCTGACCAAAATTAATATACCATAATAATAATATAATAAAAAACAAGTAAAGAAGCTACAGTCGAGCGCGCCCGACCGTAAAATACCATTCGACCAACCTCGTAGTTGCATTAACTAGTACTAACTCGCTCTCACACACATATACAGACACACACACAAAGGCTAAAACAATGCATGACGATATGTTGCAATGACGCGGGCAACGGAACTATGAAAAACGTATTCTTTAATAACTTCTGTATTTATTGTTCGATCGGATTGTAATTTTGGAATTGGGTGCATATAATCAGCACCTTTACGTTTTTTAAAGCAGAAATTTGTAACCTAATACTCAAAAAATTCCTTAATATTCAAAAGTTATCGATTTGCGTGAGCGGTGGGAGTGACATCGAAAATTGAAAATAAACTCGATCTGCCTATGGTATTCAGGAACCTTCATGTAAAATTTGGTGTCTCTAGCTTTTGTAATAGCTGAGATCTAGACGTTCAAACGGACAGACGGACAGACAGGCAGACGGACAGACAGACAGACAGATAAACACGGCTCAATCGACTCAGCTAGTGATTCTTAGTCAGAATTTATCTACTTTGTGGGGTCTGCACGCCTCCTTCTGCCTGTTACATACATTTGCACAAACTTAGTATACCATTTTTGACCATTTTCAATGGTCGAATGGTATAACAATTCATAAATAAGTAAATGAAAATTGGGTCATCAGGATAGTGCCCCCTACGATTATATAAGTGTATTCAGTTAATTTTGAAAAAAATGTTAGACCTAACAATTTTAAATACTTTTTTGAATATTTTAGAAGCTAATTAATAATGTGTTGTCCATACTTTATTAACAAGGACTTCACACATTCGATTGGGAAGTGACTCTTTTTTGTAGGTAATCCAAGGAAATCATTGACCATGCGAGTTTTATCCCTGTGTTCAATTCTTCTTTAGTGGAATATTGTTTACCTCCCTTGTACACCTACCTAGCCAACCATCCCCATACGTTTCGTGGAGAGTATCACACTCTCTCTACCCATACTCCAGACCTTCCACTTTTTCTTCTCTAATCCATGATTTTACAGTACCCACAGTGGATCAGGGCATTGTCGTGCTGAAAATGCCATTCCAGATTACAAAATGTGTTTTTAAGGATGGGGAATGCCGTATTTAATACGCAATTATAGTCTTTCGCGTTCATTTTTGGGGTTAAAAACTGCAATTCGCAGTGACCATAGTAGGATACGGCACCCCATACCATAACACCTCTGACCCGACTGTGTAAATGATCCAAAAGATGCTCCTCTTTACGCAAATCGTGGTAGTAGTAACAATTGCCGTCTGGTCCCTCCAGATTAAATTTCTTCTCATCCGAAAATACGACGTATTGCCACTCCTTCGACCATGTCATGTGTGTACGAGCAAAGTCAAGGCGTATTTCTTTTCGCACATTATTAAGAGGTGGCTTTTCTTTAAATGTTTCTGTTTCTTTAAATGTTCAGCATTTTTTATCACCCGTTGAATCGTTGATTTGTTCGCGTTAACACCACTTTTTTCGGATTTTTGATTTTTTATCCTGCGATCTGCCTCGGTAATTCATCTAAACGTTTTCCATAGTTACACTGCTTGCGCCTTTGCAGCAAATCATGACGTCATCGTCACGATGCTTTGTTTTAGCCGTAGCGTGTGTACAGCTAATTGCGATGTTTTCACATGTAGATGGCGCTATTCAAAGATAGATCTAATGTAAACAATAGCTGGCGGATGAACTTGTGCAGAGTTTTTTGATGGAATTAAATGTGTGATAATTTGTTTCGAAACTGGGCGAATGGTATCTTACTGTCGGGCGCGCTTGACTGTAGCTTTCTTTACTTGTTGAAGATATTTTTCTTATATTTTTATACCATTCGACCATTGAAAATCGTCAAAAATGGTACACTAAGTTTGTGCAAATGTATGTAACAGGCAGAAGGAGGTGTGGCAGATCCCAGATCCCTGACTCAGGATCACTAGCTGAGTCGATTGAGCCATGTCCGTTTGTCTGTCCGCCTGTCTGTCTGTCCGTCTGTCCGTTTAAACGTCTAGATCTCAGCTATTACAAAAGCTAGAGACACCTATTTTCACATGGAGGTTCCTGTATACCATAGGTAGATCGAGTTTATTTTCAATTTTCGATGTCACGCCCACCGCCCACGCAAATCGATAATTTACGATTATAAGGAAAAGTATTCAAGTTATACCTTTCTGCATGTATGAACATAGATAATTACAATATAAATCTATTCTCCAAATTACAATCCGATCGAATACTAAACACAGAAGATATTCATCTAAACGTTTTTCATAGTTACACTGCTTTCGCCATTGCAGCATATCGTGACGTCATCGTCACGAGCTTTGTTTCAGCCGTAGCGTGGTACAACTAATTGCTATGTTTCCACATGTAGATTTCGCTATTCAAAGATTGATCTATTAAACAAAAGGTGGCGGATGAATTTGTAGAGTTTATTGATGGAATTAAATTTGTGATAATTTGTTTCGAAACTGGGCGAATGGTATCTTACTGTCGGGCGCGCTCGACTGTAGCTTTCTTTACTTCTTTTTTTAAACTAATTGAGCTCATCTTTTTTTTGGTTTTATTATTAATATCATATATTTATTTATTTATAAGATTAGAATTTGTCATAGTGTAGGTGCTAGCGATTATCCCTTTCAATATGTCAGTTATTCGTAGCCCAGGCGGAAATCTGAGAGAAGAACACAACGAAGACTTGCCAACAGGTTCTAGACACACAGCCCAAAGCCAAGGTGGGGTCACGACTAGGGTTCGAGCGGTTGTATGAAATCAAAAAATAATTCTAATAGTCAGCCTTCGACAGGTGAGTCTCGAAATGATCAATAACGGGGCGGATAGAGATAACTTAGCCTTGTTGATTACACAGGCATTGGGAGATTTCACACGCAGGCAAACCGAGGCCTTAGCTGAGTTTTCGATAAGGCAAACTTCTTCTAAATAGTATCGAGCTAGGCTTTCAACGAATGTTTAATCAGACACCGGTCCAGACTGGAGTAAATCCAGTCGTCGAGTTAGAATAGCAGCCAACCTCGTGTCACTCCGGCTATCCCAACGAGTGACACAACAGACCTTAGGCCAAATCGCATTAGTCAGATAATGACGAATTGGAAACTGCGATTCACTGGTAAGGAACATTTGTCAGTAGAAGATTTTTTTTAAAGAGTTGAAGCTCTGACCAGACAAACGCTGGAAGGTATTTTCGAATTACTGGCCCGATATTCATGTAATCCTTTTGAGGGAAGCGTCGCTGAGGGGTTATGGAGGTACCACAAAGGTGTAAGCGCGTTAAGATGGCCAGATCTGTGCGAGGCACTAATAACGCAGTTTAAAGGTGCATTCACAGATCGGGGCATTCAAGGCGCTATCGATCGTCGTAGGCAAAAGCCGCATGAATTCTTTGATGAGTATTTACAGGCGATTGCAGCTATGGCTGATCAGCTGTCGGTGCCTTTAACAGACTCATATATGATGCGCGTTCCACGGTCTAAGCTTTTATCAGAGATTCAACACGAGTTGCTTCATGTGAGCATTAGCAGTGTTGCCGAGTTGCGTCGAGCCGTTCGTGGGCATGAGATTTTAAAGCAACAAATTGCCAGGTTGCCCAATTACAACATTAGACCAGTTCAGAAAAAAATCGCAAATGAGTTGACTGATCAGACAGATAGCGCATCGGAAAGTGAAGCCGCGCAAGAAGAAGAAAAAGAAATTGCTGCGATTGAGTTTGAGTTGGAACTGCTTGAAGAAAGGCCATAGGTACCATGACTGTAGGGCAGAAAGGAGAGTCTTTTGCTATGGTTGTGGAAAGCCCGACACCTATAGGCCAAATTGTATCAAATACCAAGCTTCAAAAAACGTGGGAGCTCGAGCACCGAACAACCGTGCTCGAGTCAAACATTAGCGGAAGATATCAATAGCAAAGCTTTGAATGAGTCTGCAGATGAGCATTCCAACCAGTTTCGTTATATTTTACCCCATTTTAATTTACCGGACTGTCAAAATATATGCCAACCAGATTATACTCCCCGAATTACAGAATTGTTACTCCAAAACAGAAAAGCCTCAAGATCACGTATCCGCCGCAGACAATATATCCTAATTCGCTGGAACGACCGTTCCAATTTACTGACTGCCATAGTTGATAACTTTTTTGATATTAGAAAATATGCCAAGGTTACTATTTTGGGAAACAAATACAGTGGATTACTGGATACTGGAGCCTCAATAAGTTGAATAGGAGGAACTTTGGCCAATAAATTGATATCAGAGCAAGAATCGTTCAAGTCATTGTCATGCTCTATTAGAAAAGCTGATGGAAAGTCACGCAATGTCTCTATTTAGGAATAGATTTTTGGAAAGCTTTTAAGTTGCTCCCACACTGGTTTTCGCAACCTGAAATCGCTGAGTTAGATGATCCTCTATTACGATCACTATCAGAAAGAGATCGCAAGAAATTAGAGCCAACGGTGGAACTGTTTCCTTCTTTTGCTAGAAAGCGATTGGGGCATACAACGGTGCTTTATCATAGCATAAATGTTGCGGGTGTCAACCGGAATAAACAAAGGGATTAAGAATATCTGAAGTAAATGATCTAGGTATTCTCTTCAATCAGAAATTGAAATTTTATCGCTACGTTACATACATTGTTAACAAGGCTTGTCGTGTTTTTGGTTTCATTAAAAGATAAGCCAAAGAATTTAATGATCACTTTACAACCAAGTTACTTTTTACTTCTCTTGTACGTCCAATTCTTGAACATAGTTCTTGCGTGTGGTCTCCGCAGTACCAAATTTATCAAGACAGAATTGAGTCTGTTCAAAAGCAGTTTATTCTTTTTGCTTTACGTTGTTTCAACTGGGTTCCAGGAGTAGATTTACCACCTTATCATAATCGGCTTCTTTTAATTAGCCTTCCTTCTTTAGCTAACCGTCGTATTATGTTAAGTGTCTTGTTTATCATAAAACTTATAAGATTTGAGATCGATTCCCCTTCCTTACTCAGGCAACTTAACTTTAGTGTTCCTTCTAGAGTTACCCGTAATTTTCAGCCATTGTCATTAGACTTTTGTTCTATTAATTATAGCTTGCATGACCCTTTCCGTCTTCTCTGCGATCAATATAATAAACTTTCTAGACTTTTCAACTTAGAGTCCTCTCTTTCTAATATAAAAATTTCTATTCTTAACTCATTAACACTTCATACTAATAACTAATATTAACTTTTCTGATCTGATTGGGTTTTTCTGGGTTTTCCCCAATCCATTGCAACAAATGTTGGATCGGCTAGAATTTTTGTTTTTTCCCCAGAAATAAATTAAATTTATTTATAATATATTAAATTTTATAATTAAAATATTTTATATTCCACTTTAAAATTTCTTAAAAAATTAAAATTTTAAAGTTTATACATAAAATCAATTTTCTTAGCTTTAATCAAAACTGCTTATGTTAAGTCGTTTTTCTTTATACTTATATTTTTCATCTGTTTCTCTGTAACTCTTACGTCGACTGCTATTGGTTGACTTTAAATTAAATTAAATAAAAATAAAATAAATAAAATAAAAATGACCGGGTGGTATCACAAATTTATTAGAAATTATGCTACATTGCTTCACCTCTAACTACATGGTCTATTGTGTTTGTCGAAATGTGCGTAACAGGCAGAAGGAGGCATCTGCGACCCCATGAAGTAGCCGAGTCGATTACGCCATGTCTGTGTGTCCGTCTGTCCGCCTATATCTCAGAAACTAAAAAAGCTAGAGCCACCAAATTTGGTGACAACACTTATGTGAATCATACGCTGTAAAATTTTTATTAAAATTTGGACCACGCATACTTGACGCCCCCGCAAATCGATAAAACGTATAGCAAGCGCAATTATAAAGCTACATTAATCAGTTTTGGTGTGTATGATAACTATCACTACCCAAACGATCTCTGAAAATTTGGTTCCGATCGGATAATGAACATAAAAGTTATTGAACGTTTTATATAGATTTGCACTGCGCCCACTGTAAGCAAGCAAGCAGTGTTTTTTCCAAGTAGTGTTTTTTTCCAACTGCTTGGACTGCTTGGTGTCTAACTGAAAATTATATGTTTTGTTTACTATTTTTTTTTTTGAAAAACACGTTTACAATAACAGGTTTCTCAATCTGATTTTTTTCATAATCTTCAAAAATCCATGGTCTTATACTAGACTGTAGCCGTTCTTACTTGTTAAATAAACAAATGTGTAAAGCTCCTATGCTACACAGTCCCAATTTCGAAGCCGAATTTTACCTTCACTGTGACGCCAGTCACACAGGTGTTGTGGTGTACTCGTACAATTAAATACAGAAGGTGATGAAGTCCCCATCGCATTTATGTCACGAAAACTCAACCAATGCCAAAGAAATTATTCGATAACAGGGAAGGAGTGTCTGGCAGCAATTCTGCCGATTAAGAAATTCAGAGCATACGGGGCAAAAATTCACCATTGTCATGGATCATGCTTCACTTAAATGGCTGATGTCTCAAACAGATTTAAGCAGCCGACTAGCAAGATGGGCTCTTAAGTAACAAGGGTTTGGTCTCGACATAAAACACCGCAAAGGAAGCCAAAATGTTGTTCCTGATGCCCTTCCAAGGAGTTTTACAGAGGATCTAGCCACTATTAACTAGATAAGTTTATTTATTTAAATGCAGATTCCTTTAAGAGTAGTGAATACGAGGAATTGATAAGGCAGGTTGAGCAAAACGGAAGTCAATTACCAGAGGTAAAAGTCGTAGAAGGCAAGGTGTACCGGCGAATGGAACATGCCACCGACGACCGCATTCTGATGACATGATATGGAAATTTTGGTTACCAAAAGCGATGATACCGATAGTCTTGCAATTAACACATGATCACCCTTTGGCATCACACTGCGGGATAAACAAGACCTTAGAAAGAATTCGAAGATATTACTTTTGGCCCAAACTCGTTGCCGATTTTAGAACATACATTAATAACTGCGAAATCTTTAGATGCACAAAGCACCCAAATCACAGCTCATAATCTATTCTCAGCAAGACTGGGTCCCCAGCCGCGTTCACGGTTTGGCCAAGTAGGAGTTTTTGAAGTCGTAGACCATTTTACAAAATTTCCATTTTTAAAGACTGTAAAAAAAATGTACTGACGAAGCAATTTTGAAGTATGTGGAAGAGGAGGAAGAGAAAGTCCAATTTAAATCGCATGCCTTCAAAAATCTTTTTACAAAATATATCATTGGCCACTCTTATACCGCAATATACGCCCCTTTAAGGAAACGTTTCCGAAAAGGTTAATCGATCTGTGATCGCAGCCATAAAAGCCTATATAAGTCAAAGTCAAAATAATTGTGATGAGCAGCTGAGCAAGATTTGCTGTTTGCTCCGCTCTAGTTTTCATACGGCGGTTAACACCACTAGCTATGGAATGGAACAAGAAGAGCGAAGAGCATTACGGGCACTGCCCCAAAGTATGCAATGTCGTCTGCGTTAGTCTAGTAGTATACCGCGACCGACTAAAATTAGTAGTATCTGTCAACTCAATTCGCAAGTTGGTTCGTGTCTAAGCAATACGCAGCTGAACAACGTGAAAAGTGAAATTAATTTTCGCCGCAAAAACCCATGGACAAGTCCAGAATACTGGCACATACAATAAATAGTGACCCCCCAAGTCATTATCAGTGAAATCATAGTGAAACCTAAACATTTTCATTAAAAAAAGACAGTGTAAACTCATTCGAGGTGAGGCTCCGCTGCCCAGCTGCTAAACGATCGCACAAACAGCCGTTGTTGAGCTTAAAGCTTAAACTATCCCAGGGTTCAAGTCTTGGCTAGGACCCTGGTGATTCGATGCATACTTCCAGGCTTAACTTAAAATTTTTAAATTCGGGTCGCTAAACATTTAATTAGTTCAACGGAAAATGGAAAATAATGGTCCACCGCAAAAATCATTGGACTTTACGTTGATGAAGCAAATTGCTGGCGTGGGCGCAAGAGAGATTCGTGAGCAACTGCTGAAGAACTTGCAGAATAAAGACTCTGCCTTGTCTACAACGAGTATTTCAAATACAATTTTCAGTACTACCCTCACATTAACATCATCAACTTCAACCATCTCCACTTTCTCGCTAAGTGGCAATGTATGTTCTGCCTCTCCCAGCACGACTCACAGCAGCTCTCTTGTCAGCTCAGTAGCGGATCCTCAACCTTCTGCAGGATGGCAAGATGTCTCTTTTACACCAGGTAAAGGAAGAAACAACAAGAGAGAAGCCGCAGCCCTCCTCTCAAAGAAGGCAACATCTCATCAGCCTTCAATCAACTCTACAAATCGGTTCCAACCCCTAAGCAATGAGGAAGAATTCGATATGGTCGTCGTATCCTCGAGTGACGATGATGAGCCTTGCTCATCGAAAGACGCCCTTATTCGTGCCTCAAGGGAAACAATCCGTAACAAACAGCCGGCTACTGTTAACCAAGCTAACCCCCCCACCCCGAAGCCAATCCATCACTCAAAGGTACCCAGAATGATGTTTCCCAATGTGGTGAACTTCACAGCTTTTCGCAGCGAGCTGGATGCCCTTGTAGGAGATTCCTACACCATCAAGGCACTGAATTCGGGAGATTGCGCTGTTCAGTGCAACACATCGGATACCTACAGGCAGGTGGCCCGGAATTTTCTAGAGAAAGGATCCCTATTTCATCATCACCAGCTCCCCGAGGACCGACCTTACTAAATCGGAGGACCATGGAGTTTCATCGGAGGACATCATCGCATGCCTACAGAATGAAGGCCATAGCGTTGTACGTGTATATACTCCACGTAATAGATCGACCTCTATCCCTCTTAATATGAGGTTTATTGATCTTGAAAAAGCGGAAAACAACAAGCTTATTAAGAATATTCTTGTTGTATGCAAGCATCGAGTGACATGGGAGAAACCCCGTAAGCAATGCCAGCCTGTAAAATGCAATAGATGTCAAGGCTACGGTCACACCAAGACATACTGTTCTCGGCATTTCATTTGCAGAGAATGTGGAGAAAACCACCCTACTTCGGAGTGTAGGTTCAAGCAAGATGATGCCAGATGCTACTATCACTGTGGAAAGCCCCATCCAGCTAATTTTAAAGGTTGCATTAAATACCTAAAAGAAGCTTCTACTCGTAAGCATCATTTGAAGATCAATGAACCCATCGCTGCTGGTCCTGTAAATAGATCCAGCCATCTTATGCGACCATTGTCAGAAGCAATCAGCCTGCTGTGCAGCCAACTCATCCGCCTGCCGCTACTGCCTCTAATTCAAGTACCACCCTGGACTCCAAACTGGAACAGCTTTTTTCTAGGCTTGACAGAATGATGTCGTTAGTGGAAACGTTGATGCAATTTAAAAATGGGTCCTCTTAAGATTTTATTGATCTTCACGACATAGACATCCTCCTGTTGTCAGAAACCCACTTCTCCTCCCGGTCCAACTTTTGGGTCTATGACTTTACCCTACATACTGCCAACCATCCGGATGACAGCCAACACGGAGGTGCGGCGATCCTTGTTAGATCAAGTATCTCTCATCAACCATTCGCCACCCTATCGCAAAATCATATTCAGGCAGTAGTTATTCAGCTGACTGCATGCAGAGGAAACTTTTATGTCGCCTCAGTATACTGCCCTCTGACTCTTAGATGGACAGATGCTATTGCTGGGCAGTTCATCATACAATTTGGCACCAAGTTCCTTGTGGCAGGTGACTGGAACGCAAAACACAGATGGTGGGGAAATTACAGGATGTGTACCAGAGGTAGGGTGCTGTATTCTGCACTTGCGGAAGAACGAATCGACATCGTTGCAACTGGAGAAGCCACATGCTACCCCTATCGTGCAACTGCCTCTCCAAGTGCCATCGATTTTGGGATCTCCAAAGGCTCTAGACAGCAACAGATCAAGGTGAAAGTGCTGACAGAGCTGTCATCTGACCATCTGCCTTTGCTCTTTGAGCTAGATGAAGACGCCCAATCATTAAGAAGTGTTTCAAAAATGCTGTCTCCGCAAGCAGACATCCGTATCCTTAAGGAACACATCGAGGCCACTGTAGAACTCAACATTCCCATTGCAGAAGGCTGGAAGCGTATGTCGACTACTTTACATCTACGATCATTGAAGCTGCAAGGCAGGCTACACCAACCTCTCACCAAGTCTGTCTCACGGCCATAAGGAGGTCTCCCATTTTAAGCTTGGAGGCTAGGGATCTGCTCAGCCACAAAAGACGCCTCAGAAGACAATACATCGCGACAGAAGATCCTAGCATTTACCAGCAGTATTCAAGTACTACTATTCGACTACGCCGTCTGCTAGCCAATAACCGTAGCGCAAACCTGGATACCTTATTGGAGAGTGCTGGTCCGGATAGTAATAGTGAATTCTCAATATGGAAGCTCACGAGAGGCATCAAGAGACAGCCCTTGTTTCAATCACCAGTTCAGGATCGAGGTGGCCTCTGGCTTAAGACGGATGATGAGAAAGCAAGTGCTTTTGCTTCGCACCTGTCTTCCACCTTCATGCACTTCAATTTAACGGACGACACCAATCGTGAAGCCATCGCAAATTTTTTGGGTACTCCAACCGCTCCGACACGCCACATGAGACATACCTCACCGCAGGAAGTAATGATGCAACTAAAGGCTTTGCAGCCAAAAAAAAAACCCCCTGGTTACGATGGCATAGACAACCGAACTGCGAAATTTCTACCACGCAAAGGAGTGTTTGCTCTTGTGAAAATTTTTAATGCTATGCTGAGATTAGGTCATTTCCCCAGGCAATGGAAGCGTGCGCGCATTGTAATGATCCCCAAAGCTGGAAAGTCACCAACACAGATTGACTCATACCGCCGATAAGCCTGCTACCTACTTTCTCCAAAGTTTTTGAGAGAATTTTGCTTACCCGCTTGATGGAACTGCCGCAGGTAACACGTAAAGCACATCACGCATGGATTTGAGCACAGGATTTACACAGTCGGCGTATTTTTGGACGTGAAACAAGCGTTTGATAAGGTGTGGCACGAAGGTCTGCTATATACAATGAAAGACCTCCTCCCAGCAGTCCATTATGCCATCCTCAGCTCCTTTATCGCTGATCGGACCTTCGATGTTGCGGTACGAGACTCTCGGTCTAGCCTGGAACACATTTATGCAGGGGTTTCACAGGGAAGTGTGCTTGGACTCTTCCTGTATACCCTGTACACTGCTGACATGCCAACTCCCGTCAACAACACCGATGAAGTCTCCCCTGCTCAGCTGCTCCTAGCCACTTACGCTGATAACACCGCCATGCTTGCATCGCACTCATCCTTGCAAATCGCTTCCAATGCAGTTCAGGAATAACTGAATGCAATCGAGCGATGGACTGCCAAATGGAACATAGCCATTAACTGCACTAAGTCGGCCTGCGTCACATTAATCCTGCGAGCTCAAACCTGCCTAGGTCTATTTTTCGACGGAAATGTCATTGACTACGTCTCATCCCACTGCTACCTCGGAGTTCACCTTGTTCGGACGCTGAGTTGGAAAGCCCATATCACGGCAGTTAGAGCCAAATCCTCATGGAAACTGAAAAAGCTGGACTGGCTTTTCCACGCAAGCAAACTCCATATGGCAACTAAGGCTCTGTTAATAAAAGCCATATTAGGTCCGACACTGACCTCTGAGCCTCTAAGGCTCAGCTCAATAGACTTAGAGTAGTACAATCGCGAGTGGCGCGAGTCATCGAAAGGGACTTAAAAGTTGCCCCACTGGGAGACCAACTAAACTTCCACAGCAGCCGATATGCCGACAGACTTACCGCCCACCTGAACACGTTGGCGAATGATCTTGTCGACCCCATTTCTCTCCGATGTCTGAAGAGAATACATCCCCATGAACTCCTTATAGTCAAAGTGGTCTACAAATTGCAAGAGTGCTGCAATCAGCTGCGCATCTAATTTGCATTTCAACGCAATATTCTTTGTACCTCTCTTCGCTTCAAACAAGCGGATGTCAGTTGTTTCGTGAGACGCGGAGCGAGCAGAAGCCCAGCAGCTCTGGGGTAAAAGACCTTTCGTCGAAAACCCAAATTTTGTTTTGTGCTCGCCAAAATGCGTTTTGATCCCGTAGTTTCAGTGCTGGTATAAGGAAAATATCCCCTCCCGGAAGAAGTTTGTCCGCCAAAAGGGAATAAGTGAAGCAGAAAAATGAAAAGTCTTAACCCTATGCCTTTTTGGAGAAGTTCTAACTAAAAATTATAAAATATGTCTTATTCGAGATTTGTCCCTTAGTTTAAGTTAAACAAGAACTTTTTGCTTCTATTTTTATACCCGCTATTCATAGAGTAGAAGGGTATTATAACTTTGTTCAAACCGAAAATGTATGTAACAGGCAGAAGGAGACACCTCCGACTCCATAAAGTATATATATTCTGGCTCAGGATCAACAGCCGAGTCGATATAGCCATGTCCATCTGTCCGTCTGTCTGTCCGTGTGAAAATCTAGATCTCAGCTATTATAAGAGCTGGGACTACCATATTTGGTGACAATATGTGTTATTATTGCACGCTGATCAAGTTTATTTTGGATTTTGGCCACGTCCCCTTCCGCCCCCGTAAATCGAAAAAACATTGATTACAAGCGCAATTTTGATGCCATATTGTTCATTTTACGGTTTACATGATAACTATAGCTAGCCAGATGATCTGAAAATTTGGTAACAATCGGATAATAAACACAGAAGTTATTCAGCTTAACGTTTTCAATAGCTGTAAGCAGCGCTGCCGGCAGTGGTTAGGTTGTGGTCTGCAAAACGAACAGTACTATTATGCATTTACGGGTTCGAGTCCCGCCCGCATCAAAAATTAAATGTGTGTTTTTTTTTTTTTTTAGATTTTGACTTTGCATAAATATTGTAAGTCCACAGCCTTTAACGGTCAAAGTATGATTGTAGCCGTTTTTTTTTTGTTCCGCATATAAATGATGTACGAGCAGCTGGGTAGCGGGTATATTACAGTCGAGCACACTCGACTGTAGCTTTCCTACTTGTTAGACCATGGATTTTAAAAAATACATGGTCTATTGTGTTTGTCGAAATGTGCGTAACAGGCAGAAGGAGGCATCTGCGACCCCATAAAGTATATATATTCTTGCTCAGGTTCACTAGCCGAGTCGATTAAGCCATGTCTGTCTGTCTGTCTGTCCGTCTGTATCTCAGAAACTAAAAAAGCTAGAGCCACCAATTTTGGTGACAATAGTCATGTGCGACATACGCTGTAAAACTCCTATTAAAAATTGGGTCACGCCTACTACTAGCAAGCGCAATAATAAAGCTACAGTATTCAGTTTTGGTGTATATGATAACTAACCACCTAAACGATCGCTAAAAATTTGGTTCCGATCGGATAATAAACAAAAAAGTTATTCAACGTTTCATATAGATTTGCATTGCGCCCACTGCAAGCAGGCAAGCAGTGTTTATACCATTCGACCATTGAAAATGGTCAAAAATGGTATACTAAGTTTGTGCAAATGTATGTAACAGGCAGAAGGAGGCGTGTCAGACCCCACAAAGTATATATATTCTGACTCAGGATCACTAGCTTAGTCGATTGAGCCATGTCCGTCTGTCTGTCTGTCCGTTTGAAAGTTTAGATCTCAGCTATTACAAAAGCTAGAGACACCATATTTCACATGAAGGTTCCTGTATACCATAGGTAGATCGAGTTTATTTTCAATTTTTGATGCCACGCCCACCGCCCAAAGCATCGTCACGATGCTTTGTTTCAGCCGTAGCGTGTGTAAAACTATGCAGTTTTCACATGTAGATGGCGCTATTCAAAAATAGATCTAATTTAAACAATAGTTGGCGGATAAACGGCTGAAACAAAGCATCGAGACGATGACGTCACGCCCAGCACAGGATAACTTCTGTGTTTATCGTCCGATTGGATTGTAATTTTGAGAATAGATTTATATTGTAATTATCATACTAAAGCAGAAAGCTGAAACTTCAATACTTTTCCTAATAATCGTAAATTATCGATTTGCATGGGCGGTGGGGGTGACATTAAAAATTCAAAATAAACTCGATCTACCTATGGTATACAGGAACCTTCATGTGAAATTTGGTGTCCCAACAAACACACAATAGTTAGTAGTAGCCAGAATCATCACTTTCAACAGATGTCGCACACATGCATGTATACAAATATATATTTACCCCTACTTTATTTGCTGTAAGATCTTAGACCTGTTCAACAATCGGACAGGCAAAAAAGTCACGTTTGCACACTCGCCAAACCAACTGTAAACATTATTATTATCTCTCGAGCACGAACGAAAATCCCCTTTTAGCGCTAGCAACAGCAACACTGACTGAGTTAATATACATTTTTAAATAGGTTGCCTTTATTCGATTCAAACTACTATGAATATAAAAACATACATATTGGGCATGCACATAATAACGTATTAACCATGTGACGTCAGTTCATAACATGATTCAAACCAAACATTGTTTAACTACAAATGATATAAGTGCTATTTCAACTTTTCCAAATTTTAAAATAAAACAAATGACCTCTGAATTTATAAATGTTTTTGATATATAGTGCCAGCTGCTCACCATATTTAAATTAAAGAGCATTTTTAAAAGAGTGTTAGCCCTTTTATAACCGGCGTCTACCGAAAATGTGGTGTTTACTCATTATCCGCTTGAATGGTTTTCTTTGTTTAGTAGACTTAATTTAGTTGGAAAAGCTTATACTAAATTACGTGTATTTACAATTAAGTATAAATTTGATTGATCTGTCGAGTATCAACTGAGATTGTCGAATCCCCCAAGCTAACGAGAGAACTTTGCAGTACTTAATGTTGAGTACACTCGCCAAATGCGTTATTTACATGATTTTCATAATAAAGGTGCGACGTGAGTTAAAACTGGTTTCGTAAATTCGAGAGAACACTAGGCGCGGATATATAAACCCCTCGAATTTATGGAAACGACTTAGTCGACTCAAACTATCGCCGACAATGAAGTTCTTTCTAGCTCTAATCAGCTTTTTTCTCTGCTGCAGCCTTATATTAACTGAGAATTGTCCTTCCATTTGCCCAGCTATCTATTCTCCTGTCTGTGGAGAAGCTCATGTCAATGGGAAAACTGTGCGTTGCCAATTCTCCAATGCCTGTGCGATGGGGGCCAACGCATGCAGCCGCCAAATAAGTTAGTCATTACTCTGACTTTAATTAGTTGTTCAACTAGCTTTTTCGCAGTCAAGCAATTTAAATGTTTGATATTATTGATATAAATTAGAATAATTTTATTTATGTCATAGTATAATATTTCAATCATAACTTTTTTAGATTGGCGTCAAACCGGATGCTCAGCTGCCATATTAAATTGTTGAAAAGGCGATCTCAAAACCACCGAGAGGCAAATAGAATATAAATGAAATAAAATTATTTAGAACATTTGAGGTTTCCTTTTTCTTTTTTTGGTTGAATCTTGATAGGGTAGTATGTTTGTTGAGTTTGCTTTACCTCATGGAAAATCATATCCTTATTTGTTAATATTATATAAATACTATGAATTAAAATTATACCTATGTATCTTTATTTTCGTCTTTACAAACATATGTTAACATAAAATTTATAATATTTAAATAAATATTTATATTAATTTTAATATTTATATTATTATAAATCTATAGTGTAAAATACACGTACATAAATACATACACATATTGAAACAGCTGATAAGTCACAAACGTCAAACTAATTGAATAAATTAGTACACGGGTAATACATATGTACATGCAAGGGGTGTATGAAGTGGGTAGTAAGGAAAGCTACAGGCGAGAGCGCCCGACCGCAAGATACCATTCAACCAAATTCGTAGTTGCAGTAACTAGTACTAACTTGCTCTCACACACACATACAGACACACACACAAAGGCTAAAACAATACATGATGATATGCTGCAATGACGCGGGCAACCGAACTTTCAAAAACGTTTTCTTTAATAACTTCTGTATTTATTATCCGATCGGATTGTTATTTTGGGATTGATTACGTGTTCCAAAGCAGAAATCTGCAACCTAAATACTTTCCTTAATTTTGAAAAAATATCGATTTGCGTGGGCGGTGGGCATGGCACGTAAAATTTGAAATAAACTTCATCTGCGCATGATTTATAGGAACCATCATTCCGAATTTGGTGTCTGTAACTGTAATACATTCCATAATATTCGTAAATTATCGATTGCGTGGGCGGTGGGCGTGGCACCCAAAATTTGAAATCTTGATCTTGATCTTGATGATGGTATACAGGAACCATCATGTCAAATTTGGTGTCTCTTGCTTTTATATGGTAATAGCTGAGATCTCGACGTTCATACAGACAGACGGTCAGACGTACAGACGGTCAGACGGACAGGCGGAGAGACAGACATGGCTCAGTCGACTTGACTGTTGATCCTGAGCCAGAATATATATACTTTATGGGGTCTGCCATGCCTCCTTCTGCCTGTTACATACTTTTGCGCAAACTTAGTATACCATTTTTGACCATTTTTAATGGTCGAATGGTATAAATAGGGACAACGCCTAAAATATGTTTTGATTCTTGTATTTTAAGAGTAAAAACATAAAATCCTCTCCAGCGTTTACCTACGCTTCTGATTTGTTTTCGATTTAACTTCGGGTAACACGGGCGGTGACAACACTCGTGTGCGTCATACGCTGTAAAATTTTTATTAATATTTGGGCCACGCCTAATTCCTAATTCCACCTCCGCATATCGATAAACCGTATAGCAAGCGCAATAATAAAGCTACAGTATTCAGTTTTGGTGTGTAAAAAACTATCACCACCTGAATGATCGCTGAAAATTTGTTTCTGATCGGATAATGAACAAAAAATATTTCATCGTTTCATATACATAGATTTGCAATGCGCCCACTACAAGCAAGCAAGCAGTGTTTTTTTACAACTGCTTGCTAACTGAAAACTATATGTTTTGTTTATTATTTTTCTTTGAAAAACGCGTTTTATAACAGTTTTCTCAATCTAAATTTTTTCATAATATTTAGAAATCCATGGTCTTATACACTTGACTGTAGCCGTTCTTACATGTTTTTTATGCTTTTGCGGATCGCAAGCTTTTCTTCGGATAGAAGACTCAGAGGTCTGACAAAATCCAAAGCTGAGCTTTAGGATAAAGTTAAAATACGATCAGCTGGGCCATTGTTGCAATTTCAATTATCGGTCTGGGAAAAAAGCACTCCTCGTGGATTAGCCGTAGCCTTTTTCTTGAAGCAATCTTTTTTGAACTCTATTTAAAATTTCAAAAAATTCACGTGTTGAAAATTTAAAATTGAAACATCAAAAGTGAAGTGAAAAGTCTCAAAATATTTTTAAAATATACCAATAGTTGAAAATCCAAAAGACTTTTGGCATTTGCATATTGTCGCAAACGTAAGTGGAAAAAATTTAAATTCTTTCAAAAACTTCTTTGTTCAAATTAAAATAACCTCCAAAATACCCACCGGTTGTGGCTGAAAGAGGATTTGGCTGTTTTATAAACAGCAGAGCAGCAAATATCTAGCAGCCTCAACGCTGCAAACATTTCCACTTGCCTCTGAAAGTAGGCAAGTCAAAGGGAGTCCAGTGGAGCACCCATTTTGCTTCTCCGGCTAGAGGAGCACCCTCGCTGCTCTTTTTCTTTGAATCCGTATTGGTACTCTTGCCAAAGGAGCACCGCTCGGCACTTCGTAGCCATAGTGGCCCTGCTTGGAAATTTTGCCATAGGAGTGACTTGGCAGAAAGTGCCCAAGTGCACTTACTCGCCGACTTGCCGTAATTGACATAACCTACAGGTCCAAATTTTATTGGAGCCCGTCAAGAAAGCCAACTAGGCCAACGTGGGACCCATTGTTAACCTCAAAAATTATAGATCATCACTAATTTCAACTCAGCTAAAATACCCATAATGCAACGTTAATCCAGTACACGAACCTGCTATTGAATTGATGAGCTGCGCCTAAAAGTCTGCCGATGTTCCTATTTATGTAGAAGGGAGCTTTGGAAAACTTAAATTATGTATCAGTGAGCTTATAGGGCAGAGCAAAAGCAGATCAGTTAAATATATATTATTTGAATAATAATATTAAATTAAATAAGTTTTGTTAGTTAGCTAGGGAGAAGGTGCTCAGCTCATGCTTTAAGAAAAAGAAACAAGAAAGAAAAACTACCTTCTGCTCAACGAAGGTTTAATACCATTGCAGTTTCTCTTAATAAAAAAAACAAATTTCGACCGATAGGTTCTATGGCAGCTATACGATATATCGGTCCAATTTTGAAAAAACTCGCATAGCACTTAATGGACATAATTAGACATATATTACAATAATCGGCGGATAGGTTCAATGGCAGCTATACGATATATCGGTCCGATTTTGATCAAATTTGTAAAGCTTTGAATGGACATACTAAGGCATAGATTGCGAAAATTTCTTGGCGATATCTTGAAAAATGACAATGACATCGGTCCAATCCGGCTCGTTCCGACTTATTTATAGCCTGCAGCAATGAGAAGCATGTATACCAAGTTTTATCAAGATATCTCAAAAACTGAGAGACTAGTTTGCGTTGCAACAGACGGACGCATAGACGGACATGGCTAGTTCGACTCCCCTATTGATGCCGATTAAAAATATATATACTTTATAGGGTCGGAGATATTTCCTAAGGTGCGTTGCAAACTTCTGACCAAAATGAATATACCATCTGCAATGTTATAAAAATCAAATATTATAAATTGGCAGTAAGAAACATAACACATTGATGCAGCATAATTCCAGGATCCGGAAGATCGATCTTGCGGTGATTTCGTTTCTTTTGCACATTTAACAAAAAAATATTTTTTTATTTGGTTTTGGCGCATGCATGGTATTTCGTATATTTTTAGACCATGGATTTAAAAAAATACATGGTCTGTTGTGTTTGTCGAAATGTGCGTAACAGGCAGAAGGAGGCATCTGCGACCCCATAAAATATATTTATTCTTGCTGAGGATCACTAGCCGAGTCGATTAAGCCATGTCTGTCTGTCCGTCTGTATGAACGCCTATATCTCAGAAACTAAAAAAGCTAGAGCCACCAAATTTGGTGACAACACTTATATGAATCAGCAAGCGCAATAATAAAGCTACAGTATTCAGTTTTGGTGTATATATTAACTATCACCACCTAAACGATCGCTGAAAATTTGGTTCCGATCGGATAATAAACAAAAAAGTTATTTAACGTTTCATATACGTTTCATTAAAAAATCCATGGTCTTATTCAGTCAACACTTGACTGTAGCCGTTCTTACTTGATTTTTTTACGTAAGCTGAGCAGCCCTCACTTTCCCACTTAATTAAACAAAACTGATCAAAGCAAAGAATATAAAAAAAAAAACAAGTAAGAAAGCTACAGTCGAGTGTGCTCGACTGTAATATACCCGCTACCCAGCTGCTCGTACATCATTTATTTGCGGAAAAAAAAAACGGCTACCATCATATTTTGACCGTAAAAGGCTATGGACTTACAATATTTATGCAAAGTCAAAATCTAAAACAAAAAAAAAATATTTTTGCACACATTTAATTTTTGATGCGGGCGGGCTTAACCCATTTCACCACCGTGCACGCACACACTATTCGGCACAATGCTGCAAGCAGCGCTGCTTACAGCTATGGAAAACGTTAAGCTGAATAACTTTTGTGTTTATTATCCGATTGTGACCATTAGATTATTTAGATTAGATTATTTGGCTAGCTATAGTTATCATATAAACCGAAAATGAACAATATGGCATCAAAATTGCACTTCTAATCAATTTTCTTCGATTTAAGGGGGCGGAAGGGGGCGTGGCCCAAATTTGGTAGTCCTAGCTCTTATAATAGCTGGGATCTACAATAGGTTTTCACACGGACAGACGGACATGGCTATATCGACTCGGCTGTTGATCCTGAGCCAGAATATATATACTTTATGGGGTGGGAGGTGTCTCCTTCTGCCTGATACATACTTTTTAGGTTTAAACAAAGTTATAATTCCCTTCTACTCTATGAGTAGCGGGTATAAAAATTGAAAACTAATAATTAAAATTTTTTTTTTAAGATTTAAATGATTTAGATAGGTTTTGCAAAAGCAAATATTTTTTTTGGATTTATTAAAAAATGAAAAGTAAGAAATGAGAAGAATTAAAGTTTTTTTTTTTTAAATGGAAAGAGAAAGAATAAAAACTAATTTAGAAATTATAATTAATATTAAATACTCCCTACCATTATACCCTAAAATGTACTAAAGTTACTATATATAACCTTTACACTTAGCACACTACTTTTACACTTTCTAAATTTTTTTTTATATACTCTATACTTTTTTTATATCATTGCAGATGGTATATTAATTTTGGCCAGAAGTTTGCAACGTACCTTAGGAGACATCTTCGACCCTATAAAGTATATATATTCTTAATCATCATCAATAGGGGAGTCGAATAAGCCATGTCCGTCTGTGCGTCCGTCTGTTGCAACGCAAACTTGTCTCTCAGTTTTAGAGCTTTCTTGATACAACTTGGTATATATGCTTCTCATTGCTGCAGGCTGTAAATAAGTGGGAACGAGCCGGATCGGACCGATATATCGTATAGCTGCCATAGAACCTATCGGCTGATTTTTGTCATTCTTTAAGATAATGCTAAGAAACTTTCCAAGTCTATGCCTTAGTATATCCATTCAAAGCTGTGCAAATTTTATCAAAATCGGACCGATATATCGTATAGCTGCCATTGAACCTATCGGCCGATTATTGTAATTTTTTAAGATATCGCTGTGAAACATTTCTGATATATGTCTGCTATGGTATTAAACCTTCGGTGAGCCGAAGGTAGCCTTTCTTTCTTGTTTTATACTTATATAATATGACCTTTATAGCATAATTTGAATGCGTACGAACCAATCAAGTAATGTTGCTTAATTATTGAAATTTAGATTGTTTTATTTTGTAGAATTTTTATTTGGCTTGTCTGATTTCTATTTAGATACCCCCTGATGGATGACTCCCGATGCCTCCCTTACGCCGCGCAGAATCTATGATGAGATAATGTTCAGCTAAATTAAATTAAGTTGAACTCATGCTTATGATTATGCGGTTGTAGGGGATAAAGGGGTTACCAGAGACATGCTCTCAGGTGGGTGACCGTAGGCGGGGTGGGCACTCGCGACCACAAAACACCAGTGGCTTCGCTTTTCGCCAAATCTTGTGGTCCGATTTCCAATCTTAAACTTCTTTCCATTCTTCTTTTTTTATCTTTTATTTGGATCTTTTTTCTTTGCTCTTCAGGTTCTTTAAACTAGCTTCTTTTTTTGTCGCAGCACGTTAATCTAATCTTACTAATAATAATTAAGTGCACCCGGTACAAGATCTGTCTAAGCAAGGCCACCACCCCCATAGCCGACGAGCTAGAGCCGGAAAAATTTAAATGTGCCCCGCTAATACAGATCGTCCGATAAAACATATATACCGTTGCACGTTATAGTTAGTAGTTATTATTATTAATAAGAGAAGTGGCGCCCAACGTGTGGGGCTCGATTGAGAATTACTCATTGAGACTCATCGATAGATCTATTCAAATCGTCTCTCGTTTTCTTTCTTCTTCTTGTTCAAATTCCTTTCAATTTCTTAACCCTTTCTTAAAATCTGATGTCTAGTTATTATTCCATTCGACCATTGAAAATGGTCAAAAATGGTATACTAAGTTTGTGCAAATGTATGTAACAGGCAGAAGGAGGCGTGGCAGACCCCACAAAGTGTATATATTCTGACTCAGGATCACTAGCTGAGTTGATTGAGCCATGTCCGTCTGTCTGTCCGTCTGTCCGTTTGAACGTCTAGATCTCAGCTATTACAAAAGCTAGAGACACCATATTTCACATGAAGGTTCCTGTATACCATAGGTAGATCGACTTTATTTTCAATTTTTGATGCCACGCCCACCGCCCTGCGAATCGATAATTTTCGATTATCAGGAGAAGTATTGAAGTTACAGCTTTCTGCTTTGGTATGAACATAAATAAAATGCAAAATTGCAATATAAATCTATACCCCAAATTACAATCCAATCGGACCATAAACACAGAAGTTATCCATGTTTCCGTTTTCCGTAGTTCCACTGTTTGCGCCTGTGCTCGCGTCGTCATCGTCACGATGCTTCGTTTCAGCCGTAGCGTGTGTAAAGCTATGCCGTTTTCACATGTAGATGGCGCTATTCAAAAATAGATCTAATTTAAACAATAGGTGGCGGATAAACTTGTGCAGCGTTTTTTTCATGGAATTAAATGTGTGATAATTTGTTTCGAAACTGGGCGAATGGTATCCTACTGTCGGGCGCGCTCGACTGTAGCTTTCTTTACTTGTTTTTATTTGTCTTGGAATACATTTAAAGCGATAATCAGTCATATTATGTCAACAATTAAAAGTTTTATGCAAAGATTACCTCTGCTTAACTTTGATATTGTTATTATTCAGTTTGCGGAATACAAAAGAAAGTCTGATTCAGATTGACCTTTTGGTCCAAAAGGAGAGACTGCATTATAGACTTAGGGATCCTGTTTTACCTTCAATTAAAAATTGTTGAATAATCAAACACTTTGCAATATAATTGTATTGCTTTCAAGCATTGCTTTATCCGTGTTTGTTAATCAATGTATTTAATTGGAGCCTGTCTGATTAGTTATGTTGCAAGCTGGAATATAGATGAAAACAGAAAATTAACAAACATTTCGATACCTTCTTTGACAGCATATCTATACTGCTAGATCAGTTAAAATAACCATTATCGTCTCAGAAATTAGTACGTCTCCTTAAGAACAATTTAAGATCTTAGATAAGGCATCAACTATTGCAATTATTTATTTCATATTAATTTCAATATTATTTCATACCAAAGCAGAAAGCTGTAACTTCAATACTTTTCCTAATAATCGTAAATTATCGATTTGCGTGGGCGGTGGGCGTGACATTGAAAATTGAAAATAAACTCGATCTACCTATGGTATACAGGAACCTTCATGTGAAATTTGGTGTCTCTAGCTTTTGTAATAGCTTAGATCTAGACGTTCGAACGGACAGACAGACGGATATGGCTCAATCGACTCAGCTAGTGATCCTGAGTCAGAATATATACACTTTGTGGGGTCTGCCACGCTTCCTTCTGCCTGTTACATTCATTTGCACAAACTTAGTATACCATTTTTGACCATTTTCAATGGTCGAATGGTATAAAAACAGAAACAAATATATATATATATATATATATATATATATATATATATATATATATATATAAGTTATGAACTCTCTTCTTGCGCCCTTCGTCTCACCCTCTCTCACCGGCCTGTCTCACCCCCTCTCACCAGCCTGTCTCACACGCGCTTCCTCCGCTTGCGCCACTTGACGGTCACTTAACCCTCGGATAACCCGAAACGCACTCATCTTAGAGCGAATTCACTCAAATTGTGGGGCTTATCCGGGTGGAATATGTGCAGCGCGTTAGCCGAGGCGATTTGCCGTATGAACGGTAAATGGTCGGACGCTTCTAGAAAGGTCTGCAAGAAACGCACGATGTGAGGAAGGCTTGCACATTTTAATGCAGTCGAAGTTTTTCTTGCAAATGAGACGCAAGCAAAACTCCAATTAAATAAAACCAAGCTGAAACAAAGAATACAAAAATAAACGAGCTCACAACGAGCTCAATTTTGAGTGACTTTCTGGTGATCGGTTGTGTTGACCTTTACTCTCAATATTGTTTATTTTTTTCCGCCTAATCTTTGCAAATAATTTGCGGTTTTAATTTACTTTGGTGTATTTTAGTTTGTGCTAACCCGGTGCGTATTCATAACACTTCGTGTTACCCCTTGTGCTTTGCAATTTTACTAAATTTACACAATTTACACAATTATCAACTTGCGCGTCTTTGGCGTCATTTGTTGTTTTCGTTTTGAGTCTACTCTTCCACACTCTCCAGCTCTCACGTTTTTATTTAGGCTCTTTGAGCTTGTTACGCGTGTGTTGAGTGTTCACTCTTACCGTAGCGTTGCTGTTGTAGTTTTTAGCTTAGCTTACTTACTAATACTCAGTCGCTCTCACCTTGTAAAACTCCCTCGAGTTTACTGCGTTTGCATTGTGCGTCTGTTCTTATCGCTTCTCCCGTTTACTTTGTCTCTCTAACAGTTCTTTGTAGCTCTTTGTTTTTGTTATTTTTATTTTTGAAATTTCTTTCCTACTTTAATATTTTTTTTGGTGTTCCCTACGTTTTTTGAGGTACATTCACTTCTATGAAGATGTTGTCGTGCTCGGCTAGAAACTGCAAATCCTCTGCTGACTCTAAGTCAGATTTTGTTGATTGCTGGCTCTGCGATAACGTTTTTCACATTAAGTGCATTGGCCTTACCGGCCGTATAAAAGATGCTATTAATAGCAAAATTGGCCTTAAGTGGTCATGTGAAGGTTGTCGCGTAGGTGAACTTAACCTACGTAAGACCCTGAGGCAGACCAAATTGAACGTTGCTCGTTCGCGGGCTTCGTTTTCTAAGTTGCATTCGGAGTTCATTGAACTAGAATCCCAACTGAATAACCTTAATTCTCTAGAGGACCCTCCGCTTGTGTCAGTTCTTCCATCAACTCCGTTATCTCATGCGAACACTCCTCTCGCTGTCTCGCCTATTTTGCCTCAAGCCTCCACGGTTAGTTTGATTGATCCACCTATTGTGGTCGTCACTTCTCCTACTTCGCCTGTGTCTAGGAGTATAGTAAATAACACTGGTTGCAGCTCTTCTGTAGTTATGCCTCCAAACATAACTAAGTTCCTTGTCGCCGTTAAGCCAAAGAAATTTATTTTTGTTTCTCGCTTGGCCCCCGTTACTTCAATTGAAGATGTGCAAGCATTCATTCAATCCAAGATCTCAATAACGAACCTTATTGTTGAGAAATTTAACTTTAACTATGCACGAGACATTGCATCGTTCAAAATTAATATTCCTGCAGACAGCTTAAAAAAAGTCTGTAGTGTACATTTTTGGCCCCCTTATTTAATTGTTAAGGAGTATACTCCTAAACAAAAAACTCGTCCCTCAGTCTCTTTGCCAGTAGTTTCCAGTGTCCCGTCTTCGAGTGGAACATCAAAAAACTAAATGCATCTTCTCTTTTTATTGCTTATTAAAATGTTAGAGGACTAAACACTAAACTCTCTAAATTGTTTATTGATTGTTTCTCTTTTAATTACCATATTTTAATATTTACTGAAACTTGGTTGAAACCAGATGTACTGAGTAGCTCAATCTTTACAGATAAGTACACTTCCTTCAGATGCGACCGTTTAGGTCGAACTGATGGAGGCGTGCTTATAGCTGCTAGGTCTGATTTATCTGTTGAACAACTGTTAATTGTTTGCTCAGAATTTATCTGTGTTAAAGAGTCAGTGTGTCAACTTGCTCTTATATTCCCCCTTTTTCAGATGTTTTCATTTACCTTGAACATCTTTCCTCTATCCAGTCTGTTGCATCCAAGCTATCTGATAGAGATTTTCTTTTAGTTTTTGGTGATTTTAATTTACCAGAAGTTGCATGGATTAGATTTCTTGGTTCCCTCTAGCTTAAATAAATTTCTTATAGGCCATTCTGAACTTTCATTATTTCAAATTAATAATATTCCTAACCTAAATGGTAGAATGCTTGATCTTATCTTTTCATCTGATGTAATGTTGCAAAACACTATTTCTAGAAGTGATCCTTTAGTTTTACCTAAAGATCCTTACCATCTTACATTAGATTTGTCATTAAAATTGCCTACTCTTGTGCAAACTGCAAATTCTCTTTCCAAATTAAAATCTCGCTGCTTTCGCAAGACTAATTTCATTAAGCTTAACAATTTGATTTTAAATCATGATTGGTCTACTTTTTATTTGTGTTCAGATTTGGATATTTGTATCTCATATTTTTGTAAATCTATCAATTCATTTTTTTATCAATGTGTTCCCAATGCTTACCCAGTTAAGTGTGATAGGCCACCTTGGTTTTCTCGTGAATTGATGGTTTTAAAAAATTTGAAATCCAGATATTTTAAAAAGTTTAAATCTACTGGAAGTCCTTCTGACTATTCTCGTTATATCATTGTTAGAGCTAACTTTTTTTCTCTAAATAGACGCTGTTACAATGATTACTTGAATCGTTGTCGCCTTCAGTTTGCCCAAGATCCTAAGCAGTCTTATAACTTTGTTAATTTGAAACGTAAAACTAATAAATTCCCATCTAATCTTTTTTTGAAAATAAAACAAAGCAACTAATGATCAGGCTGCCGCCGATTTGTTTGCGGACTTTTTTCAATCTACTTACTCCACTGAAGCCTATACTATGCAATCATACCCGTATTCCTTAAATAATTCTAACTCCTTTTTTTTGCCCTTCTATTAACGAAATCTCTTTACTAAGCTATCTTAAATCCTCAAAGCCTGTATTTTCTCCCGGTCCTGATGGTGTTCCAGCATGTATACTTAGATTTGTGCTGATACCATTTGTAAGCCTATATTTAAGTTGCTTGATTTGTCCATAGCCACGAGTTACTTTCCGCCTATATGGAAGGATTCCTTCTCTATACCTCTTTACAAATGTGGCTCTAACCAAGATGCGAAGAATTATAGGTGTATCTCTAAATTATCCGCTATTCCTAAAATTTTTGAAAAAATCTTGACTGCACAATTAACCCATATGTGTAAGTCCGTTCTTTCCCCTTATCAGCATGGATTTGTCAAATTTAGATCCACAACTACAAATCTTCTGGAGTTTTCCTCAATTATAACCAAAGGATTTCGGAGGAAAATGCAAACTGATGTGGTCTACACTGATTTCAGTAAAGCATTTGACTCCGTTAATCATAACTTATTGCTTCATAAATTAGATCTCATTGGTTTTCCTCAAAAACTTATTTTGTGGATATCTAATTATTTAACTAAGAGGACGCAAAGAGTCCTTTTTAACTCTTGCCAATCTGAGCTTATATTTGTTACATCTGGGGTTCCTCAGGGTAGTCATCTTGGCCCTCTACTTTTTAACCTTTTTATTAATGACCTACCTTCTGTACTAACACAATCATCTATCCTTATGTACGCTGATGACGTTAAACTTTGTCTGACGTATAATGACAAAACTTTAAACTTTCTTCAAATGGATCTTGACAAGTTTTTTGCCTGGTGTAATCATAACCTGCTACATCTTAATTGTTCTAAATGTAAAGTTATGTCATTTTACAGAGGAAACCATCACGTCATGAACTACTCCTTTAATTTAACTCAACTTTTAAGAATATCTGAAGTAAATGATCTAGGTATTCTCTTTGATCAGAAATTGAAATTTGATCGACACGTTACACACACTGTTAACAAGGCTTTTCGTGTACTTGGTTTCATTAAAAGATGGGCCAAAGAATTTAATGATCCCTTTACAACCAAGTTACTTTTTACTTCTCTTGTACGTCCAATTCTTGAATATGGTTCTTGCGTGTGGTCTCCGCAGTACCAAAAGCAGTTTCTTCTTTTTGCTTTACGTAGTTTCAACTGGTTTCTAGGAGTAGATTTACTACCTTATCATAATCGGCTTCTTTTAATTAGCCTTCCTTCTTTAGCTAACCGTCGTATTATGTTGAGTTTCTTGTTTATCATAAAACTTATAAGATTTGAGGTCGATTCCCCTTCCTTACTCAGGCAACTCAACTTTAGTGTTCCTTCTAGAGTTACCCGTAATTTTCAGCCATTGTCATTAGACTTTTGTAAGTAATTATTAGTACTAGTAATTATAGCTTGCATGACCCTTTCTGTCTTCTCTGCGAGCAATATATTAAACTTTTTATACTTTTCAACTTAGAGTCCTCTCTTTCTAATATAAAAATTTTTATTCTTAACTCATTAACACTTCATACTAATAACTAATATTAACTTTTCTGATCTGATTGGGTTTTTCTGGGTTTTCCCCAATCCATTGCAACAAATGTTGGATCGGCTAGAATTTTTGTTTTTTTCCCCGGAATTAAATTAAATTAAATTATAATGTATTAAATTTTATAATTAAAATATTTTATTTTCCGTTTTAAAATTTCTTAAAAAATTAAAATTTTAAAATTCATACATAAAATTAATTTTCTTAGCTTTAATCAAAACTGCTTTTGTAGTAGTAGTTTTTCTTTATACATAATTTTTTATCTGTTTCTCTGTAACTTTTACGTCGACTGCTATTAGTTGACTTTAAATAAAATTAAATAAAAAAAAATATATATGAAAAGCACAAAAAAAAAAAAAAAAAAAGTAAGAAAGCTACAGTCGAGTGTGCTCGACTGTAATATACCCGCTACCCAGCTGCTCGTACATCATTTATTTGCGGAACAAAAAAAAACGGCTACAATCATGTTTTGACCGTAAAAGGCTATGGACTTACAATATTTATGCAAAGTCAAAATCTAAAATAAAAAAAAAAAAACAATTTTGCACACATTTAATTATTGATGCGGGCAGGACTCGCACCCGTAAATGCATAATAGTACTGTTCGTTTTGCAGTCTACAACTTAATCCATTTCACCACCGTACACGCACACACGATTCGGCACAATGCTGCAATCAGCGCTGCTTACAGCTATGGAAAACGTTAAGCTGAATAACTTCTGTGTTTATTATCCGATTGTTAACAAATTTTCACAGATCATCTGGCTAGCTATAGTTGTCATGTAAACCGAAAATGAACAATATGGCATCAAAATTGCGCTTCTAATCAATGTTTTTTCGATTTGCGGGGGCGGAAGGGGGCGTGGCCAAAATCCAAAATAAACTTGATCAGCGTGCAATAATAACACATATTGTCACCAAATTTGGTAGTCCTAGCTCTTACAAAAGCTGAGATCTAGATTTTCACACGGACAGACAGGCGGACAGACGGACATGGCTATATCGACTCGGCTGTTGATCCTGAGCCAGAATATATACACTTTATGGGGTCGGAGGTGTCTCCTTCTGCCTGTTACATACATTTTCGGTTTAAACAAAGTTATAATACCCTTCTACTCTATGAGTAGCGCGTATAAAAACGTTAATCTAATCGGATTCGACTTCTTTCTTGGCGATCTTCTCTTGCAGAACCCGCAAACATACCAATACTTATATCGAGGTAAGGTATTCGGCAACGAGAGCCAAACATCCCCAATGCAAGTTCGACTTGCATTAACTGGCGCCCGAGCAGGGACCGGCGATGTCCGGTTGAAAAAATTGTGGAAATTTGTGCGTAATAAATGGAAAAAATGTGGTGTGCATAAATTAGATTAAGATATCTCAGAAGAAACGAGTGCCGCGTGAGCTGTGAATAAAATAATAAAACAACGACAAAAGTTGTGTGTGATAAACTAATGATTAGAGAACCATTGCAGCAGTTTACCTGCGAGTGGCAAACTAAGTAACACAAGCGCCCAGCGCGATAAAGTGGTGGGTGGCAGCATGTTGGATACGTTAAGTGGTGTTGAATGCACCCAAAAAAAACCGCCCAACAAGTTGTGTGGCGACACCGTACTTTAGTAGGCAGAACAGCCAAAAGGGATACTACGGAACCACCGCGCACAGTGGCGAAATAATTCGAGGTCATCAATAAAAGTATATGACAGCACGCACGCAGAAAAAGTTATTGTAAAATATGGATAGCGCATACACAACATAGAATAAATAAAGAAAACACCCAATTAATACACTACAAATATTATACAAGCACATGCACAGCACCACAGTTGAAAAGAAAATAAATATGATACAAATTTCCTCAATTTCCTAAGATAAAATAAATGTAGCACAAACCTTCTTGTACAACACACTAAATCACCTTTTTTTCTTATATCAATAGAATTTGCATACTGTGAGGGTACAACGAATAACGACGATAACCAATAAAGAACATACAAGGGTGAGTGAAATATTTCATTTAACATTATTGCCACATTTGCTAGATCAAGTTGAAAGAAAATAAAATAAAGAAAAAAGGACAACCTTCCAAAAAATAAATATTTTTTTATCAGGTGGAAACCGTTGTCTTACATCCCCCTAATTTAGTATCGAATTCTACTGCCTTGATTGCTTTCTACATCTTTTTCAGTACAAACTTAACTTCGAAATGGAAGAAACCTTGCGCATTCTTAGTGAGTCGCTTAATGCCCTGACCAACATCAAGAAGAATAATGATAGGTTGGCTATTCTAGAGCAGGAGCGTGCGAACGCTAACCCTACGACCGATCAACCACAACCCCTGGTGCGCGAACGCACCGAAAACGAACTAAAAGACATCGGTCCTCCCTGACTGCGTTAAAGAACTACAAGCGTTCGAGGGCCAGAAGGAAGCTTATCTGTCGTGGATGAATAGGGCGCAATCAATATTGACCGACTACGACTAGATTAAAAACAGACCCTTATATAGAGGTATCGTCTTGCATATCAGGCAGAAAATAAGGGGACACGCTGACATGGCCTTGGCGGCCTATGGCGTTCAAGACGATGACTGGGAAGACATAAAGCGTGTCTTGGCATTGCATTATGCGGACAAACGAGACATACGTACGCTTGAACATGAGCTCTGTGTAATGTCTCAAGGTTCTAAACCATTAGAAAGTTTCTATATGGACGTAAATGGTCATCTCTCATTGATCTTGAACAATCTGAAAGCCAGAAACCACCCTCGCGAAGTGGTCAACGTGTTGATAGAAACCTACAGGGACAAGGCCTTGGATGTTTTTATCCGAGGAGTGGGGGGAGAATGCTCCAAACACCTAGTTGTCCGCAACCCCAAGAATCTACCAGAGGCGTACTCTTTTTGCACGGGGTTGCAGAATGTAATGTCAAGGTCCTCCGCGCCTCAGAACTATCAACCGTCAGATGCCGGGAGATTCGCAGGCCCATTTCAGCACCAGGCCAGGGCACCATCCCGACCCCCTTTTCCTCCCGGTTCTGGCAGATTTTCCCAAAATTCCTACAGAACTCAAGCTCCTAGACAGGCCATTAAAATGGATCCCAATCGGTCGGGTCAATCTTACTAATCAGGATACAGTGGTCGCCAGGAGGGAGGCTTCGGTATTAAAAGAACGCCCGAAGGCGACAACCCATTCCGAAAGGCACAAAGATTGTACCACATGGAGTTGGCACCACCTCCGCTAACTCCGGCGACTATTGAAGACGACCAGGCCCCTTCCCATGAAGGTTATTATGGTGACGCGTCTCAAGTTGCCGAGGAAGCCAACAATTATCCTCCGCAGGAGGTAGCGGAGGGAGATACGGATGCTTCACGTAACCTTGAAACCGAGGGGGAGGCGAATTTTATGACCAACGCCTCTCCAGTGTACCATACTTAGAGTATGCAACGGAGAGGGGAAAGGCTAAAGTTTTTGAATGACACGGGGGCGAACAAAAACTTTATTAGCCGCAAGCTTGCAGCCGGTTGTACCACGGTCCACAAACCCTTCCCTGTACAGTCCGCTACAGGTAACATCATGATAACACATCGCCTAGTTGGTAAATTCTTCAAACCGCTAGGAAACGACTCAGACATTACCTTTTCCGTTCTTCCAAATTTACGCTCTTTTGATGGTATCATTGGTGATGATACTCTCAAAGACTTAAAAGCCATAGTAGATAGAAAGAACAATTGTTTAATAATAACCTCAGGAATTAAAATCCCTCTTTTGGCGAGAGCTTCATTAAACGTCAACCCATTACTGGCCGCCAAACACCCTGACGGCATACAGGAAATTTTGAATTCCCTTTTTGAACAGTTTTCCCACATCTTTGAGCCCCCCTTACCTGGAATGTCTGTGGATACGGCCGTCAAGGCTGAAATCCGGACAAAAACGCAAGACCCGATCTATAGTAAAAGTTACCCGTACTCAGTCAATATGCGCGGATAAGTCGAACGTCAAATCGACGAACTGCTGCAGAACGGTATAATTCGACCTTCCACTAGCCCTTACAATTCCCCTATCTGGATAGTCCCGAAAAAACCTAAACCAAATGGGGAAAATCGCATGGTAGTCGATTTCAAGCGGTAAAATACCGTTACCATTTCCGACACTTACCCCATCCCAGATATAAATGCTACACTAGCTAGCCTGGCAATGCCAAATACTTTACCACCTTAGATTTGACTTCGAGATTCCACCAAATCCACATGAAGGAAAGCGACATTCCAAAGACAGCCTTCTCTACTTTAAATGGAAAGTACGAGTTTCTCCGTCTACCATTCGGTTTGAAGAATGCACCTGCAATCTTCCAAAGAAAGATCAACGATGTTTTGCGCGAGAGCTATCATGCCCCTCTCTCCGGCCATAGGGAAACAACACCGACCCGGCAACAAAAAACTGAGAGCCGAAAAATTCAACGAAGATCGCCGAACTCAGACGAAGACACATTTGCTAAAACTTACAACTTTTGGAATAAAGAGAGCATTCTCAATTCATACCCCGAACAACTCAGTTGTTTCTTTTTTGAAAGCTTTCCTCCCTCGGTCACAGGATTATAACTCGAGCATATCGGCAAGATTTGTTACGTTTATATTGACGATATCCTCGTCTTCAGTGGGGACTATGATACGCACTGGAAAATTTTCCGATTGGTATTAGCAAGCTTATCAAAGGCAAACCTCCAAGTGAACCTTGAGAAGTCGCATTTTTTGGATACACAGGTAGAATTTTTGGGATATATTGTCACGGCCGATGGCATTAAAGCAGACGCGAAAAAAAGTCAGAGCGATTAGCGAAATGCCTCTCCCGACTTCTGTTAAAGAGTTAAAAAGATTTATTGGCATGACCTTATACTACAGGAAGTTCATTCAGGACTATGCGAAGGTAGCGAAGCCCCTCACGAACTTGACGCGTGGACTGTATGCCAATATAAAGTCTTCGCAATCGAGCAAGGTCTTAATTACGTTGGACGAAACGGCTCTACAGTCTTATAATGATTTAAAGTCCATTTTTTTCTTCCTCTGAAATACTGGCGTTTCCATGTTTTACTAAGCATCTAACTACGGACGCCTCTTATTATGCCATCGGAGCTGTCCTCTCACAGGACGACCAAGGTAGAGACAGGCCGATAGCGTATATTTCCCGTTCACTAAATAAAACAGAGGAAAATTACGCTACTATTGAAAAAGAAATGCTCGCGATAATTTGGGCGTTAGGCAACCTTCGGGCTTACTTATATGGTGATGGTATTATCAAAGTATACACTGACCATCAACCTCTAACGCTTGCCTTAGGCAACAGAAATTTCAATGCGAAATTAAAACGCCGGAAGGCTCGTATAGAGGAATATAACTGCGAACTCATCTACAAACCTGGGAAATCTAACGTGGTGGCGCGCTTTCACGCATTCCGCCTCAGCTCAACCAGTTAAGTACCGATTTAAATGCCGACCCTGATGATGATACGCAGTCTTTGGCTACTGCCCATAGCGCTTCCCATGACAGTTCGCAATTGATTCCCCAAGTTGAATCTCCAATCAACGTCCTCAGGAACCAACTCATTTTTGACACGACCAGGTCAGAATACTCATGCGAGCACCCGTTCCCAGGTTATACTCGCCATCTGATCACTTGCCGATTTAACCAACTCGTTACAGTCGTATCGTCGACCCGTAATAATTAACGGCGTCAAAGTCCCAGAAGCATAAATTCAGCAAGTTTGCTAAACTTTTCCACCTACAGTCAAAAGCATCCGTGCATTTGCGAGAAACCTTGGTGGAGGCTCTACATTATTTCACTGCCCCTAGAGTCTTGGTTTCAGATAACGACCGAGGGCTACTGTGCCCGACTGTGCTCAACTTTCTTCGATCTCTGGACATCAACCTTTATTATGCCCCAACTCAGAAGAGTGAAGTAAATGGACAGGTCGAGAGATTCCATTCTACGTTCCTAGAGATCCATCGTTGTCTTAAAAATGAGCTCCCTACCTTCAAACCCGTCGAACTGGTACCGATATATATATGGTATATAAATAGTTAACCTTTATAAAAAAGTGTGAGAGAATGAGGACGGAGACATAATAAAAGTATAACCAGAAAAGTAAAATACATAAAACCTAAAAAAGGAAAAAAAAAAACTATAAAACAGCATAGCTCGATATCAGATCGGCAAATAAATAAACTATTAATAAAAATTTACCATTAAAAGTGAAGAAGTCAATTATAAAAATCGGAGTTTCGATCGAACACTCTTTGAGTATAGACGTGCCTAGTTTGTGCGAAAGCTACGCTTTAGCTTTGAATTCGTTTAGTTCTTGTGTTACAATCATAAAATACAACAACAACAAAAATACAAAAATTATTGTGTGGTTGCTGATAAGCACCAACTAACTGTTGTCGACATGAGTGACAGCGACGAAGACCTAACTGTCTTGAACTGGCAGGGAGTAAAATCAAAGCCAAACAAGAGACCATGCCTAGTCTCTCCCGAACTACGCAGAAAAAAGCTTCTTTGAACAACTCACCAAGCACCAGCGCCAATAAATTAAGCGACGGATTTCCCAGTCAAAGAGTAAACGAAGATAACAAAAAAGCAGATCTCGAAACAGTAAATGAAGACAGCACTACTGACTTTGCTAAGCCCCCACCCATCTTTCTATCTGTCGAGTGTGCTCGACTGTAATATACCCGCTACCCAGCTGCTTGTACATAATTTATTTGCGGAACAAAAAAACGGCTACAATCATATTTTGACCGTAAAAGGCTATGGACTTATAATATTTATGCGAAGTCAAAATATAAAATAAAAAAAAAAACATTTTTGCACACATTTAATTTTTGATGCGGGCGGGACTCGAACCCGTAAATGCATAATAGTACTGTTCGTTTTGCAGTTCACAACTTAACTTAACTTAACGGTGGTAAAATCACCGTACACGCACACACGATTTGGCACAATGCTGCAAGCAGCGCTGCCGGCATCACTGCTTACAGCTATGGAAGACGTTGAGCTGAATAACTTCTGTGTTGATCATCCGATTGTTACCAAATTTTCAGAGATCATCTGGCTAGCTATAGTTATCATGTAAACCGAAAATGAACAATATGGCATCAAAATTGCACTTGTTATCAATGTTTTTTCGATTTGCGGGGGCGGAAGGGGGCGTGGCCAAAATCCAAAATAAACTTGATCAGCGTGCAATAATAACACATATTGTCACCAAATTTGGTAGTCCTAGCTCTTATAATAGCTGAGATCTAGATTTTCACACGGACAGACAGACGGACATGGCTATATCGACTCGGCTGTTGATCCTGAGCCAGAATATATATACTTTATGGGGTCGGAGGTGTCTCCTTCTGCCTGTTACATACATTTTCGGTTTGAACAAAGTTATAATACCCTTCTACTCTATGAGTAGCGGGTATAATTAACAAAGATCTGTACCATTATAAAACTCAACGTGATGGACATGTAAGAATAATGGTTAAGACTATCGAAGATTACAGAAAATTAGTTAAAACACTTAGTGATGATTGTGTGAAGTATCACACATATCAGCTTATGGAAGATAGAACATTTAGAGTCGTTGTTAAGAATTTGCATTTTTCTACAAATTTTAATGAAATCAAAAGCGATGTAGAGTCAAAAGGTTATGTTGTTAGGAACATAAGTAACATTAAAAGCCGTGCAACCAAAACGCCACTGAACATGTTCTATGTAGATCTCGAGCCAAACAACAAAAACGGAGATATATATAAAGTAAAACACATTGGTAACGCTATTGTCAACATAGAGCCACCCCGCAAAACCAATGAAATTGTTCAATGCTATCGCTGCCAGGAATTCGGGCACACAAAATCGTACTGTGTCAAAACGTACCGATGTGTAAAATGTTCTTCTCGACACCCAAGCAACCTCTGCCCGAAAAATATTGATCAACCAGCAAAGTGTGCTAATTGCAACGAAGAACACGCCGCCAGCTACAAAGGGTGTAGAATTTATCAGGAACTTTTGTCAAAAAAATCAATAACTAATTGAAAATTTCTGAATAGCAATAAAGACCAGAGTAAAAATGACTTAGGAATCTCTCAATCTTTTGCTCCGCCTAAAAAACCAACATATACCCAACAAAGTAATGATTATCAAACTTATGCCAAAATTGCTGCAGGGAATAGCAAAACAAACACTTCACTAGAGAGAATAGAGCAACTTCTAGAAAAACAGTCTGAACTTACTAATAATCTACTTAACATGATTATGTTACTTGTAAACAAACTATGCAAGTAAATCTAAATATCGTTATATGGAATGCCAATGGGCTTTCCAACCATGTAAATGAAATATCCATCTTTATAAAAATGAATGAAATTGACATTATGTTAATCTCAGAGACTCACTTCACCAGCAAATCATATATCAGAGTTGTTGGATATGATATAATCAGAGCTGATCACCCGTCGGGCAGAGCTCATGGCGGCGCAGCTATTTTAATTAAACAGGACCTAAAATTTCAAATTATGGACAGCATTAGAGAAAACGCTATGCAAGCTGCCACGGTCAAGATCAAATGTTTGCATGCGGACGTATCTGTAACAGCGATATACTTCCCCCCAAGACTTTCTCTCAAAGAAGAAGACTTTAAGAACTTCATCCAAAAACTTGGAACTCAGTTTATAGTAGGAGGCGACTTCAATGCCAAGCACCCTTGGTGGGGCTCCAGATTGATAAATCCGAAGGGAAGAGAATTGTATAAATGCATACAAAATAACAACATAACAACTCTCTCAACCGGTAAACCAACTTACTGGCCTACTGACAGTAGAAAGATACCAAACCTTATAGACTTCGTAGCATTCCTTGGCATTCCACAATCACACATGCGCATAATGGAAAGCTTTGATCTAAGCTCAGACCATTCTCCAATAATAGTGACGTACAGTACAGTAGCTCATATATTGACAAAACCTTACAAAGTAATTTATGCAAATACTGACATCAATGCGTTTAAAAGCTAACTGGAAACAGGTATCAGCCTGAATATCTCGCTAAAATCAGGAGAGGAGATAGATAAAGCTGTTGAGCTTCTAACAAATAAGATCCATAAGCTTATATTTACGCTTACGCTTATATTTAATGCGATCTTAAGAGTTGACCACTTTCCAAGCCAATGGAAATGCGCAGAGATAATGATGATCCTTAAACCAAACAAGGCAGAAAATGAAGTGACACCGTACCGTCCCATTAGTTTGTTGTCAATATTTTCTAAAGTATTTGAAAAAATACTTTTAAGGAGAATGTTGCCAATATTGGACAAATTCGCTATTATTCCCGAACACCAGTTTGGATTTAGAATAGGCCACGGAACTCCTGAGCAATGCCACAGGATTATAAATGAAATCTTATTTGCTTTTGAGAACAAAAAGTACTGCAGTGCAACATTTCTTGATGTTCAACAAGCGTCACAATGGATTATTATATAAAATTAAAAAGTGGCTACCTGTACCATATTTCTTATTATTAAAGTCATACCTAACAAATAGACACTTTTACGTGCAACAAAAAAATGAATCCTCGCCGTTGCTTACTATAAAGGCTGGAGTCCCACAAGGCAGCGTCTTAGGGCCTGTTTTATACACCCTGTACACGGCCGATATGCCAGTTACAAATACCTGCACTGTGGCAACATACGCTGATGATACAGCTATATTAGCTACTAGTACATCTAAAGAGGAAGCCTCACAACTCCTGCAATCAGAGCTCTGCCTTATTGAAAGTTGGTTCCTGCTCTGGAAAATAAAAGTCAACGCCCTAAAATCTGCGCAAATAACTTTCACATTAAGAAGAGGTGACTGTCCAGAAGTTTTATTTAATGGATCAGCAATCCCACAAACTAACTGCATAAAGTACCTTGGCTTGCATCTTGATCGCAGACTAACGTGGAAAGATCACATTAAGGCAAAGCGTCAGCAACTGAGCTTAAAAACTTTGAAAATGACCTGGTTGCTTGGCCGAAAATCTTCAACCACTCTGGAAAACAAAGTCCGTTTATATAAAGCTATACTAAAGCCCGTGTGGTCTTATGGCATACAGCTCTGGGGTACTGCCAGCAACTCAAATATTGAGATCCTACAACGATATCAATCAAAAACACTGAGACAAATTGTTAATGCTCCATTTTATATCTCAAATGCAAATATCCATAAAGACTTAGGAATCCCTTATGTTAAAGATGAAATTAAAAAATATAGTAAAAAATATATAGATAGACTAAGAAATCATGAAAATAATTTAGCCCTAAGTTTGATTAATAATAATACCAATGTAAGAAGACTTAAACGAATTCACGTGCTCGATCTCCCTCATAGGTAGATAAAAACTATTAAAACATGTTATATATAGAATATGTAGTAGGGCTTTATGAATTACTACTGCCTCTGTTAATTTAAATTTAATTATATAATTTACTTATTGTCAGATTAAGACAGATTGTAAATAAAATGAATATATATAAAAAAAAAATTATAAAAATCCAGAATTGATATAATTTGGCCCACGGTGCCACACATACACACGCCTACGCATTCCCCTTTTCAGCCTCTTCGCCGAAAGCCTTTTCGTCAATGGACTGCCGTTAAAGTGGTAAGTGATCTCGCAATTTTCTTTTGTCTTTTTATACCATTCGACGATTGAAAATGGTCAAAAATGATATACTAAGTTTGTGCAAAAGTATGTAACAGGCAGAAGGAGACATGGCACACACCATAAAGTATATATATTCTGGCTCAGGATCAACAGCTGAGTCGATTGAGCCATGTCTGTCTGGCCGGTTGTCTGTCTGTCTGTCCGTCTGTCCGTTTGAACGTCTAGATCTCAGCTATTACAAAAGCTATAGACACCATATTTCATATGAAGGTTCCTGTATACCACAGGTAGATCGAGTTTATTTTCAATTTTTGATGCCACGCCCACTGCCCACGCAAATCGATCATTTTCGATTATCAGGAGAAGTATTGAAGTTACAGCTTTCTGCTCTGGTATGAACATAAATAATTGCAAAATAAATCTATACCCCAAATTACAATCCACGACGATAAACACAGAAGTTATCCATGTTTCCGTTTTCCGTACTTCCATTGCTTGCGCCTGTGCTCGCGTAGGCGCTATTCAAAAATAGATCTAATTTAAACAATAGGTGGCGGATAAACTTGTGCAACGTTTTTTTGATGGAATTAAATGTGTGATAATTTGTTTCGAAACTGGGCGAATGGTCTCTTACTGTCGGGCGCGCTCGACTGTAGCTTTCTTTACTTGTTTTTATTTTCTGAGATATAGGCGTTCATACAGACGGACAGACAGACATGGCTTAATCGACTCAGCTAGTGATCCTGAGCAAGAATATGTATACTTTATGGAGTCGCAGATGCCTCCCTCTGCCTGTTACGCACATTTCGACAAACACAATATATTTTTTTTAATCCATGGTCTAATAAAAATTTTACAGCGTATGACGCACACGAGTGTTGTCACCAAATTTGGTGGCTCTAGCTTTTTTAATTTCTGAGATTTAGGCGCTCATACAGACGGACAGACAGACATGGCTTAATCGACTCGGCTAGTGAACCTGAGCAAGAATATATGTATATACTTTATAGGGTCGTAGGTGCCTCCTTCTGCCTGTTACGCACATTTCGACAAACACAATAGACCATGTATTTTTTTAAAATCCATGGTCTAAAAATATAATGTTTTATATATATGTATATGTATGTATGTTATTATTCCTCAACAGCCTCATTTTCGCACATTTAGTACCTTTAAATTCTAAAATGTATTTGTTAGGTATAATGTTGGTAATTATAGTAAAAAAATGTTAAGTGTTATAATGAATTCCTGCTAGAGTTATTTGTTAGGGTCATGTTTAGTGGAAACGAGGTAGGGAAGTAGTTGGTCGACTCGATATTAGGGACCATTTCAGAACATGAAAACACAGCGGAGTATTGACCAGCAGTGTATTGACCATTCACTGGTTAAGAAGTACACTGGTTATTTCTTCGTTAAATGCTACAGCAGTTATCTTTAAGAAATGGGCTCTTAGCGTGCCTTATATAAACAATATTTATTATTCGATTACTTTAACAGTTTCTATCAACTTATAAGTAAAAACTGATGCATCTCTTTAGTTCAAGAAAGCTGTGGAAAAATGTTAATATTAAATCTATATAAGGCATTCTCAACACATTTTACTTACTTTCGCCTGTTTTACAGGTGTAAACAAACTTCTCACATTCGTTGCCGAAATTCCTGATTTGGCCCTTATAGTTGGCTGAGACTGGACTGTAAATTTGTGGGCAAACGTCACCGCATTGTTTTTGGCACTCCTCCTTTGAAACGATAGTCAAAGCTCAAGAAAGAAACATAGATAAATTGATTGACAATATGTATACATTCCAACGCTTTACAAAATTGCGGCAATTACCTGGCCGACGAGTGCAGTTCGCCTTGTTAAAGAAGCATTTGTTGCGGAAGACATTGCAACCTCCTCCTAGAGCCCAGACAACCTCTTCTGTGTCGGGGCAGTCCCCTGAGCAGTTTGCATTGACGTGGCTGAGGGCCAAGCAAAGCACGAGACAAACCGCCAAAACCAGTTTCATTGTTTTTAATGCAGCAGCAAACGATAACTGTTTTTACTTCCCACCTGTGATGAGTTTATATACCGAAAGTGTATTTAAACAGTGCCTACCCGTGTTAGCCGAAGTTAAATCAAATCAGAAGCGTAGGTAAACTCTGAAAGGGGGTTTTATGTTTTTATACCATTCTACCATTGAAAATGGTTAAAAATGGTATAGTAAGTTTGTGCAAATGTATGTAACAGACAGCAGGAGGCGTGGCAGAGCCCACAAAGTATATATATTCTGACTCAGGATCACTAGCTGCGTCGATTGAGTCATGTCCATCTGTCTGTCCGTCTGTCTGTCTGTCTGTCTGTCCGTTTGAACGTCTAGATCTCTATTACAAGAGCTAGAGACAACATATTTCACATAATGGTTTCTGTATACCATAGGTAGAACGAGTTTATTTTAAATTTTTATGGTATCTTACGGTCGGGCGCTCTCGCCTGTAGCTTTCCTTAGTACCCTCTTCATACACCCCTTGCATGTACGTATGTATCACCTGTGTACTAATTTATTCAATTAGTTTGACGCCCTGACGTTTGTGACTTATCAGCTGTTTCAATATGTGTTCCTTATAATAGCTTTGAAAAGCACGTTTTGAAAACCTTTGCTTACAGAAAGCTCGTATATGTATTTATGTACGTGTATTTTACACTATAGATTTATAATAGTATAAATATTAAAATTAATATTAATATTTATTGAAATATTATAAATTATATGTCACTATATGATTGTAAAGACAAAAAAAAAAAAAACCAGAAAAAAACCTCTTCTCGGTGGTTTTGATGATCGCCTCTTCAACAATTTGATATGGCAGCTGAGCATTCGGTTTGACGCCAATCTAAAAAAGTTATGATTAAAATACAATAATATGACATAAATAAAATCATTGTAATTTATATCAATAATATCAAACATTTAAATTGCTTGACTGCGGAAAAGCTAGTTGAATAACTAATAAAAGTCAGAGTAATGACTAACTTATTTGGCGGCTGCATGCGTTGGCCCCCATCGCACAGGCATTGGAGAATTGGCAACGCACAGTTTTCCCATTGACATGACCTTCTCCACAGACAGGAGAATAGATGGCTGGGCAAATGGAAGGACAATTCTGAGTTAATATAAGGCTGCAGCAGAGAAAAAAGCTGATTAGAGCTAGAAAGAACTTCATTGTCGGCGATGGTTTGAGTCGACTAAGTCGTTTCCATAAATTCGAGGGGCTTATATATCCGCGCCTAGTGTTCTCTCGAATTTACGAAACCAGTTTTAACTCACGTCGCACATTTATTATGAAAATCATGTAAACAACGCAATTGGTGAGTGTACTCAACATGAAGTACTGCAAAGTTCCCTCGTTTGATTGAATCACGTTATGAATTGACGTCACATGGTTAATACATTATTATGGGTATGCCCAATATGTATGTTTTTATATTCGTAATAGATTGAATCGAATTAAGGCAACCTATTTAAAAATGTATATTAACTCAGTCAGTGTTGCTGTTGCTAGCGCTAAAAGGGGATTTTCGTTCGTGCTCGCGAGATAATAATAATGTTTACTGTTGGTTTGGAGAGTGTGCAAACGTAACTTTTTTGCCTGTCCGATTGTTGAACAGGTTTAAGATCTAACAGCAAATAAAGTTGGGGCAAATATATATTTGTATACATGCATGTGTGCGACATCTGTTGGAAGTGATGATTCTGGCTATCGTGTGTTTGATGGTTGTGCTATATTTCAATGCTAGTCCAAAGGTCACAAATGACCCAGTTTTTATATCATTCGATCATTGAAAATGGTCAAAAATGGTATACTAAGTTTGTGCAAATGTATCTAACAGGCAGAAGGAGGCGTGGCAGACCCCACAAAGTGTATATATTCTAACTCAGGATCACTAGCTGAGTCGATTGAGCCATGTCCGTCTGTCTGTCCGTCTGTCCTGTTTGAACGTCTAGATCTCAGCTATTACAAAAGCTAGAGACACCATATTTCACATGAAGGTTGCTGTATACCATAGGTAGATCGAGTTTATTTTCAATTTTTGATGCCACGCCCACCGCCCACGCAAATCGATAGTTTTCGATTATCAGGAGAAGTATTGAAGTTACAGCTTTCTGCTCTGGTATGAACATAAATAATTGCAAAATAAATCTATTCCCCAAATTACAATCCAATCGGACGATAAACACAATATCCGTGTTTCCGTTTTCCGTACTTCCACTACTTGCGCGTGTGCTGCGCGTCGTGACTACATCTTCACGATGCTTCGTTTCAGCCGTAGCGTGTGTACAGCTGATTGCTATGATGTTTTCACATGTAGATGGCGCTATTCAATGATAGATCTAATTTAAACAATAGGTGGCGGATGAACTTCTGCGGAGTTTTGTTGATGGAATTAAATGTGTGATAATTTGTTTCGAAACTGGGCGAATGGTATCTTACTGTCGGGCGCGCTCGACTGTAGCTTTCTTTACTTGTTTTTTATAGTAAAACAGATAGTAAATTAATTTTGGCCAGAAGTTTGCAACGTACCTTAGGAGACATCTTCGACCCTATAAAGTATATATATTCTTAATCATCATCAATAGGGGAGTAGAACTAGCCATGTCCGTCTGTTGCAACGCAAACTAGTCTCTCAGTTTTAGAGCTATCTTGATGAAACTTGGTATACATACTTCTCATTGCTGCAGGCTGTAAATAAGTGGGAACGAGCCGGATCGGACCAATGTATCGTATAGCTGCCATAGAACATATCGGCCGATTTTTGTCATTTTTCAAGATATCGTCAAGAAACTTTCCCAGTCTATGTTTTAGTATGTCCATTCAAAGCTTTACAAATTTGATCAAAATCGGACCGATATATCGTATAGCTGTCATTGAACCTATCGGCCGATTATTGTAATTTTTCAAGAAATCATTTCTGATATATGTCTGCAATAGTATTAAACCTTCGGTGAGCCAAAGGTAGCCTTTCTTTCTTGTTTTATACTTATATAATATGACCTTTATAGCATAATTTGAATGCATACGAACCAATCAAGTAATATTGCTTAATTATCAAACTTTAGTTTCAAGAAACCCATCTTAAATTCTTTTCAATTTCTTAACCCTTTCTTAAAATATGATGCCTAGTTATTTTTATTTGTCTTGGAATACATTTAGAGCGATAATCAATCGTATTATGTCAACAATTAAAAGTTTAATGCAAAGATTACCTCTGCTTAACTTTGATGTTGTTATTATTCAGTTTGCGATACAAAAGAAAGTCTGACTCAAATTGACCTTTTGGTCCAAAAGGAGATACTGCATTATAGACTTAGCGAACCTGCTTTACCTTCAATTAAAAATTGTTGAACAATCAAACACTTTGCAATATAATTGTATTGCTTGCAAGCATTGCTTTATCCGTTAATTAATGTTAATTAATGTATTTAATTGGAGCCTGTCTGATTAGTTATGTTGCAAGCTGGAATACAGATGAGTACGTTTCGAACGTCCACTGTCCGCACAACTACTGACTTTTCCCTCAATAAAGATTAAAGAAATAAAACTCTAATCGAATTCCTTTCCTTTTATACTTTCCCGGCAAGAAAAATGGTAGAAAAATTTTACTCTTCTACAATACGCGAAACATCCAGCATTGAGTTTAAATTTTCATATGAGTTTTTCTTGAATTGTGTTAAAAATATACTGAAAAAAAAATTAATTTACATTTAAGTATAGATTCCTTTTATTATACCCGCTACTCATAGAGTAGAAGGGTATTATAACTTTGTTCAAACCGAAAATGTATGTAACAGGCAGAAGGAGACACCTCCGACGCCATAAAGTATATATATTCTGGCTCAGGATCAACAGCCGAGTCGATATAGCCATGTCCGTCTGTCCGTCTGTCTGTCCGTGTGAAAACCTAGATCTCAGCTATTATAAGAGCTAGGACTACCAAATTTGGTGACCATATGTGTTATTATTGCACGCTGATCAAGTTTATTTTGGATTTTGGCCACGCCCCCTTCCGCCCCTGTAAATCGAAAAAAATTTATTACAAGCGCAATTTTGATGCCATATTGTGCATTTTCGGTTTACATGATAACTATAGCTAGCCAGATGATCTCTGAGAATTTGGTAACAATCGGATAATAAACAGAAGTTATTCAGCTTAACGTTTTCCATAGCTGTAAGCAGCGCTCCCGGCAGCGCTGCTTGCAGCATTGTGCCGAATCGTGTGTGCGTGTACGGTGGTGAAATGGGTTAAGTTGTTGACTGCAAAACGAACAGTACTATAATGCATTTACGGGTTCGAGTCCCGCCCGCATCAAAAATTAAATGTGTGCAAAAATTTTTTTTTTTATTTTAGATTTTGACTTTGCATAAATATTGTAAGTCCATAGCCTTTTACGGTCAAAATATGATTGTAGCCGTTTTTTTTGTTTCGCAAATAAATGATGTACAAGCAGCTGGGTAGCAGGTATATTACAGTCGAGCACACTCGAATGTAGCTTTCTTACTTGTTAATCTTTGTGATTGCTTAGATTTTATTAGAGTTATGATTTTATTATTAGCGACTATAAATATCTGCAATATGGGACTCGAATGATCTCCCTATAGGACAGCTTCTGAAGCAGAGCAAAAATCTATATGTTCATTATGCGATATTCAAATAAATTCACTCGCTAAAAAATATAGAACCAGTTATAAGCCAAATTTTCATCGAAAATGCATTGCAGGGCATTTCAAAAATAACAACAAATGTCCGAAATGTAATGCCGTCTATTTGCCTGAAGCTCTGAAGTAACTACTCCTGGGAAATAACAAAAGCCGTAATCCTATAGAAACTTCCAGTGACCTTGTTGATTATGATAGGGCATTCACGTCAGCGCATGCTGCAAAATCTGGGGACAATGTCAGTAATAGAGTAGATCCCAGTGAAGCAGGATCAAAAATGCAGGATCTCCCATATCAAACAGATCCCATAACTCAGAGTTGTTAAGTCGTCCTGACAAAATTGTGCATATTTTAAACGGATGGAAACTTAAGTTCTCCGGAACAGGCTTCTTAACGGTCGATAACATCAGTTAAGCGCTGACAGTGCAGACTTTAGAAGGGAATTTCACCGTATTATGCAAAAACGCAAGAGTGCTTATTGACGGAAGGCCAATGAATTTTATTGGCGTTATAACAAGTATGTTAACGAAATTCCATGGGATCAGTTATGTACACCTTTGCGAGTGCAATTTCGCCAAGAAAGGGATGATGCACATATCAAAGAACTTTTCCGAAGCAGAAAACAGAAAATTAATGAACATTTCGATACCTTCTTTGACAGCATATCTATACTGCTAGATCAGTTAAAACAACCATTATTGTCTCAGAAATTAGTACGTCTCCTTAAGAACAATTTAAGACCATAGATAAGGCATCAACTATTGAATGTAGACGTAGAAACAGTATCAGGCTTAAGAGATAATTGTCGTCGACGTGAGATCTTTTTAGAGGATGTAAGAGATCTCAGGGCTACATTAAAGGGACTCCTTTTAGACGAGAAGTTTCTGAATTAGGGCAGGAGGAAAAGAAGTTGAACCCGATTCAGACTCTCAGGTGCTCGAAGTCGACGCATTCTCATTGGCTTCTTGGAATTGTCACCAAGAGGGACATAGAAACCAAGATTGTTAAGCTGAAAAACGAGATTTTTTACGGTTGTGGTGCACCGAACACTTACAAACCAGATTGCAGAAAGTGTTCAAAAAACTCCAAAGGCTGCACGCAGAAGTCGCTACCCAAACAAGACTTTGAGTACGCAGCGCAATCAGAGAACAATGACCGACTAAAGATTGATGTACCTCTAAATACCTACACACAAAACACGGATTTAACTCTTCTTCATCGAAAAATTTCTAAATTATCGGCAACGCCTTCACTCGAAAGTCTCACCGATTCCTTTTTACGACATACGCCATCTCGGAGTTCAAACAGGATAAAAACTTTCTATAAGCGCGCTAAATAATGTCAGCTAGCATTCAATGATATTTGCTCAATACCAGCCTCCACTACAGATCCGCGATGTTTCTTGCCAATCCGGCTGTTGAACCGAACAGTCTATGGCTTATTGGACTCAGGAGCATCGATTAGCTGTCTAGGTGGTTCTTTGGCCGTTGAAGTCCTTAAAGGGGAGGAAGCATACAAACCCATAAAGGCTAACGCATCTACAGCTGATGGTAGCGCATAGCGCATAATAGGTAAATTGAAACTAAAGGTAAAATACGGAAATTAAGAAAAATTTCTGAAAATATTCATAGTTCCTTTGCAACACGAGTTATATCTCGGTATTGATTTTTGGAAAATTTTTGGAATATTTCGTAAAGAACTGCAAATCGCAGAATTAAATTTAAAGGAGAAAGATATTTCCAAGTCCAACGTAAAACAACACACTTTAACTAAAGATTAACAGTCAAAACTCAAGCTGGTGATCAATTGATTTCCCTCGTTTTCTCAGGAAGGTTTATGAAAAACCAATCTAATAACGCATTCTATCGATATAGGCAAGGTTAAGCCTATAAAACAACGACATTTTCCGGTTTCTCCAGCAGTAGAAAAGGAAATGTACGCGAAAATTGATAGAATGCCAAATCTTGGAGAAATAAAAGAATCAGATAGCGCTTGGTCTTCACCGATAGTAATGATGACCAAACCAGGAAAGGTAAGGATTTGCTTGGACTGTCGCAAGATAAATTCTTTTACTGAAAAGGACGCCTATCGACTTCCTCAGATAAGTGGCATATTGAGCCGCTAGCCAAAAGCTGAGTTTATAACAAGCTTGGATTTAATGGATGCTTACTGGCAAGTTCCATTAAAACAGCAATCCCGCGATAAGACAGCTTTTACAGTACCTGGTAGGCCGTTTTAGCAGTTTAAGGTTATGCCTTTTGGTCTGTGTAATGTCACTAGCACCATGTCGCGATTGATGGATAAAGTGGTTCCATTCCAATTCAGGAATGAGGTTGTTATCTATTTAGACAATTTGCTGATAGTTTCTTAAGGTTTTGAAAGACATTTTGAAATTCTCAGGGAAATTGCTCTCCACATCAAGCGTGCAGGTTTGACTATCAATATAAGTAAAAGTCATTTTTGCATACGTCGTTTGATGGCGGAATTCGCACTGATCTTGAAAAGGTGTCGGTGATTACTCAGTTTCCAATTCCGAAAAGTCTTCAAAGTTTAAGAATATTTTTAGGAATGTGTGGCTGGTACCGTAAATTCGTGCCAAATTTTGCTTCTCCTTTAACCGATTTGATGATAACTAAAGAAAGATTTTCGTTGCCAGAGAATGCTATAAAAGCCTTTGAGGAGTTAAAATCTCACCTCACCTAGGCTCCAGTACTAAGTAGCCCTGACATTACCAAGCCGTTCGCAATACATTGCGATGCAATTAAAACTGAAGTGGGAGCAGCATTAGTTACAAACCTCGGCAGAAAATGACGAACGCCCAGTTGCTTACATTCAAAGAAGCTTAACAACTCTCAAAGATACTATACTGTCACCGAACAGGAATGATTAGCAGCTATTGTAGCATTGAAAAGTTTTCGAGCTTACTTAAAAGGCCATGATTTTACAATAATAACTGACGACGCATCTCTCAAATGGCTGATGTCCAACCTCGATTTAAATTCTCGATTGGCTCGTTGGGCATTAACCCTACAAAGGTTTAAATTTAAAATTGAATATAGAAAGGGCTCGCTAAACGTTGTACCAGATTCTTTATCGCGCGTAAATGAAGATGAAGTAGCAGCGATTGATATTAAAGAAGATTTGCTCGTTGATATAAATTACGTGTTCCAAAGCAGAAATCTGTAACCTAAATTCTTTCCTTAATATTCAAATATTATCGATTTGCGTGGGCGGTGGGCGTGGCACCTCAAATTTGAAATAATCATCATCTGTGCATGATTTACAGGAATCATCATGCCAAATTTGGTGTCTGAAACTGTAATACTTTCTATACTTAATACTTTCTATAATTTGAAATAAACTTCATATGCGCATGCTTTATAGGAACCATCATACCGAATTTGGTGTCTCTAGCTTTTATAATAGCTGAGATCTAGACGTTCAAACAGACAGACGGAGAGACAGACATGGCTCAGTCGACTCGGCTGTTGATCCTAAGCCAGAATATAAATACTTTATGAGGTCTGCCATGTCTCCTTCTGCCTGCTACATACTTTTGCACAAACTTAGTATACCATTTTTGACGGTCGCGCCCAACAGTAAGATACCATTCGCCCAGTTTCGAAGCAAATTATCACACATTTAATTCCATCAAAAAACTCTGCAAAAGTTTATCCGCCACCTATTGTTTAAATTAGATCTATCTTTGAATAGCGCCATCTACATGTAATAACGGCATAGCTTTACACACGCTACGGCTGAAACGAAGCATTGTGACGATGACGTCACGACGCGCAGCACTGGAAGTACGGAAAACGGAAACATGAATAACTTCTGTGTTAATGGTCCGATTGGATTGTAATTTGGGAAATAGATTTATTTTGCAATTATTTATGTTCATACCAAAAAGCTGTAACTTCAATACTTCTCCTGATAATCGAAAATTATCGATTTGCGTGGGCGGTGGGCGGTGGGCGTGGCACCTTAATTTTGAAATAAACATCATCTGGGCATGAGTTACTGGAATCATCATGCCAAATTTGGTGTCTTTAACTTTAATACTTCTTTAATATTTAAAAATTATCCATTTGCGTTGGAAGTGGGCGTGGCACCTTAAATTTGAAATAATCTTTATCTGCGTATGATTTACAGGAACTATCATACCAAATATGGTGTCTCTATCTTTTGTACTAGCTAAAGTCTCGACGTTCATACAGACAGACGGACAGACGGACATGGCTCAATCGACTCGGCTGTTTATCCTGAGCCAGAATACAAATCTATGCAGGATATTTATTGTTTAGCACAATTGTTTATCTTAATAATATTTTGATATTATAATAGTTTGCTTATTATATTTGGTATTTACTAAAAGATGACTCGTGCCAACACTTCTTGATCTCCGGACATACGACGACTACACAGCTTTGCCTTACTTCGGACACGACAACTTTCGGCTTGACGATCTTTTTTTTACTGCACAACTTTCAACTCGCTTTGTTCTTCTTCGACTGCCTCTATGCTTGTCCTTTTTCTTATAACTCCTTCTTCCTCTTCTGCCTGCGCTCACGACGCTACCCTTTGCGATGAATCGGTCATCGCATATCGATAACTATCGTTACATTCGACCATCCTGATCACTGTTGTCTGACCCAGACGACCATAGATCTTCATTTGTAGACGCGTATTTCCATAGCTTCATATTTTCTGCACATGTTGCAGTTATTGTAGGGCCTTCCACTTGAGCTGCTTTCCGTACATCGTATCGGCCGTTTCTTTTTATCTTAGTTACTTACTTACATATGGCCCGAGAAAACTGCTAGCTAGTTTTTTGCCAGTCACAAACTGAGTTCGTTTAATAGCCACCAGATCTTCTTCTTTATATGTACGCTCGCCCTTGCGTTTGCGATCATAGCCGTCTTTATACTTTTGCTGCATCTGCTGAATATGTGTTTTTACCTCCTTGCGTAATTCAGCTCTCTCGGCGTCGAAGTCTGTCACCAGCTCTTGTTCTAGAGTAGCTAGTATGTTGTTACTAACCTTATTCCTCATGTTTACTCCAAACATTACTTGAAATGGCGTCTTCTTTGTGGAGCAATGAATATGGGCATTGATCGGTTTCTGCACCTGGGATACATGCTTGTACCACTTTGAAGTGTCATCAATTGATAACTTGCTGATTATTGATAGAATGCATCTGTTGACTCGCTCTATCTGACCGTTGCCGCGAGCAACTCCTGTTGTTGTCCAAACGTGTTCAATACCATTTGACTTGGTATATTCTTCAAAGCTGTTTGAGGTAAATGCCACGCCCCTGTCACTGATAATGCGTAGCGGCTGATCATTCCTCCAACTTTTTTACAACTTCATCGGTGCCGGTGCTCTTAGTGGTGAAAAGCCATACGAATTTGGAAAATCTATCTACGATTGCAAATATGTATATATAGCCCTTTGACATTGAATCCATGGGCCCCAAGTGATCGATGTGGAGGGTATGAAGTGGCTTATCTCCCTTTTCAATGCAGTTCAAAAATCCTTCTGGCTATCCCAACTTCTTGTTAATATAATGCACTTGACGCAAGTGTTAATCAGCTGGGCTACTTTTCGTTCCATATGTGGTATCCAGAACTGCTGCTGTCGTGTGTGAATTGTTTTTTGCACTGCAAAATGGCCAACACTGTGTGCATCCGCTATAAGTTCATGCTCCATTGTTTTGGGTACGACCAACAAGTCACTGCCGTTCATGGTTTTGTATACAGTTCCACCTTTCAGCTTAAAATTTTCATACGGCTGCAATTTTAATATTTCTGCTATAGCTTTAATGTAGTTATCCTTTTCCTGGGCAACTTTTAATCTAGCTGCAACTTCTGAAGTTATGGCAAAAACATCTTGTGGATATCGGCTGAGACTGTCAACGTGCTTCATCCTGCTGCCGAAGCGATGCTCGACTTCGAAATTAAAGTCCTGCAGAGCAAGTATCCACTGTGCAACTTCTCGTGCACATCTTTTTTCCTTATAATTTGCGAAAAAGGAGCGCAATCTGTCACCAACTTGAAATGCATGCCTAGCAGGTAGTAGCGTAATTTCTGCATGGCAAGATATGCTGCTTTAACCTCCAGAATGTAGCTGTGGCGCTTTAAATCGCTCTGCGACGTCTTTGAATCTAATCGTCTAACTATGAATACATTTGTGGACTGAAGCTGTTCCAGCACATCATCCATGCGTGGCACTGGGAAGCAGTCCTTAAGTACCATACTATTTAATTGACGAAAGTCAACGCAGATTCTGTCTGTGCCATCCTTCTTCTTGACCACGCGAGTCGTCGTGGCAAAGTTCGATGAAGATTTGCGCACAATGCCATCATGCAACCAGGCGTCAACTTGTTTTCTGATCGACTCGGATTCCACAGCTGAGTGACGGCTTGGTTGATGACGAAATAGTTTTGTACGCTCCTCTAGCACGATCTTCATCGACACCGGGCATTCAGCGTTGTTTTCGGCTGGCTTGTACTCTGCTATCATTGACTCGATCATCGGCTTGTACTGTAGAGAAGCATTTATGTTACTACCAGTCTCAACAATATTGTACATAGCTCTTTTGATTCAGCGCATTCCGGCCGCGCTGACGCCTTTGTAAAGATTAATTCTCCGTCATTCAAAGTCACGCAGAACTGCGACGCAAAGTCAAAGCCAAGTATTACGTCGTTCTCGATGTGATTGTTTGGTATCACAACAAACTTTTGTAAGGCTTCGATCCCGTCAACGTGTACTCTGCCCATAAATGAACCTAGCGGCTGCATCTTAGCGTTTCCAAGGCCTCGTAGAACCGAATAACACTTCTGCATCACAGTACTTTGAAGTTTATTGTACAAAAACTGACAAACGATTGACACATCGGATCCTGTGTCCACAAGGCAGGACCGTTCGGCAAAACTACTTTCAAGCGCTTAGTATCTTTTACGACTTGAACACTTTTTACAGCTTGTGGACAATTTGAAGATATATGACTGCTGCCTGCACATTTAAAACATTTTGTTTCTGCCTTGCAGTCTTTTCTCATGTGTTCATTAGAGCCTCAGTTGAAGCAACGAATACTTTTTCCATCGGTTATATTTTTTCTGCCACCACTGTATTGCTCATGCGGCTTTTCGATAACACACTTGCTCTGGTACAACTCATATTTTTCCAACAGTTTGCTGTATGATTTGCTACCGTACAATGCAAACTTGAACTCGCTTTTAATATCCAGCCCGTCAACTATATAAGCGATAATAGACTCAACATCGACTTGTCCAAGCGCTGCAATTTTTTTCATTGTTTGCATGTATTTGTGCATGCTTTCGTCGCTCTTCTTCTTCCTGTACGTCAACTTTGCATGTACATCGGCACTTTTCGACGCGCGCTTAAATTTGCCAATTAGGGCATTTTTAAGTTGCTCATATGTGCTCACCAACTCTGACTGCAGAAACAACTTAGCCATTTTAACCATTTTTCCTCGTGCCTGCACATATCGTTGTTTTTCTGTAAGCTCATATGCATCTGCATTCTGCTCAAAATTTTCAATCCAAATCTCCACTGGGATGCTGACGCCATCGAAGTCGGGTACAATTTTTGCAAAATTGTCTGCAGTTACTTTCGGCTCTTTCTGGGTAATTTCATCAGCTTGAATCTTAAGAGTAAGCAGCTGAATTATTTGTTGTAGACTTTTATTACTCTCTGCTTGCATCTCTTTTATTTGGTCTGCGCACACTTCTGATAGACGCTGCTCTTCTGCATTTTAATTTTCGTCTCCTCGTTTTGCCGACGACCGTATCGCTGTCCCTTTCTCTCCTCCTCACTCATTCTTTCGTATTCGCTGCTTGATGGCAACTTAATTTTATTCACCACGCTTCTAGCAATTTCCAACCGACGCCAACCAACTTGCGAAATTTCACAACTTTTTATTTACAGCTTTATATTTGGCACTTTTGACGTAATTCCACAACTGTTCAACTTTCTGCACTTTACAAATGGGTCAACTTTTTATTGTTTTATTGGTTGAGCCCCCAAATGTAGGACATTTATTGTTTAGCACAATTGTTTATCTTAATAATTTTTTGATATTATAATAGTTTGCTTATTATATTTGGTATTTACTAAAAGATGACTCGTGCCAACACTTCTTGATCTCCGGACATACGACGAATACACAGCTTTGCCTTACTCCGGACACGACAACTTTCGCCTTGACGATCTTTTTTTTACTGCACAACTTTCAACTCGCTTTGTTCTTCTTCGACTGCCTCTATGCTTGTCCTTTTTCTTATAACTCCTTCTTCCTCTTCTGCCTGCGCTCACGAAGCTACCATTTGCGATGATTATCGGTCATCGCATATCGATAACTATCGTTACACATATACTTTATGAGGTCTGCCATGCCTTCTTCTGTCTGTTGCAAACTTTTGCACAAACTTAGTACACCATTTTTGACCATTTTCAATGATCGAATGGTATAAAAAGCGTGACCGCTACGAGGAATGAGTAAACTTAATAAAAGAAAAAAACAGTGTTAAGCAAGTAAAACAATTGCAAGAATAACAAGAAACAAGTAAGGAAAGCTACAGTCGAGCGCACCCGAAAGTTCACACTTTTATTGCCATTAAAAAAAAACTCTGCACAAGTTCAATGTTTAAATTAGATATATCTTTGAATAGCGCCATCTCCCACGCTTCCTTCTGCCTATTACATAAGTTTGAACAAACTTAACACTTTCAATGGTCGAATGGTGTAAAATCAACAACAACTTATGCGACAAGTAAGAAAACTACTCGCTACCCAGCTGATCGTTCATCAAAATTATTTACGAAACAATAAAGAACGGCTACAATCATATTTTGGCTGTAAGAGGTCATGGACTTACAATATTATTGCAGGCACAATCTAAAATAATAAAAAAAGTTTTTGCACACACAAATATTAAACAAGTAAGAACGCCTACATTCAAGTGTTGACTGTATAAAACCATTGATTTTTCAAGATTATAAAAAAAATCAGATTGAGAAAACTGTTATTGGTAAACTTGTTTTTCAAAGAAAAACAAATAAAGAAAGCTACAGTCGAGCGCCCCCGACAGTAAGATACCATTCGCCCAGTTTCGAAACAAATTATCACACATTTAATTCCATCAAAAAACTCTGCACAAGTTTATCCGCCACCTATTGTTTAAATTAGATCTATCTTTGAATACCGCCATCTACATGTGAAAACATTATAGCAGTCAGCTGTACACACGCTACAGCTGAAACGAAGCATTGTGACGATGAGAATACTTTTCCTAATAATTGTATATTATCGATTTGCGTGGGCGGTGGGCGTGACATCGAAAATTGAAAATAAACTGGATCTACCTATGGTATACAGGAACATTCATGTGAAATTAGGTGTCTCTAGCTTTTGTAATAGCTGAGATCTAGACGGACAGACAGACAGACGGACATGGCTCAATCGACTCAGCTAGTGATCAAAAAGTATTGAAGTTATAACTTTCCGCTTTGGTATGAACATAGATAATTACAATATAATTCTATTCTCAAAATTACAATTCGATCGAAAATAATCATCTAAACGTTTTCCATAGTTACACTGCTTGTGCCTTTGCAGTATATCGTGACGTCATCGTCACGATGCTTTGTTTCAGACGTAGCGTGCGTACATCTGATTGGTATGTTTTCACATGCAGATGGCGCTATTCAAAGATAGATCTAATTAAAACAATAGGTGGCGAATGAACTTGTGCAGAGTTTTTTGATGGAATTAAATGAGGGATAATTTGTTTCGAAACTGGGCGAATGGTATCTCACTGTCGGGCGCTGTAGCTTTCTTTACTTGTTTAGTTTCTGAGATATATGCGTTCATACAGACGGACAGACAGACATGGCTCAATCGACCCGACTAGTGATCCTGAGCAAGAATATGTATACTTTACGGGACCGCGGGTGCGTTATTCTGCCTGTTACATACATTTTCGGTTTGAACAATGTTATAATACAATTTTAACATATGAGAAGCGGGTATAAAAAGACACAACCAAGTGATTAAGTACAACAAGTGTAGCTACTTTCTAATGAACCACGTAAATCAAGCACTAGGTCAAATTAGACAATTGCCCAACCATGGAGTCTATTCATCAAAAGAATAGAGGTCATATTGCAACTGTAGCCAACGACAGATGTCCGTCAAATGCACATATTCTATAGTGTAATAAAAATGCAGATTAGTGGCGACGCACAAAGAGTGTCAAAACTTACCGCGGCAAAAACTCTGTTGGCACTGATGGACGCATAATTAACTGAGTTTCAAACTTAAACAGCGTTTGAGGAGCTAATAAGACGATATATCACACCATTTACAGATTCTGTCCGTAAGTTTGTTGAAGAAATAGGGCAAAAATGTTTTGCAATTGTAAGTAAGTTAGCTTTAAACAAGGAAAGCTACAGTCGAGCGCCCCCGACCGTAAGATACCGTTCGTCCAACTTCGTAGTTCCACTAACCAGTACGAACTCGCTCTCACACACACACACAAGCGTTTTCTTTAATAACTTCTGTATTTATTGCCCGATCGATATTATCACCATCTTTACGTGTTCTAAAGCAGAAATCTATAACCTAAATACTTTCGTTAATATTCAAAAATTATCGATTTGCGTGGGCGGTGGGCGTCTCATCAAAAATTGAAAATAAATTCGATTAACCTATGGTATACCTATTTTTTCTCGACGGTTCGTTGACGTGTAAAGACGTGTTTTTATCGAGCTTCGTATAAAAATCGGTGTATTTGAGTGAAGTGAATAGTTATTAATATTATATAAAACAAGTAAATAAATCGAAGCGAAAGAGACGCTCTGTGCGATGCACCATCGCTCGAATACATATTTTGTGTTTGAAATAGTATAAGCAAGTAGTTTTACATTTTCAAACAAAAGACCAAAAACAATATACAAACAAGTAAGAAAGGCTACCTTCGGCTCACCGAAGGTTTAATACCATTGCAGTTACTCCACATATTAGGTTCTATGGCAGCTTTACGATATATCATTCCAATTTTGACAAAACTTGCATAGCACTTAATGGACATAATAAGACATATATCAGAAAAGATTCACAGCGATATCGTAAAAAATTACAATAATCGGCCGATAGGTTCAATGGCAGCTATACGATATATCGGTCCGATTTTGATAAAATGTGCACAGCTTTGAATGGACATACTAAGGCATAAATTGCGAAAGTTTTTTGGCGATATCTTGAAAAACGACAAAAAATCGGCCGATAGGTCCTATGGCAGTTATACGATACATCGGTCCGATACGGCTCGTTCCGCCTTATTTACAGCCTACAGCAATGAGAAGCATATAAACCAAGTTTCATCAATATAGCTTTAAAACTGAGACTAGTTTGCGTTGCAACAGACGGGCGGACATGGCTAGTTTGACTCCCCTATTGATGCTGAATAAGAATATATACACTTTATAGGGTCGGAAATGTCTCCTAAGGTGCGTTGCAAACTTCTGGCCAAAATTAATATACCATCTGCAATGGTATAACAAAAAGAAACACTATGAGCCAGAACGACACTCGCGCTCAACGCGAGCAAGACGATCGCCGGCTCTCATTGCAACGAAACAACGCGTACTTCTCATACGTCTCCTCGACTTATGCAGACAGCGAGCGGTCAATCACCCCTAACCCGACGAATTTACCTTTGCCAACAACTCAAGAAAGAGCACGTTCTTGCTCTCTCTCACTACTAGCTTCGTCACAAAACCCTCAAGCTTCAAACACTTGCGAAATTTCTCTACGCTTACCTACAGTGACAACAACAACCACTGCAACTGCAATCACAACAACTGGAACGGTATCGTCAGCTCGCTCAATTTCGTCGACGCAAGCACTTGCTCTCACTGAGCCAGAGATCAAAACAAATACACAACTTAACGGCTCTGCTGCGCTATCGGCAAACCAAAACGTAAACAAGAACGCCAGGTCGACCATACAGACTGGAATGGATCGCTACATAACAATAAAAAAAAAACTTAGCCCTTAAAATAACAAACACCAACAAACAGAAAACAAGTCAAAAATTACACGAGACAATGCTAGCATGCTCACTAATAAAACGCCAGAAAACACCAATAGATTTGAGCTGCTGGCAAATTCTACACATGAAAGTATACAAACGGCAAAGTCATCCAAAGATGAATATAATTCGGGAAAAAGAGCATTAGTGAACAAAATAGCCACACTAATAGGAGGAAACTCATTTTACGTAATCCCCCTAAGAAAAGGGAACATAAATGAAACAAAAGTTCAACCTGAAACTGGGGCTAGCCATCGTATCCTAACCATATTTCTGGATGATGCAGGTAAAAACTTTTATACATACCGGTGGTTCTCAAAGGGATTGAGGCAAATGTTTCGACTATTGATATCGTAAAAGCGCTAAAGGAAAATAACTTTAATGCAAAAATGGTCATGAACATACTTACGAAAAATACGGAGCCACAACCAATGTTCAAAATCGAGTTGGAGCCAGACAGCCAGATACTGAAAAAAATGAAGTTCACCCAATCTACAAGTTACAGCTCCTACTGCATCGCCGGATCACAGTAGAAGAGCCACACAAGCGCAATCGTAGTATTTGTGAGCAAGGCGTATTTTTTGGTAGTGAAGAATTTTTCCTGTGTTTCTGCGGTTTTCCTGCCCAGACCTCTGACCTGAAAGAGCAAAGTGATTGGTCAAGGTCTGCTGCACCGGTAGGAATACTCACTGCGAGGTTCTTCGGGTTCTGGAATCCATACCGTGAGTTTTTTCCCAGGTCACATCACTGCGCTTATTAGTGGTGGGGGCGGGGAGAGCGCCGCGAGGGCTGAGTAAAAGTGCAAATTTAATTTTCATTCAACTTTTCGTCGCTTTCTCCCTTTCCTAAATCACGCCATTGTGGCCGGCGGAGAACAACAGCTGTCAGCGCTGCCAACTTACGTCAGTAAGCGATCGGACCTGAGTGGCGTTGCCAGATCAACGGCGCTGCCAGGGCTGCTCGATCAGTTGGGCGCGTAATTCAAATATTCAATTTGAATTTTATATTTATATAAATATCTATATTTATAAATATATATTTATAAATATATATTTATATTTATATATAAACTTTGTGGAGTTGCCCGATATCTAGCAAGGGAAACGGCACAAAGGTCGCGGACAGACCAATCATCAACCTCTCACCATCTCGGTGCCTAAGTAGAGGATCTGGTGTCCGTGAAGTGCTGGAATAACCTCCATCAGTCACCGCCTAGGGGAAATCCGTGGCCTACGTGGGACCCTTGCTAAATTTGGGGCTCCACGTACGCATAGGTTAAGCTATTGACACCTGCCAATTAATGGACGGCCCAACGGGGGGCATTGCCCCCGATGACGTGGTGGACCCATTCAAACGAAGCGCCAGAATGTCCAGGTCCCCCACAAGAGGAGTGGGAATAACGGAGCGAGGAGCTGAAATCCCAGTTCCAGCGGCCGTGAGCGTAGCCCAAGCCGTCTCCCAGACGCTGACGCCAATACCAGCATCAGTGATGTTATAGTAGAAGAGAACTTGGCCCGTTCAGCATCGCCAGTGACCAAGAAGAAGATCTCCGATCTGATCAGCGTGCCGACCCAAAAAGCCTCAGCGAAAACCCCACCTGTTTCGCCGATTAGGCCATTAGACCTGTCGGGCTAGAAAAACGAGCAGCATTTTGGGCATTATGAACCGGAAAATAACGGTACTGCTATCAGCCTTTGAGACGCAGCGCCACGTTACCCGGGAAACTAAGGGTGTGATTTCGGAGATGGCAGCTCTAAGTGCCAGAGCAATCCAGCTGCAGGACGCCATAGCTAAGGTGGCCCCATCAAAGAGTACGGCAACCCAGACGGAAGCGCAACTGCAACCAGCGTGCACCCCGGCAGCCATCAAAAAGAGCGCTCCAGTGAAGCCTGCCCCGAAGAAGCTTCCCGCTAGCAAGGATGCATTGCAGACGTCCAACATTAAGGAGCCACTTCCGCCCAGCTTCGGGTCCGTAGCCAAAGAGGGTAGCAAAAAGGCGGAGTGGTCTAAGTTGGCACCTAAGCGACTACGCAAAAAGCCGGAGGCCATAATAATTAAAAAGACGGGAGAAACTTCATACTCGCACATGCTCCCTAAGCTCAAAGCCGACTCGAGCCTGGCAGAGCTTGGCAGTCATGTCAACAAAATCAGGAGGACTCAACAAGGCGAGTTGTTGCTCGAAGTGGAGGGAAAAGTTTCTGCAAGCGTGCTCAAATATAAAGGAGCGATCGAAGAATCCCTCAGGGAAATGGCTGCGGTCCGCACGGGCGCGCAGAGAATGGCGCTAACCTGCAGTGGCATGGATGAGGCGACGACAGCAATCTACAAATCTACAACCTCTGCATGGCCTCCCAATTCGAAGGGATTCAGCTGAAGTCAGAAGATGTGCGGGGGATGCGCAAAATGCGAGATGGGACCCAAGTGGCGACGGTTACGCTTAGCGTTAACGACGCAATAGGCGTCCTAAAACCGTTGGCTGGTCTCGCTGTCGCATCATTCAAGACATACGCCCCACAAGATGCTATAAGTGCCTGGGTTACGGTCACAGGGCCATCAACTGTAAGGAGCCTGACCGCTCGGACTGCTGTCTTCGGTGCGGCGAACGTGGGCACAAAGCGAAGGGCTGTGATAATCCGCCGAAATGCCTGATCTGCAACAGCGATGTAGACAGGAATCACCCGACAGGTAGTTATGCATGCCCTACATTCAAAGCGAGCACAAAAACAAGTAAGAAAGCTGATCTAGATTTTCACACAAACAGACAGACAGACGGACATGGCTATATCGACTCGGCTGTTGATCCTGAGCCAGAATATATATACTTTATGGGGTCGGAGGTGTCTCCTTCTGCCTGTTACATACATTTTTGGTTTGAACAAAGTTATATTACCCTTCTACTCTATGAGTAGCGGGTATAAAAAGAGTCCTGAGTCGCCGTGCTGATGATTAACATCTTCCAGCTAAATGTCAACCACTGCGCAGCTGCACAGAGCCTCCTGTCTCAGACAGCGAGAGAGCGCAATGCTGACGTCATGCTCCTGAGCGAACCGTACGTCCCTGGTGCGGGAAACTCAGGGTTCCTCTTCGACTCTACACGTAAGGCGGCAGCCATATGCTGCAGAAACTTCTACATAGAGGAACAGGACGGGCCGTTATTGATGCCATGAACCAGCTGGATCTGGTGCTGTTGAATGATGGCGGCAAGCCGACTTTTAATAACGACAGAGGTACATCATTCATCGATGTCACCTTTGTCAACAGAAGTCTAGCCCCCACTGCTAAATGGACGGTTTAGGAGGACGTAACGCTGAGCGATCATGCCCTAATTACATTCAGCGCCCGCACGTCGTGCATCACACAACGACAGGCAAGGAGTACTTGGGCAAGCATGGGACATCAGAAAGCTTGACAAGGACATGCTGGCTTTCAACATCGAACAAATGGAGCTTACAAATGGACATGCGGAAACCATGGTGGCGACGCTCATGAAAATGCTGGAAGCTCCATGCGATGCAGCGATGCCGCGTAAGAAGCAAACGAGTAAACGCTAACCTCCGGTCTACTGGTGGAACGGCTCCCTCAACCAGCTACGCTCGGAATGCTTCAGGGCAAGGAGACAGGCGCAACGAGCCAGAGGACACTCTCAGCACTTAGAACTACATGAGCTGTACAGATCGAAACGTGCGGAGCTTAGAAATGGCATTGCTACTGCTAAAGCAAATGCTTTTAAACAGCTGCTGGCGAGTGTAGACGATGATCCGTGGGGTCCCGCCTACAAAATGGTTAGTAATAAACTGAAAGCCGCTGAAGGAAGCATTCCACAGGACCCGGCTCTATTATCAAGCATCGTGGAGGAGCTATTCCCAGATCAGGATATTCTATGGCAACCCGCACAAGAAATCCCTGTTCCCGATTTCCCGTGTTTCACTGCATGTGAGGTCATCGAAGCGGCAAAGAGAATTAAGCCCAACAAAGCCCTAGGTCTCGATGGCATCTCAGGCGTCGTAGTTATGGCTGCCGCAAATGCTAAGCCTGAAATCTTCAGGGACACCTTCCAACAGTGTCTGATAGATGGTGTCTTCCCATCTCGCTGGAAGAACATGAGGATGGTATTGTTGCCGAAAGGTAAGGCTACAACTAATGCTGCAGGCAGTTTCCGCCCACTATGTCTGCTGGATATTGTGGGAAAGCTCTTCGAACGCATCCTATACACCCGAATTGAGTTGATCCCTGAGAGCCCCGATGGCCTACAAAGACACCAGTATGGCTTCCGGAAAGGAAAAAGCACTCTCGACGCTCTCACTGCCATAAGAGATCTGGCCAAGACCGCCCTCGATGGTGACAGATGGCTAGGTGGCAGCAAGGAGTACTGCGCCATCATCACGCTAGACGTGAAAAATGCATTCAATACGGCGAGATGGCCAAACATCCTCGGGGCCATGAGCAACATGGGTATTCCTCGTTACCTCAGGATCATCATTGGCAGCTACTTTAGGGACCGTATACTATTGTACGATACTGATGCCGGGCCAAGAAAACAACACGTCACCGCAGGTGTCCCACAAGGGTCGGTACTTGGACCAATCCTGTGGAACATAATGTACGACGGGATATTGTCCATCAGCAAGCCCAGTGGAGTGGAGCTACTCTGCTTTGCTGACGACGTGGCAGTAGCAGCGATTAGCTCAGCTATTAGCTGGCTGGAGAATGCCGGTCTAAGCATCGCTGCGCACAAGTCCGAAGCAGTGTTGTTGAGCAGCAGAAAGGCCATCGAGAGGATACGAGTCTCGGTCAAAGACGCTTAAATAGTGTCAGCTGGATCCCTGAAGTATCTTGTGTTCTTATTGACCATAGACTGTCATTCAAGGAGCATGCAAGATACGCCAGTAGGAAGGCAGCGATGATAGCAGCAGCACTGGCAAGACTCATGCCAAATATAGGTGGACCCAGGATGCCGGACAGGAGGCTGCTAGTGGCAGTCGCGAAATCATCGCTCTTATACGCTGCCCCCATCTGGAGGGGTGTCACGAATAAAGTGACTTATTTAGACAACGCGCGTGCAGTATCACGAACCCTGGCTCTTAGACTGATCAGAGGATTTAGGCCAATATCGGAAGATGCAGCTCATGTTCTTGAGGGCATCCCCCCGATCGATCTTGAGATAGAGGCCCAATACCTGACTCGAGAAGGTGTTACCGTTATCATAGGCATGATGAAACGTGTTCGCATTGATGAGACGGCCAGCAGACCCGTTGGATAAGGAGCACTCCCGTGTGGTGGCGGACCAAGAATAACACCTCAGCGGGCTCGGCTTGTCGTAAAAGGCGACTAAAGAGTTAACGAAGGAGCGTTACGCGGCAACGCACCAAGAGAGGGACTGCGATCGGGCACCACATCCTGCTCACCAAAGTAATACCTTGATTGGAAGTACCGGTAAGCGAAGCAAGGACTGGAGAGCATACGGAGGTTTTTGTTTAGTACGTAGGCGTAACTCTACTTGGAGAGTTATGAATCGTGCATACCATCTGCAGACGGTGGATGGTATCTTTCGAAGATTTTATTTTCCTGCCGTATTTGTAATAAAAAAAAAAAACCAGCGCAATCGCCCAGTGTAGTGCACTAACTGCCAAGAATATGGCCACACTAAGGCTTACTGTACTCTGAAATCTATTTGCGTAATCTGTAGTGAAGCTCATAGCACAGCGAACTGCCATAAGAACAAGAAAGACACCTCTGTAAAAATGTGCAGCAACTGCGGTGAAACACACACAGCGAATTGGCGTGGCTGTGCAGTATATAAGGAACTGAAGAGCCGCCGCTCAGGTCACCCGTATCAGTCACACTCCGCCACAACCGGGCCCATCTTACACGGCACCCCCTCCTACACTTTATACCAATCCTAGCGTTTCCTTCGCTAGTGCCTTAAAATCGGGAATTAAATCCGTGAACCCGAAAACACAAAAATCGACTACTACGCGGGAAGAACAGAAAATAACAACTTTGAACGAACAAACGCAGCATATATCAACTGGCATTGAAACGATGATAATTTCACTCCAGCAAACTCTAAAAGAATTTATGACATTCATGCAAACCACAATGCAAGAGCTTATGTGAAACCAAAATACGCTGGTACAGCTTTTCGTGTCATCAAAATCAGTATAATGTCTCCACTTCAAATATCTATGTGAAACGCGAATGGCGTTTCACGGCATAAACTCGAACTTGCCCAGTTCTCATCCGAAAAAAATATTGACGTCATGCTTCTCTCCGAGACACATCTAACAGACAAGTACAACTTCCATATTCCTATTCTATGCCACAAACTATCCGGACGGCAAAGTCCATGGCGGCACTAGCATACTTATTAGAAGTCGCATCAAACACCACCTTCATAATAGAACTGAAATGGACTACAATCCACTTCTATAAGCATGCAATCCAGCAAAGGCCCCGTCACTCTGGCCGCAGTCTGCTGCCCGCCTCGTTTTGCAGTTTCTGAGGATTAATTCCTGGAGTTTTTCAACTCACTCGGTGAGCGATTTATAGCGGCCGGTGACTACAATGCCAAGCACACGCACTGGGGATCACGTCTTTTGAACCCAAAGGGCAAACAACTTTACAACGCGCTCATTAAGCCGCGAAATAAGCTCGATTATGTGACTCCGGGTTGGTCTACATGCTGGCCAGCTGATCCAAATAAGCTCTCGGATCTCATCGACTTTGCAATAACAAGAAATATCCCGAGTCACTTGCAGAACTATCATCTGAGCACTCTCCAGTTCTACTTACTCTCAGGCATCGACCACAAACAATTGGGCAGCCCTACAGGCTGGCAGGCAACAGGACCAACTGGGCTCACTGCGAGGTTCTTCGGGTTCTGGAATCCATACCGTGAGTTTTTTCCCAGGTCACATCACTGCGCTTATTAGTGGTGGGGGCGGGGAGAGCGCCGCGAGGGCTGAGTAAAAGTGCAAATTTAATTTTCATTCAACTTTTCGTCGCTTTCTCCCTTTCCTAAATCACGCCATTGTGGCCGGCGGAGAACAACAGCTGTCAGCGCTGCCAACTTACGTCAGTAAGCGATCGGACCTGAGTGGCGTTGCCAGATCAACGGCGCTGCCAGGGCTGCTCGATCAGTTGGGCGCGTAATTCAAATATTCAATTTGAATTTTATATTTATATAAATATCTATATTTATAAATATATATTTATAAATATATATTTATATTTATATATAAACTTTGTGGAGTTGCCCGATATCTAGCAAGGGAAACGGCACAAAGGTCGCGGACAGACCAATCATCAACCTCTCACCATCTCGGTGCCTAAGTAGAGGATCTGGTGTCCGTGAAGTGCTGGAATAACCTCCATCAGTCACCGCCTAGGGGAAATCCGTGGCCTACGTGGGACCCTTGCTAAATTTGGGGCTCCACGTACGCATAGGTTAAGCTATTGACACCTGCCAATTAATGGACGGCCCAACGAGGGGCATTGCCCCCGATGACGTGGTGGACCCATTCAAACGAAGCGCCAGAATGTCCAGGTCCCCCACAAGAGGAGTGGGAATAACAGAGCGAGGAGCTGAAATCCCAGTTCCAGCGGCCGTGAGCGTAGCCCAAGCCGTCTCCCAAACGCTGACGCCAATACCAGCATCAGTGATGTTATAGTAGAAAAGAACTTGGCCCGTTCAGCATCGCCAGTGACCAAGAAAAAGATCTCCGATCTGATCAGCGTGCCGACCCAAAAAGCCTCAGCGAAAACCCCACCTGTTTCGCCGATTAGGCCATTAGACCTGTCGGGCTAGAAAAACGAGCAGCATTTTGGGCATTATGAACCGGAAAATAACGGTACTGCTATCAGCCTTTGAGACGCAGCGCCACGTTACCCGGGAAACTAAGGGTGTGATTTCGGAGATGGCAGCTCTAAGTGCCAGAGCAATCCAGCTGCAGGACGCTATAGCTAAGGTGGCCCCATCAAAGAGCACGGCAACCCAGACGGAAGCGCAACTGCAACCAGCGTGCACCCCGGCAGCCAGCAAAAAGAGCGCTCCAGTGAAGCCTGCCCCGAAGAAGCTTCCCGCTAGCAAGGATGTGTCATTGGAGACGTCCAACATTAAGGAACCACTTCCGCCCAGCTTCGGGTCCGTAGCCAAAGAGGGTAGCAAAAAGGCGGAGTGGTCTAAGTTGGCACCTAAGCGACTACGCAAAAAGCCGGAGGCCATAATAATTAAAAAGACGGGAGAAACTTCATACTCGCACATGCTCCGTAAGCTCAAAGCCGACTCGAGCCTGGCAGAGCTTGGCAGCAAAACAACAAAATCAGGAGGACTCAACAAGGCGAGTTGTTGCTCGAAGTGGAGGGAAAAGTTTCTGCAAGCGTGCTCAAATATAAAGGAGCGATCGAAGAATCCCTCAGGGAAATGGCTGCGGTCCGCACGGGCGCGCAGAGAATGGCGCTAACCTGCAGTGGCATGGATGAGGCGACGACAGCAATGGACATCTACAACCTCTGCATGGCCTCCCAATTCGAAGGGATTCAGCTGAAGTCAGAAGATGTGCGGGGGATGCGCAAAATGCGAGATGGGACCCAAGTGGCGACGGTTACGCTTAGCGTTAACGACGCAACAGGCGTCCTAAAACCGTTGGCTGGTCTCGCTGTCGCATCATTCAAGACATACGCCCCACAAGATGCTATAAGTGCCTGGGTTACGGTCACAGGGCCATCAACTGTAAGGAGCCTGACCGCTCGGACTGCTGTCTTCGGTGCGGCGAACGTGGGCACAAAGCGAAGGGCTGTGATAATCCGCCGAAATGCCTGATCTGCAACAGCGATGTAGATAGGAATCACCCGACAGGTAGTTATGCATGCCCTACATTCAAAGCGAGCACAAAAACAAGTAAGAAAGCTGATCTAGATTTTCACACAAACAGACAGACAGACGGACATGGCTATATCGACTCGGCTGTTGATCCTGAGCCAGAATATATATACTTTATGGGGTCGGAGGTGTCTCCTTCTGCCTGTTACATACATTTTTGGTTTGAACAAAGTTATAATACCCTTCTACTCTATGAGTAGCGGGTATAAAAAGAGTCCTGAGTCGCCGTGCTGATGATTAACATCTTCCAGCTAAATGTCAACCACTGCGCAGCTGCACAGAGCCTCCTGTCTCAGACAGCGAGAGAGCGCAATGCTGACGTCATGCTCCTGAGCGAACCGTACGTCCCTGGTGCGGGAAACTCAGGGTTCCTCTTCGGCTCTACACGTAAGGCGGCAGCCATATGCTGCAGAAACCTTTACATAGAGGAACAGGACGGGCCGTTATTGATGCCATGAACCAGCTGGATCTGGTGCTATTGAATGATGGCGGCAAGCCGACTTTTAATAACGACAGAGGTACATCATTCATCGATGTCACCTTTGTCAACAGAAGTCTAGCCCCCCGAACAAATGGAGCTTACAAATGGACATGCGAAAAACCATGGTGGCGACGCTCATGAAAATGCTGGAAGCTGCATGAGATGCAGCGATGCCGCGTAAGAAGCAAACGAGTAAACGCAAACCTCCGGTCTACTGGTGGAACGGCTCCCTCAACCAGCTACGCTCGGAATGCTTCAGGGCAAGGAGACAGGCGCAACGAGCCAGAGGACACTCTCAGCACTCAGAACTACATGAGCTGTACAGATCGAAACGTGCGGAGCTTAGAAATGGCATTGCTACTGCTAAAGCAAATGCTTTTAAACAGCTGCTGGCGAGTGTAGACGATGATCCGTGGGGTCCCGCCTACAAAATGGTTAGTAATAAACTGAAAGCCGCTGAAGGAAGCATTCCACAGGACCCGGCTCTATTATCAAGCATCGTGGAGGAGCTATTCCCAGATCAGGATATTCTATGGCAACCCGCACAAGAAATCCCTGTTCCCGATTTCCCGTGTTTCACTGCATGTGAGGTCATCGAAGCGGCAAAGAGAATTAAGCCCAACAAAGCCCTAGGTCTCGATGGCATCTCAGGCGTCGTAGTTATGGCTGCCGCAAATGCTAAGCCTGAAATCTTCAGGGACACCTTCCAACAGTGTCTGATAGATGGTGTCTTCCCATCTCGCTGGAAGAACATGAGGATGGTATTGTTGCCGAAAGGTAAGGCTACAACTAATGCTGCAGGCAGTTTCCGCCCACTATGTCTGCTGGATATTGTGGGAAAGCTCTTCGAACGCATCCTATACACCCGAATTGAGTTGATCCCTGAGAGCCCCGATGGCCTACAAAGACACCAGTATGGCTTCCGGAAAGGAAAAAGCACTCTCGACGCTCTCACTGCCATAAGAGATCTGACCAAGACCGCCCTCGATGGTGACAGATGGCTAGGTGGCAGCAAGGAGTACTGCGCCATCATCACGCTAGACGTGAAAAATGCATTCAATACGGCGAGATGGCCAAACATCCTCGGGGCCATGAGCAACATGGGTATTCCTCGTTACCTCAGGATCATCATTGGCAGCTACTTTAGGGACCGTATACTATTGTACGATACTGATGCCGGGCCAAGAAAACAACACGTCACCGCAGGTGTCCCACAAGGGTCGGTACTTGGACCAATCCTGTGGAACATAATGTACGACGGGATATTGTCCATCAGCAAGCCCTGTGGAGTGGAGCTACTCTGCTTTGCTGACGACGTGGCAGTAGCAGCGGTTGCCAAAACAATTCCGAAGCTACAGGACAAGAGCAATGCAGCGATTAGCTCAGCTATTAGCTGGGTGGAGAATGCCGGTCTAAGCATCGCTGCGCACAAGTCCGAAGCAGTGTTCTTGAGCAGCAGAAAGGCCATCGAGAGGATACGAGTCTCGGTCAAAGACGCTCAAATAGTACGTAGGCGTAACTCTACTTGGAGAGTTATGAATCGTGCATACCATCTGCAGACGGTGGATGGTATCTTTCGATCTTTCTTTATGTGAAACCAAAATACGCTGGTACAGCTTTTCGTGTTATCAAAATCAGTATAATGTCTCCACTTCAAATATCTATGTGAAACGCCCAAAGGGCAAACAACTTTACAACGCGCTCATTAAGCCGCGAAATAAGCTCGATTATGTGACTCCGGGTTGGTCTACTTGCTGGCCAGCTGATCCAAATAAGCTCCCGGATCTCATCGACTTTGCAATAACAAGAAATATCCCGAGTCACTTGCAGAACTATTATCTGAGCACTCTCCAGTTCTACTTACTCTCAGGCATCGACCACAAACAATTGGGCAGCCCTACAGGCTGGCAGGCAACAGGACCAACTGGGCAAGGTACACAAAATATGTTTGTACACACATGAAACCAACTCAAACAGTGAATTCCGATGAGGATGTTGATCGCCTGGTCGAATCGATGGAGGAAACACTTGTTGCTGCAGCCAAAGGCCTCTAAACCTCCAGCCACACACAAAATGACAAATCATAGCAAGACAAATCGCGAAATTGAACAGCTAGTACTTGAAAAACGAAGACTAAGAAGAGAATGGCAGAATCACAGATCCCCAAAGGCTAAAAAACAGCTAAAAATAGCAACACGTAGACTAACCCGGGCACTTAAGCTCGAAGAAGAAAACGCCCAGCATCTATACAGCAAACAACTATCGCCCACCAGCAAAAAACCCCCTGGGTGGAATTTAGCCAAAGTGAGATAGCATCTATCATAAAAGATCTTAAGCCCAAAAAATCACATGGACATGACTTGGTGACACCAAAAATGATCATAGAACTCCCACCGTGTGTTGTTCTGACCTTACGCCATCTCTTCAACGGTATTACGAAACTTGGATACTATCCTCAAAGGTGGAAAAAACCAATCATAGTGATGATTCCCAAGCCAGGCAAAGATAAAAGTCAACCCTCATCCAATCAGTCTTCTAACGTGTATCTCGAAACTGTTTAAAAAGTCACTTTTAAAATATCTAGCTCCCTACCTAAGAAGGCGAAACACAATCGCATCAATTTGGCTTTCGCAAAATCATGGAACGATCGAGCAGGTCAAACGAATCACAAATGAAATTCGGACGGCTTTTGAGCACCGGGAATACTGCTCAGCTATATTCCTAGATGTCGCACAAGCATTTGACCGAGTCTGGCTGGAAGGACTTATGTATAAGATAACAAAACTGCTTCCACAGAATACACAAAAACTGAATCTTATCTCTTCATCAAAAGAGTGTTCTCAATCAGGTGTAACAGTTCGACTTCACCCGACCGCGCTATTAATGCTGGAGTCCCCCAAGGTAGTGTGCTGGGCCCCGTGCTTTACACCCTATACACAGCAGATATGCCTACAAACTATCAGCTCACAACCTCTACGTTTGCTGATGATACCGCAATACTCAGCCGATCCAGATGCCCAGCAAAGGCAACAGAAAAACTTGACTGTCATCTTAAAACAGTGGAAAGATGGTTTGCAGACTGGCGTATTAAGATAAACGAGACCAAAAGCAGACATGTAACATTCACACTGAATAGACAAACCTGTCCACCCTGTACCCTAAACAATACATTTATCCCACAATCAGACGTAGGAACATATCTTGGCGTTCACCTAGATAGACGCCTCACCTGGCGGCGACATATAGAATCTAAAAGGACTCACATAAAGCTCAATGCAGCCAATCTTTACTGGCTTATTAATTGCACTGGCTTATTAATCCCCTTAATCTGAAATACAAAGTACTCCTTTACAATACCATGCTGAAACCCATCTGGACATACGGCTGTGAACTATGGGAAAACGCTTCAAAAACCAATATTGAAATCATACAGCGAGCTCAGTCAACGATTTTGCGAACTATCACTGGGGCACCATGGTACCTACGCAGCGAAACCATCCATCCATCCACCTCCACATAAATCTCGTCAATGAGGAAACCCATATCAGAAAGAGTAAACATCAAGCAAAGCTTGCCGCACACGAAAACCCTCTCGCGAAGTTGCTTACACAAGTCTGCAGTCAGAGCCGACTGAAGCGCAAAGATTCTCCAGCCCAGCAAAGAAATCCTAGTCTATAACTAATACAATTACTTCAAACAGACAGATTTCAGACAGACGGACATGGCTCAATCGACTCAGCTAGTGATTCTGAGTCAGAATATATATACTTTGTGGGGTCTGCCACGCCTCCTTCTGCCTGTTACATACATTTGCACAAACTTAGTATACCATTTTTCACCATCATTGCTCGAATGGTATAATAATAAACAAATCATATAATTTTTATTTAGACGCCAAGCAGGCCAAGCAGTTGGAAAAAACACTGCTTGCTTGCTGGCAGTGGGCGCAGTGCAAATCTATGTGAAACGTTGAATAATTTTTATGTTTATTATCCGATCGAAACCAAATTTTCAGCGTTTAGGTGGTGATACTTATAATACACGACAAAACTGAATACTGTAACTTTATCATTCTGCTTGCTATACGGATTAACGATTGGCGGGGGCGGAAGTAGGCGTGGCCCAAATTTTAATAAAAACTTTACAGCGTATGATTTACATAAGTGTTGTAGTTTCTGACATATAGGCGCTTGCTATACAGTTTATCAATTTTAGTAAAAATTAAGTGTTGTTACCAAATTTGATGGCTCTAGCTTTTTTAGTTTCTAAGATATAGGCGTTCATACAGACGGACTGACGGACAGACAGACATGGCTTAATCGACTCGGCTAGTGATCCTGAGCAAGAATACACACATTTCGGCAAACACAATTTACCATGTATTTTTTTAAAATCAATGGTCTAAAACACCCTTATAATGGAAGGAGGTATTGTCTGCTATAAAAAATCTTGCCAAAAGCAAGTATTGCATGTTGGATATGCAATAATATAGCGCATGCTTAATGTGCTAGCCATAGCGGTACTACAGTTGATGCTGTAGTCAGGCGTAATTGGTTGAATTACTGCTGGGATGCATGCTGTAAGGTCAAAAACGAGTTTTTATCATTTATGCCTTAGATTAGGACGGGATTTAGGGAGCTAAACGGCTGTTTTCGAAAACTGTCTGATTGACGTCATGCTTCTCTCCGAGACACATCTAACAGACAAGTACAACTTCCATATTCCTATTCTATGCCACAAACTATCCGGACGGCAAAGTCCATGGCGGCACTAGCATACTTATTAGAAGTCGCATCAAACACCACCTTCATAATAGAACTGAAATGGACTACAATCCACTTCTATAAGCATGCAATCCAGCAAAGGCCCCGTCACTCTGGCCGCAGTCTACTGCCCGCCTCGTTTTGCAGTTTCTGAGGATTAATTCCTGGAGTTTTTCAACTCACTCGGTAAGCGATTTATAGCGGCCGGTGACTACAATGCCAAGCACACGCACTGGGGATCACGTCTTTTGAACCCAAAGGGCAAACAACTTTACAACGCGCTCATTAAGCCGCGAAATAAGCTCGATTATGTGACTCCGGGTTGGTCTACATGCTGGCCAGCTGATCCAAATAAGCTCTCGGATCTCGGACCAACTGGGCTCACTGCGAGGTTCTTCGGGTTCTGGAATCCATACCGTGAGTTTTTTCCCAGGTCACATCACTGCGCTTATTAGTGGTGGGGGCGGGGAGAGCGCCGCGAGGGCTGAGTAAAAGTGCAAATTTAATTTTCATTCAACTTTTCGTCGCTTTCTCCCTTTCCTAAATCACGCCATTGGACCTGAGTGGCGTTGCCAGATCAACGGCGCTGCCAGGGCTGCTCGATCAGTTGGGCGCGTAATTCAAATATTCAATTTGAATTTTATATTTATAAATATCTATATTTATAAATATATATTTATAAATATATATTTATATTTATATATAAACTTTGTGGAGTTGCCCGATATCTAGCAAGGGAAACGGCACAAAGGTCGCGGACAGACCAATCATCAACCTCTCACCATCTCGGTGCCTAAGTAGAGGATCTGGTGTCCGTGAAGTGCTGGAATAACCTCCATCAGTCACCGCCTAGGGGAAATCCGTGGCCTACGTGGGACCCTTGCTAAATTTGGGGCTCCACGTACGCATAGGTTAAGCTATTGACACCTGCCAATTAATGGACGGCCCAACGAGGGGCATTGCCCCCGATGACGTGGTGGACCCATTCAAACGAAGCGCCAGAATGTCCAGGTCCCCCACAAGAGGAGTGGGAATAACGGAGCGAGGAGCTGAAATCCCAGTTCCAGCGGCCGTGAGCGTAGCCCAAGCCGTCTCCCAAACGCTGACGCCAATACCAGCATCAGTGATGTTATAGTAGAAAAGAACTTGGCCCGTTCAGCATCGCCAGTGACCAAGAAAAAGATCTCCGATCTGATCAGCGTGCCGACCCAAAAAGCCTCAGCGAAAACCCCACCTGTTTCGCCGATTAGGCCATTAGACCTGTCGGGCTAGAAAAACGAGCAGCATTTTGGGCATTATGAACCGGAAAATAACGGTACTGCTATCAGCCTTTGAGACGCAGCGCCACGTTACCCGGGAAACTAAGGGTGTGATTTCGGAGATGGCAGCTCTAAGTGCCAGAGCAATCCAGCTGCAGGACGCTATAGCTAAGGTGGCCCCATCAAAGAGCACGGCAACCCAGACGGAAGCGCAACTGCAACCAGCGTGCACCCCGGCAGCCAGCAAAAAGAGCGCTCCAGTGAAGCCTGCCCCGAAGACGCTTCCCGCTAGTAAGGATGTGACATTGGAGACGTCCAACATTAAGGAGCCACTTCCGCCCAGCTTCGGGTCCGTAGCCAAAGAGGGTAGCAAAAAGGCGGAGTGGTCTAAGTTGGCACCTAAGCGACTACGCAAAAAGCCGGAGGCCATAATAATTAAAAAGACGGGAGAAACTTCATACTCGCACATGCTCCGTAAGCTCAAAGCCGACTCGAGCCTGGCAGAGCTTGGCAGCAAAACAACAAAATCAGGAGGACTCAACAAGGCGAGTTGTTGCTCGAAGTGGAGGGAAAAGTTTCTGCAAGCGTGCTCAAATATAAATGAGCGATCGAAGAATCCCTCAGGGAAATGGCTGCGGTCCGCACGGGCGCGCAGAGAATGGCGCTAACCTGCAGTGGCATGGATGAGGCGACGACAGCAATGGACATCTACAACCTTTGCATGGCCTCCCAATTCGAAGGGATTCAGCTGAAGTCAGAAGATGTGCGGGGGATGCGCAAAATGCGAGATGGGACCCAAGTGGCGACGGTTACGCTTAGCGTTAACGACGCAATAGGCGTCCTAAAACCGTTGGCTGGTCTCGCTGTCGCATCATTCAAGACATACGCCCCACAAGATGCTATAACTGCCTGGGTTACGGTCACAGGGCCATCAACTGTAAGGAGCCTGACCGCTCGGACTGCTGTCTTCGGTGCGGCGAACGTGGGCACAAAGCGAAGGGCTGTGATAATCCGCCGAAATGCCTGATCTGCAACAGCGATGTAGACAGAAATCACCCGACAGGTGATTTGCATGCCCTACATTCAAAGCGAGCACAAAAACAAGTAAGAAAGCTACAGTCGAGTGTGCTCGACTGTAATATACCCGCTACCCAGCTGCTTGTACATCATTTTTCCGGAACAAAAAAAAACGGCTACAATCATATTTTGACCGTAAAAGGCTATGGACTTACAATGTTTATGCAAAGTCAAAATCTAAAATAAAAAAAAAAAAATATTTTTGCACACATTTAATTTTTGATGCGGGCGGGACTCGAACCCGTAAATGCATAATAGTACTGTTCGTTTTGCAGTCCACAACTTAACCCATTTCACCACCGTACACGCACACACGATTCGGCATAATGCTGCAAGGAGCGCTGCTTACAGCTATGGAAAACGTTAAGCTGCATAACTTCTGTGTTTATTATCCGATTGTTACCAAATTTTCAGAGATCATCTGGCTAGTTATAGTTACCATGTAAACCGAAAATGAACAATATGGCATCAAAATTGCGCTTGTAATCAATTTTTTTCGATTTACAGGGGCGGAAGGGGGCGTGGCCAAAATCCAAAATACTTGATCAGCCTGCAATAATAACACATACTGTCACCAAATGTGGTAGTTCTAGCTCTTATAATAGCTGTGATCTAGATTTTCACACAAACAGACAGACAGACGGACATGGCTATATCGACTCGGCTGTTGATCCTGAGCCAGAATATATATACTTTATGGGGTCGGAGGTGTCTCCTTCTGCCTGTTACATACATTTTTGGTTTGAACAAAGTTATAATACCCTTCTACTCTATGAGTAGCGGGTATAAAAAGAGTCCTGAGTCGCCGTGCTGATGATTAACATCTTCCAGCTAAATGTCAACCACTGCGCAGCTGCACAGAGCCTCCTGTCTCAGACAGCGAGAGAGCGCAATGCTGACGTCATGCTCCTGAGCGAACCATACGTCCCTGGTGCGGGAAACTCAGGGTTCCTCTTCGACTCTACACGTAAGGCGGCAGCCATATGCTGCAGAAACCTCTACATAGAGGAACAGGACGGGCCGTTATTGATGCCATGAACCAGCTGGATCTGGTGCTGTTGAATGATGGCGGCAAGCCGACTTTTAATAACGACAGAGGTACATCATTCATCGATGTCACCTTTGTCAACAGAAGTCTAGCCCCCACTGCTAAATGGACGGTTCAGGAGGACGTAACCCTGAGCGATCATGCCCTAATTACATTCAGCGCCCGCACGTCGTGCATCACACAACGACAGGCAAGGAGTACTTGGGCAAGCATGGGACATCAGAAAGCTTGACAAGGACATGCTGGCTTTCAACATCGAACAAATGGAGCTTACAAATGGACATGCGGAAACCATGGTGGCGACGCTCATGAAAATGCTGGAAGCTCCATGCGATGCAGCGATGCCGCGTAAGAAGCAAACGAGTAAACGCTAACCTCCGGTCTACTGGTGGAACGGCTCCCTCAACCAGCTACGCTCGGAATGCTTCAGGGCAAGGAGACAGGCGCAACGAGCCAGAGGACGCTCTCAGCACTCAGAACTACATGAGCTGTACAGATCGAAACGTGCGGAGCTTAGAAATGGCATTGCTACTGCTAAAGCAAATGCTTTTAAACAGCTGCTGGCGAGTGTAGACGATGATCCGTGGGGTCCCGCCTACAAAATGGTTAGTAATAAACTGAAAGCCGCTGAAGGAAGCATTCCACAGGACCCGGCTCTATTATCAAGCATCGTGGAGGAGCTATTCCCAGATCAGGATATTCTATGGCAACCCGCACAAGAAATCCCTGTTCCCGATTTCCCGTGTTTGACTGCATGTGAGGTCATCGAAGCGGCAAAGAGAATTAAGCCCAACAAAGCCCTACGGCAAATGCTAAGCCTGAAATCTTCAGGGACACCTTCTAACAGTGTCTGATAGATGGTGTCTTCCCATCTCGCTCGAAGAACATGAGGCTGGTATTGTTGCCGAAAGGTAAGGGTACAACTAATGCTGCAGGCAGTTTCCGCCCACTATGTCTGCTGGATATTGTGGGAAAGCTCTTCGTTATTCCTCGTTACCTCAGGATCATCATTGGCAGCTACTTTAGGGACCGTATACTATTGTACGATACTGATGCCGGGCCAAGAAAACAACACGTCACCGCAGGTGTCCCACAAGGGTCGGTACTTGGACCAATCCTGTGGAACATAATGTACGACGGGATATTGTCCATCAGCAAGCCCTGTGGAGTGGAGCTACTCTGCTTTGCTGACGACGTGGCAGTAGCAGCGGTGGCCAAAACAATTCCGAAGCTACAGGACAAGAGCAATGCAGCGATTAGCTCAGCTATTAGCTGGCTGGAGAATGCCGGTCTAAGCATCGCTGCGCACAAGTCCGAAGCAGTGTTGTTGAGCAGCAGAAAGGCCATCGAGAGGATACGAGTCTCGGTCAAAGACGCTCAAATAGTACGTAGGCGTAACTCTACTTGGAGAGTTATGAATCGTGCATACCATCTGCAGACGGTGGATGGTATCTTTCGATCTTTCTTTATGTGAAACCGAAATACGCTGGTACAGCTTTTCGTGTCATCAAAATCAGTATAATGTCTCCACTTCAAATATCTATGTAAAACGCGAATGGCGTTTCACGGCATAAACTCGAACTTGCCCAGTTCTCATCCGAAAAAAATATTGACGTCATGCTTCTCTCCGAGACACATCTAACAGACAAGTACAACTTCCATATTCCTATTCTATGCCACAAACTATCCGGACGGCAAAGTCCATGGCGGCACTAGCATACTTATTAGAAGTCACATCAAACACCACCTTCATAATAGAACTGAAATGGACTACAATCCACTTCTATAAGCATGCAATCCAGCAAAGGCCCCGTCACTCTGGCCGCAGTCTACTGCCCGCCTCGTTTTGCAGTTTCTGAGGATTAATTCCTGGAGTTTTTCAACTCACACTGGGGATCACGTCTTTTGAACCCAAAGGGCAAACAACTTTACAACGCGCTCATTAAGCCGCGAAATAAGCTCGATTATGTGACTCCGGGTTGGTCTACATGCTGGCCAGCTGATCCAAATAAGCTCCCGGATCTCATCGACTTTGCAATAACAAAAAATATCCCGAGTCACTTGCAGAACTATCATCTGAGCACTCTCCAGTTCTACTTACTCTCAGGCATCGACCACAAACAATTGGGCAGCCCTACAGGCTGGCAGGCAACAGGACCAACTGGGCAAGGTACACGAAATATGTTTGTACACACATGAAACCAACTCAAACAGTGAATTCCGATGAGGATGTTGATCGCCTGGTCGAATCGATGGAGGAAACACTTGTTGCTGCAGCCAAAGGCCTCTAAACCTCCAGCCACACACAAAATGACAAATCATAGCAAGACAAATCGCGAAATTGAACAGCTAGTACTTGAAAAACGAAGACTAAGAAGAGAATGGCAGAATCACAGATCCCCAAAGGCTAAAAAACAGCTAAAAATAGCAACACGTAGACTAACCTGGGCACTTAAGCTCGAAGAAGAAAACGCCCAGCATCTATACAGCAAACAACTATCGCCCACCAGCAAAAAACCCCCTGGGTAGAATTTAGCCAAAGTGAGATAGCATCTATTATAAAAGATCTTAAGCCCAAAAAATCACATGGACATGACTTGGTGACACCAAAAATGATCATAGAACTCCCACCGTGTGCTGTTCTGACCTTACGCCATCTCTTCAACGGTATTACGAAACTTGGATACTATCCTCAAAGGTGGAAAAAACCAATCATAGTGATGATTCCCAAGCCAGGCAAAGATAAAAGTCAACCCTCATCCAATCAGTCTTCTAACGTGTATCTCGAAACTGTTTAAAAAGTCACTTTTAAAATATCTAGCTCCCTACCTAAGAAGGCGAAACACAATCGCATCAATTTGGCTTTCGCAAAATCATGGAACGATCGAGCAGGTCAAACGAATCACAAATGAAATTCGGACGGCTTTTGAGCACCGGGAATACTGAATCTTATCTCTTCATCAAAAGAGTGTTCTCAGTCAGGTGTAACAGTTCGACTTCACCCGACCGCGCTATTAATGCTGGAGTCCCCCAAGGTAGTGTGCTGGCCCCGTGCTTTACACCCTATACACAGCAGATATGCCTACAAACTATCAGCTCACAACCTCTACGTTTGCTGATGATACCGCAATACTCAGCCGATCCAGATGCCCAGCAAAGGCAACAGAAAAACTTGCCTGTCATCTTAAAACAGTGGAAAGATGGTTTGCAGACTGGCGTATTAAGATAAACGAGACCAAAAGCAGACATGTAACATTCACACTGAATAGACAAACCTGTCCACCCTGTACCCTAAACAATACATTTATCCCACAATCAGACGTAGGAACATATCTTGGCGTTCACCTAGATAGACGCCTCACCTGGCGGCGACATATAGAATCTAAAAGGACTCACATAAAGCTTAATGCAGCCAATCTTTACTGGCTTATTAATTGCACTGGCTTATTAATCCCCTTAATCTGGAATACAAAGTACTCCTTTACAATACCATGCTGAAACCCATCTGGACATACGGCTGTGAACTATGGGAAAATGCTTCAAAAACCAATATTGAAATCATACAGCGAGCTCAGTCAACGATTTTGCGAACTATCACTGGGGCACCATGGTACCTACGCAGCGAAAGCATCCATCCATCCACCTCCACATAAATCTCGTCAATGAGGAAACCCATATCAGAAAGAGTAAACATCAAGCAAAGCTTGCCGCACACGAAAACCCTCTCGCGAAGTTGCTTACACAAGTCTGCAGTCAGAGCCGACTGAAGCGCAAAGATTCTCCAGCCCAGCAAAGAAATCCTAGTCTATAACTAATACAATTACTTCAAACAGACAGACTTCAGACAGACGGACATGGCTCAATCGACTCAGCTAGTGATTCTGAGTCAGAATATATATACTTTGTGGGGTCTGCCACGCCTCCGTCTGCCTGTTACATACAGTTGCACAAACTTAGTATACCATTTTTCACCATCATTGCTCGAATGGCATAATAATAAACAAATCATATAATTTTTATTTAGACGCCAAGCAGGCCAAGCAGTTGGAAAAAACACTGCTTGCTTGCTGGCAGTGGGCGCAGTGCAAATCTATGTGAAACGTTGAATAATTTTTATGTTTATTATCCGATCGAAACCAAATTTTCAGCGTTTAGGTGGTGATAGTTATAATACACAACAAAACTGAATACTGTAACTTTATCATTCTGCTTGCTATACGGCTTAACGATTGGCGGGGGCGGAAGTAGGCGTGGCCCAAATTTTAATAAAAACTTTACAGCGTATGATTTATTTTTTTAAAATCAATGGTCTAAAACACCCTTATAATGGAAGGAGGTATTGTCTGCTATAAAAAATCTTGCCAAAAGCAAGTATTGCATGTTGGATATGCAATAATATAGCGCATGCTTAATGTGCTAGCCATAGCGGTACTACAGCTGATGCTGTAGTCAGGCGTAATTGGTTGAATTACTGCTGGGATGCATGCTGTGAGGTCAAAAACGGGTTTTTATCATTTATGCCTTAGATTAGGACGGGATTTAGGGAGCTAAACGGCTGTTTTCGAAAACTGTCTGATTGACGTCATGCTTCTCTCCGAGACACATCTAACAGACAAGTACAACTTCCATATTCCTATTCTATGCCACAAACTATCCGGACGGCAAAGTCCATGGCGGCACTAGCATACTTATTAGAAGTCGCATCAAACACCACCTTCATAATAGAACTGAAATGGACTACAATCCACTTCTATAAGCATGCAATCCAGCAAAGGCCCCGTCACTCTGGCCGCAGTCTACTGCCCGCCTCGTTTTGCAGTTTCTGAGGATTAATTCCTGGAGTTTTTCAACTCACACTGGGGATCACGTCTTTTGAACCCAAAGGGCAAACAACTTTACAACGCGCTCATTAAGCCGCGAAATAAGCTCGATTATGTGACTCCGGGTTGGTCTACATGCTGGCCAGCTGATCCAAATAAGCTCCCGGATCTCATCGACTTTGCAATAACAAGAAATATCCCGAGTCACTTGCGGAACTATCATCTGAGCACTCTCCAGTTCTACTTACTCTCAGGCATCGACCACAAACAATTGGGCAGCCCTACAGGCTGGCAGGCAACAGGACCAACTGGGCAAGGTACACGAAATATGTTTGTACACACATGAAACCAACTCAAACAGTGAATTCCGATGAGGATGTTGATCGCCTGGTCGAATCGATGGAGGAAACACTTGTTGCTGCAGCCAAAGGCCTCTAAACCTCCAGCCACACACAAAATGACAAATCATAGCAAGACAAATCGCGAAATTGAACAGCTAGTACTTGAAAAACGAAGACTAAGAAGAGAATGGCAGAATCACAGATCCCCAAAGGCTAAAAAACAGCTAAAAATAGCAACACGTAGACTAACCTGGGCACTTAAGCTCGAAGAAGAAAACGCCCAGCATCTATACAGCAAACAACTATCGCCCACCAGCAAACCCCCTGGGTAGAATTTAGCCAAAGTGAGATAGCATCTATTATAAAAGATCTTAAGCCCAAAAAATCACATGGACATGACTTGGTGACACCAAAAATGATCATAGAACTCCCACCGTGTGCTGTTCTGACCTTACGCCATCTCTTCAACGGTATTACGAAACTTGGATACTATCCTCAAAGGTGGAAAAAACCAATCATAGTGATGATTCCCAAGCCAGGCAAAGATAAAAGTCAACCCTCATCCAATCAGTCTTCTAACGTGTATCTCGAAACTGTTTAAAAAGTCACTTTTAAAATATCTAGCTCCCTACCTAAGAAGGCGAAACACAATCGCATCAATTTGGCTTTCGCAAAATCATGGAACGATCGAGCAGGTCAAACGAATCACAAATGAAATTCGGACGGCTTTTGAGCACCGGGAATACTGCTCAGCTATATTCCTAGATGTCGCACAAGCATTTGACCGAGTCTGGCTGGAAGGACTTATGTATAAGATAACAAAACTGCTTCCACAGAATACACAAAAACTGAATCTTATCTCTTCATCAAAAGAGTGTTCTCAATCAGGTGTAACAGTTCGACTTCACCCGACCGCGCTATTAATGCTGGAGTCCCCCAAGGTAGTGTGCTGGGCCCCGTGCTTTACACCCTATACACAGCAGATATGCCTACAAACTATCAGCTCACAACCTCTACGTTTGCTGATGATACCGCAATACTCAGCCGATCCAGATGCCCAGCAAAGGCAACAGAAAAACTTGCCTGTCATCTTAAAACAGTGGAAAGATGGTTTGCGGACTGGCGTATTAAGATAAACGAGACCAAAAGCAGACATGTAACATTCACACTGAATAGACAAACCTGTCCACCCTGTACCCTAAACAATACATTTATCCCACAATCAGACGTAGGAACATATCTTGGCGTTCACCTAGATAGACGCCTCACCTGGCGGCGACATATAGAATCTAAAAGGACTCACATAAAGCTCAATGCAGCCAATCTTTACTGGCTTATTAATTGCACTGGCTTATTAATCCCCTTAATCTGGAATACAAAGTACTCCTTTACAATACCATGCTGAAACCCATCTGGACATACGGCTGTGAACTATGGGAAAACGCTTCAAAAACCAATATTGAAATCATACAGCGAGCTCAGTCAACGATTTTGCGAACTATCACTGGGGCACCATGGTACCTACGCAGCGAAAGCATCCATCCATCCACCTCCACATAAATCTCGTCAATGAGGAAACCCATATCAGAAAGAGTAAACATCAAGCAAAGCTTGCCGCACACGAAAACCCTCTCGCGAAGTTGCTTACACAAGTCTGCAGTCAGAGCCGACTGAAGCGCAAAGATTCTCCAGCCCAGCAAAGAAATCCTAGTCTATAACTAATACAATTACTTCAAACAGACAGACTTCAGACAGACGGACATGGCTCAATCGACTCAGCTAGTGATTCTGAGTCAGAATATATATACTTTGTGGGATCTGCCACGCCTCCTTCTGCCTGTTACATACATTTGCACAAATTTAGTATACCATTTTTCACCATTATTGCTCGAATGGCATAATAATAAACAAATCATATAATTTTTATTTAGACGCCAAGCAGGCCAAGCAGTTGGAAAAAACACTGCTTGCTTGCTGGCAGTGGGCGCAGTGCAAATCTATGTGAAACGTTGAATAATTTTTATGTTTATTATCCGATCGAAACCAAATTTTCAGCGTTTAGGTGGTGATAGTTATAATACACAACAAAACTGAATACTGTAACTTTATCATTCTGCTTGCTATACGGCTTAACGATTGGCGGGGGCGGAAGTAGGCGTGGCCCAAATTTTAATAAAAACTTTACAGCGTATGATTTATTTTTTTAAAATCAATGGTCTAAAACACCCTTATAATGGAAGGAGGTATTGTCTGCTATAAAAAATCTTGCCAAAAGCAAGTATTGCATGTTGGATATGCAATAATATAGCGCATGCTTAATGTGCTAGCCATAGCGGTACTACAGCTGATGCTGTAGTCAGGCGTAATTGGTTGAATTACTGCTGGGATGCATGCTGTGAGGTCAAAAACGAGGTTTTATCATTTATGCCTTAGATTAGGACGGGATTTAGGGAGCTAAACGGCTGTTTTCGAAAACTGTCTGATTGACGTGATGCTTCTCTCTGAGACACATCTAACAGACAAGTACAACTTCCATATTCCTATTCTATGCCACAAACTATCCGAACGGCAAAGTCCATGGCGGCACTAGCATACTTATTAGAAGTCGCATCAAACACCACCTTCATAATAGAACTGAAATGGACTACAATCCACTTCTATAAGCATGCAATCCAGCAAAGGCCCCGTCACTCTGGCCGCAGTCTACTGCCCGCCTCGTTTTGCAGTTTCTGAGGATTAATTCCTGGAGTTTTTCAACTCACTCGGTGAGCGATTTATAGCGGCCGGTGACTACAATGCCAAGCACACGCACTGGGGATCTTTTGAGCCCAAAGGGCAAACAACTTTACAACGCGCTCATTAAGCCGCGAAATAATCTCGATTATGTGACTCCGGGTTGGTCTACATGCTGGCCAGCTGATCCAAATAAGCTCTCGGATCTCATCGACTTTGCAATAACAAGAAATATCCCGAGTCACTTGCAGAACTATCATCTGAGCACTCTCTAGTTCTACTTACTCTCAGGCATCGACCACAAACAATTGGGCAGCCCTACAGGCTGGCAGGCAACAGGACCAACTGGGCAAGGTACACGAAATATGTTTGTACACACATGAAACCAACTCAAACAGTGAATTCCGATGAGGATGTTGATCGCCTGGTCGAATCGATGGAGGAAACACTTGTTGCTGCAGCCAAAGGCCTCTAAACCTCCAGCCACACACAAAATGACAAATCATAGCAAGACAAATCGCGAAATTGAACAGCTAGTACTTGAAAAACGAAGACTAAGAAGAGAATGGCAGAATCACAGATCCCCAAAGGCTAAAAAACAGCTAAAAATAGCAACACGTAGACTAACCTGGGCACTTAAGCTCGAAGAAGAAAACGCCCAGCATCTATACAGCAAACAACTATCGCCCACCAGCAAAAAACCCCCTGGGTAGAATTTAGCCAAAGTGAGATAGCATCTATTATAAAAGATCTTAAGCCCAAAAAATCACATGGACATGACTTGGTGACACCAAAAATGATCATAGAACTCCCACCGTGTGCTGTTCTGACCTTACGCCATCTCTTCAACGGTATTACGAAACTTGGATACTATCCTCAAAGGTGGAAAAAACCAATCATAGTGATGATTCCCAAGCCAGGCAAAGATAAAAGTCAACCCTCATCCAATCAGTCTTCTAACGTGTATCTCGAAACTGTTTAAAAAGTCACTTTTAAAATATCTAGCTCCCTACCTAAGAAGGCGAAACACAATCGCATCAATTTGGCTTTCGCAAAATCATGGAACGATCGAGCAGGTCAAACGAATCACAAATGAAATTCGGACGGCTTTTGAGCACCGGGAATACTGCTCAGCTATATTCCTAGATGTCGCACAAGCATTTGACCGAGTCTGGCTGGAAGGACTTATGTATAAGATAACAAAACTGCTTCCACAGAATACACAAAAACTGAATCTTATCTCTTCATCAAAAGAGTGTTCTCAATCAGGTGTAACAGTTCGACTTCACCCGACCGCACTATTAATGCTGGAGTCCCCCAAGGTAGTGTGCTGGGCCCCGTGCTTTACACCCTATACACAGCAGATATGCCTACAAACTATCAGCTCACAACCTCTACGTTTGCTGATGATACCGCAATACTCAGCCGATCCAGATGCCCAGCAAAGGCAACAGAAAAACTTGCCTGTCATCTTAAAACAGTGGAAAGATGGTTTGCGGACTGGCGTATTAAGATAAACGAGACCAAAAGCAGACATGTAACATTCACACTGAATAGACAAACCTGTCCACCCTGTACCCTAAACAATACATTTATCCCACAATCAGACGTAGGAACATATCTTGGCGTTCACCTAGATAGACGCCTCACCTGGCGGCGACATATAGAATCTAAAAGGACTCACATAAAGCTCAATGCAGCCAATCTTTACTGGCTTATTAATTGCACTGGCTTATTAATCCCCTTAATCTGGAATACAAAGTACTCCTTTACAATACCATGCTGAAACCCATCTGGACATACGGCTGTGAACTATGGGAAAACGCTTCAAAAACCAATATTGAAATCATACAGCGAGCTCAGTCAACGATTTTGCGAACTATCACTGGGGCACCATGGTACCTACGCAGCGAAAGCATCCATCCATCCACCTCCACATAAATCTCGTCAATGAGGAAACCCATATCAGAAAGAGTAAACATCAAGCAAAGCTTGCCGCACACGAAAACCCTCTCGCGAAGTTGCTTACACAAGTCTGCAGTCAGAGCCGACTGAAGCGCAAAGATTCTCCAGCCCAGCAAAGAAATCCTAGTCTATAACTAATACAATTACTTCAAACAGACAGACTTCAGACAGACGGACATGGCTCAATCGACTCAGCTAGTGATTCTGAGTCAGAATATATATACTTTGTGGGATCTGCCACGCCTCCTTCTGCCTGTTACATACATTTGCACAAATTTAGTATACCATTTTTCAACATTATTGCTCGAATGGCATAATAATAAACAAATCATATAATTTTTATTTAGACGCCAAGCAGGCCAAGCAGTTGGAAAAAACACTGCTTGCTTGCTGGCAGTGGGCGCAGTGCAAATCTATGTGAAACGTTGAATAATTTTTATGTTTATTATCCGATCGAAACCAAATTTTCAGCGTTTAGGTGGTGATAGTTATAATACACAACAAAACTGAATACTGTAACTTTATCATTCTGCTTGCTATACGGCTTAACGATTGGCGGGGGCGGAAGTAGGCGTGGCCCAAATTTTAATAAAAACTTTACAGCGTATGATTTATTTTTTTAAAATCAATGGTCTAAAACACCCTTATAATGGAAGGAGGTATTGTCTGCTATAAAAAATCTTGCCAAAAGCAAGTATTGCATGTTGGATATGCAATAATATAGCGCATGCTTAATGTGCTAGCCATAGCGGTACTACAGCTGATGCTGTAGTCAGGCGTAATTGGTTGAATTACTGCTGGGATGCATGCTGTGAGGTCAAAAACGAGGTTTTATCATTTATGCCTTAGATTAGGACGGGATTTAGGGAGCTAAACGGCTGTTTTCGAAAACTGTCTGATTGACGTGATGCTTCTCTCCGAGACACATCTAACAGACAAGTACAACTTCCATATTCCTATTCTATGCCACAAACTATCCGAACGGCAAAGTCCATGGCGGCACTAGCATACTTATTAGAAGTCGCATCAAACACCACCTTCATAATAGAACTGAAATGGACTACAATCCACTTCTATAAGCATGCAATCCAGCAAAGGCCCCGTCACTCTGGCCGCAGTCTACTGCCCGCCTCGTTTTGCAGTTTCTGAGGATTAATTCCTGGAGTTTTTCAACTCACTCGGTGAGCGATTTATAGCGGCCGGTGACTACAATGCCAAGCACACGCACTGGGGATCTTTTGAACCCAAAGGGCAAACAACTTTACAACGCGCTCATTAAGCCGCGAAATAAGCTCGATTATGTGACTCCGGGTTGGTCTACATGCTGGCCAGCTGATCCAAATAAGCTCTCGGATCTCATCGACTTTGCAATAACAAGAAATATCCCGAGTCACTTGCAGAACTATCATCTGAGCACTCTCTAGTTCTACTTACTCTCAGGCATCGACCACAAACAATTGGGCAGCCCTACAGGCTGGCAGGCAACAGGACCAACTGGGCAAGGTACACGAAATATGTTTGTACACACATAAAACCAACTCAAACAGTGAATTCCGATGAGGATGTTGATCGCCTGGTCGAATCGATGGAGGAAACACTTGTTGCTGCAGGCAAAGGCCTCTAAACCTCCAGCCACACACAGAATGACAAATCATAGCAAGACAAATCGCGAATTTGAACAGCTAGTACTTGAAAAACGAAGACTAAGAAGAGAATGGCAGAATCACAGATCCCCAAAGGCTAAAAAACAGCTAAAAATAGCAACACGTAGACTAACCTGGGCACTTAAGCTCGAAGAAGAAAACGCCCAGCATCTATACAGCAAACAACTATCGCCCACCAGCAAAAAAACCCCCTGGGTGGAATTTAGCCAAAGTGAGATAGCATCTATCATTAAAGATCTTAAGCCCAAAAGATCACATGGACATGACTTGGTGACACCAAAAATGATCATAGAACTCCCACCGTGTGCTGTTCTGACCTTACGCCATCTCTTCAACGGTATTACGAAACTTGGATACTATCCTCAAAGGTGGAAAAAACCAATCATAGTGATGATTCCCAAGCCAGGCAAAGATAAAAGTCAACCCTCATCCAATCAGTCTTCTAACGTGTATCTCGAAACTGTTTAAAAAGTCACTTTTAAAATATCTAGCTCCCTACCTAAGAAGGCGAAACACAATCGCATCAATTTGGCTTTCGCAAAATCATGGAACGATCGAGCAGGTCAAACGAATCACAAATGAAATTCGGACGGCTTTTGAGCACCGGGAATACTGCTCAGCTATATTCCTAGATGTCGCACAAGCATTTGACCGAGTCTGGCTGGAAGGACTTATGTATAAGATAACAAAACTGCTTCCACAGAATACACAAAAACTGAATCTTATCTCTTCATCAAAAGAGTGTTCTCAATCAGGTGTAACAGTTCGACTTCACCCGACCGCGCTATTAATGCTGGAGTCCCCCAAGGTAGTGTGCTGGGCCCCGTGCTTTACACCCTATACACAGCAGATATGCCTACAAACTATCAGCTCACAACCTCTACGTTTGCTGATGATACCGCAATACTCAGCCGATCCAGATGCCCAGCAAAGGCAACAGAAAAACTTGACTGTCATCTTAAAACAGTGGAAAGATGGTTTGCAGACTGGCGTATTAAGATAAACGAGACCAAAAGCAGACATGTAACATTCACACTGAATAGACAAACCTGACAAACCTTTATCCCACAATCAGACGTAGGAACATATCTTGGCGTTCACCGCCAAGTGAGGCGGCGACATATAGAATCTAAAAGGACTCACATAAAGCTTAATGCAGCCAATCTTTACTGGCTTATTAATTGCAACAACAACAAAGTACTCCTTTACAATACCATGCTGAAACCCATCTGGACATACGGCTGTGAACTATGGGAAAACGCTTCAAAAACCAATATTGAAATCATACAGCGAGCTCAGTCAACGATTTTGCGAACTATCACTGGAGCACCATGGTACCTACGCAGCGAAAGCATCCATCCGAAAGCATCCATCCATCCACCTCCACATAAATCTCGTCAATGAGGAAACCCATATCAGAAAGAGTAAACATCAAGCAAAGCTTGCCGCACACGAAAACCCTCTCGCGAAGTTGCTTACACAAGTCTGCAGTCAGAGCCGACTGAAGCGCAAAGATTCTCCAGCCCAGCAAAGAAATCCTAGTCTATAACTAATACAATTACTTCAAACAGACAGACTTCAGACAGACGGACATGGCTCAATCGACTCAGCTAGTGATTCTGAGTCAGAATATATATACTTTGTGGGGTCTGCCATGTCTCCTTCTGTCTGTTACATACTCTTGCACAAACTTAGTATACCATTTTTCACCATCATTGCTCGAATGGTATAATAATATACAAATCATATAATTTTTATTTAGACGCCAAGCAGGCCAAGCAGTTGGAAAAAACACTGCTTGCTTGCTGGCAGTGGGCGCAGTGCAAATCTATGTGAAACGTTGAATAATTTTTATGTTTATTATCCGATCGAAACCAAATTTTCAGCGTTTAGGTGGTGATAGTTATAATACACAACAAAACTGAATACTGTAACTTTATCATTCTGCTTGCTAACGGCTTAACGATTGGCGGGGGCGGAAGTAGGCGTGGCCCAAATTTTAATAAAAACTTTACAGCGTATGATTTACATAAGTGTTGTAGTTTCTGACATATAGGCGCTTGCTATACGGTTTATCGATTTTAATAAAAATTAAGTGTTGTTACCAAATTTGATGGCTCTAGCTTTTTTAGTTTCTAAGATATAGGCGTTCATACAGACGGACTGACGGACAGACAGACATGGCTTAATCGACTCGGCTAGTGATCCTGAGCAAGAATACACACATTTCGGCAAACACAATTTACCATGTATTTTTTTTAAATCAATGGTCTAAAACACCCTTATAATGGAAGGAGGTATTGTCTGCTATAAAAAATCTTGCCAAAAGCAAGTATTGCATGTTGGATATGCAATAATATAGCGCATGCTTAATGTGCTAGCCATAGCGGTACTACAGCTGATGCTGTAGTCAGGCGTAATTGGTTGAATTACTGCTGCGATGCATGCTGTGAGGTCAAAAACGAGTTTTTATCATTTATGCCTTAGATTAGGACGGGATTTAGGGAGCTAAACGGCTGTTTTCGAAAACTGTCTGATAAGTTCTCTGCGCTAGAATCGTTAGCTCTAAGCTACTGGACAAGTCCCCGAAGCGCAAAAAGTCAGCTCCTGAAGAGCAGTCGCCAATCATCGACCTCCCGCCTCAGAATGCCGACCAACCAATTACTCATGTGACACTGCCACTGCCTATGTTAACTACACCTGTAGTGACGAGGTCTGCGGCTCTAAAAGTTTTGGCACCCGAAGTTGTCCGAAGTTGTAAGTTGTTAATTTTAGGACCGCATCATCTGCGCATGAGTTACAGGAATCATTATCCCAAATTTGCTGTCTGTAACTGTAATACTTTCCTTAATATTCAAAAATTATCGATTTGAGTTGGCGGTGGGCGTGGCACCTCAAATTTGAAATAATCTTTATCTGCGCATGATTTACAGGAACTATCATGCCAAATATGGTGTCTCTAGCTTTTGTACTAGCTGAAATCTCGACGTTCATATAGACAGACGGACATGGCTCAATCGACTCGGCTGTTGATCCTGAGCCAGAATATAAATACTTTATGGGGTCTGCCATGTCTCCTTCTGTCTGTTACATACTCTTGCACAAACTTAGTATACCATTTTTGACCATTTTCAATGATCGAATGGTATAAAAAGCATGACCGCTACAAGGAGTGACTTAACTTAATAAAAGGAAAACAAGAAAGAAAGGCTACCTTCGGCTCACCGAATGTTTAATACCATTGCAGTTACTCCACATATTAGGTTCTATGACAGCTTTACGATATATCATTCAAATTCAAAATGGACATAATAGGACATATATCAGAAAAGATTCACAGCGATATCTTAAAAAATTACAATAATCGGCCGTTAGGTTCAATGGCAGCTATTCGAGATGTCTGTCCGATTTTGATAAAACTTGCACAGCTTTGCACTAAGGCATAGATTGCGAAAGTTTCTTGGCGATATCTTAAAAAATGACAAAAATCTGCCGATAGGTTCTATGGCAGCTATACGATACATCGGTCCGATCCGGCTCGTTCCAACTTATTTACAGCCTGCAGCAATGAGAAGCATGTATACCAAGTTTCATCAAGGTAGCTTTAAAACAGAGAGACTAGTTTGCGTTGCCACAGACGAACGGACAGCCAGACAGACGGACGGACGGACGGACAGACGAATACGGTTAGATTGACTCCCCTATTGATGCTGACTGAGAATATATATACTTTATAGGGTCGAACATGTCTCCTAAGGTGCGTTACAAACTTTTGGCCAAAATTAATATACCTTCTGCAATGGTATAAAAAAGTGTTAAGCAAGTAAAACAATTGCAACAACAACAAAAAACAAGTAAGGAAAGCTACAGTCGAGTGCACCCTAAAGTTTACACTTTTATTGCCATTAAAAAAAAAACTCTGCACAAGTTCAATGTTTTAATTAGATCTATCTTTGAATAGCGCCATCTGCAACGCCTCCTTTTGCCTGTTACATACATTTCAACAAACTTAACACTTTCAATGGTCGAATGGTGTAACAACAACAACAACAACAACATATGCAACAAGTAAGAAAACTACTCGCTACCCAGCTGATGGTTCCTCAAAGTTTTTTGCGAAACAATAAAGAACGGCTACAATCATATTTTGGCTGTAAGAGGTCATGGACATACAATATTATTGCAGTCAAAATCTAAAATAATAAAAAAAGTTTTTGCACACACAAATATTAAACAAGTAAGAACGGCTACATTTAATTGTTGACTGTATAAGACCATTGATTTTTTAAGATTATGAAAAAAAATCAGACTGAGAAAACTGTTATTGGTAACTTTGTTTTTCAAAGAAAAACAAGTAAAGAAAGCTACAGTCGAGAGCGCCCGACAGTAAGATACCATTCGCCCAGTTTCGAAACAAATTATCACACATTTAATTCCATCAAAAAACTCTGCACAAGTTTATCCGCCACCTATTGTTAAAATTAGATCTATCTTTGAATAGCGCCAACTACATGTGAAAACATCATAACAATCAGCTGTACACACGCTACGGCTGAAACGAAGCATTGTGACGATGATAATACTTTTCGCAATAATTGTAAATTATCGATTTGCGTGGGCGGTGGGCGTGTCATCTACCTATGGTATAGGGGAACCTTCATGTGAAAAATTGTGTCTCTAGCTTTTGTAATAGCTGAGATCTAGACGTTCAAATGGATAGAGGGACAGACGAATAGACAGACGGATAGGCTCAATCGATTCAGCTAGTGATCCTGAGTCAGAATATATATACTTTGGGGGGTCTGTCACGCCTCCTTCTGCCAGTTACATACATTTGCACAAACTTAGTATACCATTTTTCTCCATTTTCAATGGTCGAATGGTATAATAATAAACAAATCATATAATTTTTAGTTAGTCGCCAAGCAGTCCAAGCAGTTGGAAAAAACACTGCTTGCTTGCTTGCAGTGGGCGCAGTGCAAATCTGGGTGAAACGATGAATAATTTTTATGTTTATTATCCGATCGAAACCAAATTTTCAGCGTTTAGGTGGACACACCATTGTACTTTCTATTCGGTTTAACGATTTTCGGGGGCGAAAGTAGGCATGGCTCAAATTTTAATAAAAATTTCACAGCGTTTGATTCACATAAGTGTTGTCACCAAATTTGGGGGCTCTAGCTTATTTAGTTTCTGAGATATGGGCGTTCATACAGACGGACAGACAGACATGGCTTAATCCACTCGGCTAGTGAACCTGAGCAAGAATATATATACTGTATGGGGACGCGGAGGCCTTATTCTGCCTGTTACGCACATTTCGACAAACACAACGGACCATGTATTTTCTTAAAATCCATGGTCTTACTATGAGTCAGAAGCGTCAGCGTGAGCAAGACGAACGCCGGCTCTGAATTCAACGTAAAAACGCTTATTTTTTTACGTCTCCCCATCAATAACTCATAGCCCAATGAACCTTCTTTTACCTACAAATCAAGAAAGAGCGCGCTCTTGCTCTCCCACTCTCCTAGCTCCGTCACAAGCGCCGTTATCTCCAACAACAACAGCTGGAGCAATATGGACAGCCCGCTCTATCTTGTCGTCGGCTGCACCCGCTCCCGCTCCCACTAGGTTAGCGAAAACAAAACGGGAAGCAATAAACGGCACTGCTACACTACCAGCAAAACAAAACGTAAACAAACAAGTAAGAACGGTTACAGTCAAGTGTTGACTGCATAAGACTATGGATTTTTAAGATTATGAAAAAATTCCGATTGAGAAAACTGTTATAAAACGTATTTTTCAAAGAAATATAATAAACAACACATATAATTTTTAGTTAGACGACAAGCAGTCCAAGCAATTGGAAAAATACACTGCTTGGAAAAAACACTGCTTGCTTGCTTGGAGTGGGCGCAGTGCAAATCTATATGAAACGTTGAATAACTTTTTTGTTCATTATCCGATCGGAACCAAATTTTTAGCGATCGTTTAGGTGGGGATAGTTATCATTCACACCAAAACTGAATACTCTAGCTTTATTATTGCGCTTGCTCTACGGTTTATCGATTTGCGGGGGCCTATGTAGGCGCGGCCCAAATTTTAATAGGAATTTTATAGCATATGACGCATATGAGTGTTGTCACCAAATTTGGTGGCTCTAGCTTTTTTAGTTTCTGAGATATAGGCGTTCATACAGACGGACTGACGGACAGACAGACATGGCTAAACTCGGCTAGTAAACCTGAGCAAGAATATAAATACTTTATGGGGTCGCAGATGCCTCTTTCTGCCTGTTACGTACATTTCGACAAACACAATAGACCATATATTATTTTAAAATCCATGGTCTAAAAAGCTGGAACTAAAATGGACCGCTACATTACATAAAGCGAAAACTTATCCCGAAAAATTCAGATCCAGAAAACAAGCCGAAAAATACACGCGACAATTCGACCCTAATCAACAATGTAGCCCCCGCAAATACCAACAGATTCGCTTTGCTGGCAGATACCGGTGAGGACATGCCACTGGGATCCGTTGATATCGAACTGAAGAAAACAAAGCCTCCCCCAATTTACATCCGCGAGAAGAGCACAAGCGGTCTGGTAAATACTTTGATTGGCCTTGTTGGAAAAGATAGCTTTCATATAATTCCCCTCGTAAAAGGTACTATCAATGAAATCAAACTCCAAACGAAAACGGAGAACAGCTACAGAAAAGTCACTAACTATCTCACCGCACAAAAAACACGCTTCTATACCTACCAGCTAAAAAGCAGCAAGGGCCTACAAATAGTACTGAAGGGCATTTAGTGTGATGTTACGCCCGATGAGATAACTAAGGAGCTAAAGGAAAACGGATTTTGCGCCAAAAGCGTGTTCACTATCATAAACAGAAACAGGCAGCCGCAACCAATCTTTAAAATTGAGCTTGAACCAGAAAGCAAGCACCTTTAAAAAACGAGGTTCACCTCCAGCTCCTTCTGCACCGTTGGATCACAGTAGAAAAGCCGCATAAACGTAATGCTCCTGTACAATGTACAAACTGCCAAGAATACGGCCACACGAGGTCGTATTGCCCGGTGTGAAAAGCACGGCGCGGGCACACCAAGGAAAAGCAACAAGATCCGCTCCTTGGTCTATACCCACCACTAACAAGATAACATTTGCAAATGTTTTAAAATCAGGTGTGACGCCTCCAACCCAAAATTCCCAAACCCCACATGAAGTGCTTACAAAATTAGACACACAACAAAACTATAGGCCAACTGAGCAGCAAGAAACAAAAACTGAAGCTATGATACAAGCCTAACAACAGAGCATGATGGAGTTTATGACATTTATGCGAACAACCATTTAAGACATGATGAGTAACTAAAACCTTTTGGTACCAATGCTTGTAGCTCAACAACCAAAATAAATAATGGCTACCTTACGCATAGCTACGTGGAACTCCAATGGCGTTTCACAGCGCAAACTTGAGCTAGCTTAATTCCTACATGAGAAGCATATCGACGTAATGCTTCTTTCGGAAACTCATCTCACAAGCAAATATAATTTTCAATTTAGAGACTACCACTTCTATGGTACAAATCATCCCGACGGTAAAGCACACGGTGGGACTGCAATACTCATAAGGAACCGTATGAAGCACCACTTTTACAAAGAGTTTGCTGAAAATCATCTTCAAGCCACATCTATCAACATACAGCTAGAGGACAAAACTCACCTCACAATAGCGACCGTATACTGCCCTCCCCGTTTTACAGTATTGGAAGAGCAATTGTTAGATTTTTTCCAAGCACTAAGGCCACACTTCATTGCAGCAGTCGACTACAATGCTAAACATACTCATTGGGAATCGCGACTTGTGAATCCAAAGGAAAACAGCTTTATAAGACTATCATAAAAGCCTCTAATGAACTTGATTATGTTTCTCCTGGGAGTCCCACATACTGGTCATCAGACCTCAATAAGGTACCTGACTTGATCGACTTCGCAGTTACGAAAAATATTTCCAGCAATTTGGTTAAAGCTGAATGTCTGCCAGATCTGTCATCTGATCACTCGCCTGTATTTATCCACCTCCGCCGATACACAGAAAACGTGAAACCACCATACAGATTGACCTCATTCAAAACAAACTGGCTCAGGTATAAACAAGTAAGAACGGCTACAGTACAGTATAATACCATGGATTTTTCAAGGTTATGAAAAAAATCCGATTTAGAAAACAGTTATTGGTAAACGTGTTTTCAAAGAAAAACAAGTAAGAATGGCTACAGTCAAGTGTTGACCATATAAGACCATGGATTTTTCAAGGCTATGAAAAAATCAGATTTAGAAAACTGTTATTGGTAAACGTGTTTTACAAAGAAAAATAATAAACAAATCATATTATTTTCAGTTAGACGCCAAGCAGTCCAACCAATTGGAAAAAACACTGCTTGGGAAAAACACTGCTTGCTTGCTTGCAGTGGGCGCAGTGCAAATCTATATGAAACGTTGAATAACTTTTACGTTAATTATCCGATCGGAACCAAATTTTTAGCGATCGTTTAGGTGGTGATAGTTATCATTCACACCAAAACTGAATACTCTAGTTTTATTATTGCGCTTATTATACGGTTTATCGATTTGCGGGGGCGGAAGTAGGCGTGTTCCAAATTTTAATAAAACTTTTACAGCGTATGATTCACATAAGTGTTGTCACCAAATTTGGTGGGTCTAGCTTTTTTAGTTTCTGAGATATGGGCGTTAATACAGACGGACAGACGGACAGAAAGACATGGCTTAATCGACTCGGCTAGTGATCCTGAGCAAGAATATATATACTTTATGGGGTCGCAGATGCCGCCTTCTACCTGTTACGCACATTTCGACAAGCACAATAGACCATGATTTTCTTTTTTAAATCCATGGTCTAATAATAAACAACACATATAATTCAGTTAGATGCCAACCAGTCCAAGCAGGTGGAAAAAAACACTGCTTAGAAAAAACACTGCTTGCAGTGGGCGCAGTGCAAATCTATATGAAACGTTGAATAACGTTTATGTTCATTATCCGATTGGAATCAAATTTTCAGCGATCGTTTAGGTGGTGATAGTTATCATTCACACCAAAACTGAATGCTCTAGCTTTATTATTGCGCTTGCTATACGGTTTATCGATTTGTGGGGGCGGAAGTAGGCGTGTCCCAAATTTTTATAAAAATTTTACAGCGTATGATTCACATAAGTGTTGTCACCAAATTTGGTGGCTCTAGTTTTTTTAGTTTGTGAGATATAGGCGCTTGCAATACGGTTTTTCGATTTGCGGGGGCGGAAGAAGGCGTAGCCCAAATTTTAATAAAAATGTTACAGCGTATGACTCACATAAGTGTTGTCATCAAATTTGGTGGCTCTAGCTTTTTTAGTTTCTGAGATATAGGCGTTCATACAGACGGACAGACAGACATAGCTTAATCGACTCGGCTAGTGATCCTGAGTAAGAATATATATACTTTATGGGGATGCCTTGTTCTACCTGTTACGCACATTTCGACAAACACAATAGACCATGTATTTTTTTTAAATCCATGCTCTAAAAATAAAGCTGCTCCTTGAAAGACGCCTCCGATGGAGCTAGCTGCGCCTGCGCTGTACTGTCTGCTGTGCCTGCTGTGGGCTAGGGGTCATGGGGTGCGATCAAGGGGCAGGATTTAGAAATTTTAAAAATTTTCTATTTCTGAGTATGTATGTAACAGGCAGAAAGAGACACCTCCGACCCCATAAAGTATATATATTATGGCTCAGGATCAACAGCCGAGTCGATATAGCCATGTCCGTCTGAATGTACGTGTGGAAACCTAGATCTTATCTATTATAAGAGCTTGGACTACCAAATTTGGTGACAATATGTGTTATTATTGCACGCTGATCAAGTTTATTTTGGATTTTGGCCACGCCCCCTTTCGCCCCCGTAAATCGAAAAAAATTGATTTCCTCTGAACCTCTAGATCTCAGCTATTATAAGAGCTAGGACTATCAAATTTGGTGACAATATGTGTTATTATTGCGCGCTGATCAAGTTTATTTTGGATTTTGGCCACGCCCCCTTCCGCCCTTGTAAATCGAAAACAAATTGATTACCTCTGAACCTCTAGATCTCAACTATTATAAGAGCTAGGACTACCAAATTAGGTGACAATATGTGTTTTTATTGCACGCTGATCAAGTTTATTTTGAAGTTTTGCCACGCCCCCTTTCGCTCCCGTTTATCGAAAAAAATTGATTACAAGCGCAATTTTGATTTAAATTTATATATAATAAACACAGCGCTGCCGGCAGCGCTGCTTGCGGCATTGTGCCGAATAGTGTGTGCTTGTACGGTGGTGAAATGGGTTACGGGTTCGAGTCCCACCCGCATCAAAAATTGCAAAATTTGTATACCATTGCGTAGGGTATATTAATTTTGGCCAGAAGTTTGCAACTCACCTTAGGAGACATTTCCGACCCTATAAAGTATATATATTCTTCATCAGCATCAATAGGGGAGTCAAACTAGCCGTGTCAGTCTGTCAGTCCCTCTGTTGCAACGCAAACTAGTCTCTCAGTTTTGGAGCTATCGTGATGAAACTTGGTATACATGCTTCTCATTGCTGCAGGCTGTAAATAAGTCGGAATGAGCCGGATCGGACCGATGTATCGTATAGCTGCCATAGAACCTATAGGCCGATTTTTGTCATTTTCCAAGATATAGCCAAGAAACTTTCGCAATCTATGCCTTAGTGTATTCCTTTGGCATAGCTGCCAATGAATCTATCGGCCAATTATTGTAATTTTTCAAGATATCGAGTGAAACATTTTTGATATATGTCTGCAATGGTATTAAACCTTCGGTGAGCCGAAGGTAGCCTTTCTTTCTTGTTTTTTTTTTATTTTAGATTTTGACTATGCATAAATATTGGAAGTCCATGGCCTTTTACGGTCAAAATATGATTGCGGCCGTTCTTTACTGTTCCGCAAATAATTTTGATGTACGATTTAGGTTCCTAATTTGCGTCGTTCATTTGAACGAGCACTGCCCCTACACCATAATCACTCGCATTGCAGTAGAGATAGAACTTTTTCTCGAAATCTGGATTTTGCAGAACTGGGGCTGACGTGAGGGCGGCTTTGAATTGATCAAACGCCTTTTGTGCTTCTTCCGTCTATTCGAACTATTTATTTCCCGCTAATAAATTGGTTATAGGAGTTGTCAACTCTGAGCAATTAGCAATGAACCTTCGATACCATCCTGCTAAACCCAAAAATCCTCGTACTTGCTTCACTGCTACTTTTTGGTGCCGGCCAGTTTACTGTAGACTCGATCTTTCCTGGGTCCGTTGATATCCGTCCGCGACCAATAATAATACCTAAATATTTCAACTCCGTCACGCAGAAATGATTCCTTTCTATATTTAGAGTTAGATTTGCCCTTTTAAATTGTTCTGCCAGTCAGACCATCGCTGTTAGGTGTAATTCAAAATCTAATTAAACTACACAGAGATCATTCAAATACCCCAAAACAGCAGTATTTAAGCTTAGGTGGACTCAACTCATCGTTTGAGCTGCATTACATAGCCCAAAAGGCGAAACTTATACAAAGGTCGCCTAGGTACTGTGAATGCTGTGATCGGTCGTGAATCTTCCGCCAGTGGAACTTGCCAATAGGCGTCTTTGAGGTCAATTTTAGAAATGACGTTAGCTTGCGGTTGTCGTGCGAATAATCCTTCGATACTCGGCAAGGGGTAAGCATCCTTTTTTGTACATTCATTTACCTTGCGAGCATCTAAGTATAATCGCACTTTTCCCGGTTCCCAGCTCCACGCGCTGCTAGACTTTTCAATTACTGCCAACTGCAACATTCGGCCAATCTCTTCGTGCATCAGCTTTTCCCCTGCCGGAGATACTGGATAATATCTTTGCTTTACGGGTGATGCATCTCCTATTTCAATTTTATGTTCTAACAGTGCCGTCTTTCCCAAGCCTTGTTTAGAGAATGAGGGAAATAATGTCTTAACGGCCTCCAACTGTTGACGTTGCTCTGTATTTAACGATCCTTGATGTGCTTCCTTTTTTTTCTAATAGCTCCTTTATTTTGTAAGGCCGTGTAAAAGTGTCCCTATATAAAATTTGAATTTGAATTCAACCAAATTAATTTAAATTCAAACTAAAATTCACCACACCCAGTGCTCGCAATCGATATTCGGCGAGTCTCTCAACCTTGCATCGACATTTCGCATGATCAGTGTTGGAAAGTGGCTTAGCGATATATCGATTGCCGAAGCCACCTATCGTGCTTGACTTCTCCTCTCTTCTAAAAAAGTAAGTGGATCAGCGTGCAACGTAAATTGTGGAATTTAAATAGAGTAAGAAATCTAAGCAAAACTTAGTTAATGAGGGTGGAATCAATTCCCCTAATTAAAACTGCGCTATTGCTGCACTATTTTGGCATTGTTTGTGAAATCGGGTGAGTAAGAGCATTCAGTGTCTTATTGGCAGCTCATAACCTCGTTTCACTTTAGCAGTAAACCGCGAGTGGCTAAAGGAGCACTAGCACTTGCGCGCTTTTTTTCTTGCGGCAGTGCATCCCTGCTCACTCTAATTGTCACACACATACACATGCTCATCGTGTTATATACACACACACACTTCAAATTTGTATTACATACTCACACACACGCATTTCATAGTTTGTATACAGTTTGCCAAGTAACTCTTTACACAGATGTACATATGAATGTAATGGACATATGTGTGGGGATTTCCTGACAGGTTGTATACCCACACACACACACACGTGATACATACACACCTCCATAGTGTTATACACCCATACACTCATTTGATACACTAATACATAACACATACACACCCGTTCGCAATTTGTATACATTTAGTCAAGCCACTCTTTACACAGATGTGCATATAAATGTAATGTACATATATGTAAGGAATTCCCTGACAGACTGTACACTCATACACCCTCATTTTGTAAAACAATTGCTTAATATAATTATTATATCATATATATATTATTAATATATTTAAGTAAGTCCTAAAAGTTGTAAGTTTTTTCTTTTTGATTCGTATTCATTCGTTAACGCATACAGACATATGCATTGTAACGTAGTAAGTAAAAGTACAGATTTAATAAAGCAGGGATTGAGAAATAGGACGATAGATCGTGTGTTTGAGTATTTCTTTGTTCTAGTATTTTTAAATTGAATTAAATAAAGAACGACAAAAGGGAATCAATAAGAATAAAAACAATTAGAGAATTTAAATTAAGAAATATTAAGAAGTTCTGCAGCACGAAGCTGCATGCTTTAAATCTGTATATATGTTGATAACATTAAAGAAACTATAATGGAGTAAATTGTCTTTTTGGAGGCACTAGGAGAGGGTAGCATAGCAGCAACATGGGTAATATCGGTATTCCGATATTTATATTATATGGTTGGGTGGGTGAAGAAGGAGAGCATCACATCTTTCCTTCCGCCACTCCCTGTTTCTTTTTCCGTCCTTTAACCTGTACACAAAACCTCGCCCATTTTCCGTGAGCTTAGCCGGCTATGTTGTAGATAGGGTGTGCGGGGTACTTTACTGGACTTCGGTCGTTACACAAATTGGCTCCCAACGTCGGGCCGAAAAAGGATCCACTCGGCTATACCCTACCTTTCGATATACCCTTTTCCTTCCCCTCCTTTGTACCCTAGGAATCCAAATTATATCCATTTTTAGTAAGTTGCTTAGATTCAGCCGATAGTTATACGTACTCTGAAACTGCTGGTTATTCTGGTGAGCATCGGAACCAGACCGATTTCGTATAGCTATCTGAGTTTGATTATCTTCGATTAAGAAGATTATTCATGGAGTTCGATGGCAGAATCTAGGGGTGGAACTATCGGATTGATTTTGATCGGCTCAATACCATTCCCGAGCTTCATCGATCAAACATCTTGACTCGTGATGGCTGAGAATGTTTTTGCTGGATGGTTCGGCACGACCCTCAGCATCCGATTAGAGCTTAACGCAGTATATTTTTTGTAGTTTCAGTAATCGGCACTATTTCTAATGAAAGATCTTCACAATACTGCTGTTATGTTACCTAAACTTATATCGTATCATATCGTCCATCTGATTCATATTGTGTCTATGGACATCGTGTATGTCCATTGTTTCTTTGGATATTATTCCCATTGTCGTGTAGCCCAACTATTATTTGGTGGATCTGCTAGATCCGGTACCCTTCTTACTTTTTATCTGGCCTTCTTTTGAGACCCAGTAGATTTTGGGACCGGCTGAATTTTCATCGCTACAAAGTGGAATACGGAGAGAGTAGGGCACCTGATGAGCATCGCGATGGACTGTAACATCTGCAATGACACCCAAAACTCATCGAGATCACTTGCAGACACCATTTCCACAGATCTTGTCTGTCTGGTTGGCTCGATAGTAACGAAACCTGTCCGATTTGTCGTCAGACTATGGTGGAAGGCAGGATGGACCTCACGTATCCCTCGGCCATTCGGAGTTTGATCGACCAGATAGGATTTGTAACAATGACCCAATGATAACCCAATGACTTTTTACTGGAAGACTTTATATTTCGCGTCAATTGTATGACCACACAGAGCCTAAACGGAAACTTTGCGTTGTTGTCCCAGTTCGCTCATCTTTTGTTTTCTGGCCCTGCCCTTTCGTTTTATTGGAGAGTGCATCGCACTGTTCGCGATCTGGACTGGTATTAACTGTATAGTCGCCTGCAGGTGCGTTACCAGGACCAGAGGACGGATAGGAGCATCAAAGACGCGATCCGTCGTAGTAAGCAGGGTAGTAGCGAAAGCTTCGACAATTTCTTGGATGCCATGCTGACTATTGCTGATTCTCTCCGATAACCCATATCGGATAGTGAAATCGCAGTCGAAGTTCGCTATAATTTGCGCTCCGAGTTGCAACAAGAGCTGTTACATGTTGAAACTTCGGATTTGGCCAGTTTGCGTAGAGAATGCCACAGACACGAAGAGTTCTTCCGAAACATTCGACCCCAGTATTGCTCAGCCGTGAAACGAAGCTTCGTGAAGACAAAGGAAGCATCGGAAGCGGAATTATGCGCAGTTCGCTCATTCGACAATTCAAAATGCTGGAATTGCGAGGAGATAGGACTTCGTTATCACGATTGTCTCCAGCCAAGGCGCATCTTTTGCTATGGATGTGCTGCTGTTGACGTCTATAAGCCGAATTGCGATAGGTGCAAGGCCAAGTCGGAAAACTTGACGCCGGATGCTCGCAGACCTTCGAGAGGCGACATCCGACGCTAATCTCCGATTCTGTAGCTACCCTTCGACTACCCAGCCTTACAAATTCACCGGATATGTCCTTTACCCCTGATTTTACTACCCCACAGCATTTCAAACCGTATCACATTCGTCTGCGTGAATATTTGAAGCGCAGAGCCGAGATTTTCAATGTCGACGCTATCGTTTCAAGGAGATCAAGATCTGCAACCCATATGCGTGAATTTTGGCGACGCATACGGAGCCGGAAACGGAACACTCTTCTCTATCGTCCATCAAAGCGGTGACATACGTCCTTTCATTCAAGTTAACGTCATCGGCGAGGATTACCTGGCTCTACTGGATAGCGGTTCTAACAAGAGCCTCATCGGTGGAAAGTTGGGGCAGAAGATCGTTGACGAGGACCTTGTTTCTGGCAGGACGAAGAACGTGATGCACACTGCAGATGGGCAGACACAGTTGATAGCTGGGTTGATTCCCCTGGTTGGTTCCCCTGACGTACCACTCGATGAAAACAGATTCTGAATTTTTAGTGGTTCCATCCATCAAGCAGGATCTAATTTGTGGAATGGATTTCTGGAAGCAATTCAGCACTTCCATCGTCCCAGCATCCATAAACGAAGTCCAGTTCAAATCTGAACTCGACTCGCTTCAGCTAGATTTGACTCAGATCCAAAAATCACAGCTGGATGGCGTTATTAACATATTTCCATCATTTGAGATGAAGTCCAGGGCTGACGACACTCATCCAGCATTCTATCGACACAGCAGACGCAAAGCAAAAGGTTTTATCTGTTGTCCCCAGCTAAGAAGGGTTTCCTGTGCACTGAGATCGACCGAATCTTCGTAGCCCACCTTGCCAAGCGTCCCTTTAAGTTAGTTTGTCGCATTAACCAGGACAGACTGGAATGGTCTGTTATGACCTCGAACTCTTGTAATTCCAAATAGCACCTAAATCTTTCGATTCCTAGTAACACTGCTAGACATTCCCTTTCTGTAACACTATAATTTCGTTGCGTCGAGTTAAGTTTTTTTTGACATGTAGGCTACTAGTCGTTCCTCATTTGCGTCGTTCATTTGAACAAGCACTGCCCCTACACCATAATCACTCGCATCGCAGTGGAGATAGAACTTTTTCTTGAAATCTGGATTTTGCAGAACTGGGGCTGACGTGAGGGCGGCTTTGAGTTGATCAAACGCCTTTTGTGCTTCTTCCGTCCATCCGAACTTTTTCTTTCCCGCTAATAAATTGGTTATAGGAGTCGTCAACTCTGAGCAATTAGCAATGAACCTTCGATACCATCCTGCTAAACCCAAATGCTGTGATCGGTCGTGAATCTTCCGCCAGTGGAACTTGCCAATAGGCGTCTTTGAGGTCGACTTTAGAAATGACGTTAGCTTGCGGTTGTCGTGCGAATATTCCTTCGATACTCGGCAAGGGGTAAGCATCCTTTTTTGTACATTCATTTACCTTGCGAGCATCTAAGCATAATCGCACTTTTCCCGGTTCCCAGCTCCACGCGCTGCTAGACTTTTCAATTACTGCCAACTGCAACATTCGGCCAATCTCTTCGTGCATCAGCTTTTCCCCTGCCGGAGATACTGGATAATATCTTTGCTTTACGGGTGATGCATCTCCTATTTCAATTTTATGTTTTAACAGTGCCGTCTTTCCCAAGCCTTGTTTAGAGAATGAGGGAAATAATGTCTTAACGGCCTCCAACTGTTGACGTTGCTCTGTATTTAACGATCCTTGATGTGCTTCCTTTTTTTTTCTAATAGCTCCTTTATTTTGTGAAGCCGTGTAAAAGTGTCCCTATAAAAATTTTGAATTTAACCGAATTAATTTAAATTCAAACTAAAATTCACCACACCCAGTGCTCGCAGTCGATATTCGGCGAGTCTGGCAACCTTGCATCGACATTTCGCATGATCAGTGTTGGAAAGTGGGTTAGCGATATATCGATTGCCGAAGCCACCTATCGTGCTTGACTTCTCTCTTCTAAAAAAGTAAGTGGATCAGCGTGAAACCTAAATTGTGGAATTTAAATAAAGTAAGAAATCTAAGCAAAACTTAGTTAATGAGGGTGGAATCAATTCCCTTAATTAAAAGTGCGCTATTGCTGCACTATTTTGGCATTGGTTGTGAAATCGGGTGAGTAAAAGCATTGAGTGTCTTATTGGCAGCTCATAACCTCGTTTCGCTTTAGCAGTAAACCGCGTGTGGCCATAGGAGCACTAGCACTTGCGCGCTTTTTTATACCATTCGACCATTGAAAATGGTCAAAATTGTATACTAAGTTTGTGCAAATGTATGTTACAGGCAGAAAGAGGCGTGGCAGACCCCACAAAGTGTATATATTCTGACTCAGGATCACAAGCTGAGTCGATTGAGCCATGTCCGTCTGTCTGTTCGTCTGTCCATTTGAACGTCTAGATCTCAGCTATTACAAAAGCTAGAGACACCAAATTTCACATGAAGGTTCCTGTATACCTTAGGTAGATCAATTTTATTTTAAATCTTTGATGACACGCCCACCGCCCATGTATTTTTGAATATTAAGGAAAATATTTAGGTTACAGATTTCTGCACTTAAAGATGCTGATAATATGCCAAAATTACAATCCGATTGGGCAATAAATAGAGAAGTTATTAAAGAAAACGTTTTTCATAGTTCCGTTGCCCGCGTCATTGCAGCATATCATCATGGATTGTTTTAGCCTTTGTGTGTGTGTCTGTATGTGTGTGTGAGAGCGAGTTAGTAAGTGTTAGTGCAACTACGAAGTTGGTTGAATGATATCCTACAGTCGGTCGCGCTCGACTGTAGATTTCCTTACTTGTTTTTCTTGCGGCAGTGAATTCCTGCGAAATTGAAATTTCTGGTTTTGTGCACAATTGTGTAGGTAAGTCAGGTAAAGGCGAAGCTTTCGTCGGAATTGTTGAGATAGCCGGTAAATCTAATAATGGAGATTTTATTTTTATTTCGGGGCCATTCGTGTCTGACTCGCGAATGGACCCTTCGCTCGGTTTTCCGCATTTTTACCAAGACACCCTGGACATTGTGGCTTATAAATATTTTTTGCTTCACAACCGTAGCAAACAATTTTTCTCTCTTTCATACACATATCCCACCCATATCCTTCTTCCTCGCAGTTCCAACACCGATACACTCGCATCGGCGCCTGTACTCCCGCTATTTCGCTCAAGTTGGGGTCTGCGTCTTCATCGGGAATCTCCTCGTCTAGCGCTGCCAGTACCATTCCCTTGCTTTTCCTACTAGTAAAATGTGGAGGTTTTTACAAACTGCCTCTATATCCTGGCTTAGACAGTCCTTTGTTAAGGTTTTCACTCGATAAAGGAATTCCTTCACCGTAACTCCTTTGGCAGACCCTTCAAACTTTAAATTCCAGCTATGAATAAGCTGGGTGACCTTTTCGGGATTTATTCATGTGCTATATCTAGGACTGCTAGAATGCCGACTGTTGTCGTGGCTGGGTAGTCCTTGTTGGCTGGTTTCTGGCGATACTTGCCGAAAGCTGAGGCCAGCTAACTGTCTTGCCACGATATTTTCGATATGTTCCCCTAACAGTTCATAATCGATGACCCGGGACGATTCTCGGTTTGACCTATTATTGGATCCTTCCCGACTCCTCGGTGCCCTCCTGTCTGAGTTAGTTACACCCCGTCCCTGTCTCCTTATAGTCTTACGTGCTGTTACCTGCTGTGTTTTGTTATTTTGAGCTTCGGTTTAAGCCGCTTTCTTATATCTTGTATTATGTGGGTGCTCTTTAGTCCCTGCTCCCGCTGCTCCCATCGGAACCGAATGTGTCTTCCTCGCAGCTGCGGAAGTTGACGGTTCTAAGGACAAAAGCCCATCTGTTTCTATACCTACGCCTGGGTTTTTGCCCGCCACTAAGTCTTTTAGGTGACTCTGCCTATGGCAAATTGGGGATTCTTTAAATTGCCGCACCCAGTCTGCTATACAACTGTCATGAAAGCTGTGTAGACACAAGGTGAATAAAACTCGCTCCCCAGAATCGTGTTCCTACAACGGCTTGACACAAATCTGACAATTCTCGTTTTTTGTCGCTTCCCTATGTATATTTTCCGTGCTCCGTATAGTTTCCATGCTTCGTTTGTATCTATCGGTCGTTTTATTATGTTTATTCCTTACTAGTATTATTTATTTGTTGAATATTTAGAGGTGTTTTATTTATTTTCATAAATTGCTTTCTTTAGGTTGAATCGAGGGTAACGTAGTTTGATGCGGGTGGAACTCGAACCCATAAATGCATAATAGTTCTGTTCGTTTTGCATTCCACAACTTATTCCATTTCACCGCCGTACACGCACACACTATTCGGCACAATGCTGCAAGCAGCGCTGCCGGCAAAGGGAGTAAAAAGTATTAAAAACGTGTAACTCTTATTCGGGTATCAAAAAATCCAAGATTTATCACTTAAGCAGTAAAAATAATAATTCTACTTGTTGAGGACCATAAATCGAATATGGGCATGTAAAAAACGATATGTGCCCTTTTAATACCTCTTTATATACTTAAATCGAAAGTGTTCTAGAGCACTCTAACTTTTGATCAATTTTGTTAAAAAAAATGACCGATAGGTTCTAAGGCATCTATTCGATGTATCGGTCCGTACCGGCTCGTTCCGACTTGTTTACAGCGGGCTGCTGCCCGAAACATGTATACAAAGTTTCATGAAGGTAGCTCAGAAATGGAGGCAAAAACTTTTTTTTGGAAAAAATAATAAAGTTCGATCTCCCCCACCATGACACGCATGCATGCGGAATTGAACCTTGGACCCATTACCTAAGAGGTCCACCACTTCTCCATTCGGCCATTACGCCATTAAGCAAATTTTGGCAAAGTTACATTATAAGACCATTCGGAAATTCCTGCACAACAAAAACAAAATCTGAATGCATGATGCGTGTTGTTGTTGCTATTTATTCTCATAACTTAAGCATACAAATAAATAAAACAAGTAAGAAAGCTACAGTCGAGTGTGCTCGATTGTAATATACCCGCTACCCAGCTGCTTGTACATAATTTTTTTGCGGAACAAAAAAACGGCTACAATCATATTTTGACCGTAAAAGGCTATGGACTTATAATATTTATGCAAAGTCAAAATATAAAATAAAAAAAAAAAAAACATTTTTGCACACATTTAATTTTTGATGCGGGCGGGACTCGAACCCGTAAATGCATAATAGTACTGTTCGTTTTGCAGTCCACAACTTAACCCATTTCACCACCGTACACGCACACAGGATTCGGCACAATGCTGCAAGCAGCGCTGCCGGCAGCGCTGCTTACAGCTATGGAAAACGTTAAGCTGAATAACTTCTGTGTTTATTATCCGATTGTTACCAAATTTTCAGAGATCATTTGGCTAGCTATAGTTATCATGTAAACCGAAAACAATATGGACCAATATGGCATCAAAATTGCGCTTGTAATCAATGTTTTTTTCGATTTACGGGGGCGGAAGGGGGCGTGGCCAAAATCCAAAATAAACTTGATCAGCGTGCAATAATAACACATATTGTCACCAAATTTGGTAGCTCTTATAATAGCTGAGATCTAGATTTTCACACGGACAGACAGACGGACAGACGGACTCGGCTGTTGATCCTGAGCCAGAATATATATACTTTATGGGGTCGGAGGTGTCTCCTTCTGCCTGTTACATACATTTTCGGTTTGAACAAAGTTATAATACCCTTCTACTCTATGAGTAGCGGGTATAAAAAAATAAAAAATAAAACAAGTAAAGAAAGCTACAGTCGAGCGCGCCCGCCAGTAAGATACCGTTCGCCCAGTTTTGAAACAAATTATCCCACATTTAATTCCATAAAAAAAAACGCTTCACAAGTTTATCCGCCACCTATTGTTTAAATTAGATATATTTTTGAATAGCGCCATTTACATATGAAAACGGCATAGCTATATTATAGTTTATGGTCCGATTGGATAGTAATTTGGGGAATATATTTATATTGCAATTTTGCATTTTATATATGTTCATACCAAAGCAGAAAGCTGTAACTTCAATACTTCTGCTGATAATCGAAAATTATCGATTCACAGGGCGGTGGGCGTGGCATCAAAAATTGAAAATAAAGTCGATCTACCTATGGTATACAGGAACCTTCATGAGAAATATGGTGTCTCTAGCTTTTGTAATAGCTGAGATCTAGACGTTCAAAGGGACAGACAGACGGACATGGCTCAATCGACTCAGCTAGTGATCCTGAGTTAGAATATATATACACTTTGTGGGGTCTGCCACGCCTCCTTCTGCCTGTTACATACATTTGCACAAACTTAGTATACCATTTTTGACCATTTTCAATGGTCAAATGATATAAAAATATAAGAAAATTCTGCGCTCTAACAATCGCACACAGCTGATTTAAGAGACTGTCACTTCTCCTTGTTAACTAAGTTCATTATGAGCTATCAAAAAAAATTTTAAATAAAATGCACGACCACCAATTAATGCATATTCAACAAGTAAGAACGGCTACAGTCAAGTGTTGACTGTATAGGACCATGGATTTTTCAAGTTTATGAAAAAAATCAGATTTAGAAAACTGTTATTGGTAAACGTGTTTTTCAAAGGAAAATAATAAACAACACATATAATTTTCCGTTACACGCCAAGCAGTCCAAACAGTTGGAAAAAAAACACTGCTTGGAAAAAACACTGCTTGCTTGCTCGCAGTGGACGCAGTGTAAATTTATATGACACATTGAATAACTTTTATTTCATTATCTGATCGGAACCAAATTCAGTGATCGTTTAGGTGGTGATAGTTATCATTCACCCGCTACCCAGCTGCTCGTACATCAAAATTATTAGCGGAATAAAAAAGAACGGCAACAATCATATTTGGCCGTAAAGTGCAATGGACTTACAATATTTATGCAAAGTCAAAATCTAAAATAAAAACAAGTAAAGAAAGCTACAATCGAGAGTGCCCGACAGTAAGATACCATTCGCCCAATTTCGAAACAAATTATCACACATTTAATTCCATCAAAAAACTGCACAAGTTCATCCGCCACCTATTGTTTAAATTAGATTTATCTTTGAATAGCGCCATCTACATGTGAAAACATAGCAATCAGCTGTACACACGCTACGGCTGAAACAAAGCATCGTGACGATGACGTCACGTCACGACGCGCAGCACAGGCGCAAACAGTGGAAGTACGGAAAACGGAAACATGGATAACTTCTGTGTTTATCGTACAATTGGATTGTATTAATTGTAAATTGTAAAGCACTGCCGGCAGCGCTGCTTATAGCTATGGAAAACGTTAAGCTGAATAACTTCTGTGTTTATTATCCGATTGTTGCCAAATTCTCAGAGATCATCTGGCTAGCTATAATTATCATGTAAACCGCTGATCAATTTTATTTTGGATTTTGGCCACGCCCCCTTCCGCCCCTGTAAATCGAAAAAAATTGTTTACAAGCGCAATTTTGATGCCATATTGTTCATTTTCAGGTTGTACAGGAAATAATAAGAATGCCTTACAATGCAAATTTTTGCAGTCGTTGGATAACAGCGTCAGTAGCTTAGTGGAAAAGCGATGAACTCTTGAACCGACAGCCCTGTGGTTTGATTCCCAGTTCATGCCGTTTAAGCTTTTTCTTTTAAGACCATGGATTTTAAAAAATACGACTATATCTCAGAAAGTAATAAAGCAAGAGCCACCAAATTAAGTGACAACACTTATACACTTATGTGTATCATACGCTGTAAAATTTTTATTAAAATTTGTGCCACGCCTACTTCCACCTCTGCAAATCGATAAACCGTATAGCAAGCGCAAGAATAAAGCTACAGTATTCAGTTTTGGTGTGTATGATAACTATCACCACCTGAACGATCGCTGAAAATTTGGTTCCGATTGGATAATAAACAAAAAAGTTATTCAACGTTTCATATAGATTTGCAATGCCCCCATTACAAGCAAGCAAGCAGTGTTTTTTCCAAGCAGTGTTTTTTTCCAACTGCTTGCTAACTGAAAACTATATGTTTTGTTTTTAATTTTTTTTTGAAAACCGCGTTTAATAACAGTTTCTCAATCTGAATTTTTTCATAATATTTAGAAATCCATGGTCTTATACAGTCAACACTTGACTGTAGCCGTTCTTACTTGTTTTTTTTATACCATTGCAGATTGTATATTAATTTTTGCCAGAAGTTTGCAACGCACCTTAGGAGACATCTCCGACCCTATAAAGTATTTATATTCTTAATCAGCATCAATAGGGTAGTCGAACTAGCCATGTCCGTCTGTGCGTCCGTCTGTTGCAACGCAAACTAGTCTCTCAGTTTTAGAGCTATCTTGATGAAACTTGGTATACATACTTCTCATTGCTGCAGGCTGTAAATAAGTGGGAACGAGCCGGATCGGACCGATGTATCGTATAGCTGCCATAGAACTTATTGGCCGAATTTGTAATTTTTTCAAGATATCGCCAAGAAACTTTCGCAATCTATGCCTTAGTAAGTTCATTCAAAGCTGTGCAAATTTTTATCAAAATCGGACCGATATATCGTAACTAAAAAAGCTAGAGCCACCAAATTTGGTGACAACACTTATGTGAATCATACGCTGTAAAATTTTTAAAATTAAAATTTAGGCCACGCCTACTTCCGCCCCCGCAAATCGAAAAACCGTATAGCAAGCGCAATAATAAAGCTAGAGTATTCAGTTTTGGTGTGAATGATAACTATCACCACATAAATGATCGCTGAAAATTTGGTTCCGATCGGATAATGAGCATAAAAGTTATTCAACGTTTCATATAGATTTGCACTGCGCCCACTGCAAGCAAGCAAGCAGTGTTTTTTTCCTACTGCTTGGACTGCTTGGCGTCTAACTAAAAGTTATATGTGTTGTTTATTATATTTCTTTGAAAAACACGCTTAATAACAGTTTTTCCAATCTGAATTTTTTCATAATCTTAAAAAATCCATGGTCTTATACAGTCAAAACTTGACTGTAGCCGTTCTTACTTGTGTTTTTTAGAACATTTACTTTAATTTTTGAATATGCATTAATTTTTTTTTTTTTTTTAATTGATAATAAATAATAAATAATCAAATAAATGAAGAACTATTTCAAATTGACATTGAGTTTAATAAGTAAAGGCTTTGAGTACCGGTTATTTCACTGTCGAGCACACTCGACTGTAGCTTTCGTACTTGTTTTTTTTCTCTTATTTCACCGTACTCACCTAGACGTCTCGGAGGAAGATTTATGGCTCGATGACCTGGCAAATCTAGGGAATCGCCATATATATTCTCCTCCTTGCCTCCCCTTTCGACTCGACAGATATCAACTCTGTGTGGCCAAAAGTAGGTGGACCGTTTCCTTCTTTCAACTTCAAAATTTCCCTATTTCCGAATCCCTGTAATTATGCTAAATCCCTTAGGCCATACTAATAATTTGCTTATTTGTTCTTACAGATTGCTGTTACTCTTCAACGCTGCCTAGTTTTAATTTAGTTTTATTTAATTATAAGTATTTATAAGCTAAATTTTATTTATAAGTTTATAATTTAATTTTAATTTAAATTTTTTTTTTTTTGTTATAATATATAAGTTCTATCCATTGCACCCACTGTTTCGTTCGTAGGTTTCCGTAGGGAATGAAACGGAAATGTATAGGTTCCATTACGGTTGTATGTCCGTCGCATGATAGGTTCCTACTAACTTGCCCTGTAAGTCCTCTAGGATGTAATAAGCGCTACCTTGTTTCTCTCTTACTCGAGATTTTATGAAAGTCGGTGCAAGTTTGGCATTTATCCCTTTCGCAAAGGAACTTTGCACTAAATTCCTACGGAATACTTCTTGCCCAACTTTAAAGTTCACCTCCCTTGTCCGTAAATTGTAACGCTCAGCTTGCTGCTTATATGCAATTTTCATATTCTGCTTCAACTGCTTACGCCGCAACTGCAATTAATCCTCTCTAAGCAGTTCTCCAATATTTTTTCCCAATAGATCTACATTTTTCCACAGTTCATACTGGGAGCCGTGGGTAATCATATTAAATCCGTATAAGGCTTGATAGGTTAAACATTTGATGCTTTCGTGTATACTGTTCCGTAACGAGCAGCTAATTGCGGGTATATTGATCCCAGGCACTATGGTCATGTTGTAAATATTCCCTAATTGCTGCTATTATCGACCTGTTCACTCTTTTTGAAGCGTTCGACTGCGGCGAATACACTGCGATGTATTGATGCTGCACTCCAAACGCTTTCAAAAAAGCATTGAAATCATAAGCCTAAAATTGTGATCCGTTATCACTCACAATAAACTCAGGCACCCCATAAGCAAAGAAGATTTGGTCTTGCAAAATTTCGATGATGGCTTTTGAGGTGACATTCCTGATGAAATTTTGAAAAGTGATCAAGAACAATAAGCAATCCAAAATGTCCCTGCTTGCTTCGTGGAAAAGGTGCCAGTAGATCAATATAGAGTCTCTGAAATGGTCGAGAGGATTCGGCTTGCTGACCCATAGGAGTTTTAGTGTCATATTTGGAACTTTCGTCTGCTTAAACACTCCTCATTGCCTAACGTAGTCCCTTACTTGACTCACTATCCCTGGCCAATAGAAACTTCTTCGAATTAGTTCTACGGTCTTCCTAGTTCCACCATGAGCGCAATCAACCGAGTCATGCACGCTCTGAATCACCGAATTAGGCAGGCTTTGTAGTATCCAAAGTTTTCAACCAGTTTGGTTGTTTTTAGACGCTTCCTGGTCATGCTCCGTTCGGATATACAAATATTTTCCAAATATTTTAAGATCCGGATGTAATTCAGGTTCTGTTAGTATGTGCGCTTTCAATTTATTGTAGGTGTCTTCTTGAAAACTCGGAGATTCTAAGTCTACTTTCGGCCCATAGTTCTCCACTACCTCCAGGTCGTCATTATTCATCCTGGACAAAGCATCCGGAACGATATGTTCTTTCCCTTTGCGATGGCTTGACTTGTGACCCTGCAGATTCGTAGCCCACCTTGCCAAGCGTCCCTTTAAGTTAGTTTGTTGCATTAACCAGGACAGACTGGACCTATTCTGTTATGACCTCGAACTCCTATAATTCCAAATAACACCTAAATATTTCGATTCCTAGTAACACTGCTAGACATTCCCTTTCTGTAACACTATAATTTCGTTGCGTCGAGTTAAGTTTGACATGTAGGCTACTGGTCGTTCCTCATTTGCGTCGTTCATTTGAACAAGCACTGCCCCTACACCATAATCACTGGCATCGCAGTGGAGATAGAACTTTTTCTTGAAATGTGGATTTTGCAGAACTGGGGCTGACGTGAGGGCGGCTTTGAATTGATCAAACGCCTTTTGTGCTTCTTCCGTCCATCCGAACTTTTTCTTTCCCGGTAATAAATTGGTTATAGGAGTCCTCAACTCTGAGCAATTAGCAATGAACCTTCGATACCATCCTGCTAAACCCAAAAATCCTTGTACTACTTACTTCACTGATTTTGGTGCCGGCCAGTTTACAATAAACTCGATCTTTCCTGGGTCCGTTAATATCCCTCCGCCCCTTAAGCTTTTTTTTTTAGACCATGGATTTAAAAAAAATACATGGTTTATTGTGTTTGTCGAAATGTCCGTAACAGGTAGAAGGAGGCATCTGCGACCCCATAAAGATCACTAGCCGAGTCGATTAAGCCATGTCTGTCTGTCCGTCTGTATGAACGCCTATATGTCAGAAACTAAAAAAGCTGGAGCCACCAAATTTGGTGACAACACTTATGTGAATCACACGCTGTAAAATTTTTATTTAATTCTGGGACACGCCTACTTTCGCCCCCGCAAATCGAAAAACCGTATAGCAAGCGCAATAATAAAGCTAGAGTTTTGGTGTGAATGATGACTATCACCACATAAACGATCGCTGAAAATTTGGTTCCGATCGGATAATGAGCATAAAAGTTATTCAACGTTTCATATAGATTTGCACTCCGCCCACTGCAAGCAAGCAGGCAGTGTTTTTTCCAAGCAGTGTTTTTTTCCAACTGCTTGGACTGCTTGGCGTCTAACTGAAAATTATATGTGTTGTTTATTATATTTCTTTGAAAAACACGTTTACCAATAACAGTTTTCTAAATCTGATTTGTTTCATAACCTTGAAAAATCCATGGTCTTATACAGTCAACACTTGACTGTAGCCCTTCTTACTTGTTGCATTGCAGATGGTATATTAGTTTTGGCCAGAAGTTTGCACAGCACGTTAGGAGACATTTCCGACCCTATAAAGTATATATATTCTTAATCAGCATCAATAGGGAGTCGAACTAGCCATGTCCGTCAGTCCGTCCGTCCGTCCGTCTGTCCGTCTGTCCGTCCGTCCGTCCGTCTGTTCGTCCGTCCGTCCGTCTGTCCGTCCGTCCGTCCGTCTGTCCGTCCGTCCGTCCGTCCGACCGTCTGTTGCAACGTAAACTAGTCTTTCAGTTTTAAAGCTATCTTGATGAAACTTGATATACGTGCTTCTTATTGCTGCAGGCTGTAAATAAGTCGAAACGAGCCGGATCGGACCGATGTATCGTATAGCAGCCATAGAACCTATCGGCCGATTTTTATCATTTTTCAAGATATCACCAAGAAACTTTCGCAATCTATGCCTTAGTAAGTTCATTCAAAGCTGTGCAAATTTTATCAAAATCGGACCGATATATCGTATATCTGTCATAGAACCTATCGGCCGAATTTGTCATTTTTCAAGATATCGCCAAGAAACTTTGGCAATCTATGCCTTAGTATGTCCATTCAAAGCTGTGCACATTTTGTCAAAATCGGACCGATATATCGTATAGGTGTCATTGAACCTATCGGCCGATTATTGTAATTTTTCAAGATATCGCTGTGATATATGCCTGTTGATATATGTCTTATTATGTCCATTAAGTGCTATGCGAGTTTTGTCAAAATAAGAATAATATATCGTAAAGCTGCCATAGAACCTAATATGTGGAGTAACTGCAATGGTATTAAACCTTAGGTGAGCCGAAAGTAGCCTTTCTTTCTTGTTTTTTTTTTATATAACTTTTACTTTAATTTTTGAATATGCATAATTCTTTTTTTTTATTATACCCGCTACTCACAGAGTTGAAGGGTATTATAACTTTGTTCAAACCGAAAATGTATGTAACAGGCAGAAGGAGACACCTCCGACCCCATAAAGTATATAAATTCTGGCTCAGGATCAACAGCCGAGTCGATAAAGTAATGTCCGTCTGTCTGTCCGTGTGAAAATCTAGATCTCAGCTATTATAAGAGCAAGAACTACAAAATTTGGTGACAGTATGTGTTATTATTGCACGCTGATCAAGTTTATTTTAGTTTTTGGCCACGCCCCCTTCTGCCCCCGTAAATCGAAAAAACATTGATTAGCAGCGCAATTTTGATGCCATATTGTTCATTTTCGGTTTACATGGTAACTATAACTAGCCAGATGATCTCTGATTTGGTAACAATCGGATAATAAACACAGAAGTTATTCAGCTTAACGTTTTCCATAGCTGTAAGCAGCGCTGCCGGCAGTGCTGCTTGCAGCATTGTGCCGAATAGTGTGTGCGTGTACGGTGGTGAAATGGGCTAAGTTGTGGACTGCAAAACGAACAGTACTATTATGCATTTACGGGTTCGAGTCCCGCCCGCATCAAAAATTAAATGTGTGCAAAAATGTTTTTTTTTTTTATTTTATATTTTGACTTTGCATAAATATTATAAGTCCATAGCCTTTTACGGTCAAAATATGATTGTAGCCGTTTTTTTGTTCCGCAAATAAATTATGTACAAGCAGCTGGGTAGCGGGTATATTACAGTCGAGCACACTCGACTGTAGCTTTCTTACTTGTTTGTGAAGAGGAATTATAAATGATTCCTTCCAAATCAAGGGAAAAGAGGAAGTGTTTAAGGACAGTGAAAATAGTCTGTGCAACGGCCGAACCGAAACGAAAATGTATAGGTTCCATTACGGTTGTATGTCCTTCGCATGATAGGTTCCTACTAACTTGCCCTGTAAGTCCTCTAGGATGTAATAAGCGCTACCTTGTTTCTCTCTTACTCGAGATTTTATGAAAGTCGGTGCAAGTTTGGCATTTATCCCTTTCGCAAAGGAACTTTGCACTAAATTCCTACGGAATACTTCTTGCCCAACTTTAAAGTTCACCTTCCTTGTCCGCAAATTGTAACGCTCAGCTTGCTGCTTATATGCAATTTTTTATATTCTGCTTACGCCGCAACTGCAATTAATCCTCTCTAAGCAGTTCTCCAATATTTTCTCCCAATAGATCTACATTTTTCCACAGTTCATACTGGGAGCCGTGGGTAATCATATTAAATCCGTATAAGGCTTGATAGGTTGAACATTTGATGCTTTCGTGTATACTGTTCCGTAACGAGCAGCTAATTGCGGGTATATTGATCCCAGGTACTATGGTCATGTTGTAAATATTCCCAATTGCTGCTATTATCGACCTGTTCACTCTTTCTGAAGCGTTCGACTGCGGCGAATACACTGCGGTGTATTGATGCTGCACTCCAAACGCTTTCAATAAAGTATTAAAATCACAAGCCTTTGTGATCCGTTATCACTCACAATTAACTCAGGCACCCCATAAGCAAAGAAGATTTGGTCTTGCAAAAATTCGATTATGGCCTTTGAGGTGACTTTCCTGATGAAATTTTGAAAAGTGATCAAGAACAATGAGCAATCCAAAATGTCCCTGCTTGCTTCGTGGAAAAGGTGCCAGTAGATCAATATAGAATCTCTGAAATGGTCGAGAGGATTCGGCTTGCTGACCCATAGGAGGTTTTAGTGTCATATTTGGAACTTTCGTCTGCTTACACACTTCACATTGCCTAACGTAGTCCCTCACTAGACCACTATCCCTGGCCGCTTTGCGCGCTTTGAATCACCGAATTAGGCAGGCTTTGTAGTATCCAAAGTTTTCAACCAGTTTGGTTGTTTTTAGACGCTTCCTGGTCATGCTCCGTTCGGATATACAAATATTTTCCAAATATTTTAAGATCCGGATGTAATTCAGGTTCTGTTAGTATGTGCGCTTTCAATTTATTGTGGGTGTCTTCTTGAAAACTGGGAGACTCTAAGCCTTCTTTCGGCCCATAGTTCTCCACTACCTCCAGGTCGTCATTATTCATCCTGGACAAAGCATCCGGAACGATATGTTCTTTCCCTTTGCGATGGCTTATCGAAAACTTGTGACCCTGCAGATTCGTAGCCCACCTTGCCAAGCGTCCCTTTAAGTTAGTTTGTCGCATTAACCAGGACAGACTAGAATGGTCTGTAACACTGTAATTTCGTTGCGTCGAGTTAAGTTTTTTTTGACATGTAGGCTACTGGTCGTTCCTCATTTGCGTCGTTCATTTGAACAAGCACTGCCCCTACACCATAATCACTGGCATCGCAGTGGAGATAGAACTTTTTCTTGAAATCTGGATTTTGCAGAACTGGGGCTGACGTGAGGGCGGCTTTGAATTGATCAAACGCCTTTTGTGCTTCTTCCGTCCATCCGAACTTTTTCTTTCCCGCTAATAAATTGCTTATAGGAGTCGTCAACTCTGAGCAATTAGCAATGAACCTTCGATACCATCCTGCTAAACCCAAAAATCCTCGTACTTGCTTCACTGATTTTGGTGCCGGCCAGTTTACTATAGACTCGATCTTTCCTGGGTCCGTTGATATCCCTCCGCGATCAATAATAATACCTAAATATTTCACCTCCGTCACGCAGAAATGACTCTTTTCTATAATTAGAGTTAGATTTTCCCTTTTAAATTGTTCTGCCAGTCTGACCATCGCTGTTAGGTGTGATTCAAAATCTAATTAAACTACACAGAGATCATTCAAATACCCGAAACAGCAGTATTTAAGCTTAGGTGGACTCAACTCATCGTTTGAGCTGCATTACATAGCCCAAAAGGCGAAACTGGTACAAAGGTCGCCCAGGTACTGTGAATGCTGTGATCGGTCGGGAATCTTCCGCCAGTGGAACTTGCCAATAGGCGTCTTTGAGGTCAATTTTAGAAATGACGTTAGCTTGCGGTTGTCGTGCGAATATTCCTTCGATACTCGGCAAGGGGTAAGCATCCTTTTTTGTACATTCATTTACCTTGCGAGCATCTAAGCATAATCGCACTTTTCCCGGTTCCCAGCTCCACGCGCTGCTAGACTTTTCAATTACTGCCAACTGCAACATTCGGTCAATCTCTTCGTGCATCAGCTTTTCCCCTGCCGGAGATACTGGATAATATCTTTGCTTTACGGGTGATGCATCTTCTATTTCAATTTTATGTTCTAACAGTGCCGTCTTTCCCAAGCCTTGTTTAGAGAATGAGGGAAATAATGTCTTAACGGCCTCCAACTGTTGACGTTGCTCTGTATTTAACGATCCTTGATGTGTTTCCTTTTTTTTCTAATAGCTCCTTTATTTTGTGAAGCCGTGTAAAAGTGTCCCTATAAAAAATTGGAATTTGAATTCAACCGAATTAATTTAAATTCAAACTAAAATTCACCACACCCAGTGCTCGCAATCGATATTCGGCGATTCTGGCAACCTTGCATCGACATTTCGCATGATCAGTGTTGGAAAGTGGGTTAGCGATATATCGATTGCCGAAGCCACCTATCGTGCTTGACTTCTCCTCTCTTCTAAAAAAGTAAGTGGATCAGCGTGAAACCTAAATTGTGGAATTTAAATAAAGTAAGAATTCTAAGCAAAACTTAGTTAATGAGGGTGGAATCAATTTCTCTAATTAATACTGCTCTATTTTGGCATTGTTTGTGAAATCGGGTCAGTAAGAGCATTCAGTGTCTTATTGGCAGCTCATAACCTCGTTTCACTTTAGCAGTAAACCGCGTGTGGCCATTGGAGCACTAGCACTTGCGCGCTTTTTTTTCTTGCGGCAGTGCATCCCTGCTCACTCTAATTGTCACACACATACACATGCTCATCGTGTTATATACACACACACCTCAAATTTGTATTACATACCCACACTCACGTACTCATCATACACACAATTTCATAGTTTGTATACAGTTTGCCAAATAACTCTTTACACAGATGTACATATGAATGTAATGTACATATGTGTGGGGATTTCCTGACAGGTTGTATACCCACACACACACACACACGTGACAAACGCAGGCCTCCATAGTGTTATACACCTATACACTCATTTTATAATCACATACATTATCTGTATAACACATACACATCCTTTCGCATTTTGTATACCTTTAGTCAAACCACTCTTTACACAGATGTGCATGTAAATGTAATGTACATATGTGTAAGGAATTCCCTGACAGACTGTATACTCATACACCCTCATTTTGTAAAACAGTTGCTTAATAATTATTTAAGTAATTTCTAAATGTTGTAAGTTTATTCTTTTTGATTTGTATTCATTCATTAACGCATACAGACATATGCATTGTAACGTAATAAGCAAAAGTACAGATTTAATAAAGCAGGGATCGTGTGTTTGAGTATTTCTTTGTTCTAGTATTTTTCCTCAGCTATTTCGTCGGGGCCCTAACGGATCGCGGGTAAGTGAATACCTTAAACAAAGAACTATCGAACACAAAACAGTGAACTATTGAAAGCAAGTCAATTAAGTACCGAATAATATTAAATTGAATTAAATAAAGATCGACAAAAGGAAATCAAGAAGAATAAAAACAATTAGAGAATTTTAATTAAGAAATATTAAGAGGTACTGCAGCACGAAGCTGCATGCTTTAAATCTGTATATATGTTGATAACATTAAAGAAACTATAATGGAGTAAATTGTCTTTTTGGAGGCACAAGGAGAGGGTAGCATAACAGCAACATGGGTAATATCGGTATTCCGATACTTATATTACATGGTTGGGTGGGTGAAGAAGCAGAGCATCACAACTTTCCTTCCGCCACTCCCTGTTTCTTTTTCCGTCCTTTAACCTGTACACAAAACCTCGCCCATTTTCCGTGAGCTTAGCCGGCTATGTTGTAGATAGGGTGTGCGGGGTACTTTACTGGACTTCGGTCGTTACACAAATTGGCTCCCAACGTCGGGCCGAAAAAGGATCCACTCGGCTATACCCTACCTTTCGATATACCCTTTTCCTTCCCCTCCTTTGTTCCCTAGGAATCCAAATTATATCCATTTTTAGTAAGTTTCTTAGATTCAGCCGATAGTTATACGCACTCTGGAACTGCTGGTTATTCTGGTAAATATCGGAATCAGCCCGATTGCGAATAGCTATCTGAGTTCGATAATCTTCGATTAAGAAGATTATTCATGGAGTTCGATGTCAGAATCTAGGGGTGGAACTATCGGATTGATTTTAATCGGCTCGATACCATTCCCTAGCTTCATCGATCAAACATCTCGACTCGTGATGGCTGAGAATGTTTTTGCTGGATGGTTCGGCACGACCCTAAGGATCCGATTAGAGCTTCACGCAGTATTTTTTTTTGTAATTTCAGTAATCGGAACTATTTCTAATGAACGATCTTCACAATACTGCTGTAATGTTACATAAACTTATGTAAGCCCTCTTATCTTGAATGAATATTATTATATATCGCATCTATTGAACACTCGAACTTTCGTTATTGTGTCGTATCATATCGTCCATCTGATTCATATTGTGTTTATGACTGGACATCGTGTATGTCTATTGTTTCTTTGGATATTATTCCCATTGTCGTCTAGCCCAACTATTCTTTGGTGGATCTGCTAGATCCGGTACCCAGTAGTCTTGTGACCGGTTGAATTTTCATGGCTACAAAGTGGAATACGGAGAGAGTAGGGCCATTGATGAGCATCGCGATGGACTGTACCATCTGCAATGGCACTAGTCAGAACCCAGAACTCATCGAGATCAATTGCAGACACCATTTCCACAGATCTTGTCTGTCTGGTTGGCTCGATAGTAACGAAACCTGTCCGATTTGTCGTCAGACTTGCTCCAAGACCATACTAACCGCTGCAAAAGAGCGCAGGGCGTCGTTGAACCCACCAAGCAAGCCAGTACCTTCTCATGCTCCTGCTCATACGGGAGCAATCCCGAAAGGGCGTGCAAACACCCATTCCCAGGGGTGTGGCATGCTTCCTGCAAGTTCCTCCCTTCCTCTGCCAACTCGTGGAGCCCTCGGCGTGAGCCAAAAGCCCCTGAGTCGTCTGTAATTCCGGAGGATCCTATTAATAGGTTGATCTCGGCTTCCATGGACAGGTATAGGGACAGTATTTCGGCTATGATTTCGGAACAAATTTCCTCAGCGTTCCATAACGTAAACGTTGCCCAGTCTGCTCGAGAGACTTGAAATGATCCTCGCACCGAGGAAAATGGTGAGGCAGCACCATCGTTTCGTCGCTAGAGCAACGTTTCGAGGCCTGATAGCTACGGTGGAAGGCAGCATGGACCTCACGTATCCCTCGGCCATTCGGAGTTTGATCGCCCAGATAGGATTTTTAACAATGACCCAATGATAACCCAGTGACCTTCTACTGGAAGACTTTATATTACGCGTCAATTGTATGCCCACACAGAGCCTAAACGGAAACTTTGCGTTGTTGTCCCAGTTCGCTCATCTTTTGTTTTCTGGCCCTGCCCTTTCGTTTTATTGGAGAGTGCATCGCACTGTTCGCGATCTGGATTGGTATGAACTGTGTAGTCGCCTGCAGGTGCGTTACCAGGACCAGAGGACGGATAGGAGCATCAAAGACGCGATCCGTCGTAGTAAGCAGGGTAGTAGCGAAAGCTTCGACAATTTCTTGGATGCCATTCTGACTATTGCTGATTCTCTCCGATAACCCATGTCGGATAGTGAAATCGCAGTCGAAGTTCGCTATAATTTGCGCTCCGAGTTGCAACAAGAGCAGTTACATGTTGAAACTTCGGATTTGGCCAGTTTGCGTAGAGAATGCCACAGACACGAGGAGTTCTTCCGAAACATTCGACCCCAGTATCGCTCAGCCGTGAAACGAAGCTTCGTGAAGACAAAGGAAGTATCGGAAGCGGAATTATGCGCAGTTCGCTCATTCGACAATTCAAAATGCTGGAATTGCGAGGAGATAGGACATCGTTATCACGATTTTCTCCAGCCAAGGCGCATCTTTTGCTATGGATATTGTACTGTTGACGTCTGTAAGCCGAATTGCGATAGGGTCAAGCCCAAGTCGGAAAACTTGACGCCGGATGCTCGCAGACCTTCTGTAGCTACCCTTCGACTACCCAGCCTTACAAATTCACCGGATATGTCCTTTACCCCTGATTTTACTACCCCACAGCATTTCAAACGCCGTCGACGCTATCGTTTCAAGGAGATCAAGATCTGCAACCCGTATGCGTGAATTTTGGCGACGCATACGGAGCCGGAAACGGAACACTCTCCTCTATCGTCCACCAAAGCGGTGACATACGTCCTTTCATTTAAGTTAACGTCTTCGGCGAGGATTACCTGGCTCTTCTGGATAGCGGTTCTAACAAGAGCCTCATCGGCGGAAAGTTGGCACAGAAGATCGTTGACGAGGACCTTGTTTCTGGCAGGACGAAGAACGTGATGCACACTGCAGATGGGCAGACACAGTTGATAGGTGGGTTGATTGTGGTTCCCCTGACGTACCATTCGGTGAAAACCGATTTTGAATTTTTAGTGGTTCCATCCATCAAGCAGGATCTAATTTGTGGAATGGATTTCTGGAAGCAATTCAGTATTTCCATCGTCCCAGCATCCATAAATGAAGTCCAGTTCAAATCTGAACTCGACTCGCTTCAGCTAGATTTGACTCAGATCCAAAAATCACAGCTCAATGGCGTTATTAACATATTTCCATCATTTGAGAAAAAGTCTAGGGCTGACGACACTCATCCAGCATTCTATCGATACAGCAGACGCAAAGCAAAAGGTTTTATCTGTTGTCCCCAGCTAAGAAAGGTTTCCTGTGCACTGAGATCGACCGAATCTTCGTAGCCCACCTTGCCAATCGTCCCTTTAAGTTAGTTTGTCGCATTAACCAGGACAGACTGGAATGGTCTGTTATGACCTCGAACTCTTGTAATTCCAAGTAACACCTAAATCTTTCGATTCCTAGTAACACTGCTAGACATTCCCTTTCTGTAACACTATAATTTCGTTGCGTCGAGTTAAGTTTTTTTTGACATGTAGGCTACTGGTCGTTCCTCATTTGCGTCGTTCATTTGAACAAGCACTGCCCCTACACCAAAATCACTGGCATCGCAGTGAAGATAGAACTTTTTCTTGAAATCTGGATTTTGCAGAACTGGGGCTGACGTGAGGGCGGCTTTGAATTGATCAAACGCCTTTTGTGCTTCTTCCGTCCATCCGAACTTTTTCTTTCCCGCTAATAAATTGGTTATAGGAGTCGTCAACTCTGAGCAATTAGCAATGAACCTTCGATACCATCCTGCTAAACCCAAAAATCCTCGTACTTGCTTCACTGATTTTGGTGCCGGCCAGTTTACTATAGACTCGATCTTTCCTGGGTCCGTTGATATCCCTCCGCGATCAATAATAATACCTAAATATTTCACCTCCGTCACGCAGAAATGACTCTTTTCTATAATTAGAGTTAGATTTACCCTTTTAAATTGTTCTGACAGTCTGACGCTGTTAAGTGTGATTCAAAATCTAATTAAACTACACAGAGATCATTCAAGTACCCGAAACAGCAGTATTTAAGCTTAGGTGGACTCAACTCATCGCTTGAGCTGCATTACATAGCCCAAAAGGCGAAACTGGTACAAAGGTCGCCTGGGTACTGTGAATGGTGTGATTGGTCGTGAATCTTCCGCCAGTGGAACTTGCCAATAGGCGTCTTTGAGGTCAACTTTAAAAATGACGTTAGCTTGCGGTTGTCGTGCGAATATTCCTTCGATACTCGGCAAGGGGTAAGGATCCTTTTTTGTACATTCATTTACCTTGCGAGCATCTAAGCATTTATTTATTTATTTATTTATTTAACGTCAACTAATGGCAGTCGACACAAAATTTTAAAAGATTTAAAATTAAATAAAAAAAAATTTTTTTCCATATAATTAACTTAAAATTATCTTTAAGATTAAAAAAAATTAAAATTAAAAGTGAAGTAAATAATTACAATTTAAAACAAAAATTTAACGACTAGTCTGGGTGAACAAAAGAATAATTAAAAATTTTATTTATTTATGATAGCATAGCTTAACATCGTCTGCATACATAAGAGTACGCGAGTTACGTATGACCAAAGGTAGATCATTAATAAAAAGAGTGAAAAGAAGGAGACCCAGATGGCTTCCTTGAGGAACACCAGAGGTGACATAAAGTGGTTTAGAAAGAGCATTTTTGAATGAGACTCTTTGAGTTCGGTCGGTTAGATAACTTACGATCCAACTAAGGAATTTGGGTGTAAAGCCCAGAAGGTTAAGTTTGTGTGCGAGAAGGGAGTGGTTTACTGAGTCAAAAGCTTTACTGAAATCAGTATAAATGACATCAGTCTGTAGACTGAAAACCGGTAATTATAAAAGATGTCAGCTCAATCAAATTTGTCGAAGTTGAACGACGTTTCACGAATCCATGCTGACTAGGAGACATGAGAGATCTGCAATAATGTTGCAAGTACGGAGTCAAAACATACTCAAAGAGTTTAGGTATAGCCGACAATTTAGAGATACCTCTATAATTGCTTGCATCAGACTTACTGCCTTTTTATACCCGCTACTCATAGAGTAGAAGGGTATTATAACTGTGTTCAAACCGATAATGTATGTAACAGGCAGAAGGAGATACCTCCGACCCCATAAAGTATATATATTCTGGCTCAGGATCAACAGCCGAGTCGATATAGCCATGTCCGTCTGTCCGTCTGTCTGTCCGTGTGAAAATCTAGATCTCAGCTATTATAAGAGCTAGGACAACCAAATTTGGTGACAATATGTGTTATTATTGCACGCTGATCAAGTTTATTTTGGATTTTGGCCACGCCCCCTTCTGCCCCCGCAAATCGAAAAACATTGATAACAAGTGCAATTTTGATGCCATGTTGTTCATTTTCGGTTTACATGATAACTACAGCTAGCCAGATGATCTGATCTGAAAATTTGGTAACAATCGGATAATAAACACAGAAGTTATTCAGCTTAACGTTTTCCATAGCTGTAAGCAGCGCTGCCGGTAGCGCTGCTTGCAGCATTGTGCCGAATCGTGTGTGCGTGTACGGTGGTGAAATGGGTTAAGTTGTGGACTGCAAAACGAACAGTACTATTATGCATTTACGGGTTTGAGTCCCGCCCGCATCAAAAATTTAATGTGTGCAAAAATTAGAGATCATCCGGCTAGCTGTAGTTATCATGTAAACCGAAAATGAACAACATGGCATCAAAATCCACTTGTTATCAATGTTTTTTCGATTTGCGGGGGCGGAAGGGGGCGTGGCCAAAATCCAAAATAAACTTGATCAGCGTGCAATAATAACACATATTGTCACCAAATTTGGTTGTCCTAGCTCTTATAATAGCTGAGATCTAGATTTTCACACGGACAGACAGACGGACAGACGGACATGGCTATATCGACTCGGCTGTTGATCCTGAGCCAGAATATATATACTTTATGGGGTCGGAGGTGTCTCCTTCTGCCTGTTACATACATTTTCGGTTTGAACAAAGTTATAATACCCTTCTACTCTATGAGTAGCGGGTATAAAAATACTAATGGCGTCAGCCATATCAGTACATGAATAAAGATCGGACCAGTCACAACATGAAATCAAGTTATTAAGTTTGGAGAAATCTGCATTACGAAAGCAGCGAACACGTTTACATGGCACTCTCACACTATCCAGCACATTCGAACCAAATTCGAAAACAACTTCAAACGTGGGATGGTAGTGATCTTCCGGTTGGGTCAAGGGTTGGACTCTGGTCAGAGTCACCTTAGAATGATCAGAAACGTAACACAAATCAAGTGTTCGATATAAGGAATTTACGACATGATTAACCTGAGACATTGAAATGTCTTGCAAACCATCAAAGAGGTCATGCTGTTTTGAGGGCAATAAAAAATTTTCCTCATCACTAGGTGTCCAGCAACAATCAGGTATATTAAAGTCACCAAGGACAATAAGTTGATCCCTGTTTGATAGCAGCTTGAAAATAGACTTAATTAAAGACAAATGTTGATTGAAGATAGAATTATCAGATGACGGAGGAACATACGAGCAAGTTATATAGGAGCAAAAGCCGGGAAAATGTAATTTTACACAAATAAATTCAATATCATATTGAACCTCCGGCACTATCTTATCCGACGTGATGGCAGAGTCGACTGCAATCAAAACCCCGCCACCCCGCCGGCCAGGTCGGTCAAGTCTATACGTTGTGTACCGACTTGAAAGAACTTCGGAGCTTAAAATCTCCGGCTTCAACCAAGTCTCAGTAAACACAAGCACCTGGGAAGCAAATGAAAGACTATTTCGAAATAAAGAAGTTAGTTTACTACATAAGCCTCTAATGTTTTGATAGGTTAAGGAAAGTGAAGTAATTAGTTTTTTGTTATTTTATTTGTCTTTGTTGTAGTGGTTTGATTTGGGACTGCCTCTCTTTTTAGCCTCGAATTCTCTAACCATAATATGATCAGGCCAGAATTCAGACGAGCATATACGGTCAAAGAAATCATTAGGGACACTTATTTTAAAGGATGAAATATCCCTTTCGTAAGAGAATCTAAATTTTTCCACCTTTATGTCGGCTAGAGTTTTGGCTTGAATAAAAGCCATGACATCATCTGATGTGAGATCAGGGGCAAGCCTTGAAACAAATATTTGTTTCTTTGGTGGGATTCCTGTCACAGCCTTACGACCCACTGATATGATATTAGTTGGTACGTTTGAAACCGGTAATCTGGAAGACGCTGCTGCCTGGGGAACAATTTCCTGAGTTCCTAAATTTAACGATCTCACAGGTAATGAGATCGCACCGGATAAATCGGAGAGAGGCGTAATGGGCGTCACAGACTCCACAGTGACAATTTCGGGTGCCGAAACTTTTTGAGCCGCCGACCTCGTTACTACAGGTGTAGTTAACATAGGCAGAGGCAGTGTCACAGGAGTCACTGGTTGGTCAGCATTCTGAGGCGGGAGGGCAATAATAGGCGGCTGCTCTTTAGGAGCTGACTTTTTCGCTTCGGGGACTCATCCAATAGCTTAGGGCTATTGACAAACAATTCCAGCGCAGAGAACTGATCGGACAGATTTCGAAAACTACTGTTCAGCTCCCTGAATCCCGTCCTAATCTGCCGCATAAACGATACAAATTCGTTTTCGACTTCACGACATGCCTCGCAGCAGTAATGCAACCCATTACGCCTGGCTATGGCATCAGCTGTAGTGCCGCTAAGGCCAGCACATTTAGCATGAGCAATATTATTGCATATCCAACATGCAATACTTGCCTGAGCAGAAGTAATCTGCTTTTGGCAAGATTTTTTATAGCAGACAATGCCGCCTTCCATCGCAAGTAAAAACAAAAAGAGAGAATAGATTGGAGTGAGAGTCAGGCACACGCAACAACAAAGTTAAAAGAACAAGAATAGGGAGTGAGCGTTGCAGCGCACAACAACAAAAACTACAGTAAAATTAAAGTATGGGAGAGTAAATGAGAGTTAAGCGCTCTCACGGTGAAAGAGAAAAAGTAAATTAGGTCAGGAACAACAACAATAGTTCTAAAAATAGAAGTTGAAGCAGTAAACAAGTTCAAAGTACAAACCAAAATCAAAATTAAGCAAAACACAATTTGTTAGTTTTAATTAGGCATGCACACGCGAGTGAACGAATTCCTGATTATAGAAGTGTTAAAAGTGATTAGTGCTGTTATTTAATTCAATTAAACGCCGGGCGCAATAACGAAAGTTCAAGATGCGGGGAGCAAAGAAAAAACGCGTCCGTTCACTTGGATGTATACAGAAGATTTTTGCCGGTTCCCAGCTCCACGCGCTGCTAGACTTTTCAAGTACTGCCAACTGCAACATTCGGTCAATCTCTTCGTGCATCAGCTTCTCCCCTGTCGGAGATACTGGATAATATCTTTGCTTTACGGGTGATGCATCTCCTATTTCAATTTTATGTTCTAACAGTGCCGTCTTTCCCAGGCCTTGTTTAGAGAATGAGGGAAATAATGTCTTAACGGCCTCCAACTGTTGACGTTGCTCTGTATTTAACGATCCTTGATATGCTTCCTTTTTTTTTCTAATAGCTCCTTTATTTTCTGAGGCCGTGTAAAAGTGTCCCTAAATAAAATTTGAATTTGAATTCAACCGAATTAATTTAAAATCAAACTAAGATTCACCACACCCTGTGCTCGCAATCAATATTCGGCGAGTCTGGCAACCTTGCATCGACATTTTGCATGATCAGTGTTGGAAAGTGGGTTAGCGATATATCGATTGCCGAAGCCACCTATCGTGCTTGACTTCTCTCTTTTAAAAAAGTAAGTGGATCAGCGTGCAACCTAAATTGTGGAATTTAAATAAAGTAAGAATTCTAAGCAAAACTTAGTAAATGAGGGTGGAATCAATTCCTCCAATTAATACTGCTCTATGGCATTGCTTCTGAAATCGGGTCAGTAAGACCATTTAGTGTCTTATTGGCAGCTCATAACCTCGTTTCACTTTAGCAGTAAACCGCGTGAGGCTATTGGAGCACTAGCACTTGGGCGCTTTTTTTCTTGCGGCAGTGCATCCCTGCACACTCTAATTGTCGCACACATACACATGCTCATCGTGTTATATACACACACACCTCAAATTTGTATTACATACCCACAGTCACATATTCATCATACACACAATTTCATAGTTTGTATACAGTTTGCCAAGTAACTCTTTACACAGATGTACATATGAATGTAATGTACATATGTGTGGGGATTTCCTGACAGGTTGTATACCCACACACACACACACGTGATACACGCACACCTCCATAGTGTTATATACCTATACACTCATTTGATAATCACATACATTATCTGTATAACACATACACATCCTTTCGCATTTTGTATACCTTTAGTCAAACCACTCTTTACACAGATGTGCATGTAAATGTAATGTACATATGTGTAAGGAATTCCCTGGCAGACTGTATACTCATACACCCTCATTTTGTAAAACAATTGCTTAATAATTATTTAAGTAATTCCTAAAAGTTGTAAGTTTATTCTTTTTGATTCGTATTCATTCGTTAACGCATACAGACATATGCATTGTAACGTAATAAGTAAAAGTACAGATTTAATAAAGCAGGGATCGTGTGTTTGAGTATTTCTTTGTTCTAGTATTTTTCCTCAGCTATTTCGTCGGGGCCCTAATGGATTGCGGGTTAGTGAATACCTTAAACAAAGAACTATCGAACACAAAAAAGTGATCTATTGAAAGCAAGTCAATTAAGTACCGAATAATATTAAATTGAATTAAATAAAGATCGACAAAAGGAAATCAAGAAGAATAAAAACAATTAGAGAATTTTAATTAAGAAATATTAAGAGGTACTGCAGCACGAAACTGCATGCTTTAAATCTGTATATATGTAGATAACATTAAAGAAACTATAATGGAGTAAATTGTCTTTTTGGAGGCACAAGGAGAGGGTAGCATAACAGCAACATGGGTAATATCGGTATTCCGATACTTATATTACATGGTTGGGTGGGTGAAGAAGCAGAGCATCACAACTTTTCTTCCGCCACTCCCTGTTTCTTTTTCCGTTCCTTAACCTGTACACAAAACCTCGCCCATTTTCCGTGAGCTTAGCCGGCTATGTTGTAGATAGGGTGTGCGGGGTACGTTACTGGACTTCGGTCGTTACACAAATTGGCGCCCAACGTCGGGCCGAAAAAGGATCCACTCGGCTATACCCTACCTTTCAATATACCCTTTTCCTTCCCCTCCTTTGTTCCCTAGGAATCCAAATTATATCCATTTTTAGTAAGTTTCTTAGATTCAGCCGATAGTTATACGCACTCTGGAACTGCTGGTTATTCTGGTAAATATTGGAATCAGACTGATTGCGTATAGCTATCTGAGTTCGATAATCTTCGATTAAGAAGATTATTCATGGAGTTCGATGTCAGAATCTAGGGGTGGCACTATCGGATTGATTTTAATTGGCTCGATACCATTCCCTAGCTTCATCGATCAAACATCTCGACTCGTGATGGCTGAGAATGTTTTTGCTGGATGGTTCGGCACGACCCTCAGCATCCGATTAGAGCTTCACGCAGTATTTTTTTTGTAATTTCAGTAATCGGAACTATTTCTAATGAACGATCTTCACAATACTGCTGTAATGTTACCTAAACTTATGTAAGCCCTCTTATCTTGAATGAATATTATTATATATCGCATCTATTGAACACTCGAACTTTCGTTATTGTGTCGTATCATATCGTCCATCTGATTCATATTGTGTTTATGACTGGACATCGTGTATGTCTATTGTTTCTTTGGATATTATTCCCATTGTCGTCTAGCCCAACTATTCTTTGGTGGATCTGCTAGATCCGGTACCCAGTAGTCTTGTGACCGGTTGAATTTTCATGGCTACAAAGTGGAATACGGAGAGAGTAGGGCCATTGATGAGCATCGCGATGGACTGTACCATCTGCAATGGCACTAGTCAAAACCCAGAACTCATCGAGATCACTTGCAGACACCATTTCCACAGATCTTGTCTGTCTGGTTGGCTCGATAGTAACGAAACCTGTCCGATTTGTCGTCAGACTTGCTCCAAGACCATACTAACCGCTGCAAAAGAGCGCAGGGCGTCGTTGAACCCACCAAGCAAGCCAGTACCTTCTCATGCTCATGCTTATACGGGAGCAATCCCGAAAGGGCGTGCAAACACCCATTCCAAGGGGTGTGGCACGCTTCCTGCAAGTTCCTCCATTCCTCTGCCAACTCGTGGGAGTCCTCGGCGTGAGCCAAAAGCCCCTGAGCCTTCTGTAATTCCGGAGGATCCTATTAATAGGTTGATCTCGGCTTCCATGGACAGGTATAGGGACAGTATTTCGGCTATGATTTCGGAACAAATTTCCTCAGCGTTCCATAACGTAAACGTTGCCCAGTCTGCTCGAGAGACTTGAGATGATCTTCGCACCGAGGAAAATGGTGAGGCAGCACCATCGTTTCGTCGCTAGAGCAACGTTCGAGGCCTGATAGCTACGGTGGAAGGCAGCATGGACTTCACGTATCCCTCGGCCATTCGGAGTTTGATCGCCCAGATAGGATTTGTAACAATGACCCAATGAATTGTATGACCACACAGAGCCTAAACGGAAACTTTGCGTTGTTGTCCCAGTTTGCTCATCTTTTGTTTTCTGGCCCTGCCCTTTCGTTTTATTGGAGAGTGCATCGCACTGTTCGCGATCTGGACTGGAATGAACTGTGTAGTCGCCTGCAGGTGCGTTACCAGGACCAGAGGACGGATAGGAGCATCAAAGACGCGATCCGTCGTAGTAAGCAGGGTAGTAGCGAAAGCTTCGACAATTTCTTGGATGCCATTCTGACTATTGCTGATTCTCTCCGATAACCCATGTCGGATAGTGAAATCGCAGTCGAAGTTCGCTATAATTTGCGCTCCGAGTTGCAACAAGAGCGGTTACATGTTGAAACTTCGGATTTGGCCAGTTTGCGTAGAGAATGCCACAGACACGAAGAGTTCTTCCGAAACAGTCGACGCCAGTATCGCTCAGCCGTGAAACGAAGCTTCGTGAAGACAAAGGAAGCATCGGAAGCGGAATTATGCGCAGTTCGCTCATTCGACAATTCAAAATGCTGGAATTGCGAGGAGATAGGACTTCGTTATCACGATTGTCTCCAGCCAAGGCGCATCTTTTGCTATGGATGTGGTACTGTTGACGTCTGTAGGCCGAATTGCGATAGGTGCAAGGCCAAGTCGGAAAACTTGACGCCGGATGCTCGCAGACCTTCGAGAGGCGACATCCGACGCTAATCTCCGATTCTGTAGCTACCCTTCGACTACCCAGCCTTACAAATTCACCGGATATGTCCTTTACCCCTGATTTTACTACCCACAACATTTCAAACCGTATCACATTCGTCTGCGTGAATATTTGAAGCGTAGAGCCGAGATATTCAATGTCGACGCTATCGTTTCAAGGAGATCAAGATCTGCAACCCGTATGCGTGAATTTTGGCGACGCATACGGGGCCGGAAACGGAACACTCTCGTCTATCGTCCATCAAAGCGGTAGCAAACGTCCTTTCATTCAAGTTAACGTCTTCGTTTTCCAGCATCAATAAACGAAGTCCAGTTCAAATCTGAACTCGACTCGCTTCAGCTAGATTTGACTCAGGTCCAAAAATCACAGCTGGATGGCGTTATTAACATATTTCCATCATTTGAGTAGAAGTTCAGGGCTGACGACACTCATCCAGCATTCTATCGATACAGCAGACGCAAAGCAACAGGTTTTATCTGTTGTCCCCAGCTAAGAAGGGTTTCCTATGCACTGAGATCGACCGAATCTTGGCCATGGACGTGATCGAAGAGGCTCCTAGTTCACCATGATCTTCCCCCGTCACCTTGCATACAAAATCTGGCAAGGTGAGGTTTTGCTTAGATGCGCGGAAGCTGAACGCAGTGACTGTGAGGGATGCGTATCCCATTCCAATAATGGATGGGCTCCTTAGCAGGCTCCCTCCAGTACACTGCATCTCCAAGATAAATCTCAAGGATGCATTTTGGCAGATTTTTCTGGATCCAGTCTCCCGCGCGAAGACTGCCTTTACGGTACCAAACCGCCCATTGTACCAATTCAAGCGTATGCCGTTTGGACTGACCAACGATCCGCAAACAATGAGTCGCCTGATGGACATCCTGATTCCCTATCAACTAAAGTCGCTCGTCCTAGTATATTTTCTGCTTTCCTCCAAATTTAAGGAGCATCTTATACATCTGATGGAAGTTGCGACTCAGTTGCGTAAGGCTGGACTCACCATTAACGTCCACAAGAGTCAGTTTTGCCTCAGAAAGGTGGATTACCTCGGATTTAGGGTAGGTGAGGGTACGCTCCAGGTCAACCCGAGCAAGATTCGCGCGGTCGAGGAATTTCCTGTTCCAAAGACGCAGAAGCTGCTGCGCAGGTTTCTAGGGATGACTGGATGGTATCAAAGATTTATTCCAAATTACTCGCACGTCATTTTCGCCCTAACGGAGCTTCTGAGAGGCAAGGCATTCCAGTGCAATGACTGTGCTCAGGAGGCGTTCGAGAAGATCAAGGGTGGTTTGTGTTCTGCTTCCTTTCTAGTTCATCCCAACTATGAGAGACCGTTCGTTCTCCAATGCGATGCGTCTTTGCATGGCGTTGGAGACGTTTTGGCGCAGTGCGACGAGTCTGGCTGTGAACGATGTATCGCTTACTTGTCCAAGAAGTCGAACAAGGCTCAACGCAACTATACCGTGACCGAACTCGAGTGCCAGGCGGTAGTTCTGGCTATTAAAAAATTCCGAATGTACATCGAGGGTTCCGTTCACGATAGTGACAGACCATGCAAGCTTGCGTTGGCTGATGAACCAGCCGGATCTTAGCGGTAAGCTTGCCCGCTGGGCTATCAAGCTGCAGGGTTTCTCATTCGAGATTGAGCACCGCAAGGGAATTAAGAACGTGGTAGCGGATGCGCTCTCTCGTTCTTTCGAAGATGCTGAAATTGACTCGGAGGCGTTCCAGTCGAAGGAGTACAGACGGTTAAGGGAGAATGTCCTGTTAACCAAGATTCCAGATTTCCAGGTAGTGGATGACTACGACGTTTGGAAACTAGTAGTACCGGAATCTTTAAGGGAAGGAATGATAAGATCCGCAAACGACCACGGTATGGCCAAGTGCGTGGAGCAGATCCGCCGACAATTTTTCTGGCCAAGCATGGTAGTCCAAGTCAGGAACTACGTTCGCAATTGAGAGGTTTGTCGGACGACGAAATATACAACGGTGGCCTTTAAACCACCCATGGGGGTTCGAGTAGTCACTGACCGACCATTCCAGCGACTTTACTTAGATTTTATTGGGCCGTTTCCGAGGTCAAAGAAGGGAAACATTGGGATTTTAATAATCTTAGACCACTTCTCTAAGTTCATTTTCTTGAAAGCAATGACGAAGTTTTCGGCTAAGGGGTAATTGACATCCTTGAAGATGACATATTTACATGTTTCGGAGTGCCGGAAGTAGTCGTGAGCGATAATGGCATTCAATTTAAAAGCACGGAGTTTACGACCTTCCTGACCAAGTACGGAGTCCGCCACATCTGCACGGGTGCCTATGCCCCACAGTCGAACGCAGCGGAACGAGTGAATCGCTCAATCAATGCGCCGCTGAGAGCATATGTGCAGGGTGATCAGCGGGAGTGGGACGTAGTCCTAAGTAGCATCAATTCTTCGCTAAGAAAGTCCTTGCATCAGTCCATCGGCATGTCGCCATATTTGGTTGTCTTCGGCCAACAAATGCTGTCGCATGGTTCTGATTACCAGTTGCTGAGGAAGCTGAGCATGCTTGGCGATGCCGAAGCGAACGTAGAAAGACCGGATAGTCTGCAGTTCACTTGAAGGTCGATAAAAATCTTCTCAGGGCGTACGAGCAGAATCAACGCAGCTATAATTTGAGGGCCAAACCACGATCCTTTGATGTCGGCCAAGTAGTGATCAAGAGCAGCTTCGCACTGAGCAAAGCTTCTACCAATTTCAGTGCAAAGCTGGTGCCAGTCGGCACAAAGGTTCGCGTTAGAGAGAGGTTGGGGAACACCCTTTATCTGCTGGAGGATATGTCGGGAAAAGAATTGGGATACTTCCACGCCAAGGCCCAAGGACCACCACGCCAGGATAGGTGTCCATTCCCCTTATGCTTCGTCCATCTTTCCTAACGCTGATAAGTTTAGTGCTCTACACGACCCTTTGGTTTCTTTTTCAACTTCAATTGCACCCTAAAAGTTGGAGGTGTGAGGCCGTGTAAAAATGTCCCTGAATAAAATTTGATTTTGAATTTAACCGAATGAATTTAAATTCAAACTAAAATTCACCACACCCAGCTCTCGCAATCGATATTCGGCGAGTCTGGCAACCTTGCATCGACCTTTCGCATGATCAGTGTTGGAAAGTGGCTCAGCGATATATCGATTGCCAAAGCCACCTATCGTGCTTGACTTCTCTTTTCTGAAAAAGTAAGTGGATGGATGGAGTAAGGAAGCGTGCAACCAAAATTGTGGAATTTAAATAAAGTAAGAAATCTAAGCAAAACTTAGTTAATGAGGGTGGAATCAATTCCCCTAATTAATACTGCGCTATTGCTGCACTATTTTGGCATTGTTTGTAAAATTGGGTGAGTAAGAGCATTCAGTGTCTTATTGGCAGCTCATAACCTCGTTTCACTTTAGCAGTAAACCGCGTGTGGCCATAGGAGTCCTAGCACTTGCGCGCTTTTTTATACCATTCGACCATTGAAATGGTCAAAAATGGTATACTAAGTTTGTGCAAATGTATGTAACAGGCAGAAGGAGGCGTGGCAGACCCCACAAAGTGTATATATTCTGACTCAGGATCACTAGCTGAGTCGATTGAGCCATACCCGTCTGTCTGTTCATCTGTCCGTCTGTCCGTTTGAACGTCTAGATCTCAGCTATTACAAAAGCTAGAGACACCAAATTTCACATGAAGGTTCCTGTATACCTTAGGTAGATCAATTTTATTTTAAATCTTTGATGACACGCCCACCGCCCACGCATTTTTGAATATTAAGGAAAGTATTTAGGTTTCAGATTTCTGCATATAAATGTAGGAATTGGATCTGAGCAAACACTAGTTCGTGAGACTTGGAGTGGACAGCCCTATTAAAAGCCAGCAACTAATTCACAATGAAACAACGGTTAACCAACTATCGAGTCGTTAAGAATTATCGATAAAGTCGACACTTTATGCCAGAATCTCGGTTCGTGAACATGTATTTAAAATATACGCACCATTCGTTTAAAAATTGTTAATTATAAGACAAGTGAATAGATTACAATAAAACTATTTATTCGTACACTAAAAACTGAACCTACAAATTTTGGGGGCTCGTCCGGAATATAAGCTTATCAAAAACTTAACATTGAAACTGTGTGTGTGTAAAAATAATGTGCGTGTGTTGAGCTTAACAAAACTGAATTGAGACGCCGAAAGAGGCACAATTCTAGAGAAACAAACTTGTGTGACTAAAATTCAATAACATTAATAACTTTTGTTGTGAAATTGGCTGATGAAAGTGGTAAAGCTGTTACGAAAATCAAACGGCGAGATTTGGCAAAAGACGAGAACAAAAAGTCAATTACGACGGGATTAATCTGTGAAGTCGGCACGGCAACTTTGGTGAGCAGGCAGCTAGGCAGGATTTGCAACGCGGCGCTGTGAGACACGGATAATGTTTGGAGCGTGGGACAGTTTCATAGACGAGTCGTCAATAATAACGCAGAATCTGGAGGACCGTGGTTAAGCAGTGTAAGCAACGCAGAATCTGGAAGACCGTGGTAATGCGGGAACAGTGAGCAGAAGCAGAGTCTGGAGCATTGTGGATAATCAGAGTCAACGTTTGAGAGGTCGAGGAAGGGCACTTGGCGCCAGATTGTGGCAAAAATCAAACGGACAGCAGCGTCCGGAAATTTTTTGCTGGTATTGGTGAGCGGCGGATTTGGTTTGCGTATAAGAAGCTGTGTAAGACAAATAGACAAGAACATCATTTTGGCAGTTAAAATTAAAAATTGTTCAGCTTGGGAATATTTAACATAGTGTTAAGTTTAAGAGTCACTGTAATAACAGCGAGTGTGGACAGTTGTTAAAAGTTTGAAATTGACTTATGTTAATTAAGTTTAATTAAGCTGAATCAAAACAAATTTGATATTTCTGATTTATGATTAATAAGTTTTAATACAGATAATTTAAATGTCAGTAATATGGAGCGAAACGAGATCTTGGCATTGAGAGTTGCGGAGTTGCGTGATAAGTTGGTGGCCTTAAAAATTAATTCATCTGGCTTAAAGACAGACTTGCAGAATAAGTTACTGGATTATTATGGTTTGCAATTGACCGAAGACTCAGTGGATGTAGAAAAGCATGAGCATCAGGGTCAGGATGATGAATCGTTTGCTAGTGTAGAAGGAAACAACCCGGTACATACTAATCGAAATAGAGGAGAAAGTGTAAGTGAATCTAGGATTAACACTGAAGGCATAGGCGAAACATCCCAGAATAGTCCAAATAGATCGTGGTTTTCACTAAAGGACGTAGAAGGTAGTGTGTCACAGTTTTCCGGTTCAAATAACCTTGATGTTATGCAGTGGATAGAGGAGCTTGAGGAATGTGCACTTACTGTCGAATGGAGTCCGTTGCAGTTGTTTATCTATGCAAAGCAGTTGCTTAGTGGGGCAGCGAAGTCATTCATACGCAATCAGCGTGATATTCGCGATTGGAATATTTTGAAAAGGTCGCTAGTTGAAGAATTCGGGGTCAAAGTTTCATCTGCTGAAATTCATCGTAGATTGGGCAGACGCAAGTCAGAAAAAGAATGAAACATTAAAAGAGTATTTGTATGCACTGATGGAGATAGCAAAGTCAATAGACTTGGAGGATGGGAGTTTAATTAAATATTTTGTAAATGGATTACCAGATTCTAGGACGAATAAGGCATTACTTTTTCAGGCAAAGAATATGAGACTATTAAAGGTTCAAATTGTGGCGTATGAGAAGATGCGAGGTTCGTCTAAGCTGTTTAATAAGTATGGATCGTCAGGAGTAAAAGCTTTAGACAAATGAAGAGAGCTCAGGAACTTATGTAAGAAAATGTTTCAAGTGTGGTGAACAGAACCATATAAAGAAAGATTGTCCAATGATTAGCAAGGAGCTCAAGTGCTTTAAATGCAATCAGCCTGGGCATAGAGCTGCTCAGTTTAAAGTTGTTGTTCCTGAAAAGGGAGAGAAGGCGGTTAATCTTGTTCAAGAAGAAGTTCGTGCAAAGTCTGGAAGCATGTTTACTAAGTCAGGACTTGAATTAAAGAGTGTGACATGTGATCAGTTGGGTTTTCAAGGTCTTGTAGATACACGTGCAGATTTGTGTTTGGTTCGTAGAAATGTGTTTCTTAAGCTTCGTAATGCAAAGTTGACAGGTGCAGAGAAATGTTTGACAGGTATAGGACAGGAAAGTCAAATTGTGACTTTGGGCAGCTTTGTAGCTTGTATACACATTGATGGAATAAAAGTACAAGTAGAATTCCATGTAGATGACGATGAGGATATACCTTTTGACTCAATTTTGGGCAGAATTATTTTTGACAGCGTAGATATGAATGTTACTAAGTTTGGTACCAAATTGGTTAGCAAAAAAGTCGACGAAGACAAAGGTATGCAAAATATAGGAGAAGTAGATGGACTGTGAACAGATTTATTTAAAGAGTTGGCAGTCTTTTGTATTAATTTTCAACAACAAAATATGGCTGATGAAATTGTTTTAACCCATTTATCTCAAGAGCAGGCTAGTAAAGTCAAAGCTATGGTTAATAATTATCAACCTAGACGCAATGTAGAGAGCACTGTTCGAATGAAACTTCTGTTAACGGGCGAGTTACCGGTATATCAACATCCAAGGCGTTTAGCTTATTGTGAGCAGAAGGTGGTTGATGATCAAGTTAATGAGTGGCTTGAGGAAAAAAACATCATAAAGCCGAGTACCTCAGAATATGCTTCACCAGTTGTCCTAGTGGCAAAAAAGAATGGAAAGAAACATCTCTGTTGTGATTGTAGAAAGCAGAATGAAAAAATAGTGAGGGACAATTTTCCTATGGTACAAATGGATAGTGTGATTGAAAATCTGCAGGGATTTAAGGTTTTTACTACATTAGATTTGACCAATGGATACTTTCATGTACCAGTTGAGAAGGAGTCGCAAAAGTATACATCTTTTGTTACACAGAAAGGACAACTTGAGTTTTTATATGTACCTTTTGGAATTAAAAACTCCCCAGCAGTGTTTACTCGTTTTATTCAAACTGTAATGCGAGATTTAATTAAGAGTGGTGATGCTGTTGTGTATATGGACGATGTTGTAATTGCAAGTAATGATGTTGAGGACGGCTTAGACAAACTAGAAAGAGTTTTGAAAGTTGCGGGGTAAAAATGGGTTACGAATAAATTGGAGCAAGTGTCAGATTGTGCAGAGTAAGGTTAAGTTTCTGGGATATGTGATTGAGAATGGTACTATAAGACCCAGTGATGAGAAAACGCAAGCAGGAGCTAATTTTCCTCTACCAGACGATAAGAAAGCAGTACAGCGATTTCTGGGCTTGACATCGAATTTCAGAAAGTTTGTTGATGGATATGCATTAATTGCAAAATCATTGACAGATATGCTTCGGAAATATTGTCAGTTTCAGTTTAAAGAATTGCAGCAAATTGCATTTGAGCACTTAAAAGCAGCGTTGGTTAGTAAGCCCGTTTTGCAGTTGTATGATCATGGTGCGACTACAGAAATTCACACAGATGCATCTAAGTTTGGGTTTGGAGCGGTAATGCTTCAGAGGAATTAGTATGATAATTTGTTTCCCCCAGTTATGTACATGAGCCGTAAAACAAAACCTTGTGAGGAGCAATACCACTCATATGAGCTGGAAGTATTAGCAGTTATAGGAGCGTTGACTAAATGGGGTGTTTATGTTTTGGGAACGAAGTTCAAGACAATTACAGATTGTAATGCGTTTGCCATGACAATAAAAAAGAAAGAAGTGCCATTAAGAGTAGCAAGGTGGGCGATGTACTTGCAGGATTTTGACTATGAGATCGAACATAGATCTGGTGTGAAAATGAGGCACGTTGATGCGCTGAGCAGAGTATTTTACTATGTGTTGACTGAGAGTGTGGTTCACAGGTTAAAAGAAGCACAATTGACGGATGATTGGATTAAAGTGGTTAAGAATCTAGTTGAAAGTAAAGTATATGAGGGTTTTTATGTTTTCAACCAAGTGTTGTTTAAGGACCCCAACAGGGAATTACTTGTGGTTCCATCAGGTATGGAAGTAGAAATAATTCAAATCGCACATAAACAAGGTAATTTTTCGGCAAAGAGAACTCCGAATTTATTAGAAAAGTCTTATTATATTCCTAAGATTAAGGAGAAAGTAGCTAGAGTTGTTGGTAGTTGCGTTGAGTGTATTTTGGTAAATGCAAAAAACATGACCTCATGTGGAAGGATTTCTTAATCCGATTGATAAGGGAGATACACCATTGGGCACCTATCATATCGATCATGTGGGTCCAATGGAGATCACGCAAAAGCGATACAATCACTTTCTGGTTATCATAGATGCATTTTCTAAGTACGTTTGGTTATATCCAACTCGAAGTACTGGAGTTGAAGAGGTCATCAATTGTTTGGAAAACCAGACAGTAAATTTCGGAAATCCATGTAGAATTGTGACGAACAGGGGAATAGCTTTTACAGCAAATGCTTTTAAAGCATATTGCGAAAAACAAAACATACAACATTTGTTGATAACTACAGGTGTTCCACGTGGAAACGGACAGGTAGAGGGGATGCATAGGATTGTTGTGCCCATGTTGTCCAAATTGAGTATGCAGAGCCCTGGTTCATGGTATAAGGTCGCGCACAACAGCTGATTAACAATACTGAACCACGTAGTACGAAAATCACATCATTCAAGCTATTGACAGGTATTGATATGCGTTACTCTGAGGATCCTGAGATGAAACAGTTAGTGCAGAAGTCATTATTTGAAGAATTAGATAAAGAGCGTCAGGAACTACGAACACTGGCTAGGAATAATATCACAGAGTTGCAAAATATAAATCAAAAGCATTTAATCAAAAACGTAAAGTGAAAAAATCTATAAAGTGAGCGATCTGGTAGCTTTTAAGCGTACACAATACGGGGTAGGATTGAAGTTAAAAGGAAAATATCTTGGACCCTATAAGTTAGTGAAAGTCCACAATCACGGCAGGTATGATGTTGACAAGATAGGCGAGGGAGATGGCCCATTCAAAACTTCAACTGTGGCAGAATATATGAAGATATTCGGGACGAATATACCGTCAGGAGGGCCGAATGTAGAAATTGGATCTGAGCAAACACTAGTTCGTGAGACTCAGAGTGGTCAGCCCTATTAAAAGCCAGCAACTAATTCACAATGAAACAACGGTTAACCAACTATCGAGTCGTTAAGAATTATCGATAAAGTCGACACTTTATGCCAGAATCTCGGTGCGTGAACATGTATTTAAAATAAACACACCATTCGTTTTAAAATTGTTAATTATAAGACTAGTGAATATATTACAATAAAACTATTTGTTCGTACACTAAAAACTGAACCTATATAGAGATGCTGATTATATGCACCCAATGCCAAAATTACAATCCGATCGGACAATAAATACAGAAGTTATTAAAGAAAACGTTTTTCATAGTTCCGTTGCCCGCGCCATTGCAGCATATCATTATGGATCGTTTTAGCCTTTATGTGTGTGTCTGTATGTGTGTGTGAGAGCGAGTTAGTACTAGTTAGTGCAACTACGAAGTTGGTTGAATGATATCCTACAGTCGGCCGCGCTCGACTGTAGCTTTCCTCACTTGTTTTTCTTGTGGCAGTGAATCCCTGCGAGATTGAAATTTCTGGTTTTGTGCACAATTGTGTAGGTAAGTCAGGTAAAGGCGAAGCTTTCGTCGGAATTTTTGAGCTAGCCGGTAAATCTGATAATGGAGATTTTATTTTTATTTCGGGGCCATTCGTGTCTGACTCGCGAATGGACCCTTCGCTCGGTTTTCCGCCTTTTTACCAAGACACCCTAGACATTGTGGCTTATAAATATTTTTTGCTCCACAACCGTAGCAAACAATTTTTCTTTCTTTCATACACATATCCCACCCATATCCTTCTTCCTCGCAGTTCCAACACCGATACACTCGTATCGGCGCCTGTACTCCCGCTATTTCGCTCAAGTTGGGGTCTGCGTCTTCATCGGGAATCTCCTCGTCTAACGCTGCCACATTCTTTTTTGAGAAAGTTGAATTAGGTACGGACCTTGGAATTTTACAAACTGCACCTTCACTTAAAAGGTTCTCTCGCATTTGGATTAGTTTGCAAATATGCGCAATTGATTTTACTTGGACGTAGAGCAGTTCAGGCCGTATGTCGGGAAGCAGATTCGTAGTGAGCATTTCAATAAGCTGCAGTTCGGAAATGGGGTTGGAGATTCGAGAGGATAAAGTCATAATTTCTTTATAAAATGATCCCCCTATCTTCTGTTTCCTTGCCCTTATCTTCACTAATATATTTATGCCTGTTCTATAGTCTGTGTATTGCAGCTCCAAAATCGCCCCAATTTATAACTGGGTTTTCCTTTCTATACCTCCAGTATCATTCCCTTGCTTTTCCTACTAGTAAAATGTGGAGGTTTCTACAAACTGCCTTTATATCCTGGCTTAGACAGTCCTTTGTTAAGGTTTTCACTCGATAAAGGAATTCCTCCACCGTAACTCCTTTGGCAGACCCGGCAAACTTTAAATTCCAACTATGAATAAGCTGGGTGACCTTTTCGGGATTTATTCCTGTTCTATATCTAGGACTGCTAGAATGCCGACTGTTGTCGTGGCTGGGTAGTCCTTGTTGGCTGGTTTCTGGCGATACTTGCCGAAAGCTGAGGCCAGCTAACTGTCTTGCCACGATATTTTCGATATGTTCCCCTAACAGTTTATAATCGATGACCTGGGACGATTCTCGGTTTGACCTATTATTGGATCCTTCCCGACTCCTCGGTGCCCTCCTGTCTAAGTTAGTTGCACCCCGTCCTTATCTCCTTATAGTCTTACGTGCGGTTACCTGCTGGGTTTCGTTGTTTTGAGCTTCGGTTTGAGCCGCTTTCTTATATCTTGTATTCATTCTTTAAATTGCCGCACCCAGTCCGCTATACAGCTGTCATGAAAGCTGTGTAGACACAAGGTGACGATTCCCCAGAATCGTGTTCCCACAATGGCTTGACACAAATCTGACAATTCTCGTTGTTTGTCGCTTCCCTATGTATATTTTCCGTGCTTCGTATAGATGCCATGCTTCGTTTGTTCCTATCGGTCCTTTTATTATGTTTATTCCTTCCTAGTTTTATTTATTCGTTTAATATTGAGAGGTATTTTATTTATTTTCATAAATTGCTTTCCTTATGTTGATTCGAGGGTAACGTAGGTTTTAAATAACTTCCGAAGTAGTTTAGTGCAAATGGAAGGAAGAAAAAAAAGAACAAGTAAGAACGGCTACAGTCAAGTGTTGACTGAGAGATTTCATCAACACATATCATTTTCAGTTAGACGCCAAGCAGTCCAAGAAGTTGGAAAAAAACGCTGCTTGGAAAAAACACTGCGGAATACTCTAGCTTTATTATTGCGCTTGCTATACGGTTTATCGATTTGCGGGGGGTCCCAAATTTTAATAAAAATTTTAAAGCGTATGATTCACATAAGTATTGTCACCAAATTTGGTGACTCTAGCTTTCTTAGTTTCTAAGATATAGGCGCTTGCAATACGGTTTTTCGATTTGGGGGGGCGGAAGTAGGCGTGTCCCAAATTTTAATAAAACTTTTACAGCGTATGATTCACATAAGTGTTGTTTCAAAATTTGGTGGCTCTAGCTTTTTTAGTTTCTGAGATATAGGCGTTAATACAGACGGACAGACAGACATGGCTTAATCGACTCGGCTAGTGATCCTGAGCAAGAATATATATACTTTATGAGGTCACATATGCCTCCTTCTACCTGTTACGCACATTTCGACAAACACAAAAGACCATGTATTTTTTTTTTTTTCAAAATTACAATCTGATCAAACAAACACAGAAGATATTCATCCAAACATTTTCCATAGTTACACTGCTTGCGCCTTTGCAACATATCGTGACGTCATCGTCACGATGCTTTGTTTCAGCCGTAGCGTGTGTACAGTTGATTGCTATGTTTTTACATGTAGATGGCGCTATTCAAAGATAGATCTAATTTAAACTTTTGTTTGGTGGCGGATGAACTTGTGGAGTTTTTTGATGGAATTAAATGTGTGATAATTTATTTCGAAACATGGCGAATGGTATCTTACTGCCGGGCGCGCTCGACTGTAGCTTTCTTTACTTGCTTTGATCTCGGCAGTGTAGACGATTTTTTGCAATCGATGATCAAAGTTGGCCAAATGTCATAAAACCACCGACACAGAAATCCTCTCGGTATCAAAGCTCTTCCACTTGCCAACGAGTGAAGTCAGCATGCGACTGGCATTTACCACAAGGCATTCACTGTTGCTGGGACGACTATTTAATAACCGAAAAAACATGGCAGCTGGCGTTTTGCATAGTGTTGTAGAAATAACTGTTTAAATTCCACCCATGTGACGCTTGCATAGCACACTTTAAAAAGCCATTGGGATATACTTCCTTCCAACGATTTAGTAAGTGCCAATATTAAAGCTATACCTTCCAATGATTTTCCATTCAAAATAATATCAACTGTAACACACACCATTGAGTAGCGTCAGCGCCTGGAAGTCGGCTTTAAATTTTGGCAATGTGATAACGCCATTTTGTACAAAATATGAACAAAATGTAATTTTTCGGGAAAATTGATTGATTTTTACAAAGTTATTGCAAAAAAAAAAGGTTTTCTAAAAGTGATAAGGGGGACCCTTACCTAAAATTAAAAAATGTTGAAATTTTTAAATGGTCTAAATTGGAAAATTGTGAATGCTGGATTAATAAAAGTAACGAAACATAAACAAAAAGTAATTTCAGGAAAATAGGTTGATTTTTAACGAAGCTATGACAAATTAAAGTTTCCATAAAAGTGATTGTAATTTTAAAATGGTTTAAACTGAATAATTTTAAAATAAGAATTAATAAGAGTGACAAATGTAGCGCAAATCGTAAAAATTCAAAATTTTAAAATAAATCTCGTGCGAAAAGGCGCTAACTAATCAAAAAAAATAAATAAATAAATAAATAAAAAAAAAACCGCCGGAGTGATGCTTCCGGCAACAAATATCGTACAACTTTCCTTCATTTTATACCATTCGACCATTGAAAATGGTCAAAAATGGTATACTAAGTTTGTGCAAATGTATGCAACAGGCAGAAGGAGGCGTGGCAGACCCCACAAAGTGTATATATTCTGACTCAGGATCTGTCTGTCTATAATATATAATATAATAATATATTGCAATTATTAATGTTCATACCAAAGCAGAAAGCTGTAACTTTAATACTTCTCCTGATAATCGAAAATTATCGATTTGCGTGGGCGGTGGGCGTGGCATCAAAGATTGAAAATAAAGTCGATCTACCTATAGTATACAGGAACCTTCATGTGAAATATGGTGTCTCTAGCTTTTGTAATAGCTGAGATCTAGACGTTCAAACGGACAGACGGACAGACATACGGACATGGCTCAACCGACTCAGCTAGTGATTCTGAGTCAGAATATATACACTTTGTGGGGTCTGCCACGCCTCCTTTTGCCTGTTACATACATTTGCACAAACTTAGTATACCATATTTGACCATTTTTAATGGTCGAATGGTATAATGAGTCAGAAAGCTCTTCGGGCCCAGCGCCAACTTGAGCAAGACCAATGCCTCTCTTTGCAACGAAACAACGCGTACTTAGTCGTACGGTCAATCACCCCCGACCAAATCAAAAACCACGATTTACCAACAACAAGCGAGAGAGCGCGGTCTTGCTCTCCATCAACCTTTAAAGGGACCGTTGAAATGCCTGAACAAGAGCAAGCTAAATATCTTTGTTTATCAACTGGCTCTGTTACACCTGCTGTGACAAAAACAACAACTCCACCGGTACACGCCCGATCAACGACGACTGCAAGTTCTGCTGAGCAAACACCAAAAAGAAATTCACTGTGTGCTGCACCCTCAGCAAAAAAAAGTTCCTCGACCATAAAGACTGGTATAGATCGATACGTACAAATAAACCGAAAACTAAGCCCGCAAAATTCTTCAATGGGTAATAAATCAAAAATAAATTGTGACATAACAAGACAGAAAACTAACATGCCCAACAATGATAACCGATTTGCCATTTTGACCGATGATTTAGACGATCTGCCAAATTCTAACAAGGACATTAAGAAGACCCCTAAGCCGCCTCCAATCTACATCAGAGAATAAAGTTCCAGCGCCTTCGTAAACAAAATAATGGACCTTATTGGGAAAGACAGCTTCCACATAATTCCCCTGACCAAGGGCAACATTCATGAAATAAAAGTGCAAGTCAAAACGAAAGTAAACTTCAGAGCGCTTACCAAATACCTCAACTATGCCAAGAAAAACTTTTATACGTACCAGCTAAAAAGCAGCAAGGGACTACAAATAGTTATTAAAGGCTCTAATAGAACAAGGTTTTAAGTCGAAATCAGTTATCACCATATTTAACAAAGATAAAAAGCCACAACTTCTTTTCAAGGTCGAACTTGAACCAGACTCTTGGGCATTGAAGAAAAACGAGAGTCACCCCATTTATAAGCTGCAATATCTCTTACACCGTAGAATCTCTCTTGAAGAGCCGCATAAGCGCAAAGGACCCGTACAGTGTGCAAATTGCCAAGAATATGGTCATACAAAAACTTATTGTACCCTTCGCACTGTATGTTTAGCTTGTGGTGAGCTTCACAGCTCTGTTAACTGCCCATCAAACAAAGCTGACCCCGGCATGAAAAAGTGTAGTAACTGCGGAGGTAACCACACAGCAAACTACAGAGGTTGCCGTGTATATAAGGATCTAAAAAATCGGCTACACCAAAAAGTGACTATGATGCGTGGGCAAAGCACGCCGAGCACAATTATACCCTCAAAACATACACCTGATGTTCACTTAAACAGTCACACCAACAGGAACGTAACATTTGCAAGACAGACATGGCTTAATCGACTCGGCTAGTGAACCTGAGCAAGAATATATATACTTTATGGGGTCGCAGATGCCTCCTACTGCCTGTTACGCACATATTTATTTTTTTTAAATCCATGGTCTAAAAAGCAATATTAATTACCGTACAAGTATCAATAAGAGGATACCTATCTCATATGAGCGGCTAGGGATGGCGTGGTCAGATCGTTCAGACACTTAAATATATTTTTATGTGCATCCACTTATGTGTACGAAATTTTAAGAGCCTAGCTTTAAGACTATAATTTTCGTCGAAAAATCGGCTTGCTAGCCCAATGTTCAAAGTTATGGCGAAACAAAGTTATCGTAAAAGTGATAAGGGAGGACCCTTACCTTAAAAAAAATGATGAACATTTTTAATGGTTCAAATTGAAAAATTTTTAAATGCAAGATTAATAAGACTGACAAAATATAAAAAAATGTAATTTTGGGAAAATCGATTGTTTTTTAACAATGCACATTGGGCCAGCAAACCAATTTTTCGACGAAAATTGAAATTTTTGTAGAAAGTAAACCTATTTTAATTATAAAATTAGTATATACTTTGACTAAAATGAGTCAGAAGATTTTAATTGTTTTGATGCATCTCTAAAATATAAGCTGCCTTTCAAAGTAATTTACTTGTGAGCGTGACAAAATTTTTGTGGTTTAAGCAATTTACATTAAAATTATGGAAATGAAAAAGCAAGGTATGTAGAATATTCGTATTAAAAAAGAAATTTTTAAATGGTCTAAATTTATTAAACAAAATGTAATTTTTTCGAAAAATCAATTGACTTTTAAAAATGTTGTGGGAAAACAAAGTTTTTGTAAACGTGATAAGGAGGCACTCTTACCTTAAAATCCAAAAATGTTGAAGTTTTTAAACGGTTTAATCTGAATATTTTAGAATTCAGGATTGATATGAGTGACATAAAATATAAACAAAAAGTTAATTTTTGGGAAAATCGATTGATTTTTATTAAAGTTATGGCGATACAAAGTTTTTGTATACGTAATAAGGGGGATCTCTTACCTAAAAATGAAAAATGTTAAAGTTTTAAATGGTCTAATCTGAATATTTTAAAATGCAGGATTGATATGAGTGGCATAATATGAGTGGCATATATGAGTGATATAAACAAAATGTCATTTTTCGGGAAAATCAATTGAAGTTTAACAAAGTTTAACAAAGCGAATCAAATTTTTTGTAAAAGTGATTAGGGGGCACATATGCCTAGACCTAAACATCAAAAAAGTTGAAATTTTTAAATGATCTGCATTGAAGAATTTGAAATGCATGATTAACAAGAGTGACAAACCATCAACAAAATGTCATTTCGGAAAAATCGGTTGATTTTTAACAAAGTTATGGCAAAAAAAAGTTTTCGTTAAAGTGATAAGGAGGGACCCTTACCTAAACAGCACAAATTTTTAAATTAAAATGGTGTAAATTGAATAATTTTAAATGCAGGATTCATATGAGAAACAAAACATAAACAAAATGTCATAATTTTGGGAAAATCCATTGATTGATTGACCATAAATTTAAAAGAAATACATTATATATTGTGTTTGTCGAAATGTGCATAACAGCCAGAAGGAGGCATATGCGACCCCATAAAGTATATATATTAATTATTAATTAGGATCACATAATAGCCATGTCCGTCAATCTGTCAGTCCGTGTGTTAATCTAGCTCTCAGATATTATAACAGCTAGGACTACCAAATTTGGCGACAATATGTGTTATTATTGCGCGCTGATCAAGTTTACTTTGCATTTTGCCCACGCCCCCGTAAATCGAAAAAAATTGATTACAAGCTCAATTTTAATGGCATATTGTTTTCAGTTTATTTGATAACTGTAGCTAGCCAGATTATCTCTAAAAATTTGGTAACAATCAGATAAAAAACACAGAATTTATTCAAGTCAACGTTTTTATGGCTGTAAGAAGCACTGCCGGCAGCGATGCCTGCAGCATTCTGGCGAATATTGCGTACGTGTACAGTAATCTAATGGGTTAAGTGGTGGACTGCAAAATGAACAGTACTATTAGGCGTTCACGGGTTCGCACCAAAGCTACGGCTCCAGAGTCGCGGGCAGCGTTCTCGGCTGGCGAAGGGTGAGGGGCGACCCCGCATAGCAGTTGGTTAAGCGGCCGAAATATGAGCCATGCTAACTCGGCGGTCGCTTATCCAACGTGCGGCGGTTCCGCGGCACCACAACAACAAGCGTCGTTTGCAGATGCAGCAGTTTGTCGGCCGCGTGATCGCGACCAACAACTAGAAGTGTCGTTTGCGGGCGTAGCAGTCAGCGCGATTGCAACTAAGTGTCGTCTGCAGACGCATCACATTGTAGCCGGCGGGTCGTTGAATACATTGTCGTGTTGATGGATGAGGGGCGGGGGACGAAGTCAGCGTTTTGGATTGGGCATTGCGAGAGTTGAGTGACCGTCAAGTAGCGTAAGCGGAGCGAGCGCGTGTGAGACAGGCCGGTGGGAGGGGGTGAACGAAGAGTGCAAGAAGAGAGTTCCTAACTCCTCCCCCCTCAAGATCTGCGTCCCGCAGATTATTGAGCTTTGGGTGCCCTGCCAGCATCTTGTGCCTCCAGGTCCAATGTGCCCTCTCTTACGATCGGGAGACGGCACATTGGACCTGGTCGATGTTAACTTCCTCCATACGGTATACAGGGCCACACCGACAACCAGGGCGAACAATGCTTCCACTAGAAAAGAGAAGGAAACCCTCTCGGACATACCGGAGAGTCTTTTTAAGTTCTCCATGTTAAAATCGTTGACGTAGTGCAGCGAAGGCCCGTATGCCGTGGCAGTTACCGATGTGAGCATTGCCGGCATGACTGTAAAGTGTGTCGACGAGTAGCTCGTGTAAGTTCTTCCAGCCACACTGATTGTCTCGTTTCTGAACTGGATTATGTAAGTTCCATCCAGGTTAAAGGTCTCGGATCCGGTTTCCATCGTCCCGTTGTAGTTGGACAGGAACATTGTCCCGTCTTCGACCAGTTCTATGCGCGGCTCATTGTTCCTGAGGAGCTCGCATTTAGCCTGACCGCCCTTCAACAGTTTGGGGATGCACCCGTTCTCGTCCAGCTTTAGGAGACTTTTTTCCGGGCAAACGGTGGTGTTTCCTATGGAGAGGCAGTCATCTTCTATGGCGTAGGTTTCCTCGGTGGTTACGGCGACCTTGTCATGTTTGACCATGACCTGTTTCCCTCCATGGGTTGCCGGAAGGAGGAAAAGTAATCGGTAATCCTTAGGGGCGACTTTGGGCATAGCTAAGATGTATAGCAGCGCCGTTCCATTCGTTAGCACAGACGGGCGGGAAAATTCCAAGGCTTCCACTGCATTCTGGTATGGCAAGTCTTTGACTTCGGTCAAAATTGCTTGTACCTCCCTCGCTCAATTGTTTCAGGGACTCATACGAGGTGTCGAACAAACCAGCGTTTATCCTTACTTGCTGGTCGGCCGCTTTGACGACTATTTCCTGCGCACGAAGTATGGGGTCCCAATCCGATGCGTCCGGTGAACCCGCAATCCACTTCCATGCGGAACCAATCCAGTCCAGCGAACGACGTCCGCGCTGCGTGCCCATCAGTCTCGACAGGCCCTCCCGTGACTCCTCTAGGTAGTGCGTTACCAGCGCTTCAATCCTGGGATCCGCTAATAACGCTGCCTCGCGTTGAACCTCCTGAACCAGCGACTCGAGCCTTCCCAAGTCAATTACGTGCGCCAGTTTAAATTGGCCGTTGACTCCCCAAACCGTGCCCTCTTGCAGTGGGACAAGCGGAGCCTCATATTTAAAAATGTCCGCAGCTCCCACCATTTGGGCCACGACGATGCTTGCAATTAAAAAATGTAGCTTACAGTATTAACTTAACTTGCTTAAGGGGTAGGTAGTTGAATCCATAATGTTTGAAAATGGGTATTTGTGTCCTCATTCGGTATTTTGTTTAAAAGTGTCATGTGTTTAAAAAAAGGGTACAAAGTGTGTGAGTTTAAAAGGAAGCTTGTGAAACACACATGTAACATTCAATGCCTTTTTCAATTACTCAGATCCGACTTATGGGAAATTTTCCCTGTCTTGGTTTTGATCGTCACATTCCTATCTTCAACAACGTCTTCGGCTCTGAAACGTGGCTTCTCTTTGGTCTTGATCTCTTTGTTGGCGACAAATATTTTGTCTCCCTGATCATAAGACACGGGTTCAGATCTGGTTTTGTTATGGGCCGCGTTTGCGATTCTCTGCCTATGTTCTATCAAGCCTCTAACATCCTCCAGGACCTTTGTTCTGAAGTTAGTCAGACCCTAATAGTTGATTCTTGCCGAGCGGTCGAAGAACAGATTCGGCGGCTTTTTGCCAGTCACCGAGTGAACAGAGTGGTTGTATCTATCCACTGCTATGGCGACCGATTCATTGAATTTGAAGTCAGGGTGCTCGCTTTTCAAACACCGGTATATCTCGAGAAAGGTGGAATGAAACCTCTCGATTTGACCATTGACTTCACTTTTTTGGGTCGGGGTGTTGTAGAGCGCAATCCCTAGCGTACGCAAATAATTCAGTACTGTCGGGCACAGAAGGCCTCTCTCATTGTCTGAGACCAATACTTTTGGAGCAGTGAAATAGTGAAGCACCTCTACTAGTTTTTCCCGTAGGTGAATCGAAGATTTTGATTCTAAAGAGAAAAGCTTGGCGAACTTCGTAAATTTGTCTATACAGCTCAAGTAGATCTTCTTTTCTAAAGTGAAAATGTCAATGTGAAGGATTTCAGACGGGTACTTTGGGATAGGCGTCGGTTGAAGGTGCGGCTTATTGGGGAGTCTCTCGTACTTGTACAATTTACAACACTCGCACGACGAGAGTTGCTTGCGAATGGTGCTGGCCATCTGAGGGAAATAATATTTCTCCAAAATCTGCAGGCGCACCTCCTTAGCACCCCTGTGAGCTCTGCGATGCTCTTTTTCGATAACTTCGCAGATCTTCTCGGGATCTGACAAATCTGTCACCAACCTTTGCGTTATTCGTATTTTGAACGAAGCAAAATTCGCTAAGCATTGGCGTTGGAATGATGACAAAATAAGTTTCCGGGATCTTAACCCCGTTGATCACTGACGACTTAAGGTACTTCCTCAGGGTAACGTATAAATCGGGTAAAAGGCCAACCCCTATAGGAATGAGATGGCGTTCGAAGCCCCTGTGCGGCTGCTCACACAAATATTCCGATCGGCCGAGATCGAAAACTAGTTGGTTGCGGTATACGTTGATGGGGACTTCCATGTGGGGGAGTAGGTGAGACGAGTCTTTGTCGGCGCTATGCACGGTGGAGGGTCCTCCGCTAGCCGAGGCACTGCCTGAATAGAAACAATCGAAGTAATGGTTCATAGGAACTATGCGAGACAAGGCGTCGGCAACGACGTTAGATTTACCAGGCTTGTAGATGAGCACACAATTGTACTCTTCTATTCTTGCCTTCCAACGCTTCAACTTAGAATTGAAGTTCCTACTTCCAAGCGCGAAGGTCAGAGGTTGATAGCAGGGCTATACAAATAAAACCTGAGATTGTCTAACGCCCAGACTATAGCAAGCATCTCCTTTTCTATAGTGGTGTAGTTCTCCTCAGTCTTAGACAAGGTTCGTGAGATGTACGCGATAGGGCGATCCTTGCCATCAATGTCCTGGGACAATACAGCCCCAAGAGCAAAGTTGGCCGCGTCCGTGGTCAAATGGAATGACTTACGGAAATCGGGGAAAGCAAGCACTTCGGAAGAGGATAAAATTTTCTTTAGATCATCAAAAGCTTGTAAAGCCGCGTCGTCAAGCTTGACCAGGACTTTTTTCGATTGTTTCGCCTTAACGCGAGCGGATTCGCCGCGAGTCAAATTAGTCAAAGGCTTGGCGATTTTGGCATAATCACGAATAAACTTCCTATAGTAGGACGTCATGCCAAGGAAACTCTTCAATTCCTTAACGTTCCTTGGAGGTTTCCTTTTAGATGTAGCCTCTACCTTTTTCTTGTCCGCACTGATACCATCATGACTGACAATATACCCAAGGAATTCGACCTGGGTCGACAAGAACTGTGTCTTGGCTAGGTTCACCTGAAGTTTGGCTTTTTTGAGACTCTCAAAGACCAAACGAAGGTTTTTCCAATGGCTATCGTAATCATTACTAAAGACGATAATGTCGTCAATGTATACGTAGCAAATTTTGCCGATGTGTTCCCAAAGGACATCATCGATCATGCGTTGGAAAATAGCCGGGGCGTTTTTCAAGCCAAAGGGGAGGCGGAGAAACTCATATTTCCCGTTTAGGGTGGAGAATGCCGTTTTCACGGTATCAGACGGTTTCATGTGGATTTGATGGAAGCCTGAAGTCAAGTCGAGCGTTGTGAAGTATCTGACACCACCAAGGCTAGCCAACGTGGAATTTATATCCGGAATCGGATAAGTGCCGAAAATGGTGACACTATTCAGACGTTTGAAATCGATGACCAACCGCCATTGTTTCTCGCCATTTGCTTTTGCCATTTTGGGCACTATCCATATCGGAGAGTTGTACGGGCTTTGGGACGGACGGATGATACCGTCACTGAGAAGTTCCCCGATTTGTCTGTCCACTTCGGCCCTCATATTAGCCGGATATGGGTAGCTCTTCGTGTAAATTGGATCTGAAGTGCTCGTGCGGATCTCGGCCTTTACGCTAGTATCGACGGCCTCACCCGGAGATAAAGGGTCGAAGAGGTGTGAATACTCGTCGATTATTGCTTCCAAGGTTTGCTTTACCTCGTCTGGATGCGTCGGATCGAGCAGAGTGTTGACGTTGAGAGACCTTTTGGCGAGGAGGGGGATCTTTATCCCAGGGGATATGACCAGACAGTTGTTTTTCCTGTCCCCAAGGGCATTCAGGTCCTTGAGTGTGTCGTCCCCTATGATACCATCGAAGGTGTTCAGGCCGGGGAGGACAACAAATGTTAGGGTCGAGTTATTTCCTAAACGTTTGAAAAACTTGCCGGTTACGCAATGGGCTATTTTGACGCTACCTGTAGCCGATTGTACGGAGAAGGGGATGGGGAGGAGAGTGGAGCCGGCGGCAATTCTAGGGCTAATAAAATTTTGCTCGCGCCGGTATCGATCAAAAATTGTAATCTAGCCCCATATTTTCCCTGATATTCTAAGTAAGGGACGCTTGAGAGGCCTCGCTCATAAAATTTAGGCACTCCGGGCCCATTTCAGGGCCGTCCCCTCCTTCCATGGCATCCCGATCAGGCATGCCAACGTCCCCAGCACCGAGCTGATCGTAATAATGGTCAGTTGAGGCAGCTTCGTCGTGTTCGTGTCCCTTTGGAACCGATTCTGGAGTTCGGACGACATTCTTTTCACCCCGGAGCCCTCACTCTGGGCTGCCCTGTAATCTGAGCGGTGTGATTGCCCCGACCGATTTGATTCCATTTTAATAGCCGGTCTTGGGCCCTGGAAACGGTTATATTATCCCGAGCCTACTGAAGGGCTAGCGTTTCCCTGATAGGGGAAAGAGAAGCGGGGAGCGTTCGGCGGTCGGTAAAACTGGGTATTTGGCCCGAAGCACAAAGCCGTCGGAGATGACCGGGCATAGGGACCTCCTCTCGGGGCAACAGCCTGCAGCTCCTTGCAAAAGAAGTATGCCTCCTGAAAATCTTTCGGTCTGCGCATAACCAGCAACCAAGAGGCATCATTACCGACCCCCCGGATAAAGACGTCGAGAGCCTTGTCCCTTGAATTTTCCGACAAGGCCCTAACTACCTCTGTTGGGTGTCCCATAACTTTCAATCCGTTGAGGATAAGGGAAAGGGTCTTATTCACCTCCAAGTAATACTCCTCCAAGGTTTTATTCCCCTGGTTCAGCTGGCTAAGCTGGTACTCCAGCGTCCGCACATCGCGCTTGTCCGCGTAGTGCACTGCTAGAACTCTCTTAATTTCTGGCCAGTCGTCGTCTAAAACCCCATAAGAGTCAAGGGCTTCTTCAGCCTCGCCTCTTATTTTTTGCCTAATGTGGCAGATTATGGCGCGGAACAGAGGTCTCCCTTTGATGACCTCGTAATCGTTCAAAATTACTTTCGCACGGTTTACCTAAGAAACATATCTCTCAGGCTGACCCTCGAACGTTTAAAGTTCTTTAACGCAATCGGGAAGCGTAAAAACTTCTTTCAATTCGAATTTGTTGTGCGCTCGTGCTAATGGCACCGGAGGGGTGACCGTCGGATTACGGCCTTCGCTTTCCGATTCTAGCGTACCGAGTCTACTATTGATCTTCTTAATGTCGTCTATCAACCCGGTAATCTGAGCAAGGAGCGCGTTAAGGGATTCCTTAATTTCCTCCATTTTGCCTAATGCAAGGGTATAGGAAGCGACTGAATCGGACAGGCAGACGGTCAACCAAGGTTTCCTCAGAAAATCTGTTCACTAACTTCTTTGAACGTATTTGCGGATCTTTTAATATTCTTTTAAAAAAAGCGCATTGAATGCGAATACAGTTTCACTTACCCTTGACAATTTGTGTTGTGTGTGGAAGTGTGCGTGTCGTAACTCTTCTTAAGATCTGAGAAGAGAAAAAAGGTGTTTTTAGAAAATCGTAATGATCTGGTTGTGGGCAATGGTTTTTTTTTTTTTGGTATTCGTTTATAATTTTTTGTATTCGTTTATATTTCATCATTCTTTATGTGACTTTTGTTAGAATAACTTGAGTTTGAAACGGCAGTGACGAACAAGTTTAGTGAGCAGTCGAACTAGTACAGGGTGCGGTGGTCCGTATTTTTCCATTTTGGCCGTGGCCTACTAAGGTTACGGTTGCCACACAATCTACTGGGCAGCTTTCTCGGGTGCCTCCACATCACTCAGCCTTTCCAGCAGATTACCACACACTTTAATCAAAATTTATTTGATTACTATCTCATTTAGTCTTTTTTCTTTTTATTTTATTACACTTAATTACGACACTATGTACGTTGCACTCGCGAATAGGTTACAGCGAGTGTAGGCAAATCGCCGCAGTGGGTCGTTACATAGGCCTTTTTGTTTACTTTTTCATAAAGACGCTTTTGCGCCCGCGTATAATGTGTCCGGCTCCTGGACGGAGACGGCATTTACGCTGCGGCGGGTGATCTTTTTAGCTCGTTATGTACGACATTTTTGCGCCCGTGTAGAATGTCGCTCCCGCTACAGATTATAGGGGCATTCTCACCGCGGCGGGTTGTCGTTTTTTTTGTGTTTGATTGTTCGCTGTCACATCACATAACCGTCACTTTTTTATTTTCCACATTTCACTTTTTTTCTTTCTTTTTTTTTTTAAATTTCTTGGCGTTTCATTCTCTTTTTCTTTTCTTTTTTTTTAAATTTCTTTGTGTTTTATTGAATACCATTGCCCGCAGCCAGAATTCTGCTCGGGCGCCAGTTAAGGCAAGACATGCCCGCCTAGGGGGTGACGGACTCTCGTCACCGTATAGCTCACCTAGATATGATTATAAGCATGCTGTTCCTTCTGTGAGGGAAGACCGTCAAGATGAATAGACGCCTGGATCCACGTTATAAAAGGTTTTATTAAGAAGGTTCTTAGGGCTAAGTACAATTGTTGCTTGCTTCTGACTCCGTTGCGACGACCAAAAAGACAGATGACTGGGGCTGGGCCTGGTTCGCACCAAAGCTACGGCTCCAGAGTCGCGGGCAGCGTTCTCGGGTGGCGCAGAGTGAGGGGCGACCCCGCATAGCAGTTGGGTAAGCGGCCGAAATATGAGCCGAGCCTAACTCGGCGGTCGCTTATCCAACGTCCGGCGGTTCCGCGGCACCACAACAACAAGCGTCGTTTGCAGATGCAGCAGTTTGTCGGCCGCGTGATCGCGACCAACAACAAGAAGTGTCGTTTGCGGGCGTAGCAGTCAGCGCGATTGCAACTAAGTGTCGTCTGCAGACGCATCACATTGTAGCCGGCGGGTCGTTGAATACATTGTCGTGTTGATGGATGAGGGGCGGAGGACGAAGTCATCGTTTTGGATTGGGCATTGCGAGAGTTGAGTGACCGTCAAGTAGCGTAAGCGGAGCGAGCGCGTGTGAGACAGGCCGGTGGGAGGGGGTGAACGCAGAGTGCAAGAAGAGGGTTCCTAACTTATATATTCTGACTCAGGATCACTAGCCGAGTTGATAGACACATGTCCGTCTGTCAGTCCGTCTGTTCGTTTGAACGTCTAGATCTCAGCTATTTCAAAGCTAAAGACATTAAATTTCACATGAAGGTTCCTGTATTTCCTAGGTAGAGGAGTCAGGAAAAATATTGACGTTACAGCTTTTTGTTATGAATATAGATAAATGCAATACAAATCTATTCTATTTAAATTACAATCCGACCGGATTGTAAACACAAAAGTTATTCAATTTAACGTTTTCCGTAGTTCCGCTGCTTGCGCCTTTGCATGTCATGACGTAATCGTCGCGTTGCTTCGTTTCAGCTTTAAAGTGTGTAAAGCCGATTGCTATGACGTTTTTACATGTAGATAGCGCTATTCAAAGATAGATCCAATTTGTACAATAGGTGGCATTTAAACTTGAGCAGAGTTTTTTGATAGTAATAAGAAAGTGTGATAATTTTTTTCTAAACTGGGCGAATGTTGTCATACTTTCGGATGCGCTCGACTGTAGCTTTCCTTACTTGTTCTTATTTAAAGGGCTATCGCGTATAACAAGAAATTGAATACACATTGTGCAGTATAGGGCACAGTTTGCATTTTATTATGTAAACCTTTAATATGGTCTTGATTGTTTTGGGCAGAAGTTTCTAACGCACTGATGGAGATTGCTTTTTCCTTAAAAGGCTGAACAGGCGAGTGGACCGTGCTTTCAATCATTACATTCTACTGCATTTAGATGGGAAATCAGATTAAAACGAGAAAGATTTTTAAAACAATATAAATTAGAAATCAATTGGACTTTATTTTATCTCTGAGTTTATAAAAACTGGATACTATATACAATTTGTTAACTCAGCGTTGTCACAAATATACACAACGCTACGAGCTTCGCATTCGACTGCATTAATGTAACTAGTGGCATGAGCGTGTTTAGTTGGACGGGAGCACTAAAGCGGGTAGGAGATAAGTCATAAACAAGTGCGCAAAAATATGAAAACTCTAGGAAAACTTGTTGGGCTAGTTTTTGCTGTTGTTGCTTTTGCTGAAGGTGAATGCCAAGCGAGACTGGAATTTCAATATTACAAAATTATAATCAATACTTGTTGTTGTGTTATGTATATTTGCCAGCTGAAAAACAGCTCAACTGCGGCAGCCTGGAGGAACGTCTTCTCTTTAGCACCGATACGTCCACCGAGCCCTCCGAATACCCCTGGATGGGCATACTTTTTCAAGTGAATGGTGGGGTTAACGAGAGAATAGGAACTTGCGGAAAAGTAGGTAATCCCAAATCTCTCTCTCTCCTTCCACCGCACCACAGGAAAAACATTTGAGAACATGCGCTGCAGCGTGGTCATCGTTGGTACATCCCATGTGCTTACTACCGCGTCATGTGTGCGACGCTTCAACAGTCAACCCGAATTGGCCGTCGTGCGTCTGGGTATCTGGAACGAGACGCACACGCCAGACGAGGATTATATATGCAATGATAAGGGCTTTTGCGTGCCTGGGCCGGTGCAGCACGCTGTCGCCGAGATAATGGTGCATCCTTATTCGGATAAGGATACGGGAGACAATGATTTAGCTATTTTGCGTCTCGACCAACCCATTAAGTGGACCACGTACTTGCAGCCCCTGTGCTTGGAGCCCTTCTCTGAACCTGCCTCGTGGATTGGACGTAGTTTCCATTTCACTGGCTTCGATCACAGCAGCTACCTTAAGGGCAAAGGCCAAGCGTTAAGCGTATCGCGGCAATACTGCAACACACTCAGTGGCAACACAAAGCCACGTCCCGAAAATCAGTTCTGCGTTTATCCCGTCAAGCGGACAAGATTCTACGAGGGCGCCGCCCTCGTGGAACTTAACATCGAGAGGGATGAACCGCGCAGCTTTTATCTGGCTGGTATCCTGGTCAATGTCGTCAACAATGGACCGACAACCGTCTTAGTTTTTCAAGATTTGCGCCCCTGGCGTAGCTGGTTAGTGCAGAAAACCCTCTCGGTGAGCTCAAAGTGAGTCGGGAATAACAATTACTAAATACAATAAGTTCAAGACAATTGTGCATTAAATATGAAGAGTAAAAAATAAACTGGAAACAGTGACAAGAACTAGACATTTCCGTATTAACAAACAAGTAAGAAAGTTACAGTCGAGTGTGCTCGACTGTAATGTACCCGCTACCCAGCTGCTCGTACATCATTTATTTGCGGAACAAAAAAAAACGGCTACAATCATATTTTGACCGTAAAAGGCTATGGACTTACACTATTTATGCCAAATATGCCAGTCAAAATCTAAAATAAAAAAAAAAAACATTTTTGGACACATTTAATTTTTGATGCGGGCGGGACTCCAACCCGTAAATGCATAATAGTACTGTTCGTTTTGCAGTCCACAATTTAATCCATTTCACCACCGTACACGCACACACGATTCGGCACAATGCTGAAAGCAGCTTATATATTCTGAGTCAGGATCACTAGCCGAGTTGATAGAGACATGTCCGTCTGTTCGTTTGAACGTCTAGATCTCACCTCTTTCAAAGCTAAAGACATTAAATTTCACATGAAGGTTCCTGTATTTTCTAGGTAGAGGAGTCAGGAAAAGTATTGACGTTACAGCTTTTTGTTATGAATATAGATAAATGCAATACAAATCTAGTCTATTTAAATTACAATCCGACCGGATTGTAAACACAAAAGATATTCAATTAAACGTTGTCCGTAGTTTCGCTGCTTGCGCCTTTACATGTCATGACGTAATCGCCGCGTTGCTTCGTTACAGCTTTAAAGTGTGTGAAGCCGATTGCTATGACGTTTTTACATATAGATAGCGCTATTCAAAGATAGATCCAATTTGTACAATAGGTGGCATTTGAACTTGAGCAGAGTTTTTTGATAGTAATAAGAAAGTGTGATAATTTTTTTCTAAACTGGGCGAATGTTGTCATACTGTCGGATGCGCTTGACTGTAGCTTTCCTTACTTGTTCTTATTAAAGGGCTATCGCGTATAACAAGAAATTGAATACACATTGTGCAGTATAGGGCAAAGTTTGCATTTTATTATGTAAACCTTTAATATGGTCTTGATTGTTTTGGGCAGAAGTTTCTAACGCACTGATGGAGATTGCTTTTTCCTTAAAAGGCTGAACAGGCGAGTGGACCGTGCTTTCAATCATTACATTCTACTGCATTTAGATGGGAAATCAGATTAAAACGAGAAAGATTTTTAAAACAATATAAATTAGAAATCAATTGGACTTTATTTTATCTCTGAGTTTATAAAAACTGGATACTATATACAATTTGTTAACTCAGCGTTGTCACAAATATACACAACGCTACGAGCTTCGCATTCGACTGCATTAATGTAACTAGTGGCATGAGCGTGTTTAGTTGGACGGGAGCACTAAAGCGGGTAGGAGATAAGTCATAAACAAGTGCGCAAAAATATGAAAACTCTAGGAAAACTTGTTGGGCTAGTTTTTGCTGTTGTTGCTTTTGCTGAAGGTGAATGCCAAGCGAGACTGGAATTTCAATATTACAAAATTATAATCAATACTTGTTGTTGTGTTATGTATATTTGCCAGCTGAAAAACAGCTCAACTGCGGCAGCCTGGAGGAACGTCTTCTCTTTAGCACCGATACGTCCACCGAGCCCTCCGAATACCCCTGGATGGGCATACTTTTTCAAGTGAATGGTGAGGTTAACGAGAGAATAGGAACTTGCGGAAAAGTAGGTAATCCCAAATCTCTCTCTCTCCTTCCACCGCACCACAGGAAAAACATTTGAGAACATGCGCTGCAGCGTGGTCATCGTTGGTACATCCCATGTGCTTACTACCGCGTCATGTGTGCGACGCTTCAACAGTCAACCCGAATTGGCCGTCGTGCGTCTGGGTATCTGGAACGAGACGCACACGCCAGACGAGGATTATATATGCAATGATAAGGGCTTTTGCGTGCCTGGGCCGGTGCAGCACGCTGTCGCCGAGATAATGGTGCATCCTTATTCGGATAAGGATACGGGAGACAATGATTTAGCTATTTTGCGTCTCGACCAACCCATTAAGTGGACCACGTACTTGCAGCCCCTGTGCTTGGAGCCCTTCTCTGAACCTGCCTCGTGGATTGGACGTAGTTTCCATTTCACTGGCTTCGATCACAGCAGCTACCTTAAGGGCAAAGGCCAAGCGTTAAGCGTATCGCGGCAATACTGCAACACACTCAGTGGCAACACAAAGCCACGTCCCGAAAATCAGTTCTGCGTTTATCCCGTCAAGCGGACAAGATTCTACGAGGGCGCCGCCCTCGTGGAACTTAACATCGAGAGGGATGAACCGCGCAGCTTTTATCTGGCTGGTATCCTGGTCAATGTCGTCAACAATGGACCGACAACCGTCTTAGTTTTTCAAGATTTGCGCCCCTGGCGTAGCTGGTTAGTGCAGAAAACCCTCTCGGTGAGCTCAAAGTGAGTCGGGAATAACAATTACTAAATACAATAAGTTCAAGACAATTTTGCATTAAATATGAAGAGTAAAAAATAAACTGGAAACAGTGACAAGAACTAGACATTTCCGTATTAACAAACAAGTAAGAAAGTTACAGTCGAGTGTGCTCGACTGTAATGTACCCGCTACCCAGCTGCTCGTACATCATTTATTTGCGGAACAAACAAAACGGCTACAATCATATTTCGACCGTAAAAGGCTATGCAAAGTCAAATTCTAAAATAAAAAAAAAAACATTTTTGCACACATTTAATTTTTGATGCGGGCGGGACTCGAACCCGTAAATGCATAATAGTACTGTTCGTTTTGCAGTCCACAATTGAATCCATTTCACCACCGTACACACACACACGATTCTGCACAATGCTGCAGCACTGCCGGCAGCGGAAGGGGGCGTGGCCAAAATCCAAAATAAACTTAATCAGCGTGCAATAATAACACATATTGTCACCAAATTTGGTAGTCCTAGCTCTTATAATAGCTGAGATCTAGATTTTCACACGGACAGACAGACGGACAGACGGACATGGCTATATCGACTCGGCTGTTGATCCTGAGCCAGAATATATATACTTTATGGGGTCGGAGGTGTCTCCTTCTGCCTGTTACATACATTTTCGGTTTGAACAAAGTTATAATACCCTTCTACTCTATGAGTAGCGGGTATAAATACAGGTTTTTTGTATTTTAATGGTTTAATTTAAATTAATTGGACGGCGGGTGGGAAGGAAAATTCTAGAAGAAAACGCGAATCGCTAACGATTAAAAAATATGATAATATTGCCTAAGTATAATCAGATGTTCAAGTGTTTAAATACGACTTGCAGCCAATACATCTTAGCTTGTCAAATATGGTGAGAGAGAGACAACTTTAATTTATCGTGACAATGCAATTCAGTTTCGTCTGTAGCAGAAACATATACAAAGTTTAGATTTTCACAAAAAACTTAAATTAATTTGTATGAATTTGCGATAATTAGAACATCCATCAAAATCTTTATATTTTCTTAAGGTACATTTAAGATACAAACAAGTAAAGTAAGCTACAGTCGAGCGCGCCCGACAGTATGATACCATTCGCCCAGTTTCTAAATAAATTACATTTAATTCCATCAAAATAAGCTGCCCCAGTTCATCCGCCACCCATTGTTTAAATTAGATTTATCTTCGAAGCGCCATCTTCATGTGAAAACATTGTAATCAGTTGTACACACGCTACGGCTGAAACGAAGCATCGTGACGATGACGTCACGACGCGCAGCACAGGCGCAAGCAGTGGAAGTACGAAAAACGGAAACATGAATAACTTCTGTGTTTATCGTCCGATTGGATTGTAATTTGGGGAATAGATTTAGATTTGCAATTATTTATGTTCATACTAAAGCAGAAAGCTGTAACTTCAATACTTATCCTAAAATCGTAAATACGTGATTTGCGTGGGCGGTGAGCGTGTCATCAAAGAAAACATTTTCAATCATCGAATGGTATAAAAAATTTTAAATTTCCTTAATTTTCTCTTTAAAAAATGCTTCTGTTAAAATAAATCCAATAAGTACAAGAGTATTACTCAATCCAAACAACTTATCGAGCAACCTTCGTGACTACATTGGCTATGCTAGGTTTACCCATCTACTGCGCAATATTTCCAATTTAATTGATTTTCAATTGTTCATCCAGATGCACCTACAGTTGCTTGTAATCTTCGTGGCTCTCGTTGTGGCAATGGACTCCGCTGGGGCTCAATGTGGCAGTATAAGCGAGGAACAGCTAATTAAGCAGGGTAACTTTGCCGTGCCTACAGAGCATCAGTGGCTGGCGCGTATCACCTATGCGAATGGTAAGTGGAAAGGACAACACGGACAGCAAAGACACCAGACTGACCTTTCTTCTTACCTTCCAGGTGACGAATCAAAGTTGCCCAACGATAGCTGCTTGGGCGCGCTCATCTCCAAGCGAAACGTGATAGCGCCTGCCCACTGTTTTGTACAGTATGATGGGCGCGCCGACGCCTACTCGGTGCAGTTGGGCGTGTGGAACAAGAGCTCCAATGCACACGAGGTAAGCTGCGACGTGGACGGCTATTGTGTGCTGCCCGCTCAGGATATTCCGCTTGCCGAGATTGCTGTACATCCCGAATACGATCCGTTGACGCTAAAACACAGTCTGGCCGTGCTTTCGCTGCAGCGGGATGCCAAAATTACGCCTAATGTGATGCCAATTTGCATGCCGCCCCCGAAGCGTGTGAATGAGACGTTGGTAGGGCAACTGTTTTTGGTCGCTGGGCTTCCCATTAAGGATGTACTAAAACACAAAACGTGGGTGCATACGATTAGTCGGCCCTACTGCCAGCGGCAGCATAGTGCACTGATAACGAGCAGCACTACCGTGTGTGGCTATCAGGATCGCATGCAGATCTACTACCAGGGTGCGCCACTGGTCGGACTGCAAGTTGAGTCGGATATGGTGCAAAATTATTATCTGGCTGGGTTGCTGATCGACTCCAAGCGCGTGGACAAGAAGGAACGCATTGTGTCCAGTTTTTTAGATGTGCGGCCCTATCTCAGCTTTATTTATCGTAATGCCGACTCCCTCATTATTAGGAGCTAAGGAGTCGGAACAATATCAGCAACAGCTCCCAACAGGTCGTCCGCGTTAATTATTTAATTGTCGCACTCTGTCGGACCTCGTGCGGTGTGAAATTGCCTTTAAACTTTAATAACAAATCTGTGCAACATAGAAATAGAAGCAGAAGCTACCAAAAAAAAATTTTTTTTTGTTTCGCCTGAGCAATGTTTAACTGTAACTATAACGGGGCCACAACATTCGGCAACATATTATTATTCATATTCATATTATTATTCAACGTTTCATATAGATTTGCGCTGCGCCCACCGCAAGCAAGCAAGCAGTGTTTTTTCCAACTGCTTGAGCTGCTTGGCGTCTATCTGAAAATTATATGTGCTGTTTATTAGTTTTCTTTGAAAAACACGTTTACCAATAACAGTTTCCTCAATCTGATTTTTTTAATAATCATAAAAAATCCATGGTCTTATACAGTCAACACTTGACTGTAGACGTTTTTACTTGTTTAGTTTTTGAGATATAGGCGCTTGCTATACGGTTTATCGATTTGCGGGGTCGAAAGTAGGCGTGGCCCAAATTTTAATAAAAATTTTAAAGCGTGTGATTCACATAAGTGTTGTCACCAAATTTGGTGGCTCTAGCTTTTTTAGTTTCTAAGATATAGGCGTTCATACAGACGGACAGACAGACATGGCTTAATCGACTCGGCTAGTGATCCAGAGCAAGAATATATATACTTTATGGGGTCGCAGATGCCTCCTTCTGCCTGTGTAACGAGTGTTAGTTGTTTTAATTGAAGACCTTCTCCTCGGTTTTAGGTTCTTTATTTGAATGACTTGATGTGTGCTGATGTTGGGTTCAGCTAACCCGCACATACAATGCTTATATCTATGTATTCTTAAATGCATATATACATATACATATGTATGCAGAAGGCATGCATGTAGGAAAGGCCGATGTTCGTCTCGTTTACATTAATTGAAACACTGAGAATTTAGTTTAGTTTTATAACATAATAGTTTATTGCTAATTGTGAAATTAAATGCGTTTTAATTGATTCAAAAAATATGGAGCTTGAGCACACAACCGACACAACTGACACTCTCAAATCGACTTCTCTATTTTCGATAGATCTTTTTTTTATGTATACTGCGATTGGAGAGTTGCATCACAACTTGACTTATCCGAACCGATCCCACATTCGGCCATCCTAAATTTTCATTCGGCTCGAATGATGTTTCTTGCGAAATTTCACTTACAGGTTCCCATTTTTTCATGTACTTAGCTACTGTAAGAGTTTTTCCTGGACCTTCATGGTCACCCATTTTCTCTACTTTGTATCTACCATGTGGTAGGACTTTAAATATATTATACGGACCAAAAAATTTTCCCTTAAGCTTTAAACCTGAACCGTATTGCGTTCTTTTAATAGCAACTAATTCATTCAACTTATATTTTGATTCTTTTTTACGATTCTTATTGAACGTTCTGCGATTTTCCTGCTGGATTTCTTTTATATTGTTTGCTGCTTCTACACGGAGACTTTCTCTTTCATTCTCAAACTGTTCAATATAAGCATCATCAAGATATTTCTGCATATCATCCATTTTATTGACTCTCATCTCAACACCTGTTAAAAGTCTAAAAGGAGAGATTTTTGTACTCCTTGGTGGGGTACTGTTTATCACTTTTTGTATGGCTTCAATATGTTTATACCAACTACAAGTATTTCCTTGGCAGAGCTTCGATAACATCGGTATTACAATTTAATGGATGCGTTCAACCTGGCCGTTTCCCCGAGGAACTCCAGTCGCTATTATTAGATGTTGTATCCCCTCATCTTCGCAGTATGCCCTAAGCATGTTAGAAATAAAAGCTGCACCTCTATCGTATATAATACGCTTAGGACTTCCGAACACTCCTGCTTGTCTCTTAAGCCTATCTACCACTCCTTCAGTTGACGTATTTTTAGTTGGATAAAGCCACGTAAATTTTGAAAATGCGTCAACCACAACGAAGATATAATTGTAACTCTTGCTAGTCTGTTCTAGCGGACCAACATGATCTACGTGATATGTGCCTAAAGGTATATCCGTTTTTTTTATTGGTATCAAGAAACCTTCTTTCTTACCAGCCTTACTGTCCGAAATAATGCACTCAATACAACTTTTGACGATCTTATGCACTTTTGCAGATAACTGTCGAATATAGAATGTTTTTTCAACTGCCACTTGCGTCCTTCTAACTGCAAAATGTCCTTGCCTATGGATACTTTTGATAATTTCTTCTTCCATCAGCGATGGTACTACTACAAGTTCCTTGATTGGATCTTTATAGAAGATACCATGCTTAACATAAAAGTCATCATACGTACTGACGTCTAACACAGCTAATATAGCTCTAATCCATTCGTCTTTAGCCTGAGCCTGTTGCAACCTGTGATGTAAGCTATCCCCTAAAATGAAACAATTAACGCGACTTAACGCATCGACATGCTTCATTTTTGTTCCGCTACGATGCTCAATTTCGTAATTAAAATCTTGGAGGAATAAAGCCCAACGTGATACTCTTAACGGCATATCACCGCGCTTTTTCATAGTCATTGTAAAAGCATTACAATCAGTAACTATTTTAAATTTGATCCCTAGCAAGTACACACGCCATTACTTCAATGCTTCGACAATCGGTAACACCTCTAGCTCATACGAATGGTATTTTTCGTCTGCTGGCTTCGTTTTACGACTTAAATACTGAATCGGGTGAAATAGTTGATCTTCTCTAGCCTTTTGAAGTAACACACCGCCATAACCGTACATAGAAGCGTCTGTATGAACCTCAGTCTGCGCCTTTGGGCCATACAACTGCAACACTGGTGCACTCGTTAATGCCACTTGCAACTGCCTGAATGCTGTAAGCTGATCTTCTTTAAATTCAAATTCTGCGTTCTTTCGAAGTACTCGACTCAATAAAACGCCTGAAATACGATGTGAACCCAAGGAAACGTTGCAAACTCTTACGATCGATCCAATCAAAATATAAGTTGAATGAATTAGTTGCTATTAAAAGAACGCAATACGGTTCAGGTTTAAAGCTTAAGGGAAAAAATTTTGGTCTGTATAATATATTCAAAGTCCTACCACATGGTAGATACGAAGTAGAGAAAATGGGTGACCATGAAGGTCCAGGAAAACCTCTTACAGTAGCTGAGTACATGAAAAAATGGGAACCTGTAAGTGAAGTGAGTTTTTGCTATATTCGAAAATTTTATACTAAAGTACGGGCCAATGAAGACGTTCATTTCGAACATGGGTATCGAGTATAAAAACAAGGTAATTTTAGATATGTGTAAATATATAAAGGTTGAAAATCTACATCCACCGCATATCACCCCCAGACTTTAGGGACAATAGAACGAAGTCATAGAACATTCAATGAATACATTCGTTCATACATTTGCAGACAAAACTGATTGGGACGCTTGGTTACAATATTTTACCTATTGTTTCAACACAACACCATCAGTCATGCATGAATACTGTCCATATGAACTGGTCTTTGGTAGATTACCAAGACAGTTCGTAGATTTTAAAATAGATAGAATAGAACCACTATATAATGTAGAAGATTACTCTAAAGAAATAAAATTTAGATAAGAAATAGCATATAACAGAGCTAGACTTATGTTAAAAAAGCTAAGTCTTATAGGAAACAAAATTACGATAAGAAAAGTTCAGATTTTAAATTAAAAATAGGAGATAAAGTTACACTAAGAAACGAAGCGGGTCATAAGTTAGATCCAGTATATTTAGGTCCTTATACGGTAAAAACCATAGAAGACAGAGATAACATTATAATTAGAGATAAAAAGCAGAAGAAACAAAAAGTACATATAGATGGGTAAACAATATATAATCAATGAAACGTTTTATTTAAGGAAAGGTCTGATCAACCCAAAAAAAAAAACCGAAAACCAAAAAATATTCTTCTAAGAAAGTTAAACATAATACAAAACATACATATCTAAAAAAAAAAAATTAATAAAAAAAAATATATTTTTTTTTTCATTACACACAAATGCTTTGAGACAAAACCATTGCCAATAACTAAGTATATAATAAGAAACAAAACAATATCATTTCAAAAAAATATATACATATATTTTGTAACACAATATATTAACACTAAAACTAAATGACTACATATATACGAGGGTCGTTTGATAAGTCCGTGACTTTTTGAATAAAATATATTTTTTTCGTCAAAGAAGCGTTTTATTTCTCAACATAATCTCTTTTTAGCTCTATACATTTAGTCCAGCGTTTTTCCAATTTTTTTATTCCTTCCAAATAATAGGTTTTCTCAAGGCCCTCAAAATAGTCGTTTGTTTCTGTGATGACCTCTTCATTTGACCCGAATCTCTTACCGCCGAGCCATTTCTTCATGTTTGGAAACAAAAAATAGTCACAGGGGGCTAAATCTGGAGAATATGCTGGATGGGGTAGCAGTTCGTAGCCCAATTTATGAAATTTTGCCATGCTGACTACACACGTGTGCACCCGTGCATTGTCCTGATGGAACAGCACTTTTTTTTCGCCAAATGCGGTCGTTTCTGCTTCAAATCAATATCGAATCTGTCCAAAAGCTCTGAATAATATTCGCCGGTGATCGTTTTACCCTTTTCAAGGTAATCGATGTGAATGATACCTTGTGCATCCCAAAAAACTGTGGCCATGACCTTGTTGGCCGACAGACCCACCTTGGCCTTCTTTGGTGCACGTTCACCCGGAGAAACCCACTGTCTTGATTGTTCTTTGGTCTCTGGTGTGGTGTGGTGGATCCATGTTTCGTCTACGGTAACGAAACGGCGCAAAAATTCGTTTGGATTGCGGTTGAACATCGCCAAACACTCCTTTGAAATGGTCACACGGTTGCGCTTATGGTCGTGTGTGAGCAATCGCGGCACCCATCGCGCGGAAAGCTTTTTCATGTCCAAATATTCATGTAAAATGTGATGTACCCGTTCAGTTGAGATGCCTACAGCCTCAGCTACCTCACGCACTTTCATTCTCCGATCATCCAATATCATTCCATGGATTTTGTCGACGATTTCTGGCATGACGACCTCTTTTGGGGGACCTGAACGTTCGGCATCACTTGTACTGGTACGACCACAACGGAACTCAGTAAACCATTTCTTAACCATTGAAATTGATGGTGCAGAGTCCCCATAATATTTATCAAGTCTTTCCTTGGTTTCGGTGATGGATTTTTTACGCAAAAAATAATGCTTAATTAGCACACGAAATTCACTTTTTTCCATTTTCGTTAAAATTCACGAGATCGTCTGCTTTCAATGCCTATAAAACGCAAACCAAAAAACGCAGCTTTCTCAAAATTTTACAGTCAGCTGTTAATCGATAACTGCTGACAGGAGCAGTGTTGTATTTAGAGCAGGTGCGCGGCAAATACAAAAAGTCACGGTCTTATCAAACGACCTTACGTCATTTCTTTAAATAGGGAGTTGTAGCATATCTACCCTACCAATATAGTAAATGATTGGGTATAACAGCGTCAATACATTGTGACACTTTGTCATAATAAATACGAATACCCAAAAGGCCAACAACTACATAAGCATTCCAGCGCGCAAGTAATACGATCTAACGCTTATACATAAGCCGATCGCGGAGCGTGAGAATGCTGAGCATGCACTTTGCAGCTCAAGTGGTCAAGCTATACATAACATATGCATGTGGGATCGATTCGCAACACTAGAAGTGGCCGACAGTTTTAATTAAATATCGATATCAATCGTGTCGTCAAATCAGAATATTATCGGATAAGTCAAAATGTGATGCAACTCTGCAATCGCAGTATACATAAAAAAAGATCTATCGAAAATAGAGAAGTCGATTTGAGAGTGTCAGTTGTGTCGGTTGTGTGCTCAAGCTCCATTTTTGAATCAATTAAAACGCATTTAATTTCACAATTAGCAATAAACTATTATGTTATAAAACTAAACTAAATTCTTAGTGTTTCAATTAAAGTAAACGAGACGAACATCGGCCTTTCCTACAAATTTGGTGTCAGAAATGGAATATAGCGTCTTATGCGACGTAAATGAGAAGAACATTGTGAAATACTTTTAATGCGCAGTAGATTTGTGAGAGCAAAAAAAAAAAAGAACAACAGGGACACAGAAAAGACTTGGTTCCATTATAATTCTTTAAAATTATAAGGCAAAGTGGCGAATATTGTGGAAATCAAATCCCAAAATAGCGGCGTGACATTGTTAAATTCAATTCACTGGAAGTGGTAAACCGTTAAAAATTTTTGTACGGACTGGCGCCAGTTGCTAGATGCAGTGAGCTAGAGCGAGACGACTAGTGTGTATTCTGTCGTAACAAATAGCGAACGACGAGTGCAAATTGGCTTGGCAAAAGCTGGAAGCGACGATCTGAAAAGAGAGTGCGTGTGCGTGAGGGAGTAGATTGGCTTGGCAGAGGCTAGAAGCGACGACGATGTAAGGAGTGCGTGTACATGGAAGTTCGGATTGGCTTGGCAGATGCTGAAAGCGAAGATTTGTAAAGAGTTCGAGTACGCCGGAGCAGACAGTTAGCAGAGAGGCTGAGTTACAGTGAGAAAATCACAGAGGGTGATATCAAGCAAAGCGGAGCGACGAATTTAACAGCTGCGTGTTCTACATACAGGACTGCAGTGCAACGACCGTGAGGTAACAGTAGGTTATTGAGTTTTATTTAAATTTTATATTGTTTAAATTTATAAACAAAAGGTTTAAAGTTGCAAAATGTTTAAAACAATTGAATTGTATATACCACCAAGAAAATAATATTCTGTTTTCAAAATATTTTAAATACTTATAAAGCACGAGCAACAACAGTAACAACATGAACAGAGACGAAATCTTAGCATTACGGGTTAGAGAATTGCGAGAAAAGTTGCTAGAACGTAACTTACCTACCACAGGCAGAAAGCAAACATTTCAAGACCGATTGCTAGAAAGTTTTGGATTGCAAGTTGATGTAAACGATGATACCTCTGATGATAACGACTCGGTGATAGCTAACTCTACAGTTCCAGAAACACGTTCAATATTTACGTAGAGGGATATTGAAGATTCACTGTCTCAGTTTAGTGGATCAGGGCAGCCATCAGTTGAACAATGGATTCAAGAATTTGAAGATAACGCAGAAGCAGTTCATTGGAACAACCTTCAAAAGTTTATATATTCAAAGGAATTGCCAAAAGTTTGCAAATCAAGTGGAAAAAGTGTCGGTTTTTGCAGAGTAAAGTAGACTTCCTGTGGAATCGGAAAATTCTGAACAGCTTTTGTTTTTTGACTCAGAAGGCCTAATTGTACCTTCCTCTACGATATATCACAGGAAGTCTACTTTACTCTGCAAAAACCGACACTTCTTCCACTTGATTTGCAAATTATACTCTGCTGCTTTATGACCTGGTTGACTGCATTTAAAGAATTTTACTGCCTGCTTACAATCTTTTGCCAAATGTGATGGATCACCACATTTGAAACATTTCCTAGTTTTTTTAGCGTCCGTTTTTTCAGTGTCAACTTTCTTGTCTTTACATCCTTCATCTTTTTGGCTATGAGTTTGATGGCGACTGCTACGAATCTTTTTGCAAATTAAAACTTGCTCTTTCAACTCTTGTAATGTCCTAGCTTAATACAAATTACGCTTATTACTTCATGAATCGGGAATACCTTCAATAAAGTACTCTATTAAGCTTTTCTCGTCCAAACTAACTGACTTGCCTATTTCCATGAGACTGTATAAATATTCTCTGTAGTCCTCACCTACACGCTTGCGCCGATTTCGTAACATATGATGAACTTTAATTGACGAAATTGATGCTCCAAACTCTGCCAACAATACTTGTTTAAGTGAATTCCAATCAGAAATTCCGTTTTGGCTGCGCATGAATATTTTTGCTGCACCTTTTGGCAATTCCTTAGAATATATAAACCTTTGAAGGTTGTTCCAATGAACTGCTTCTGCGTTATCTTCAAATTCTTGAATCCATTGTTCAACTGATGGCTGCCCTGATCCACTAAACTGAGACAGTGAATCTTCAATATCCCTCTACGTAAATATTGAACGTGTTTCTGGAACTGTAGAGTTAGCTATCACCGAGTCGTTATCATCAGAGGTATCATCGTTTACATCAACTTGCAATCCAAAACTTTCTAGCAATCGGTCTTGAAATGTTTGCTTTCTGCCTGTGGTAGGTAAGTTACGTTCTAGCAACTTTTCTCGCAATTCTCTAACCCGTAATGCTAAGATTTCGTCTCTGTTCATGTTGTTACTGTTGTTGCTCGTGCTTTATAAGTATTTAAAATATTTTGAAAACAGAATATTATTTTCTTGGTGGTATATACAATTCAATTGTTTTAAACATTTTGCAACTTTAAACCTTTTGTTTATAAATTTAAACAATATAAAATTTAAATAAAACTCAATAACCTACTGTTACCTCACGGTCGTTGCACTGCAGTCCTGTATGTAGAACACGCAGCTGTTAAATTCGTCGCTCCGCTTTGCTTGATATCACCCTCTGTGATTTTCTCACTGTAACTCAGCCTCTCTGCTAACTGTCTGCTCCGGCGTACTCGAACTCTTTACAAATCTTCGCTTTCAGCATCTGCCAAGCCAATCCGAACTTCCATGTACACGCACTCCTTACATCGTCGTCGCTTCTAGCCTCTGCCAAGCCAATCTACTCCCTCACGCACACGCACTCTCTTTTCAGATCGTCGCTTCCAGCTTTTGCCAAGCCAATTTGCACTCGTCGTTCGCTATTTGTTACGACAGAATACACACTAGTCGTCTCGCTCTAGCTCACTGCATCTAGCAACTGGCGCCAGTCCGTACAAAAATTTTTAACGGTTTACCACTTCCAGTGAATTGAATTTAACAATGTCACGCCGCTATTTTGGGATTTGATTTCCACAATATTCGCCACTTTGCCTTATAATTTTAAAGAATTATAATGGAACCAAGTCTTTTCTGTGTCCCTGTTGTTCTTTTTTTTTTGCTCTCACAAATCTACTGCGCATTAAAAGTATTTCACAATGTTCTTCTCATTTACGTCGCATAAGACGCTATATTCCATTTCTGACACCAAATTTGTAGGAAAGGCCGATGTTCGTCTCGTTTACTTTAATTGAAACACTAAGAATTTAGTTTAGTTTTATAACATAATAGTTTATTGCTAATTGTGAAATTAAATGCGTTTTAATTGATTCAAAAATGGAGCTTGAGCACACAACCGACACAACTGACACTCTCAAATCGACTTCTCTATTTTCGATAGATCTTTTTTTTATGTATACTGCGATTGCAGAGTTGCATCACATTTTGACTTATCCGATAATATTCTGATTTGACGACACGATTGATATCGATATTTAATTAAAACTGTCGGCCACTTCTAGTGTTGCGAATCGATCCCACATGCATATGTTATGTATAGCTTGACCACTTGAGCTGCAAAGTGCATGCTCAGCATTCTCACGCTCCGCGATCGGCTTATGTATAAGCGTTAGATCGTATTACTTGCGCGCTGGAATGCTTGCTTTAGTTGTTGGCCTTTTGGGTATTCGTATTTATTATGACAAAGTGTCACAATGTATTGACGCTGTTATACCCAATCATTTACTATATTGGTAGGGTAGATATGCTACAACTCCCTATTTAAAGAAATGACGTAATATATGTATATATGTAGTCATTTAGTTTTAGTGTTAATATATTGTGTTACAAAATATATGTATATATTTTTTTGAAATGATATTGTTTTGTTTCTTATTATATACTTAGTTATTGGCAATGGTTTTGTCTCAAAGCATTTGTGTGTAATGACAAAAAAAAAATATATTTTTTTTTATTAATTTTTTTTTTTAGATATGTATGTTTTGTATTATGTTTAACTTTCTTAGAAGAATATTTTTTGGTTTTCGGTTTTTTTTTTTGGGTTGATCAGACCTTTCCTTAAATAAAACGTTTCATTGATTATATATTGTTTACCCATCTATATGTACTTTTTGTTTCTTCTGCTTTTTATCTCTAATTATAATGTTATCTCTGTCTTCTATGGTTTCTACCGTATAAGGACCTAAATATACTGGATCTAACTTATGACCCGCTTCGTTTCTTAGTGTAACTTTATCTCCTATTTTTAATTTAAAATCTGAACTTTTCTTATCGTAATTTTGTTTCCTATAAGACTTAGCTTTTTTAACATAATTCTAGCTCTGTTATATGCTATTTCTTATCTAAATTTTATTTCCTTAGAGTAATCTTCTACATTATATAGTGGTTCTATTCTATCTATTTTATTAAAATCTACAAACTGTCTTGGTAATCTACCAGTTCATATGGACAGTATTCATGCATGACTGATGGCCACTACCACTATATCGAAAGCATTTGTTGGGGTTTCTGTTTTAGTCATTGGGGTCTTTGTATGTTACGTTGTTTTCGACATTTGGCATTTATGACATCTACGTATGTACCCTTTTATATGACGAGTCATATTTTTCCAATAATAGTGTCTTTTTATTTTTGCTAGCGTTCTTGTAATGCCTGTACGACCTCCTTGAATTGGATCGTCATAAAATGTAGACAGTATTGATTGTATCTCTATTTCAGTTTGTATAGTGGTCACCGGCTGGAGTAGCGCTACTCTTAATGATTTCAATTTCTTGTTGCCCATATTTTTGAAAGTATCTATTGAAATGGATTCAAAGATTTTTTCACTCGGTGCCAATTTGAGTTGGCTGATTTTATGCATACCGGCTTGCATTTCAAGCCTTTGGAAGAACTCACCTAAATCTAGAAATCCATTGGTATATAAATCGTCAACATCGATTCATGCAATAACTTTATTTCCTCGTTTTAGTAAACAAATAGATTCAGTTATTCGCAAGGTTACTACTTTTCGTACTTCATCATTTGTTATGACTTCGTGTACTTTGGACTAAGATACATTTTGGATACCTTGCCTAGGCAATAGTTCCTGATTTGTTACTGTACAGTTTTTATCATGCCTACTTTGTTGCCTGGTAGTGACTTTCAGGACTTTATGTTGCATGTCTTTGAGTTCTTTTATATTTATACGCGAAAGTGCGTCTGCTACAAAATTATCTTTTCCCTTTAGGTATTCATTGTAGAAGTCGTATTCTTTAAGCTCTAGCCGCATGCGAGTTAATTTAGAACTGGGATTAGTCATGGAAAATAGATACGTTAATGGTCTGTGATCCGTTTTAATAGTGAAATGTTTGCCATAAATGTATGGTCTAAAATGGGTAATTGCCCAATGAATTGCCGCTAGTTCCTGTTCCGTTGTACTCTTATTGCTTTCCCCTTTTGTAAATGAACGTGATGCATAAGCTATTGGGAGCTGAATCCCGTCACGGTTCTGAGTTAGAACTGCTCCGCAAGCTTGTTTACTAGCATCCGTTATAATGCAAAATTCTTTGCGAAAATCAGGATATTGTAATAATGTGAGGTGCATAAGTTTTTCTTTCAGGTATTCGAATGCGTTTTGGCATTCGCTTGACCATTCAAAAAGAACATTCTTTTTACATAATCTAGTTATGTGGCGTGAATAATCGGCGAAGTTCCTTATAAATCGACGATAATAGTTGCAGATTGCTTCAAATCGTCTTGCGCTGTCCGCATCATAAGGGACATATCCATATAAAGGAATGCCTGAGAAGGTTCTAAACCAGAGAATGATATAGTCATCATTCTCTGAAATTAAGTTGGTGCTATTTTAAGACCAAATGGTAATCGCGTGAAGCGATATGAGCCATTGCTCGTTGAAAAAGATGTTATATTTCTTGAGTTTTCTTCAAGTTCTATTTAGCTCGACCAAGTTAATCCAAAATGTCATCAATTCTTGGGAGTGGAAATTTATCAGAAAGTTGTTTTTAATTGATTTGACGATAGTCATTTACTAATCGCCATTTCTTTTGTTCTGAATTCGGTAATGATTTTTTCGGAACAGACGGCTCTACGATTTTGTCGTTAATTAATTTCCCTACTTGGTTTTTGAATTTCGTCAATATGGCTATGCGGGCTCCTGTCGTTTTTTATATAAATGGGTTCATTATCTTTAAATCTTAATGTTTGTTTATAAAAATTGTTTGTTGATATTGGTTCGGTTTCCAGTCCGAACACATCACTATACTTTGTGCATAATTCAGTTAATTGACTTTTAAATTGCTCTGGAAAAATTTTCTTTAGTTTTGAAAGTACTTGTTCGCTTCTATTTTCCGAATTACTTGTGATCTGGCTGGCAGAAGAACTGTATTGTTGCCAGCGCTATATGTTATCGGAACATATATTGGATAATTTAAATTTTGGGGCCTAATTATAAACCAGTCTTCACTTGGTTTGAAATCTAGTTGACAATTGAATTTTTTTATAAAATCAATGCCTATTATTCCATAACATTATATTGAAAAATTTGAGTCTACCAAATGAAATTCATGTGGAATAATATATTTTGTTGATTGAAGTTCTATTGAGGTTGTTCCTGGAGACTTTATTACACCTTGGCCAATGCCTTGGATGTTTATTATTTTTTCATCGTGAATTTTAAAGTTATCAGAATTTACTTTTAAAAGTGAGATATCTGCACCAGTATCTATGAGGAATGTTAGCTTATTTCCAGTTGAATGATTATAGAAAGTTACGAATATATTAAGACTATAATTAATGGAATGAACTTTTGCATTTATTGATTGTTTCCTAAAGGGTTCTGTGAGTTTTCCGACGTATTTTGCGCCATTCTCACATTGTTGTTATTGTGGCCCTGGTTGGAGTTACCTCGGCCTCTTCCTTGGTTTTGGCCTCGTCTTCCTCCACGGTTATTATAGTTATTATTGTTGTTATTGTTGTAATTGCTACCTCGGTTGTAATTGTTGTGATAGCTATTTCTACCACGATTATAACTTCGGCCTCCTCTTTATTGTTATTTGCACCTCGTCGATAATAGAGTACAGTGCTACTTTGACCTGTTATCTCCGTGCAACTGTTTACAAATTTAGAGATGGCATCATTCATGTTTATGAATGTGCCTGCTTGCATGATAAGTTTTACCTTATCAATGGAGAAATTTTGTGTCATGGCTTTTACAGCTGTTGTAGTGCTGTATTTATTTGCAGGCGCCTTCAAGGGCCTTTGTCAGTTTCTCCACCTCTTGGGTGTATTGGTTAGCCGTTTTATTTTTCTGTTGCAGATTGAGAAGCTTGGCAGATATAACTTCTACCGATTCTCCTTTTACTGCACTTGACAGTTGGGTAATGATTGCAGCAATTGTCTGCTCATTACTTATAAGAATTCTTTTTTTTTTAAGGCTTATCGCTGTCGTCTTAAGTGTGCCTTTTAAGCTGTCTAATAGGCCTAGAGCATCTAAAAAACTTTGTAAACTTTCGTGCCTACCGTCAAACTCTGGTATCAGAGATGTGGCTAGCCTGATAAATTCTGTCAATGTCTGCGACATTTCGCAAATTATTATTGCTTCTGGCTTATACTCAATTCGATCGCTATCTTCCTTGTTTCAATGTCACTATCGGATTCAGCGTCGCTCGATTGAATAGATTCGTCTAGTTCTTTGAACTGGTCGGGATCGAATTCCACCAATTGACTTAAACTTTCTGGCACGTTAATCAGAATATGTCTTCTTTTTCTGATATTAGTTAATCTTGTGTTACAGTGCTCAGGTGTGAATCCATTTTTATAGCTGTTTACTAAGGTAACTATATTATTGTATTCTCCTACTACTATCTCTGTATGGTTTTTCAACGTTTCATCTTTATTACTACATCTTTATTTATGCATTTATATGATCTGTCAAACTTGTAGCGAAATTCGTCTATTCGTTTCGCTATTTCACTCCATTCCATTCTTATATTGGAATGAAACTTTATTCTTATTCATTGCTTTTTATACCCGCTACTCATAGAGTAGAAGGGTATTATAACTTTGTTCAAACCGAAAATGTATGTAACAGGCAGAAGGAGACACCTCCGACCCCATAAAGTATATATATTCTGGCTCAGGATCAACAGCCGAGTCGATATAGCCATGTCCATCTGTCCGCCTGTCTGTCTGTCCGTCTGTCTGTCCGTGTGAAAATCTAGATCTTAGCTATTATAAGAGCTAGAACTACCAAATTTGGTGACAGTATGTGTTATTATTGCACGCTGATCAAGTTTATTTTGGATTTTGGCCACGCCCCCTTCCGCCCCTGTAAATGGAAAAAAATTGATTACAAGCGCAATTTTGATGCCATATTGTTCATTTTCGGTTAATATAATAACTATAGCTAGCCAGATGATCTCTGATTTGGTAACAATCGGATAATAAACACAGAAGTTATTCAGCTTAACGTTTTCCATAGCTATAAGCAGCACTGCCGGCGGCACAAATTCTTTATTTATACAGGAAATAATAAGAATGCCTTACAATGCAAATTTTTGCAGTTGTTGGATAACAGCGTCAGTAGCTTAGTGAAAAAGCGATGAACTCTTGAACCGACAGGCCCGTGGTTCGATTCCCAGTTCATGCCGCTTAAGCTTTTTCTTTTTTTTTTTAAAAAAACTTATACTTTAATTTTTGAATATGCATTAATTGGTGGTCGTGCATTTTATTTGACCTAAATCTAGAATTCCATTGGTATATACATCGTCAACATCGATTCTTGCAATAACTTTATTTCCTCGTTTTAGTAAGCAAATAGATTCAATTATTCGCAAGGTCACTACTTTTCGTACTTCATCATTTGTTATGACTTCGTGTACTTTTGGTTTAGATACATTTTGGATACTTTGCCTAGGCAATAGTTCCTTATTTGTTACTGTACAGTTTTTATCATGCCTACTTTGTTGCCTGGTAGTGACTTTCAGGACTTTATGTTGCATGTCTTTGAGTTCTTTTATATTTATACGCGAAAGTGCGTCTGCAACAAAATTATCTTTTCCCTTTAGGTATTCATTGTAGAAGTCGTATTCTTTAAGCTCTAGCCGCATGCGAGTTAATTTAGAACTGGGATTAGTCATGGAAAAAAGATACGTTAATGGTCTGTGATCCGTTTTAATAGTGAAATGTTTGCCATAAATGTATGGTCTAAAATGGGTAATTGCCCAATGAATTGCCGCTAGTTCCTGTTCCGTTGTACTCTTATTGCTTTCCCCTTTTGTAAATGAACGTGATCAGCATTGGAAGCTGAATCCCGTCACGGTTCTGAGTTAGAACCGCTCCGCAAGCTTGTTTACTAGCATCCGTTATAATGCAAAATTCTTTGCGAAAATCAGGATATTGTAATAATGTGGGGTGCATAAGTTTTTCTTTCAGGTATTCGAATGCGTTTTGGCATTCGCTTGACCATTCAAAAAGAACATTCTTTTTACATAATCTAGTTATGTGGCGTGAATAATCGGCGAAGTTCCTTATAAATCGACGATAATAGTTGCAGAATGCTTCAAATCGTCTTGCACTGTCCGCATCATAAGGGACATATCCATATAAAGGAATGCCTGAGAAGGTTCTAAACCAGAGAATGATATAGTCATCATTCTCAGAAATGAAGTTGGTGCTATTTTAAGACCAAATGGTAATCGCGTGAAGCGATATGAGCCATTGCTCGTTGAAAAAGATGTTATATTTCTTGAGTTTTCTTCAAGTTCTATTTAATGAAAACCTGACATCAAATCGAGGCATGAAAAGTATTTAGCTCGACCAAGTTGATCCAAAATGTCATCAATTCTTGGGAGTGGAAATTTATCAAGAAGTTGTTTTTTATTGATTTGACGATAGTCAATTACTAATCGCCATTTCTTTTGTTCTGAATTCGGTAATGATTTTTTCGGAACAGACGGCTCTACGATTTTGTCGTTAATTAATTTCCCTACTTGGTTTTTGAATTTCGTCAATATGGCTATGCGGGCTCCTGTCGTTTTTTATATAAATGGGTTCATTATCTTTAAATGTTAATGTTTGTTTATAAAAATTGTTTGTTGATATTGGTTCGGTTTCCAGTCCGAACCCATCACTATACTTTGTGCATAATTCATAATTGGTCGAAATTACTTGTATTTAGAATTCGAATGTATACATGTTTGGATGCTGCTATTGTATTTGCAACATAAATTCCATTCTGTATTTCCTGATTAGAAAGAAATATGCAATCATTTACGGTATTAATGTCTATTTTCCGAATTACTTGTGATCTGGCTGGCAGAAGAACTGTATTGTTGCCAGCGCTATATGTTATCGGAACATATATTGGATAATTTAAATTTTGGGGCCTAATTATAAACCAGTCTTCACTTGGTTTGAAATCTAGTTGACAATTGAATTTTTTTATAAAATCAATGCCTATTATTCCATCACATGATATTGAAAAATTTGAGTCTACCAAATGAAATTCATGTGGAATAATATATTTTGTTGATTGAAGTTCTATTGAGGTTGTTCCTGGAGACTTTATTACACCTTGGCCAATGCCTTGGATGTTTATTATTTTTTCATCGTGAATTTTAAAGTTATCAGAATTTACTTTTAAAAGTGAGATATCTGCACCAGTATCTATGAGGAATGTTAGCTTATTTCCAGTTGAATGATTATAGAAAGTTACGAATATATTAAGACTATAATTAATGGAATGAACTTTTGCATTTATTGATTGTTTCCTAAAGGGTTCTGTGAGTTTTCCGACGTATTTTGCGCCATTCTCACATTGTTGTTATTGTTGCCCTGGTTGGAGTTACCTCGGCCTCTTCCTTGGTTTTGGCCTCGTCTTCCTCCACGGTTATTATAGTTATTATTATTGTTATTGTTGTAATTGCTGCCTCGGTTGTAATTGTGTGTTGCTATTTCTACCACGATTATAACCTCGGCCTCCTCTTTATTGGTATTTGCACCTCGTCGATATACTCTATTATCGACGTGTTACTTTGACTTGTTATCTCCGTGCAACTGCTTACAAATTTAGAGATGGCATCAGTCATGTTTATGAATGTGCCTGCTTGCATGATAAGTTTTACCTTATCAATGGAGAAATTTTGTGTCATGGCTTTTACAGCTGTTGTAGTGTTGTATTTATTTGCATGCGCCTTCAAGGGCCTTTGTCAGTTTCTCCACCTCTTGTGTGTATTGGTTAGCCGTTTTATTTTTCTGTTGCAGATTGAGAAGCTTGGCAGATATAACTTCTACCGATTCTCCTTTTACTGCACTTGACAGTTGGGTAATGATTGCAGCAATTGTCTGCTAATTACTTATAAGATTCCTTGCATGGCCCTTAAGTTTAGTTTTTATAAGGCTTATCGCTGTCGTCTTATGTGTGCCTTTTATGGTGTCTAATAGACCTAGAGCATCTAAAAAACTTTGTAAATTTTCGTGCCTACCGTCAAACTCTGGTATCAGAGATGTGGCTAGCCTGATAAATTCTGTAAATGTCTGTGCCATTTCGGAAATTGTTATTGCTTCTAGCTTATACTCAATTCGATCGCTTCCTTCCATGTTTCAATGTCACTATTGGATTCAGCGTCGCTTGATTGAATAAATTCGTCTAGTTCTTTGAACTGGTCGGGATCGAATTCCACCAGTTGACTTAGACTTTCTGGCACGTTAATCAGAATATGTCTTCTTTTTCTGATATTAGTTAATCTTGTGTTACAGTGCTCAGGTGTGAATCCATTTTTATAGCTATTTACTAAGGTAACTATATTATTGTATTCTCCTACTACTATTTCTGTATGGTTTTTCAACGTTTCATCTTTATTACAACATCTTTATTTATGCATTTATATGATCTGTCAAACTTGTAGCGAAATTCGTCTATTCGTTTCGCTATTGTAAATATTTAAAGTGGATTTCTTTAGATTTAATTAAATTATTTATTACGTGCATGTGCACTTCCATTCAATTTGACATTCTTAGAGCAAGTGGCATAATTATGTTATTTAACATTACATTACGTTATACGCGATCAGCTGATTCATTCTTATGCTAATTAACATTTCATATCAAGGCATACACATTTATTCCAACACGCCTCTTAAATTTGTTGTCTTGATTTTCTTTCATTACATTAACTTTACAGCATTTCTATTTCTTATAAATTTTTGTTTGTCCAACGCTTTGGTTAACATGTCTGCTATATTAAGTTTAGATTCTATCTTTACAATGTCTATAATACCTTTTTCATAATTTTCGTTAACATAATGATACTGCACTTCAATGTGCTTTGAATTTTTGTAAAGTTACCAAATTTAGCAATCGCTACTGCGCCTGAATTATCTTCATAGATCTTAATCGCTTTTTCATTATTAATATTAAACATTTCACATAACATGTTTTTGACAAATAATATTTCTGTAACTGCTTCTGACAAGGCAATGTACTCTGCAAACGTTGAACATTTTGTTACTGCTTGTTGTTTATGTGTTTTCCAATATACTGTATTTCCATACATTCTAATTATAAATCCCGTCGTGGATTTTCTATCAACATTATCTCCTGCATAATCGGAGTCTACCATACAATCTAGAAATTCATTATTTTTATTGTCTTCAAAAGTTAAATTTAGATCTCTTGTCTTATATAAATATTTTAATACTCTTAACGCGTATTTATAGTGTGTTGAATTGTAAGAACTTTGATATCTGCTTAAATAATTTACGGAATATGATATATCTGGTCTTGTACCTGCGCTTATATATAATAATTCACCTATCAAATTTCTGTATTTAATATTCTCATCACATTCAGTTGCTTGATCTAATTTTAAGTTTGTTTCCATTGGAGTATCGTAAAGCTTTGCATTTTCGAGATTATACTTAATTGCTAGTGATTCAATATATGCTTTTTGATTTAACGTCATTTTCTTACTTTCAGTACTATAATTAATGTCTATTCCAATATAACTACCGATTTTTCCTAAATCTTTCATTGTGAATTTGTTCATTAAACAATCTTTTATTTCGATTATTTTTGTTTTGTTCTTACTGCATATCAAAATGTCATCTACAAATACTAAAATATATATTTCATCTTTATCGTTTCTTTTAACATACAAACAATTATCGTAATTGCTTCTTATAAAATTTAATTTGTCAAGATATTTATGCAAACATTCGTACCATGCTCTTGGGCTTTCTCTCAATCCATATAATGCCTTAATTAATTTATAAACTTTGTTTTCTCCTGTTTCGTACCCTTTCGGTTCATTTACATAAACTTCTGATTTAACATAGCCATTTAAAAAGGCTGTTTCGACATCCATTTGATTTATATACATGCCGTTTTTACAACAATATGATAGTAATATCTTTAATGTTTGCATTTTTCCTACTGGTGAATATACATTCTCTAGTCTTTCTTTTTGTTGGAAACCTCTTACTACTAGTCTGGCTTTATATGTTCCATCACTTTTCTTTTTATACACCCATTTAACATCTATAATCTTTTTGTTTATCGGTTTTTCTACAATTCGCCATGTATTATTTTTATTTAAGCATTGCATTTCTGTGTTCATTGCTTTGAGCCATTCTTTCTTTTCGTTACTATTCATCGCCTCTTCGTAAGTGTTTGGTACAATTGCATTTACATAATTGATATAAATAAAATGTGTTACTGGGTTACCATATAGATTTACTGGTCTTTTATCTCTATTTGATGTTCTCTGCACTGTTAAATGTTCTTTGTTCTCCTCACTCTCGCTATCATCCCTAGCTTTTGAATTATCTTCGTACATGTCATTTAGATCGTCTGTCTTAGCGTTATCTTCATCATCTTCTTCATTTTCATTTATTTCATTTTCATTATCATCCTGCTTGTTTTTCTCTAGGCAAATTAATTTTGTTTTTTCTTCCACAACTTGAACATGTCTTGCATTTATTACTCTATTATTTACTAAAACTCTATATCCGTTTGTATTATATCCAACTAAAACTCCTAATTCCGATTTGTTATCCCATTTACTCTGTCTGCGTACTTCCGGAACTCTAACAAAAACTCTACTTCCGTATATTTTTAAATTTTCTACATTTGGTTTTATACCAAAAAATATTTCGTATGGGCTTTTATTTACTGCTGTGTTTGCGATTGTTCGATTTTTTAAATAAGCTACTGTGTTCATCACTTCTGGCCAATATCGCCTATGTATGTTTGCCTCTCTCATCAAGCACCTGCCAATATCCATTGCCGACCTATTATATCTTTCTGCTACGCCGTTTAATTCGTGTACATACGGTGGGCATGTAGTTAATTGAATTCCTTTATATTTTACAAAATTTAATATCTATCTATTCATATATTCTTTACCGTTATCGCATTGGATTTGTTTTACTTTTTTACTGAATTGATTCTCAACATAATTTACGTATTCTTTTAAGCAGCTCGCCGTTTCAGATTTATGTTTAATACAATATATTCTCGCGCATTTACTAAAGTCGTCAACGAATGTCAAAAAATATTTTTCCCCACAATAACCTGTTGTGCTATGTGGTCCGTTTAAGTCTGTGTGTATTAACTCTAATGTTTCTTTAGTTTTCTTTCTATTGTTCTCGAATGGTTCGTTTGACATTTTACTTTGTATACAATTCGCACATTTCATTTCGGTATTCTCGATTTTATCTGGCAGACCATCTAGCATTTTATTCTTTATAATTCTATTCAAATATTGAAAATTTACGTGGCCTAGTGCCCTGTGCCATTTTTTTTTTTCATTAAATTTAGTTACATTTGTATATATTTCATTTGTTTTATTTTTTAGCATGAAGCTTTTTACATTATACAAACTATCAATTTTATTCGCAACTGTCAACAATTCTCTTTTTTCGTTATAGATCTTTATATCATTATTTCTGGCTACGACTGTACATTTATTTTCAGTTATCTTTGATATGCTTAACAAATTTTGTTTTATTCCTTTTACAAAGTATACATTTTTAATATCGATTAAATTTTCATTGTTGTAAGTTTTAAAATATGTTTCTACATTTCCAATTTTGGTCGCTTGCAATTGTTTGCCATCGGCTACTTTAACATCAATAGGATTTTTCAAATTTACACACTTCTTAAAAAGTCTACAATCGTTTATAATGTGATCAGTGCATCCACTATCTAATAACCAATTTACTGTAGTTTCGTTGCTACTTTCGCTGTTATTACAATTTATTATTTTTTCGTTTCTTATCATTCTTATTGTCCATGACTGTACTCCGTCGCTGTTTTCTTGTTGTCTTCCTTGGTTCCCGTCTCCTGAGTAATGTCCACGTCCAGTTCCACGTCCGCGACCATTTCCATGATGTTGACCTCTGCCTCGACCGCCTCTTTGATTCGTATTCTGATATCGCCTGTTGTATTGTTGTTGTTGTTTGTTTTCGCCTCTCGCATTTTGCTCAGCATGCCAGCAGTCCCTCTGAAGATGACCTGTTTTGCCACACGCATAGCATTCTTTTTTAGTTTTGGTGTTGAATGTGCTTACGTTATTTTGTCTGTCCACTGGACCTCTGTTTAGACTTTTTTCTTTAACTTTTGATTTTACGTACTCTACCGTTCGTTGTGCTTCCGGAATTACATCTAAGAAGTCTCCAATATAACTGTAGCTTGTTGGTAGCGCTTTTAACAAATACCGCATTTTTTCGTTTTCGACTATGGTGCCTCCAGCGTTTTTAAATTTATTCACTGCTTTCTCGAATTCTATAAAAAATTCTTCCACTGTTTCGTAGTCTTTTAGTTTTATTTCGTCGATTTTTCCTCTGCACAGTATTTGCAGGGCTGTTGACTTTGTCGAATACATTTCGTTTAACTTGTTCATAATTTCTAATGTTGTTTGGCACTCACTAACATATTCTAACTGCTTGTCTGATATTGTACTGATTAAAATTGTTTTTGCTTTTAAATCTGTTTTCGTCCATGTTGTTTCATTATCTTCTGTTGTTCTTGCTCGCACTGCTGGTTCTTTGCACTCTTTGTATTCAAGTATTGTCATTAGTCTGAACTTCCAGCTTCCAAAATTTACCCCATCGAATATGGGCATAACAATGTCTTCGATTTTTGCGTTTGCACTCATTTTTCCCGCTTCACTTTTAATCTGTTTGTGCACTTCTTTTATGTCTCTTTCTATGTCATTCATTTTTTTGCACATTTTCTTATAGGGTCACACTTTTCTATTTCCATGTAATTTTATAAACAGCGTGCACGTGAATTTTAAATTTTAATCTGCTTCCATCGAATCCTTTAAGTTTATGTTTTTAATGTTTTTCCGTTTAATTGTTTAGCATTTGTCAAACGTCTTTTTTTCGTATTCGTATTTTTTAATAGTTTGCACTTTTAATATTGTTTTTCTCTTTTTATGTCTTATACACCTTTTCTTTGTGAAGCTTTATGTCTTATACACTTTTTCCTTTTGTCGCTTTACTTGAACAGCATTTATTTTTATACAACTTGGATTTAGTTTTACACCTTGGCTTAATTTCTTTTCAACCTTGGATTAAGTTCTTTTTAACCTTGCTCTGCTACCATGTAAATATTTAAAGTGGATTTCTTTAGATTTAATTAAATTATTTATTACGTGCATGTGCACTTCCATTCAATTTGACATTCTTAGAGCAAGTGGCATAATTATGTTATTTAACATTACATTACGTTATACGCGATCAGCTGATTCATTCTTATGCTAATTAACATTTCATATCAAGGCATACACATTTATTCCAACAGCTATTTCACTCCATTCCATTCTTGTATTGGAATGAAACTTTATTCTTATTCATTGCTTTTTATACCCGCTACTCATAGAGTAGAAGGGTATTATAACTTTGTTCAAACCGAAAATGTATGTAACAGGCAGAAGGAGACACCTCCGACCCCATAAAGTATATATATTCTGGCTCAGGATCAACAGCCGAGTCTGTCTGTCCGTCTGTCTGTCCGTGTGAAAATCTAGATCTTAACTATTATAAGAGCTAGAACTACCAAATTTGGTGACAGTATGTCTTATTATTGCACGCTGATCAAGTTTATTTTGGATTTTGGCCACGCCCCCTTCCGCCCCTGTTAATCGAAAAAAATTGATTACAAGCGCAATTTTGATGCCATATTGTTCATTTTCGGTTAATATGATAACTATAGCTAGCCAGATGATCTCTGATTTGGTAACAATCGGATAATAAACACAGAAGTTATTCAGCTTAACGTTTTCCATAGCTATAAGCAGCGCTGCCGGCGGCACAAATTCTTTACCTATACAGGAAATAAAAGAATGCCTTACAATGCAAATTTTTGCAGTTGTTGGATAACAGCGTCAGTAGCTTAGTGGAAAAGCGATGAACTCCTGAACCGACAGGCCCGTGGTTCGATTCCCAGTTCATGCCGCTTAAGAGCTTTTTCTTTTTTTTTTTTTAAAACTTATACTTTAATTTTTGAATATGCATTAATTGGTGGTCGTGCATTTTATTTAAAATTTTTTTTAACGGCTCACAATGAACTTAGTTAACAAGTGGAGAAGTGACAGTCTCTTAAATCAGCTGTGTGCGATTGTTAAAGCGCAGCTTTTCCTTATATTTTTTTATTTTTATTTTTTATTGTATTGTATGTTTAAGTTATGAGAATAAATAGCAACAACAACACGCATCATGCATTCAGACTTTGTTTTTGTCGTGCAAGAATTTCTGAATGGTCTCATAATGTAACTTTGGCAAAATTTGTGTAGAGGCTTAATGACCGAATGGAGGAGTGGTGGACCTCTTAGGTAATGGGTCCAAGGTTCGATTCCGCATGCATGCGTTTCATGGTGGTGGAGATCGAGCTTTTCTTATTTTTTGCAAAGAAAAGTTTTTGCATCCCTTTTTGAGCTACCTTCATAAAACTTTGTATACATGTTTCTTATTGCTGCCCGCTGTAAATAAGTCGGAACGAGCCGGTACGGACCGATACATCGTATAGATGCCATAGAACCTATCGGTCTTTTTTAACAAAATTTATTAAAAGTTAGAGTGCTCTAGAACACTTTCCATTCAAGTATATAAAGAGGTATTAAAAGGGCTCATATCGTTTTTTACATGCACGTATTCGATTTATAGTCTTCAACAGGTAGAATTATTATTTTCACTGTTTAAGTGATAAATCTTCGATTTTTTTGGTACCTGAATAAAAGTTATATGTACGTTTTAAATTCTTTTTACTCCTTTTGCCGGCAGCGCTGCTTGCAGCATTGTGCCGAATAGTGTGTGCGTGTACGGTGGTGAAATATGTTAAGTTGTGGACTGCAAAGCGAACAGAACTATTATGCATTTATGGGTTCGAGTCCCACCCGCATCAAAAATTAAGTGTGTGCAAAAATTATTTTTTTTTATTTAAGATTTTGACTATGCATAAATATTGTAAGTCCATGGCCTTTTACGGTCAAAATATGATTGTAGCCGTTCTTTATTGTTCCGCAAATAATTTTGATGTACGAGCAGCTGGGTAGCGGGTATATTACAGTCGAGCACACTCGAATGTAGCTTTCTTACTTGTTTTTTTTTTAAATATGGTCTAAATGGTTTGCTCTACCTATATAACGCTTCATAATAATTGTATTGTGTTTAACATAAATTGTAAGAAAAATTGTAAAACTAACACTATTGTTATGCTCAATAATAAGATCCACAACGAATTTATATCGTCCCTGTGATCTATTATTTTGACATTATTTACTACGTTGGCAGTATTATATTTTGCCTCGCTAGAATCGCTAAACAATCCCATTATGTGGTTTTATATATATTCAGTGAAACGTATCGTTAAAAGAAAAGTGAGATATTCTATTTGTGAGTTTTTCTTAAAAAAAGGAAAAGTATTTCTTCTTGAAAATCAAAGAAAAAAGTAAAATTGTTTTTATACTGAATTAAGATAAGAATTGTTATATTTTCATTGTCATTTCACAAAAAATGTTTGCAGCTGAGTATATATATACTCAGTGCCAGAGACGTGGAAATACTAGTTGTTAATAAATGTGGTTGGCTCACATATTTGTTTACAAATTAAACAAAAATTGTCCAACCACATTGTTACTAAAAAGCCTAACAGATATTTGTGTTTCCCAAGCAGCGGTTTCCCGCCTCGGCTTGGAGTTAGAAATTAATATTAAGGCAAATTGGGGCATTGGCATTTCGCACCTTTACGAAGCTTGTTTTATATGCTTTGAAGACGCTCTTTGCAGCGTTGTCGGGGTGCCTTGTCCTTGCAGACCGGGTCTTCTCCTTGAGTTTTAGGCACGTAGTATATTTTGATTATTTTTTTACTTGCGAAAGAATATGTTGTGTGAGGATAAAACTATGCCTATGGATACAGCGACACCTCATAAGTGCTCCGTTAGCTTGAACTCCTCTGGATCTTCAATTTCAATGGACGCGAAGCCGCTAACCAGTTGGGCCCAGGAGATTCATGCAGAACTGGGACAAAGCGACGAGGCTTTGTCGTCGTTGAACAGCAGTAGTGGCAGCACTGATCGGCAAACCAAACGAGAAATAGGCTTTGAGTTTTTGGATGGCAGCAACAAAGAAAAGTTTGAGCGTCTAGTGAAGAAGGAGAAACTGAAGACGCCCTTTAAGCGGCGTCACTCCCAGACGCCGCCGACTCAAAGCAATGAGAACAGCCGAACAGCAGTAGATCAACGAACAGGCCAAGGGACGCCGAAAGCACCATCAAGTCAAGAAACACAAAGAAGAAAAACGGGCGCGCCACAACAGCTATACATCGTCTACTTTATCATCTTCCTCGTGTACTGAAGCAGCTCCAGCCGTCCTGTCACGGACGCCATGTAACGAGTGTTAGTTGTTTTAATTGAAGACCTCCTCGGTTTGAGGTTCTTTATTTGAATGACTTGATGTGTGCTGATGTTGGGTTCAGCTAACCCGCACAAACAATGCTTATATCTATGTATTCTTAAATGCATATATACATATACATATGTATGCAGAAGGCATGCATATGTTATGTATAGCTTGACCACTTGAGCTGCAAAGTGCTTGCTCAGCATTCTCACGCTCCGCGATCGGCTTATGTATAAGCGTTGATCGTATTACTTGGGCGCTGGAATGCTTATGTAGTTGTTGGCCTTTTGGGTATTCGTATTTATTATGACAAAGTGTCACAATGTATTGACGCTAAGTTATACCCAATCATTTACAATATTGGTAGGGTAGATATGCTACACCTGTTACGCACATTTCGACAAACACAATAGGATTTTAAAAAAATACATGGTCTAATAAAGTTTAATTGTTTTCTTATTTATATTGTTTTAGAAAATGTTCTCGTTTTTACCTAAGTTTCCATCTAAACGCAGTAGAACGTAATGATTGAAAGCATGGTCCCCTCGCCTGTTCAGCCTTATAAGGAAAGAGCAATCTCTATCAGTGCATTGAAAACTTCTGCTAAAACCTATTAAGACCATATTAAAGGTTTGCATAATCAAATGCACACTTTGCCCCATACACCTATACACACAATGTGTATTTAATTTCTTGGAATACGCGATAGCCCTTTAAATAAGAACAATTAAGGAAAGCTACAGTCGAGCGCACCTGAAGTAAGATACCATTCGCCCAGTTTAGATAAAAACAAGTTAGAAAGTTACAGTCGAATATGTTTGACTGTAATATACCCGCTACCCAGCTGGTGGTACATCAAAATTATTTGCGAAACAATAAAGAATGGGTTCAATAATATTTTGACTGTAAAATGCCATGGACTTACAATATTGATGCAAAGTCAAAATCTAAAATAATAAAACGCTTTAATCGGCCAATATGTTCTATGGCAGCTTAACGATATATCTGTCCGATTTAAATAAAACTTGCATAGCATTTAATGGACATACTTAGACAAAGTTTATTTTAGATTTTGACCACGCCCCTTTTGCTGCACTTTGATATAGGTAAATATTTCACATTTCCATATGTATTCTGCTGTTGTTGGTGTTTTCGTGATTTCTTCTAGGTGACTGCTATAACTTCAGCCACGTGCGGATATCTTTCGCGTAATAGACGCCCAGCCGTCATCCTTGGAAGTACTCTAGTACACGCTATCATCTTTGTACTGCGCCATTTGATGCGCTTGCAGTTCCGCCACCTGATGATACCTTTTCGGTCTGGCATCTTGGCCGGTGACTTCTGGAGCCACTTCGAAAATCTGCCAGAAGTCGGCTCCAAGGTAGGCGGTCTGTTCCAAATATGGACAAACAAAAAATGCACCGTTTTCACCTTTTGTCCATACTTAACAGGCAACTCCACGCGTCCAATGATGGATCGATCTTCTCCTCCGGCAGTGCGTACCTTTGAGAAGTAGCGGATCATTGGCACCTGAAACCTGCCCAGCAGCTTGCAACTGCCGCGACCAAGCAGGCCGACGGACGCCCAGGTGTCGAGCAGTCCCTCCGCTGATGTCGGCAAATGGTCTGGGGTCGTTGCCATGGCTACTCATCACGGCTGCCGCTACTTCTCTACGCCTGCATAGTCGCCGCTTGAAACGTAGCATCGCCTTTTTGAACCTTTCGGGATATGGTTACTATTTCCTTTTGATCACAAAAATAGGAAATAGTCATAGGAAGTATCCTCTACCTTAACTCTACAGCTTATGGCTAATGAATGTTCCTCTTGGCGGGACTCATTTACGGTCACGTGTTTCTCGTCCTTACTGTATTTGGTCTGCCGCATCGTATGCAGAGGATATAGTCCTTGACCCTCTCTCCGACTTATTGTTCCTGCTGCAGCAACTCATGCATTTTATCGTGCTCGGTCTGGTGGCTGTGGAAACGATCAAGGAGGGCCTACTGCCTCTGGAGGAATTGAAGATGAAGTCTCGACAGAGTTGAACCTGTCCTCGCCATCAAAGGCCACTCCCCATCGCTCTACTCGGGTGTGATGAGCTGATTGCGGGCTTTTGGCGTATCCTGGCTCGCAAATGGCATGCGAGCTTCCTCACGCCACTGTTGGAACTGACCATGCCGTCTGTCAAGTAGAAACCTTGGACCCCACTCCGGGCTGCTGCTGTCTCCTGGCCACTCCTTTTGCGGCCTCTTGGGTGGCGGCATCGGATGTTGGTGCTCTGGACAAGTGACACCCTTGAAGACGGCGCAGCGGGGTACTTGTATCTCCGGCCCATCATCCTGGATGACTACGGCGCTGCCCTTATCATCCTGGTCGACTGCGACGCTGCTCCTTGGTACGGACGCTGCCTCAGCTGGTCTCAGGACGTCGTTCACCATTTTCATAAGCTCGAGGAAACCCAGCCGTAGCTCCTGCTTCAACGTCTGCTAAATCTTACTTTCGACGGATTGCCGGTAAGTTTGCGCCGCTTGCGCAATAACTGCATTTACTGCTGACCTATCCGTTGAGTTCATATTTACATTCGGCAAATCCATACCGGCTGCTTTTAAGGTTCCTCTGAACGTGTATCTTCCTCTTTGTCTCCTGCTTCTGGCCGTATATGAACATGCACTTGTCATTTTGGCGTCCTCAGCAGTCCTCTCTTTCCATCGACATCTTGAAACCGGTTGCGCCCTCTCCGTCAGTCGACCATGCCACATAATGTGTCTCTGGCACTGACCCCATCGACCGCAGGTAAGGACCACCAACAATCCTTTTCTCATCAGTCATGATAACTACCTATTTTCCTAAATTTCAGGTGCTGCTCAATATTCAGAGTTTATACTTAATTATTTGTGCGTATGCAACTGTGTGTGTTAGCTTAACTTATTTATAATTTTTACAAAAATAAAAACTAAATAAATATAAATAAATAAATAATTAAATAATAAATGAATAATAATAAGTAAATAAATATATACATATAAATGAATTATTTTCCACACTTAAACTCAAGGAACTTTTTACTTTCTTATGTATATCGAAATTTGGACTCTGATTGACTCTGCGCTTTTAAAAGTTGTTGCTGTGACAAACAAAACACACTTGCCGTTCGTCAACTTGTTAAACTGTCACACTGTCACACTAGTTGAAAAAATAAACAAATAACAACGTAACATATATACATATGTACGTGCAATACATTTGGATGTTGGACATGGGCCAGCGCAAGCACGCGGCACAATGTTCTCACCTACACAGTTGAACATGACTCAATCCTTGCCTGGCAACATGCCTCAACATCCAAATACCTCCACTTTTATTTCCCAGTCCACTACTCCCTGTGAAAAAGTGAAGTCCATACTTCCAACGCGCTGCAGTTTGCATCGGACTGAGCCACAAGAGCGAATCTACCGCGAGGCGTCTAAGTATCTCTATTCAACAGATGGCCAAAATTAGGCGCCGTATTGACTCTCAATACAGACGCTTCATTTCTACAATTTTTTTCTTCAAAAATTAGTCGTCATTATGTTACGGACTGCTTGCAGGTCTGCGCCGGCAAGCTCAGCTGCACCGGGGAAGGGGTTTTCCCCGCTGGCCTGCAGTCCGCACCAAAATGCCGATGAATTTCAATACTTATAAGTAAGTCTCACAAACAACAATTACAACAAATACTCCGTTAAACAATAACAACATCAACAACCTATGGTGACCGAAATTGTTCACCGCACACCCACCCAACCATGTGATGCTCCTGCTCATGGTTTCGGATCATCACCATAGCCGATTAGTCCGCTCCTGGCCTGCTACGGCCGCCCCATGTCCCTAAGTAAAGACACTTAGCACTTCATTTCTTCACTTTATAAATTTATTCATTTATATAAAACATATTTACCTAACACTTTCTACACAAAACTTCCACTAACACCTAATAAACATTCGACGCTAAATACATCTAAGACAAATATATAAATAATTCAATAAAATAATAATTAAATTTACAAACTAAATTATACCAAGCGTCAGGGTGTTTTTCCGGCCCGCCGCGCTGTGGCGGCCGCTCGCTGCTGGTAATTATATAAGTAATTGAAGTTTTTAAACCTGGTCACACTGGTCATTTTAGCCTGAAAATTGTTTGGAAATCGGGGTCTTATCGGAGCTATTTCTTCTAAACTAAGCCAAAAATCTAAAAATTGTACTTTATATTTTTGTCTTATTTCGTCGAGTTCTGTAAGAAAGCTTTGTCAGATCTTGGAGCCACTGAAACAGCCATACTACCGTGGAACGCAAGCAACTCTATGCCTGTGCCATCTCTAACTCTTTGATAAAGCAACATTTCCCTCCAATTTTTTTATTATATTGTTGTCGTTGTTCTTATTTATTAAGTTATACAGCTAATGCAAACACATCTGAATAACTTTCAGTGCCGAGAAAATTTGGAGAAGGCACATACGGCCTATTGTGTACAAGGCGTGCTACAATAAAACTGGAAACGATGCTGCTCCCAAGAAAATAAGCCTTGAAGGGTATGCACTAATGCGCAAAGCGTAAAGTTCATGATCAACTAAGCAAGTCATAGTTGTTGATTTCATGTGAGTCTTGAAAATGCCAGTTAATGCATTTTTAATCCTAAAACAGTACGGACGCAACTCTCCGATCAAATGGCAACTTGTTCGCTCTTTCTGATGTCTTTAAAATATGCTTGGTCCAGCTGGCGGCTGCACAGCGAAGCCCGGGTATTGTGTGTGCTGCGCTGTTCTTCAAAGCGTACGTAGCACCACATGATTCGGCTTCGTTGTGAATGCAAACTCATCTTAAGGCAACACAAGCAACTTTCTCGTCGATGTCGTCAATAACTGTAAATGTACTATTCAGAGCTCAAATTGTATATCCTTTCTTCAATCTAGGGAAACGGAAGGAGTTCCCTCAATATACGTGAAATATCATTATTAGAAAACCAAAGGCAAAAGAACGTCGTGCGGCTGTTCAATGTGGTTATGTCGGGTGATAATCTACGTGTATACATAATATTTGAGTATCCTAATATGAATTTTAAAAACGTTATGGATAAAAAGAAGGAAATCTTTTTGTCAAACCTGATCAAAGTGAGTAACACAGTGGCTATTGGTATATTTAAACATTCTATCTTTTCAGAGTTACATGCACCAGATATTGGATGCGCTTAACTTCTGTCACACCAATCGGATGCTGCATCGGGATCTGATGCCACAGAACTTGCTTGTAAAAATTTCTGGGGATTTTAAGTTATTGTAACCTTACCAGCTCATTAGAGTTAACTTAGTTATTGTTCCTATTGCAATTAGCTGACTTTGGAATAATTTGTGCTTTTAATGTGCCCATCCGGGAATACACCCACCAAGTAGTCACTCTTTGGTATCGTCCCCTGAAATACTGCTGGGTACCAAGTATTATTCACTAGTGGGGACATCTGGAGTTTGGGTTGCATATGGTTGCGAAATGGTAAATTTTTGCGCCAGTATTTTATTATTTTTAATCAATTGATAGATCAGTCGGCGGGCGCTGTCAGATTTTCCGTACCTTAAGAGTACCTGACGGAAAGAAATGGCCTGATGTGACGCAATTGCCCGACTTTAAGGCTAAGATTCCCAAATGGAATTACGGATTCGCCCATCCTTTATAATAGCACACGAGGCTTTCCCTCATCTTATTATAGTAATAGACAATTTAATATGACAACGCACTGCAAAGTCAACTACCGCTTCTAACTTCAAACTGAGAGAAGTAACTACATTAATTTTATGAGAGAGACAACAACAAATGCATTAAGAAAGGAACATGTTTATTTTCTATTATTTTTTGTATGCCAGCCTTTGATTCTTTGGCTGGACAAAAGTATTTTGACAAATCAGAGTTTCTTAAAAAAAATGTTAGAAAATAATTATTGATGATTACAAACTAATAAATAAAAAACTAAGCTTCCTTTGACATTAATGACCTTTAGCAAGCGTCCAGAAATATATTTTATCAAATATTTTAATGTTTCTCATTAGATATCCTGCCAAAGTCATTAAACCTCAGATATCGTCTCTTCTCGCGTTCTCGATAATTCCGAGTTTCGTTCTCTTTTGACATGAGCCCACACGTTCTCTATAATATTGAGATCAAGGCCTTGAGGCGGCCAATGTAATACATTTACCCCGACATCTCTCAAAAATACAGTTATCATATGGGCCTTATGGCATGCAGTACAAATGATTGTCCAATGAGCCGGTCACCAGATCAAATTGCGTGGTTATTTAAGATACGTAAATATTTGTCCTTATTCATAGTTCCATCAATTGGTATCAAATCGCCCAGGCCATTGAAGCACACGCAACCCCAAAACAAAACCGATCCTTCACCATGTGGTACCCGTTCGCTCACCGGCCTACTTTTTTTACGAGCATCCTTTGGCAACCTGCAATAATTCTTTTTCCTAGATCCGTGGTATTCAAGCGAGCTTTCATCGGTCCATAAAACTTGCTCCCAAAACAATTGTGGCTTGTTTATATAAGGCTTGGCAAAGGACAACAGTTTCAACCTGTTCTTTGCTGAAAAGGCTGGTATTGGACGAGCTACATAAGTATGAATTTCATGATGCTCTTCAAGTTCAATGGGCACTGCTTTAGGTGTCATCAGCACATTTTCTTTAAATTTCCTCACTCTTATGCGGTCTTTAAGAGGTGTAGTTTTGCGCACCTTGTATAATTTGCTATGCCACATATGAACTTTTGCAGAGGAAATAAAAATGAGATAATTTCTTTCGAAACTAGGCGAATGGTGTCTTACTTACTTTCCTTACTTATTTTATATATCTGTTTTATGTTTTACAGACGTCAACTTCATATCACTTAATCAAGCAGCACAGACTTATACCCACCATCAAATAAACATGATTTTTATAAAAAAAAAACAATACGATTTATTGATGATCCCTAGGCGATTTGGGTAGGGGTGTAGCAAAAAACAGATAATGTCGGTGCCGAGACCCTTCCCCTGCTGACGTCGCAGTTTCCACCTGCTTTTCCGATTGACGCTGGCGCTGTCGATTCTCTTGATCGTCACGCATATATGTTCCAAGTGCATTGCGTATGCTATCAGAGATTGCTGCTGTAGCAGTCTTATTGGCTGTAGAACTTTTGCTGTACTTAGATTTGTTTCCGAAAGATACGTCGACATCCGCTTCGTCGTTGGCTTCATTGTTAACAGCACCATTATCAACTCCATTTTTATTGTTATCGCTTTCTCCTGACAAATCGTTGCTCGGCAGGTTGACGGCCAGCGTCAATGGACGTAGTACGGTAACCTTTGCATTTAGTTTGCCCAGTTCCTGGCCGGACGGATATTGTGACTGTGGCTCGTCAATTGTGCTTGTGTCGGCTCCAATGAACGGATCGAGATAGCCAACCTGATGGTTGTTGTTGTCGTTGAGCTCTGCGTAATTATTAAGGGCCTGCAAACGACGCGTATCAAAGTAACTCCCTATGTTGGAACTATAATAGAACATCGGCTGCTGCAGCTGTGCCAGCGAGAGGCGGAAGTAGTCCGACCCATAGTAATCGAATGAATCGTCCATTTGTTCCACAGAGTCGTAAATAGGGCGACGCTTATGTGGCTTGCGGCGCTTGCGCTTGGTGGGATTCCTTGTTGTACTTGTTATTGACTCTGGCTTTTGCTGGTTATCTTGGATATCATTATAGCTCAGTGTGTGCAGTGGCACTGTTTCAATAAAGTTCGCATTGCCGTTGTTAAACAAGTTTACCCACGGATTCGTCAAATTGCGTAAACCAAAATTTGGTTGCACACTGCGTACCAAGCTGTTCCAGACACGCGCAAAAGGTCGCTCGGTAGTCGTTGTTGGTGCTGTCTTACCGTGTCCCCGACGACGATTGTAACCGCCGCGTGGTATAGATTCAAAGATCGGATAACCAATCTGGATGCTGTGGAATTTGAAAAATGATATGGAATTTTATATTTTTTTTCTTCTAATCTTACCCAGCGATTGATGCCGCCTCCGAACGTGCTTGCCATAGTGGAATCAAATTTTGGTTTATTGTCCTTTCTGCCTTCAGCTGGCTGGAAAGAGTATTCCATGCAAGCAGCAAGAAACCTACCCAGAATTGCCAATGCATTATTTTTTTTTGCAATATTTTCTCTTTTGTGGCCGTGGTCTCTTCAGGCCCAGAGCCAACTAACACGCAAACAGATTTAAAGCTAGGTTGTCATATGAGTTTCAATGGATTTTTGTTGTGCTCTGCAAATCTCATTTGAATGTCTTTTTGGACCCGTCCAATGGGCGAGTGAAAGTTTCCGATACCATGCAACCTATGTGGTATTCTCAGTAACCCCATTAAGGAGCTATTGAAAATCTTTATTGGGGCTCTTTCATATGCAAATTCTTCAGTGTGTTTGCTATTTCTTTATGATAATGATCTTTACCTTATTGTCATTTTTTGAGCCTGTTTTGGGCTTGCTACATAGAACCATAAATGCCGTTTGCATGCGTAAGATAATACAACTAGAGCTTAGAATAGCCAAAATGTTGATTTCATGATTTCAACAGCACATTAGCGTAAAAACAAGTAAGGAAAGCTACAGTCGAGCGCACTCGACAGTAAGACACCATTCGCCCAGTTTAGAAAAAAGTTTTAAGACTTTTTTATTACTATCAAAAAACTCTCCTCAAGTTCATATGCCACCTATTGTACAAATTGTATTTATCTTTGAATAGTGCCATCTACATGTGAAAACGTCATAGCAATCAGCTTTACACACTCTACGGTTGTAACGAAGCACCGCGATGATGACTTCATGACATGCTGCAAAGCCGCAAGCAGCCGAACTACGAGAAACGTTTAATTAAATAACTTTTGTGTTTATAATCCGATCGGATTGTAATTTGAAGAAAATAGATTTGTATTGCAATTATCTATTTTCATACTAGAAAGCTGTAACGTCAATACTTTTCCTAATAATCGATTTGCGTGGACGGTGGCGTGACATCGGAAATTGAAAATAAACTCGATCTACCTATGGTATACAGGAACCTTCATGTGAAATTTAGTGTCTCTAGCTTTTGTAAAAGCTGAGATCTAGACGTCGTGTTGACAATTCTCAGGCTCAATATCAAACGATTCATCGCGTCCTTTTGAACATCAATGAACCAAAACAACTTCCGCACAAAACGCAAATAAAAACTGTAACAAGTGTCAATAAATAACCTAGAGAAACAAGTAAGGAAAGCTACATTTGAGTGCACCCGACAGTAGGATAACAATCGCCAAGTTTCAAAAGAAATTATCACACTTTTATTTCCAACAAAAAACTCTGCACACGTTCATCTGTCACCTATTGTTTAAATCAAATCTATCTTTGAATAGCGCCATCAACGGAACCGTCATAGCAATCAGCTTTACATACGCCACATGTAAATCAAAGCAATGCGACGATGACGTCACGATATGCAAAGGCGCAAACAGTGGAACAATGGAAAACGTTAAATAGATAACTTATGTGTTTATTGTCCGATTAGATTGTAATTTGGGGCATAGATTTATATTGCATTCATTTACCAAAGCAGAAAGCTATAACTTTCATACATTTCCTTACAATCACAAATTTTCGATTTGAATGGACGGTGGGCGTGATATCAAAAATTGAAAATAAACTCGATCAGCCTATAGTATACAGTAACCTTCATGTAAAATTTTGTGTCTCTAGCTTTTGTACTAAGAGAGATCCATACGTTCAAACGGACAGACGGACATGGCTCAATCGACCCGGCTAGTGATCCTGATTCAGAATATATATACTTTGTGGGCCACGCCTCCTTCTGCGTGTTACATGCATTTGCACAAACAAGCCATACCATTTTTGGTCTAAGGGTATAACAAGGGGATAGATAGATAAAAACAGAAAGAGTAAAACCCAAAGAATAAGGCTGAAAGCTTTGGAGAGTGCTTTTACGAGCGCAGTGGGAGAGCATGACCAAGACGAAGCTCTGTTAACTGGAGCAGTTTGAAGGCGCGCATTGGAATTGGTTTAGTCGACGTTGAGACTCCTGACGAGAAACAACCACCGTGCAGAAAGTGGCCGCGTTTTGCGCACTCTCGAATACAAAAAAAAAAAGTCAGCTGAAAAAACGGTAGCAACGACATCAGACAGAAATAGTTTTCCTTAGCATAAGAGAACTAAGGAAAAGGCAAGTTTAAGTGGCCGTTGCGTTTTCGGATCTGAATCGGCGACGGGAGAGCTAGAGAACGAGAAACCTATGACCTGAGTGTGTGAGTGAGCCAATGTTCTTCAGTAGTGCAGCGTGTATCGGTGTATGCGTGTGTGCGCGCTGTAGCTTTGTTCGTTTTGTGTATTCAGTTTAGTTGTAAACTGCCTGTTCCATATAAAATATAACAATATAATTTCATGTCTATATCTATAATTCAATTAATGAAAGGGATGAGCCTTAAGCGGAACATCGCCACTTTATATAAGAAACTCGAGCGCCCGAACGGGAATGCACTCGCACGTGTGTCAAAGGGAACGGAACTAATCGTGTAAAATTTGTATCGTTAAACAACAGAGGTCATTATGTGCTTAGATAAATAAAAGCATTAAACGCCACGATGCGTATTCATAACAACATTCATAACTAACGCAAATTATTAACTTGACAGGACTAGGGAAATGCAATTGCTTTGTTTCCACCTTTCTGGCTTGTTCCTTCAGTATGTTCATTGCTGGGAAAACCTCAATTTCCAAAGCACATATATCACGCAGCTACTATATAAACAGGCATGTGTTTAGCCGACCACTTTTCTTTGCCATGCTCGCCCTTGCAAAACTTTAGCTAGATGTGTACTACGTTTGACATACTCGACGCACGTCGTTTTGGGATACACAAAGTGAAAGAGGAAAGGGAATTGGGACGGGCAACCGACGGCTCTCGAGGGTTCCGAAATCTTAAAACTTACATCTTTCATACCAAAACACGCCCACTGCCAAAGTGAAACATCATTGCACCATGTTTTTAGCACCTTTTGTTGCCCACAACGCTGTTTATTCTCCTAGCCGCTTGCCGCCTATCCGCCCAGTGTCAACTCAAGCTGGGAAAGAAAATGCATTTTTTGGCGTCGCTTTCATTTTTGTTTTGAACACTTCCTCGTGTGTGCCCTCCTTCAAGCTTTGTGCTTGACCATAACCACTAAAGCTGTCACATTGCATATATCTATCTCTATCTCTCTCCCTCTCTCTTTCTCTTCCGCTCTGTATCTCTCTTTCTCTCCTTTCCTCTGGCCGCTCACTAATTCGGTCGCTTTTTTTCTCTCAGCTGTTGTGTTTTTTGTTTTGAGTCGCGTCTGTGTATTTGTCCTGTAAACAACCCGCCAGACCGTGAAGGGGAGCATTGAGCGTTAGGCGTTAATCGTTTTTTTTCTATACCTCTCTTTATCACTGTGCACCTTAGTGCAGGTTTTTATGCTATACTGTTCTCTTCTGTTTGGCCATATAAATTTTATTATGACTTTAATGCAGCGAAAACAAACAGCGACACGACGGCGTGCAGGCATCTTGCTTGCCTCTTACCTTCTGCACTGCTTTACTTCCTTTTTTGCGTTTCGGCGATTTGGCCCTTCAATGTGCGCTGTAGTAATGGTTGCTTTACGTCTTGGGACTGTAATCGAATGACCGCAAATCTAAAAACTCGGTTTATACCACTCGAACATTGAAAATGATCAAAAATAGTATACTAAGTTTGTGCATACGTGTAACTTCTGCCTATATATATATATATATATTTATTTTCTGTAATGACCCGCTTATTCACTAAGTTAACACACTTCGTGGTTTTTATTTGAAGTCTGTTTATTATCAATAATGCTTAAAATAACAAGTAAAAACGGCTACAGTCAAGTGTTGACTGTATAAGACCATGGATTTTTCAAGGTTTCAAGGTCAAACGTGTTTTTCAAAGAAAAATAATAAACCACACATATAATTTTCAGTTAGACGCCAAGCAGTCCAAGCAGTTGGAAAAAACACTGCTTGCTTGCTTGCAGTGGGCGAAGTGCAAATCTATGTGAAAGTTTTATGTTCATTATCCGATCGGATCAAAACTTTCAGCGATCGATTAGGTGGTGATAGTTATCATTAACACCAAAACTGAATACTCTAGCTTTATTATTGCGCTTGCTTTACGGTTTATCGATTTGCGGGGGCGGAAGTAGGCGTGTCCCAAATTTTAATAAAAATTGTACAACATATGATTCACATAAGTGTTGTCACAAAATATGGTGGCTCTAGCTTTTTTAGTTTCTGAGATATAGGTGTTCATACAGACGGACAGACAGACATGGCTTAATCGACTCGGCTAGTGATCCTGATCAAGAATATATATACTTTATTGTGTCGCAGATGCCTTCTTCTACCTGTTACGCACATTTCGACAAACACAATAGACCATGTATTTTTTTAAAATCCATGGTCTAATTAGTATTCTTGCACTTGGCACACCACGCCGCTTGTCCGTCCGCTTTTCACTCTCACCGCTGAGCGATCAGTGTCTGCCAGGCGTCGACGTCGCGTCGCTGCTCTCCCAAAGCTGAATTGTTGGCAATGCTGGTTGCAATATATTCTATATATTCTTGGTTGCGATTACTAGCCGAGTCGATCGAGCCATGTCCGTCTTTCCATCAGTCCGTTTGTCTGTATGAACGTCGAGAATGTCGAGATCTCTAAAGCAGAAACAACAAATTTGGCAAATTTTGTATACTATACGCAAATCAATTTACGATGCCACGCCGACCGCCCAAGCAAATTAATAATTTATAAATATTAAGGAAAATATAAAGTGAAAGCTTTCTGCTTTGGCACATGTAAGCATGCTGACGATATGTACCTAATCCCCAAAGTACAATCCGATCGGACAATAAACACAAAAGTTATTCAAAACAATTAGGAAAGCTACAGTCACTGTTATATACCCGCTACCCAGCTGCTCGCTGGCAGCGCTGGCTAGCTATAGTCATCATATAAACCGAAAATGAACAATATGGCTTCAAAATTGCACCTGTCCATTTTTTCGATTTACGGGGGCGAAAGAGGGTTTGGTCAAAATCCGAAATAAACTTGATCAGCGTGCAATAATAACACACATTGTCACCAAATTTGGTAGTCCTAGCTCTTATAATAGCTAAGATCTAGATTTTCACACGCACAGACGGACGGTCGGACATGTCTATATCGACTATATCGAAAAACCGTATAGCAAGCGCAATAATAAAGATACAGTATTCAGTTTTGATGTGTATTATAACTATTACCACCCAAACGATCGCTGAAAATTTGGTTCCGATCGGATAGTGAACATAAAAGTTATTCACCGCTTCATATAGATTTGCACTGCGCCCACTGAAAGCAAGCAACAGTGATTTTTCCAAGCGGTTTTTTTCCAACTGCTTGGACTGCTTGGCATCTAACTGAAAGTTATTTGTTTTTTTTTTTCTTTAAAAAACACGTTTACCAATAACAGTTTTCTCAATGTGATTATTTTCATAATCTTCAATAATCCATGGTTTTATACAGCCAACACTTGCCTGTAGCCGTTCTTACTTGTTAGACTTGTTAGATTTAAAAAAAAAATAAAACAAGTAAGAACGGCAATAACTTTCAGTTAGATGCCAAGCAGTCCAAGCAGTTGGAAAAAAACTGCTTGGAAAAATCACTGCTGCTGATTGTATAGTACATAGTATGTTCACTAGAGTCGAATTTCCCATGTCCGTCCGAACTATTTGTAGGAATGCACCAATCCCTTATAACTTAAAGCCTAGTCACAAAATTTGACACGATGATTTATGCTGAGCACGAAGATTCAATTTTGTTGACGGTCTCCGCCCTTATAAACGAAGTATTGCAACACATTAGGATTCCCTTGCAAATGCTTGGCAGTTCAATAGTTGTCGGCTTAGTACGGTTGATAGTATTTCCGATTGTCACCAAATCCCCCCCTCCATGACGCCTTTCGCTTTGTTTTTTGTTGCATGTATGTCGTTCCTCTTGTTTTTATTTTGCCGAATGTTGTCGCCCGTTATAGTTACAGTTAAACATTGCGCAGGTGAAGCAAAAAACAAGTAAGAAAGCTACAGTCGAGTGTTCTCGACTGTAATATACCCGCTACCCAGCTGCTTGTACAAAATTTATTTGCGGAACAAAAAAACGGCTACAATCATATTTTGACCGTAAAAGGCTATGGACTTATAATATTTATGCAAAGTCAAAATATAAAATAAAAAAAAAAAAACATTTTTGCACACATTTAATTTTTGATGCGGGCGGGACTCTAACCCGTAAGTGCATAATAGTACTGTTCGTTTTGCAGTCCACAACTTAACCCATTTCATCACCGTACACGCACACACAATTCGGCACAATGCTGCAAGCAGCGCTGCCGGCAGCGATGCTTACAGCTGTGGAAAACGTTAAGCTGAATAACTTCTGTGTTTATTATCCGATTGTTACCAAATTTTCAGAGATCATCTGGCTAGCTATAGTTATCATGTAAACCGAAAATGAAGAATATGGCATCAAAAAAAACTGTTTTTAATACGGAAATGTCGAGTTCTCGTCACGGTTTCCAGTTTATTTTTAATCTTCATATTTAATGCAAACTTGTCTTTAACTTATTGTATTTAGTAATTGTTATTCCCGACTCACTTTGAGCTCACCGAGAGGGTTTTCTGCACTAACCAGCTACGCCAGGGGCGCAAATCTTGAAAACTAAGACGGTTGTCGGTCCATTGTTGACGACATTGACCAGGATATCAGCCAAATAAAATGTTAAGTTCCACGAGGGCAACGCTATCCTAGAATCTTGTCCGCTTGACGGGATAAACGCAGAACTGATTTTCGGGACGAGGCTTTGTGTTGCCACTGAGTGTGTTGCAGTATTGCCGCGATACGTTAACGCTTGGCCTTTGCCCTTAAGGTAGCTGCTGTGATCGAAGCCAGTGAAATGGAAACTACGTCCAATCCACGAGGCAGGTTTAGAGAAGGGCTCCAAGCACAGGCGCTGCAAGTACGTGGTCCACTTAATGGGTTGGTCGAGACGCAAAATAGCTAAATCATTGTCTCCCGCATCCTTATCCGCATAAGGATGCACCATTATCTCGGCGACAGCGTGCTGCACCGGCCCAGGCACGCAAAAGCCCTTATCATTGCATATATAATCCTCGTCTGGCGTGTGCGTCTCGTTCCAGATGCCCAGACGCACGACGGGCAATTTGGGTTGACTGTTGAAGCGTCACACACATGACGCGGTAGTAAGCACATGGGATGTACCAACGATGACCACGCTGCAGCGCATGTTCTCAAATGTTTTTCCTGTGGTGCGGTGGAAGGAGAGAGAGAGATTTGGGATTACCTACTTTTCCGCAAGTTCCTATTCTCTCGTTTACCTCACCATTCACTTGAAAAAGTATGCCCATCCCGAGGTATTCGGAAGGCTCAGCGGACGTATCGGTGCTAAAGAGAAGACGTTCCTCTAGGCCGCCGCAGTTGAGCTGTTTTTCAGCTGGCAAATATACATAACACAACAACAAGTATTGATTAAAATTTTGTAATATTGAAATTTCAGTCTCGCTTGGCATTCACCTTCAGCAAAAGCAACAACAGCAAAAACTAGCACAAGTTTTCCTAGAGTTTTCATATTGCTGCGCACTTGTTTATGACTTATCTCCTACCCGCTTTACTGCTCCCGTCCAACTAAACACGCTTATGCCACTAGTTACATTAATGCAGTCAAATGCGAAGCGTAGCGTTGCGTATACTTGTGGTAACGCTGAGTTAACAAATTGTATATAGTTTCCTGTTTTAATAAACTCAGAGATAAAATAAAGTCCAATTGATTTCTAATTTATATTGTTTTAAAAAACGTTCTCGTTATACCATTCGTCCATTGAAAATGGTCAACAAGTAAGAACGGCTACAGTCAAGTGTTGACTGTATAAGACCATGGATTTTTTAAGATTATGAAAAAAATTCAGATTGAGAAAACTGTTATTAAAAGTGTTTTTCGAAGAAATTTAATAAACAACACATGTAATTTTCAGCAGTTGAAAAAAAAAACACTGCTTGAAAAAACACTGCTTGCCTGCTTGCAGTGGGCGCAGTGCAAATCTATATGAAACGTTGAAGAACTTTTTTGTTTATTATCCGATAGGAACCATAAAAGTATATATATTCTGGCTCAGGATTAAAAGCCAAGTCGATTGAGCCATTTCCGTCTGTCTATCTGTCCGTATGTCTGTATGAACGTCGAGATCTCAGCTATTACAAAAGCTACGGACACCAAATTTGGCATAATAATTCCTGTAAATAATGCGCAGATAAAGATTGTTTCAAATTTGAGGTGCGACGCCCACCGCCCACGCAAATAGTATTTAGGTTACAGATTTCTGCTTTAGAACACGAAAAGATGCTGATAATATGCACCCAATCCCAAAATTACAATCTGATCGGGCGATAAATACAGAAGTTATTAAAGAAAACGTTTTTCATAGTTCCGTTGCCCGCTTCATTACAGCATATCATCTGCATCGTTTTAGCCTTTGTGTGTATGTCTCTATGTGTGTGTGAGAGATAGTTAGTATTAGTTAGTTCAGCTACAAAGTTGGTCGAATGGTATCTTACGGTCGGGCCTTATAAGGAAAAAGGAATCTGCATCAGTTCATTAGAAACTTCTGCTCAAAACAATCAAGACCATATTAAAGGCTTACATAATCAAATGCACACTTTGCCCTATACTGCACAATGTGTATTTAATTTCTTGTTATACGCGATAGCCCTTTAAATAAGATCAAGTAAGGAAAGTCGAGCGCACCCGACAGTAAGACACCATTTGCCCAGTTTAGAAAGAAACAAGTAAAGAAAGCTACAGTCGAGCGCGCCCAACAGTGAGATACCATTCGCCCAGTTTCGAAACAAATTATCACACATTTAATTCCATCAAAAAAACGCTGCACAAGTTTATCCGCCACCCATTGTTTAAATTAGATTTATCTTCGAATAGCGCCATCTACATGTGAAAACATAGCAATCAGTTGTACAGTTGTACGCAACGGCTGAAACGAAGCAACGTGACGATGACGTCACGACGCGCAGCACAGGCGCAAGCCGTGGAAGTACGGAAAACGGAAACATGGAAACCTTCTGTGTTTATCGTCCGATTGAATTGTAATTTGGGGAATAGATTTATATATCATTTATATTTATGTTCAAGCCAAAGCAGAAATCTGTAACTTCAATACTTCTCCTGATAATCGAAAATTATCGATTTGCGTGGGCGATGGGCATGGCATCAAAAATTTAAAATAAACTCAATCTACCTATGGTATACAGGAACCTTCATGTGAAATATGGTGTCTCTAGCTTATGTAATAGCTCTAGACTATCTAGACGTTCAAACGGACAGACGGACAGACATACGGACATGGCCCAATCGACTCAGCTAGTGATCCTGAGTCAGAATATATACACTTTGTGGGGTCTGCCACGCCTCCTTCTGCCTGTTACATACATATGCACAAACTTAGTATACCATTTTTGACCATTTTCAATGGTCGAATGGTATAATTATCACACTTTCTTATTACTATCAAAAAACTGTGCTCAAGTTTTGTAATAGCTGAGATCTAGACGTTCAAACGGACAGACGGACATGGCTTTATCGACTCGGTTAGTGATCCTGAGTCAGAATATATATACTTTGTGGGTTCTGCCACGTCTCCTTCTGCCAGTTACATTCATTTGCACAAACTTAGTATACCATTTTTGACCATTTTCAGTTGTCGAATGGTATAACAACACTATAAATTTAATTTTTGACACGAGCGGGACTCGAACCCGTGAACGCCTAATAGTACTGTTAATTTTGCAGTCCACCACTTAACCCATTTAACCACCGTACACGTACTTACTATTCTTTACAATGCTGCTGGCAGCGCTGAGATTCACACAGACAGACAGACGGACGGACAGACAGATCCTGATCCTGATCCTGAGCCAGAATCTATATACTTTATGGGGTCGGAAATGTCTCCTTCTGCCCGTTACATATATTTTCCGTTTCGAACAAAGTTATAATACCCTTCTACTTTATGAGTAGCCACCGTCTCAACACTGAACTAGACGCCAGACTCAATTCAAAATGCTAACTCTGCTGTGCGTGATTGGGTGCGAGTTCCAGTACCAGAGTCCTTTGCTTGCTACATGCCTTTGGATTGCCTGCGAGCTGGTTATGAAGCAGCTCGAGACGGTGCCCTATTTTCTACTCCTCTGCTGTGTGGCGCTGCACATACCTTGGGTCTGCTTGGACTAGCTTGCGTGAGCTTCCCTCGCTAATCGAAGTCAGCACGAGAACGTCTCGTTTTTACCCTTATCGCCCATCACCCAAAAAATTGGAAAGTCTTACTCAGACTTACTTATAGCCATGACCAACAGTGAAACACATTCTAAAGCTCAAACAAAGAATTGCGATGTCGACGTCACGAATAGTAGCAAAAGCGCAAATAGCTTACATGAATAATTTTTTTCCATCTGTCCCATCGAGAGTAATTTGTGGAATATATTTATATTGCATTTTTCCATATTTATACCAAAGCAGAAAGCTGTAACTGCAAAATATTTTGTAATAGTCGTACATTATTGATTAACGTAGGCGTGACATAAAAAATACAAAATAAATTTGATAAGCCTATGGTATACAGGAACCTTTATATAAAATTTGGGATTCTTAACTTATGTAATAGCTGAGATTCAGAAGTTCAAACGGACAGACAGACGGATATATATTTTGTGTAGTCTGCCACGCCTCCTTTTGCTTGTTGCATACATTTGCACAAATTTAGTATACCATTTTTAAAGCTCTGCTCCGTAAACTAAAATATAAGTGAAAACTCCTTATGATATGCTCTTATCTGCCCTCTGTGCAAGTTTACTCAAAATCTGACGATATATCATATAGCTGTTGTGGAACCTATCGTTAAAAATCTTTTCCAATCTATGCCTATGAAAATTTTTTTCAAAATCTTACCGATCGCATTGCTGCTATAAAACCTATCCGTCGATTTTTGATGATATTTTAAGTATCGCCATGAAACTGTTTTTTATTAGGGTGACTTCAAGGGTATGAAAACTTCGACGCGTGGGAGCCTTTCTTTATAGCTTTATTCTTATTTATCTATGCAGGACACCATGAACGTCTGCGAAAATTTGCAATAATAGAATGACACGTGACGGGGAAATTCCAGCCATCTTTAATCCAAAACGCGTGCGCACTCCCTCTGTTGTAGTCACTGGAGACTCTTCGTCGAATGGACCGTTTAACCCAACTAACAACAACAACAGCAGCGGTAGCGGCACGGGCGTCGCGCCTGGAAGTGTTGCCAGCAGTAGCGGCGTTGTAAGCGTTACCATTGGAAGCTGCGGTTTTAGTAACGTGCTCACCTCCAGCAATCCACAAATAACCCACCAAGATTCGATATCTTCGAGCCAACAGGATCCTAATGAAGTCATCACCATACAGGCAGAAACGCCACCGGGCACACACGGGTCACAGAACAATTTCGGAGGTGCAGGCGACTCTAGCAACACACAGACAGGACAGTTGGCCATTGACCAACAACGGCAACAAGATGGACAAGCTAGCGAGGATACCGGGGTGCATTTCAACAAGCTCAAGGCTTGCCACGAATCCTGCTGCTCCGAACTGGCCAAGAAGGTGGGTACTGCTATTGTACACTAACTGCCGAACTTACATACAACTTTTTTCATGTAGATGTACTTTGGCGTGTGCGTTACCATTTTGGTAACCGCCTCGTGGGTAGGGGCTACACACTGCATCAAGTATATGTATCTGTATCGAGCACCATACGAGGATGAGCTTGACGACGATCTGGACACGTCGTCCAGCCGTGCCGACCTGAGTACCGAACTGGAGGACATACTGGCTATCAGCGACTCGTCGCTGCATCATGTCGAGGACGCCACCGAGATTTTCAACATACCACCGCGCCAGCCAGTCTACTTTAATGCGCCGTTCTTTGCGGCCTGGTTTTTTACCAACTTTTCTCTGCTCTTTTTCCCCATCTATATATTGGGCCTGGTGTCGGCCCGCAAGTGTGACAAGCTCAGCGAGATTCTGGCCGATGTGTTGCGTGGATTTCGCGAGCGTGGATTCACCGTAGGTAAGGGGGAATCAACTTCACCTTGGCAATCAAAATTGTTTCTAAATTAATTCAGTTACAGGTCGATTTCTTAACCGCTGCCTCTCGTTCTGTATTCTGTGGCTCGTTACCACGTATCTATACACGCTGTCGCTGCACGTGCTTTTTGCTACAGATGCACTCGCTCTTTTTGCCACCAATGTTGCCTGCGTCTATCTGCTTTCCTGGGTCATACTGCATGAACAGTTCGTCGGAGTCAGGGTGAGCTCCTTCGCCTACTACCAACATTTCTGTTCCTCTCTCTCCTTCTAAATATATATAAATAGTTATGACTATCAACCTACTCCAGATTGTGGCCGTCATCCTGTGCGACACCGGTATCGCCCTGCTCGCCTACATGGACGGCATCACGGAAAGCCGCACCTTAGGTGGCGTCGTGCTGGCCACGTTAGCTGCTGCCGGCTATGCCGTGTTCAGAGTCAGTTTTCTTTTTGTTTCTCCTCATATGCCGTGTTTGTGTTGCTGTAGCTTCTGCTAATGTGCCTTGCATTTTTAGGTTATGTTCCGCAAGGTGATGGGCGATCCGCCGGTTAGCCAGATCGCGTTCACATTCACCGCGCTCGGCCTTCTTAACGCTCTGCTGCTGTGGCCCGTCGTCCTGGCGCTGTACCTAACAGGCGCTGAAAACCTGACGTCAGATAGCATACCATGGAACGTATTGCTCGCCGCGAGCTTTCTGCTCCTGGGTATGAAAGGCTGGCCTTCCGTGCTGTTGTGAAAATTTAAACTAATCGCCCGAATTAATTTTAATTGCAGTTTTCCACGTACTAATGCAGTTCAGCGCGGCCGTTACCTATAACATGTTTGTTACACTCGGGCTGATAACCGCCGTGCCCGTTTCAGGGGGTACGTAGTTCATAGACCATCTTAAACACGCTTTTACTCACGGGCCGTAAAGCCTAGCATTTTGTGCCTATATAATTATTTAAATGCCAATTAAAAATGTAGGCGCATGTGTACATAGAATATATTGAATTATACAAAAATATAAAGCACATACATCTAGGATTATGACCCAATAAGTGCCTTCGCTCTAACTTTTCATATTGTAAAAAGCTCGCTCCCTCTCTATCTCTCTCCTACTTTTGCTGCAATCCAATACATTTGCGATCTTCTTCTTTGACACCCCCTCATCGCACAGCACTCGATGTCATACTTTACAGTGCGACGTTTGCGGGCATGAAGCTGGCCGGTGTTATTCTAATCGGCATAGGCTTTTTCCTCGTCATGTTTCCCGAGAATTGGCCCGACTACATAACGCGGCTTCTACGGTAAGTAGATAACTACGTTAAAATACTTTTTTTTTTCAATCCTTTGTTTACATATCACTTGTAATCCATATTTTATTAAACGTAATGCTATAATGCAAAAGTTATGCTTATTTTCTGTATATTAAGTACAATTTGTGCGTGTTTTCAATAACTTGTGATCACAACATTTTCTTCTTAGTTTTTCGTAATTTTGTATTTACTTTTGAAGAAATTTTGTTTTTGAGATATAGGTGGTTTTTTGTTTGTTGTTTTCCATTTTTTATTATTGTCAAGGAGAGTTCACAAATTAACTAATTCACAAACTTAAATAAATGCTAAAAATTAACAAAATGAAATTATGAATATATTGTACAATCTACATCTATTTGCATAATATAAAATATATATTTAATTTTATATAAACCAACATCTTGCAGAAAGAGCGTTCGTGCCATACTCCGTTACCAATGTTGTTGTGAATTAGCTGAAATTCGCTATGCTCAATCGGTAGGCCAAATACACAAGCTAAAACCAAAACCAAAAACTTTCCACATATCTAATTATAACATTCAAAATTATAACCTAGCTTAATAGCATAACTTAATATGTATGACAGAATGACACAAGTTAACTTTTAACGTTGCTACAATAAGAAAAACAGAGTTTACCAGAAACTTGGCAGATTTTTTACTGACTTAAATATTACTAACAAAACATTCTTTATATATATACCTAACTATAATTGTACATTAGAGTTAACAACGTTCAAATATTTTCAAGAGTACCCTGGCTTCCAGAACTTTGCGCGCACCCAAACGATAGTTGTATAACAAACACAGTCCCCCTCCCTTCCTATAACCAACTTTTTTCCAATCAACCCACAATCAAAACCACTCCACAGATACCACATAAATTCACATGTACATGTTTTAATGGCTTATTACACAACAATAAACCACATTTATAAATACATATATAAAAAACTTATAAATCTTTAACATATATAAATATGCTGTTATTGCAACACCTGTTGGCCCGATGTACAGCTGGCAAATAACTTCCTTGCTGTTATTCTAAATGTGTATTGAAGCTATTGCTTAATTGTTGTTGACACCTTTGATAATTTCTGTAGTTTCGATCGGCAGATATACATATATACATATACAAAGCCAGAGCTGCTAGAGTGTTAATATGTTAATTTCGTTCTTGTTATCAAGATTTATAGACCACCTTCTTATGTGTAAAATATGTTTATCCATGTTTATCTTGTTGCCCATGCCAAGGCCAGATTAGCTTAGATCTTACAAGTCCAAAAAACTGACCGCAACACATTACACACACCCATGTATAGCTTGACATTCGCTAGTGTTGCGGAATTGAATTTAAGTAATTTTACCACTTACCATCTGTATATCCGTGTAAAGTTCCAGAATCCCACAGCATATGATGAAATCTATGCCGACCTGACATCTACCATCTTTTAGTCTTGCTCCTTGTTTTGGCTGCTTGTTGTGAGACCTGTTAAAAGTACACGCAAAATAAACGTTATACCTTTCCAATGTCTAATTATTTTAAGTTGGTTTTCTCGTCGATTAAAATGTTTTGTGGTCCTACATGCTACAATTTTACTTGATCTATATTTTTATACCCGCTACTCATAGTATAGAAGGGTATTATTCAATAATTTTGTTTAAACCGAAAATGTATGTAACAGTCAGAAGGAGACCCCATAAAGTATATATATTCTGGCTCGAGTTTATATTGCCATTTCCTTCTGTCTGTCCGTCCGTCCGTCTGTCTGTCTGTCCGCGTGAAAATCTAGATCTTAGATTATAAAAGCTTAGACTATCAAATTTGGTGACAATATGTGTTATTATTGCCGGCAGCGCTGCCTGTGTGCAGAATGTGTGCAAAAACTGTTTTTTTTTTTTTTTTTTTTTAGATTTTGTCTTTGCATCAATATTGTTAGTCCATGGCCTTTTACGGTCAAAATATGATTGTAGCCGTTCTTTATTGTTTCGCAAATAATTTTGATGTATATTACAGTCGAGCACACTCGACTGTAGCTTTCTTACTTGTTTGTATTCTTATGTTTTTGTTTCGGTTTCCCTTTTTCGTCTGTTTGCACCATGTTGTAGGCAGGGTGATAAGATAAACAATTTCAAATTGAAGCCACTTAATGAAGCATGTTCGACTCAGAGTCCCTACACATTCAGTTGTTTTGCACCTAAAATATATAGTTTAGTTCCATAATTTTTTTTTTTTAAGATGCGCGTTTTTATGTGTATGTTTCATGCTTACGGAAAACACAACAATAACTATGAAAATCCCTAATATAAAAGAAAACAATACTTAAAATCAAGGAACAAAACCTTATATTAAAAATTCGTACAACAATTAATATTGGCATGTTTTCACAACCTGGTATATATATTTATAAGTTTTTTCAAAAAATTTGACAACTTTTTACTTTTTGGCTTATAAGTTGCTTTATGATTTTTGTACGCCTTTCTCCTGTGTATGTGTTTCAATTTCTGTAATTCTCTCTCTCTTCTCTCTTTGATTCTTAAGTCACTCTAACTAACTTAATTATACTTTACTATTGCTCTATACTCTACTCGTTTTTTAAATATAAAATGGTGTCGACATTTCTCTCAATTATATTTACAGAAGCATCATAATGTTGGGTCACAATGCAAGGTAAGTTTCGTGAGTTCGTGCCGTGCCAAATGGAGCATAGACCCATTTTCGACAATTAAAGCCTGAGCCAACCTTTCTTCACAAAGTTTTCCGTTATTATATACTCCATACACATAAGTACAAACCTGTCAAAACTCAAAACAAAATAAATACTAACCTATTTTAGTATATATGACATAATGGTTTAAGTTCAATCCCGCTTAATTAAAAACTTAAATTTGAGCTTTCGGGTTTATTTTTATAAAGGGCAATTTCATGTATCAAATCTAGATGAGAAATCCCAATTAATATATACATACATATATATCATACATACATACAAGTATAAAAATGATAGGTGTTTTTTCTCTCAGAAAATGTATAATATATTGTTCTCAATAGGGTTTCCAATTGATTCGTTTTATTTATTCCTCTTTTGTTTAATGCATCGAACTTTCGTTTGAGTTTCCACAGAATAAGTAACTAATTTAAGTATATACTACATAATATATTAACTCGAATGTTCGATATTACATTTGACTTTTCTCTTGCTACTCAACTACCCTAGCTATTACTACTTCTAACTAGCTTATGTAGATTTGATTGAATCTAAAGTAGTGTAGGTATCCAAGTAGTTCTAGTAGAATTAAATCGGTTTAATCCCTTATCTAAAACTGCAAAGGTAAGTCAGCTTTGGGTTTTTAAATTCACTTCAATAGACAGCAACAAATTTAATTTCTGCAAGTTTCTCTAAAAGCACTAGTACTATTTCGCCAATTATTAAACAACATTAGTCACCGTAACAAAAATCAAATGAATTTTCGATTTTATATGTCAAATAGCACAGTCAGAATAACTTTAAAGCTCTTTGTATGGAACACAAGCTTACGATCAAGATTAAGATCAGGGTAATGAAAATTGTAATATCTCTTTAAATCTGCATACATATGTCATATAAATTGAGCTCAAAAAACAAATTCGCATATATTTAGTAAAAAAAAAAACACAACTGAAAGAAAGCAAATGTCGAGAATGCTCGACTTTCATATACCTGCCACAAAATTATTTCTTTTGTTTCTAAAGTTTACATTTATTTTCCGATTGTAACCAATTCAAAATAACTTGGATTGCAGATGCTTTGGTCTGCCTGTTGCATACATTTTCAGTAGGCTCAAAGTAATAAAACCCTTTCTACGCTATAGGTAGCGGGTAAAAAACAAAAAAAATTTTAGATCTAAAAGCTCTGTATTACAAATTTCTTATATGTATAAAGAAGACACCGCTAATCTGTACTATTGCTTATTTTCTTCTTATTTATCTTCTACACCTCTACCACAATCTGCCTAACCGTCTTCCTATACAATTGTCTCCCATCTTGAAACGCTGTCTGTCACTCTCTCTCTTTCTCTCTCTCTCTCTCTCTCTCTCTCTCTCTCTCTCCTTCTTTTCTCTCTCACTCTGTATTCACCACAAAACACACGAACACAATGAAAAATACACCTCACCGTGACCACCATTTACCCTGGCTAAAAATATACGTAAATTGTACGAAATAAACACAACATTATACTCATTGCAAAAAAAATTAAAAATACCGAAAATATATCAAGTAGTGGTAGGCCAGCGCTTTGTAAACGAGAAGCCGCAGTCACCGGACCGTCCACGAGATATGCGCAGCGGCACATTACGCGTTCTTTCTCACACCACATAAGTTAAAAATTGGACAAATTAAAATAGATAAAAACCTAAAAACCAATAACTCAGAAAATACCAAAACAAGAGAACAAATAACAAAAAATATATATATTTTGTAAATAATTTGTCAAATATGAGGCACGAAAAGATCAGACCACATCCGACGAGTCTGGGGTAAGTACACGAACCCGTTATCCCACATTTTTGCCTCGACCACTCGATGGCTAACACGTACACGTAAGGTATACTTACTCCAGCTCCAGTTGCAGTTGTAGTTACTTAAGCTTCAGCTACTTGAAAACCTTTAAAAACTACAGAAGAGTCCTCATGTGGACAGCTATGAGCTCCAAATCGTAGCGACTTCAGATTTTAATGTTATTTTTCTGTTCCGCTCAAAGCCGTCTATAAATTATGTGCTACTCTCTTTTCAATTTATTCTTCTCTTTCTCTTTTTCTCTTTGTGTTGTCTTTTTCCTTTAATTCACAGATCGCAACATATTTATGCGTCCCACTATAAACACAAACGAAAATATTATGCTGTTAATACAAACTCATATGTTGTTTGAGCCAACCAAAAAAGCGCATGCGAAAACCCAATAACCCTCTTTAATTGTGAAAGCCGAGTTTGTTGTAAGATCGTGTACGGCTTTAGACGACATTTTTGTTAAGCCCCGCGCCCACAAAATGATGTTAATTTTGTTTTAAATGTCGTTATTGCAATGAACATTTTTTTTAACGTTTCATAAGTAGAACGACAATAATATACCAAGTTGAAAAGTTAATGATATGGTGAGCGCTTTAAATGTTTTTTTCCAAAACCCCCACTCCTACCATAAATTAAGTATTTGTTAACTTGGAGAAATATCACACGCTACCGTCGTGTTTGTTTGCATATCTTCTAGGTGGTTCAACTAGAATATGATTTATTAATCCCTCACAGTATGATCCTAATTTTTTCCTTGTACTTCTTGTAAATACATAATTGCCCCCGTATTTATTTTTTGTTTACTAATTTGAACATATTCTCTGGTTTTACTTTTGAATAAAGTAAAAAACATAGAAAAGCACTTTTGAAAACTATTTCTATGTTGCACAGCTTCCTCTTACGCTTCAACCCACAATGCCCCCAAAGCCACGAGAAACGCCATTACACACTCAGACACTATCCATATATTATGTAAATATTAAAAAGAAGAAAGACCAATCTTAAAAAAATCAGTAAAAAATCAGTACAAATTCTATTCACAATTTAGACGACTACAATCTATGTGTCATTTAGTTTGACCCTATAGCTGCACTGCTGATTGAGAAACACAAACCCTGTAGTCCGCAGTGCAAATGGGGATAATTCATAGCTAAGCGCTATCTGAAATAATCAAGAACTGTACAGTATGTACCATATATGTATAATCTACATTGTTTATAGAGCGCATTGGAAACAACACAGTACGGCTAGAAAACTTATCCAATTCAATTTTCTGTAGACCAATGCTGAATAATCTATCTGTGTTTTAATGCTAACATTTCAATTTTTCTCTCCGGGTCATTCGAATCATTGAAACCCTTCACCTGCAGATGGGGTCGCGGCCCTCGGAGCGGTACTTCAACAGGTCAGCATCCCACCATTATCGACTATCGGACGGGATACATAAGGTCCCATCTTCGTTCACCCTCTGGCCGTGTGAGATGACTGATCTATCGCCAACTACAACTGGGTTTCTGCATGGCACCAACACCAACGCACACCACCACAAGCTCTACCAGCAGCAGCACCACCACAACCGTCACCACCAGCAGCAGCAACATCTGCAGCGCCAGCACTCGCATACCTCACTTACAATGATCCATCGGCAGAGCAGCAGTCACAGCGTCCATGGTATTCGACGCGGCAGTGGCGGTACAAGGGCTCCACCCCCCGGCACCGGGCGTCTTTTTTCCTATTTTGGCAATGAGCACGAACACGAGCACGAGCGCAAAAAATCGGAGACATCGTTCTTCAATTTGGGCTTCCGACGCAAGTCTACAGTTGTTTACTACGCACCGACGGAATAGAGTGTGGGATTGGTACAATGATCGGTTGGGGTCGTAGCCGGATTGGGGGAATCCGAGTTGCAAGTCTGCTCACACATACACTCCCACACTGATACTTCTAGAAGACATTTGCTTGCACAACAATCAAAGCACCTTATAAATGAAAACACAAATACAATTGTTATATAGTTGGCGTGTTACATGCGTATAATATCATTCTTCGAGTAGGTAACTTTGATATCGTTGTTGTTGTGAAAGTTTTATTAAAACTACGCAATTCGAATTTTGCTCAAATATTAACTTATTACACGCTACAGACAGATGTAGATTCTTACTCACAGTCAAGCACAGCCACAGCTACAAATACAATTACTGCTGGAGTTACAGAAATAAGAACATATGTATACTCTCTTACATATGTGTCTTGCTCATAGGTAGCACTGAACTAGAGTTTCGTCTCCCAAACACCTAGCCACAAACTAACATGTGGAACCAGAGCACACAGAACCAATACCAGCTATTGTATAATAGAGCCCCGAGAGAAACCCAAGTTCAAAAAAGCCCCAAAGTTAACTTACTATTTAAATGATATTTATATTATTTAAAGAAAATCAGAACATTGAATGAATTATCAAAGCCAATTGTTTTTAGCAATTATATACAATAATTTCAAGAGAATTAACAAATAAACAATAATAATTTTAATGATGAAGTATTTTAATGTAAGCTCACACTGCAAAACTTGCTTATAAAAGGACCCATAAAAAAATCCAAAGGACACAACCCAAATGTCATCGTTAAAAAACCCAAGAGATCTGTATTATAAGAAATATCGTTCATAGAAATCACCTTGAAATTCACCTAGAAACTACGACGTCTAGTTGTAAGCTCATTTTAGTCAATAGTGGACAGATGAAAGATCTGAAAATTATTTTGTTTTATTTCTGTTTGTTTCCTCTTTTATGTTAAGAGTGAATTTCCAAATCGACAAAATTTAACAAAACCAGAACGATTTGTAATACATGTATGTGTTATACATTCCATGTGTTGTATTTTTGATTTAGCTGGATCATTGTTTTATTGTTAAATTGAAACTAATCTGTTGACATCACTCCTGTTGTTGTTCGCTCCGATTCCGAGGAATCTTTTCCCTGCGCAATCACTGGAGCTCTGGAGTCAAATCATACAGTTGTCGCAGCTGCCTACTTTGTACTCGAACTATATGTATATTTAATAGGCACACCCCATAATTAATTTGTGATAGTTTTAAAGTATGTTTGATAGCCAACTCGAAGCTTGAGCTACCCCTACCCTGAAAAGGGGTATCTATATTTAGAAAACACAAAATAAAGTAACACAAAGGCAAACAAGAGCGGTTTGTCTTTTTTATAGAGGTGGGGACGGGCGGACTCGTATGCCATGAGGTAAACGTCAAATGCAGGAAAAATCGTAATGCTTTTAATAGATTAAGCTTTGCTCAGTACAAAAACGTCTCTCATTCAAATTGAACCCCTTCCAAAATTTCTTAAAATTCTAAAAGGATCAAAAATAAATCAAAGTTCGAAATAACGATTTATTCTTCATATTTTGCGGATAGCTTGGGCCGATCGTAACTACCTAAATCCGTATTAATTTAGCCGTGCGTGCAAATACCGCGATAGAAAAAAACGTGGCGCCCGGCTATCAACGGGCGACAACAATAATCTCTTTGATTTCAAGTTCCAAGTTCTTGTTTCTATTGTTTTCAAGAACGGAATTCAGCTGGACATCCTTTTCAGCCAAAAATTAACAAAAAACATTCGCAATTTTACATCAATTTTGCAATTTCGGTATAAATTTTCCAACCAGGCCATTGATTTCAACATGAATAAGTTTGGTAAGTCCCAAGCAGTTCATTAAAATATTTCATACATACGCAACATACATATTTTTACTACTCGTCTTTTATTTTAAAAATATTGTAGTGTAAAAAGCAATGATACATTAAAGATTATCTCAATTCGAAACAGGATTTTATATATAAACATAATACAAAAGAGATTTCGTTTGTGGACGGACTTCCTTTAGTGAATTGAAAGATTTTTAAAAATTTAAGGCACGATTAAAACGTCTCGGTTGGTTAGCTTTGTATTTGGTGCTTCCCAAACCGTCCTTTAAACTGATATGGAATATATTAAGCATAAGCGTTCAATTTAAAGCAAAAGTTTCTTGCAACACACTTGAACGTGATTCTGCTGCGCCGGTGACGGCGCCGACCAGTCTTTAGTCGGCAACGGCACAATTGAAAATGGAGGAGTTGTCCATGACGCAGTGGTCGTCCCTGCCCACCGGCTGCTACATAGCTCCTTGGCCTATGATATGACTATGAAAAATGTGTGAAAATATTTTTTGTATGCTGTGCTGTGCTGTATTTGTCCCCTCTTCTTCCAGTTACTCATATATAACCATATCATTTGTTTAAGAAAATCGCCGTCGTGATTTTTTGTTGTTGCCCTGGTAGAAGACCAAGTGGCTGCAAAACTGGTTCTTGTGCCGCATAGAAAAAGTTCTCAGGGAATATAGATAATAAAATTCAAGCGTATACGATAATCAAGGCAGCAGAGAAAAAAAAGAAACTGAAAAAACGGCTATACATTAAATGTAGACAAAAAAGCAACCAATAGAACATCAGACGCGACGCAGCGCTATTCTGCAGCGTCTGTGACGATTTAATATAAAAAAACACAGGGTGCTCAGCCGCGACAGGCGTTGCTCTTCTTGGCCAGGCAGCAAAGGTGTGTGTGCGCGGCGCGAACAACCCTCAGCTCGCTTTACGGATAGGTGCGATACGAGGCCTAACTGGGTTTTGATATTAACAGGTTTGCAACAGATCACTCCGTTTCATTTGGCTTGGCTCGACTCAGCTCTGAGTGAGCACACACGCACACACAGCTGTGCCTTATGGACTTTACGGACATTAAAAAGGGCCACAGCAGCATCTGCAACGACGCTTCCGCAATCTGAGCTCAGTAGGCGCGGCTATTTGTGCTTTTCTGCTGCCTTCGCTACTGCTTCTGCTGGCTTTGATAGAAATGACAAATAACCAGATTCATTGTAATAGATTATGTCTACAACTTAATCGCCATGCAGATAAGTGATGACAATGTTCAAAGGCAAGCACATATACATATATGTATATAGAATACGGAATAAACGATGAACGAAGGACAAGAGACATGCTCAGATTTTAGCAACAGCGCGTTTTGTTTTGGGTGTGAATTTTATGATTTTGTTGTTTTTTTTTTCTTTGTCTTATTTGCTTGCTAAGTTACGTTATTTTTATGTAAAATGGAGATTCTGGCTTAGTTTTGTATGGACGGAGTGATTTTAAGTTAAAATATTTGGCTTCTCTGGGCAATTATATAAACCTATAAAGCAGCGTGAGTGTAAGGCCAAACAGTGAGATGACCAATCCCAGCGCTGATTGCAATCCCGATGCGCCCGCCAGGCGACACTTGAACATGTCGTAACGCGTCTCCTTGTCGGCAACAATATTTTGATACTCAGCCTCGACCAACTGACCATCATAGTAAGTGATTAGATCCTCGAACGGATACTCATAGCCTTGCAAGCACTCACACTTATATCCGCCAGTCTCATAGCCACGTCCCATAATTGGCACGCACTGTTAAATTAAAATCTGTAATAATCAAGAAAATTTTAAGCTAATTAATACTCACGTATGATGTCTTCTCATCGCACTTGTGCGTATCCTTAAAGGCATTTGGCTCGTAAAACCAGTCCGGACACTGGTTGATATCCAGCTGAAGCATGTCCATGGATACTGCGACCACACCCCTGCGAAGGAAGTCAACAAATTAGTCAGTTTTAATGTGCCCATTAGCATGATAATATCAACAAGAGGGCACCCCGACAAATTGTGACGAGTGTCGACACTCAAAAACTAGACAATCAATTCAAACAAAAATTTGCATTAGAATGCCAAAATGGAACCGAAAGCAGGTCTGTGCCGCAAAAAGGGGTGTGGCCTGGCCCGCGACGGCGGCACGCAGCGGACCGACCCGACCAGATCAGCTCTGAAAGCCCGTGCCACAATCCTACCGTACATAAAGACGCCATTACTACCGGGTACTTACTTGAACTCCAGTTTGACTTTTAAGCTATCCCAGCCAAAAAAGGGCACAGAGTAGGTCACCAGCCACTTCTTCACATAACCATTGCAATCAAACTGCGGCTGGCTCCAGTAACCGTGCTTAATATTCGCCGCTCGATAAGAGTTAGGGTAATGCTCATACTTCTGCTGGTATTCACCTGTCTCATTATGGCGTATCTTGATTTTCATGTAAAAAGTTTCCAAATCATCAAAGTTTGTATTCCAGCGCTGCTTTAGGAATTTAAAGTACTTCTTTTCGGTGTACAGCTCGTGCGTTTTATTCAGGCGCGCTAGATCCTCCACTTTGAACTTGCGCGTGTTTAGTTCTGTTTTGTACGCATAGGGTGCAAAATAGGTGCGATTCGTAAATTTATTCCGCTCCCAGAGAGTTGTTGCCGACCAGACCTTGCTGTCGCCGAGCACAATGGCCAGGGTCTCGCCAATCATTTGATCCTCGGTCAGTGGTTTGTCCGCCACACGTTTGCCAGAATAGACCTCGTTGGGATCCGATACCTGAATGAGTGCAAAAGGTATATAATTGTTCAAAATCGGTTAAACTGTTGGGGATCTTTCCAAAACTTCTAATAAGTTGTGCAAATATACATATACACATCATACTTGAAAGGAAGAAGGGAGGGATGCAAGAGGAGTCCAGATATTAAAGAATTTGTATGCTGCTTTGCTTTATGACGATGCCTTATGACGAACCTGTTTTTCAATTTCTTTGCGCTCAAACTAATGAATTTAGCATTTGGTAATGGTTTGACACTGAATATTAAATTCAGTGCCGTGGCAACTGACAACAGCTGAAATTGAAGCTGAAAATGTAGCTATATGCTGTAGCTGAAGCTGAAACTGATGGCAAAGTTGAAACCTGCATTGCAGGAATTTCGAGGTAGTTGAATTACGCGTGGAAAATTATAATTTACACTTGAGAAGCTCTTAAGAGGCGACGTCGAAGGCTCTTAATAGGTGTCGGGTTTATCAATTATTGCTCTTTATTTACCGTGAAGGCGCTGGGAAACGACTCTTTTCCTGCTGCTTCTGCTGCTTACCTGTAAAAAGGCGCTAATAAAGTTTGCAAGGCGCACAGCCATTTTGGCTTCATTCTCAAACTGCTCCTTGGCGCCAAAGCTAACATCGCCGCGCAGTATCAGATCTTGTGGATGGAAGCTGCAATTCAAAATTCACATTAATAAAGATAAGATGTTGATTCGATTTCAACTCACTTTTTGCATGTACGGTAATTGACGCCGTGAATATACTTCAGTGCCTGATCAATATTTAAATTCTCTGCATGCAGAGATCTCGAACCGGTGGTGTAGTTACGATACTCAGGGTGCATGTCCAAATACTTTTCCCGTACGTGGTAAGGCGCTTTCTCCCACTGTATTGGTAGCTTTTGAATCCCTTAAAAAAATCAGAACATTAATTAACAAATATGTATTTTCAAATATCTTTAAGCTTACACCCGATTTTGAGACAGTCATATTCGTTGTAGTATTGTTCTGCCGAGGCGCGTTCTACGATCTCGCCCAGATAGGGTCGCCGCACTGTGTTAGGCAGTCGAAATCCCGGTTTGCAACGACACTGATAGCCACCACGTCTAAAGCCCCAGCCGTGCAGGGGTTCGCACTCGGTTGTCTCTTTTTTACATCGGGCCGTGTCCGCAAAATGATTCGGCCCTTTATTGCCCTCGCCAAGTGGGCATTGGTTTATATCGATACGCTCAAAGTCCATTTCAAGCACGGAAACTGCGGTGTATCTGCAAGGCAATCGGGGATAAACATGGGACGAACTACCAAGACTGTACACTTACTTAGGATATTCGATGTGGCGGAACTGAGTGTGTCGAGGGTAAATATCGGCAATGGGCACAACAGCCGCTACCAACCATTTGTTGGAGCGTCCGCAGTCAAAATATGGACGTGTCAACTTAATTGGTCCGGGGTTTTCTTCAGATCCAGGAGGACCGTGAAATGTAAACGTTTCGTTTGTGTTGTTGGCGTAACGTATTTCCACTTGATACGTGATTTTCGTGTCGTGTCGCCCAGCCACGTTGTCTGGCAACCAGGCGCGATACCACTCGTTTATCTTATACAAATCATGAGTGTAATCTTTAGATATTGTGTCCGGATGATGGGCACCCAAGTCCTGCACATCAAACGTGTTCCATGTCGAGATCTTTTGCAGATGTATAGGATCATTAAAATCGTCCTGTCTAAACGTACGAGGTCCAAAGCGTGGAAATGTTTTGTTAAAGAAGCCACGATACGAAGACGAGTACGAACTGTTTGGTGCAAAGTAAATGGCCGAGGCGTTAATACTGGGATTGGCCGACACGTCGGCAACCGTGGAAAGGAAGTAGTACATCATGCCCGGATCGTAGGTATCATTAATGGCAGGGCGTATAAAACGTGACTGGAGTATGTAACTCCAGAAGAAACTGCGACTTAACGCCATGTTCTGTAGATGTAGCAGTGCTGTACGATTCGGAAAGACTGGATTTACGTTCACTTCTTTAATGTCCGGTTTGTGAGAGACAACGTCCATCGGCATAAACAAATCCGAATGATGCTGTATGGGACAGTTGTCAGAATTCACTCTATCGAACTGAATTTTAATTTCATCGAATGCATCTCGAGCCTGCCATTCATGCTGTGCGAACACGCCCACGGTCAAAGCCAGTACAAAAAGCAAATAGGTGCGTCCTAAAATTGTCGAGGGTAAAAACAGAAACATTGTGTGGCTGGGTTTGTTTCTCTAATCGTTGAGCTTGCTTGCTGCACGGGCAGCGGCTACTAAAAGGTATTTTTGCTTATCAATTTTTGAACTAAAAACGATAAACTTAATTAAAAACAAAACTCAACACAAACGTGAGGAAAGCCACACGCGATTAGTAATACAAAATTTACTCTATACACTTGTTGGAACTACGCCCTCAAAACTAACAGTGTTGCAAGCGGCAAGTCGGCCGCTTATCGATATATCGATACATGCATTTAAAAGTTGACGAGCGTGAGCACTGTTGTAATTCAGTGCGTTGATTTTTTGAAGAGAACTAGTTCACAAATTGCTCAGGAGGTCAGTTAAAGTTTAAATAAAGAATTTTTATTATTATTGTATTGTTTATGTAATTTACCAATTAGGTGTTATTCTACCCTCAACTTGTGTATTAAGGTGCATATATTGGGACATGCAATTGACACTCGATTTATTATAGCGCCGCCTGTGGCAAAAAATAACATTTTGGGTACCTGTCAAAGCAAAAAGCCAATGGCCGCCTTACCGCCCTACGGAGCGAACATTATAGATCGGCATTGATGGTCTCTTAAATTATGAAGGGATAAACAAACTGCTGCAAACCGCAACGAGGTTGTTACACAAATACCTAATATGCATAAAGTATATATTCGATGACCCTTGACATTTTCTGCTCCCCTCCTAGCACTATCAATCTGCCATGTGATTGTTGCTTCGCTTCCGATGCCTCAAGTCAGTTCTTCTCCTTTCTTTTTTGTTGCTTTCCCTGCGCTGCGCTTGGGCTATTTATTACACCTGTCGCTTTGCTTCTTTTGTTTGAATCCGTTTTGGACAACACCAACGTTGTGGACAACGCCAATTCGGATAGCTTGCCAAAAAGAGTAGCGAAACTTCCATTTGGGACAAACAATATGCATTTTTATACCATTTGACCATTGAAAAGGGTAGATCGAGTTTATTTTCAATTTTTGATGCCACGCCCACCGCTCACGCAAATCGATAATTTTCGATTATCAGAAGTATTGAAGTTACAGCTTTCTGCTTTGGTATGAACATAAATAATTTATTAATTAATTTTTTAATACAATCCAATCGGACAATATACACAGAAGTTATCCATGTTTCCGTTTTCCGCACCACTGCTTGCGCCTGTGCTGCGCGTCGTGACGTCATCGTCACGATGCTTCGTTTCACCCGTAGCATGTGTAAAGCTATGCAGTTTTCACATGTAGATGGCGCTATTCAAAAATTGATCTAATTTAAACAATAGGTGGCGGATAAACGTGTGCAGCGTTTTTTGATGGAATTAAATGTGGGATAATTTGTTTCGAAACTGGGCGAATGGTATCTTACTGTCGGGCGCGCTCGACTGTGGCTTTCTTTACTTGTTAGACTATGGGTTTTGGGTTTGTCGAATTGTGCGTAACAGGCAGGAGACATTTGCGACCCCATAAAGTATATATATTCTTACTCAGGTTAACTAGCCGAGTCGATTAAGCCATGTCTGTCTGTCCGTCTGTGTGAACGCCTATATCCCAGAAACTAAAAAAGCTAGAGCTACCAAATTTGCTGACAACACTCAAGTGGGTCATGTAAAATTTTTATTTAAAATTATGCCACGCTTACCGTCCCCGCAAATCGACAAACCGAATAGCAATAGCATTTTCTGCCCATCCGCATAGCAGCCTTGCCGCTGTGAAGCCTGGTCATCGACTGAGTCGCTGAAGCAGACGCACAAACGGCCGTCACGACGCGTCTTTACGCTCTTGTTTATGAATTCTAGTCTTTTTTTGCACGCTCGGCTAACACCCGAGTGCGTTTCAATCTTATTTGTGCATGATCGGGAATCGCACCAATTCGCTGACGCTATGTGTGTGCAAACTGCGCTGTGACAGAATTTTGTGCCCTATACTCGCGAGTTATAGAAAATGAGAGGCTGCCTGTTACTACTTTAGGCTTAGTGTGAGTGTCTGTATGTGTGTATGAGAACAAATAAGCAAAGCTGTAGAAAATAATCTGAAATTCTTTTTGGAATTCAATGCAGCGGCTCTTCAAAATTGTGCAAATGGTATTTTACTGTCAGGTGCGCTCGACTGTAGTTTTCCTTACTTGTTTTCAGTTATTCTGTCAGTCGTAGTAATAGTTTACGGGTAGTTCAGATATAAACTGTGTTATTACTATTTGAAACTTTTTCGTCGTTGTTGAGATGATGGTACAAATTTGACTCGAGTAAATAAAGCAAATTGTGAAAATTATCGACAGTTCGAGTCGATTCTTGGATATGAACAAAAAAGTGTAACTCATTGCAGGGCTCTGAATCGTAGTCACACTCTCTTAAAAGGAAAGTAAAGTTGACCAAGTTTTCGATTAACAAGAAAAAAAGCTACCTTCGGCACGCCGAAGGCTTCAAACCCTTGGAAAAAGGTTCATAGCAAAATCTAAACCAATATGGAAATTAAACCAATAGATTTTATTGCAGCTATACTATATAGCGGTTCGACTTTTATCAAAAAACCACAGGCTTTAAAAGACATACTCGGACATGGGAAAGTTTATTGGTAATATCTCGAAAAATGACTAAAATCGGCCTGCAGGATATATGGCAGCTATACGATATATCTTCCGATCCGGCATTCAATAAGGAGCATGTATACCAAGTTTCAATAAGATAGCTTTAAAACTGAGAAACTGGTTTGCGTTGTAACAGGCAGACATGGCTAGTTCGACTAGAACATATACAAGGCTTGCACCGGCATACTGGCGGCCATACCGGGCAACGAGCTAAAACACTCGTTCGACAAACTTTTGGACCGTGCAAAAAGCTGTATTGAAGCAGAAAGAGACTATTTTGAATAAAATTATTTGATTTTGCCGATTAAACCATTTGTTCTGTCTATTTTTTAAAAGTCCTGTTTACTTTGGAACGCACCTTGTATATATTCTTTATAGGGTCGGAGATATCTTATTCGGTGCGTTGCAAGCTTCTGCTCTACACAAAAATAAGCGCTTAACTTGCCTTTAATAATTGTTTATCACGCATAGCATATCCAGCAAAACAAACATCAACCAGATAATAAAATAAAAATATGTAATTAACTTACAAGGAAGAAAGGCCAAGGAATTCTTTCTGCATGCTAATGAGCGGGCGGAGCAGAATAACGACAAAGGGAGAAAAGATAGGTGGGACAAGCAATGAGCAGAAACAGGCGGAAAACATACGGTAAAAGCGGACGAGCCGATCGTGGAGCTGCAAACCGCAAACAAATTTGGACTCATGTGCTCTTCCCTCGTGTGATGCGTACGTGCAACAATGCATAGCCAAAAAAAAAACAACAAGAAGTACACACAAACACAGCCGGACAAAATGTTTTATGCAGGGTGAATGACCCAGAATCAAAATCCACATTGTTGTCGCTGCTGACTCGCTGGCTGTGCTGCTACTTGTTTGTCTGCCCCGTCCCCGTTCCCGCCCGAACAGCGTCGTCATCTTCTTCGGCCCCACCGGCGGCTTCCCGGCAGTGTTGTACCTCGGTGTGGTTCTTGGCCTCTGTTGCCTCTGCGATTCGATTTTGGTTTCGGTTTCGATTCGGACTTCTCGGGCTGTTATAATTGCCGTTGCAGAGCAGATAGCCCAAGCCAATTGCGAAAAGCGAAAAAGTTTCGAATTTGAATGTTTTACAGCATTGCATACGCGACTCTCGCGACTCAAATATGCACACACACATTGCATTCGTTAGATAATTTTTATCTTCCATTGCAGCCGCCGGTCACCAATTGCGGCGGGGCAAGTGTAAAAGAGGACTAGCCAAGAAACCCACAAAGTGCAGTCGGCCTGTCAGCTTTATGTCCCTATGGACAACAAAAAGTAATTTAAGCTGCGGCAAAAAGCTCTACAGCAGCTCACCATTAGCAGCAATTCGAGGCACACACACTCATTTCGGCGTCGCACAGTTGTTGCAAGCGACTTAAATGTAGTCAAAATATGTTATGGGCAACTCGCTGCAAATGGATATCGAGCCACTGTGAATACGTTCGTCGCCCCAACATCGTCTCGAGGCCGCACAATAACCTGGGCGTGTAACCTAATTTCCGTTTTAGAGTACTCCGGCAATCCTTTGGTCGAGGACCACTCCAGAGTTTTGTGCTGTGACATGTGCTCTGTACAACTCACCTTATGTGTCTACCAAGTGGCGACAATTCTTGATTCTCTCTAGAGGCGCTCTAATAATTAAGCCTAAAGGTGATTTTAGCTGTGTTTATGGCCCATTTTATACCATTGCAGATGGTATATTTATTTTGGCCAGAAGTTTGCAACGCACCTTAGAAGACATCTCCGACCCTATAAAGTATATATATTCTTAATCAGCATCAATAGGCGAGTCGAACTATCCATATCCGTCTGTCCGTCCATCTGTTGCAACCCAAACTAGTCTCAGTTTTAGAGCTATTTTAATGAAACTTGGTTTACTACATGCTACTTATTGCTGCACGCTGTAAATAAGTCGTATATCGTTAAGCTGCCATAGAACCTATCGTCCGATTTAATATGTGGAGTAACTGCAATGGTTTAAAACCTTCGGCGTGTCGAAGGTACCCTTTTTTTATTGTTTATTCGTGTTCTACTTTGCAAAGTTGCTATTCATGAACTGCAACTATCCTATCTCTCTGCCTACAGTTTTATATAATCCACAAGAAATTTCTTGTTAACTTTGACAGAATTTCGAACTGAGATTTGGGGCCATGTGCACGCAATTGTTTCGCAAATGTCGTAGCTTCCTCCATTGGTGTGCAACTTGCTGCAGCAAGTTCTGTAAGCTTTCCGATTCCACTGAAATATTTTTCCCCATGGCCTGAAATTTATGCGTATTCATTTAATAGCTGTCCTATCCCGCTTCCTGTATCAGCATGTGTCTTTCTGTCCATGTGAGTTTCTTCGTTGCGATCTGCGTTGCGTTTGCGCACAAAAGATATCGAAAATGGATTCTCGCACAAAAGAAATGCCACGGCGAACACGGTTGCATCGGCAGCAACTATTCCTTCTGTTTCTGCAGCATACGCTAATGTTATTTTGATATATAAGCAAATTGAAGGCCTCGCCGAACCCCGCTCGAGGTTCTTCTAATTGCCGCGAAGGACCTGCATGGCAAGTAGGCAGCTTACCTGTGTGGATGCTAAGCAGCTTGGCTGCTTGGCATCCTGCTAAGCTGGAAATGCAGTTGCATTGCAATGGCGGCATTGTTTTTGCGCATTATCCTCGCGCTTAGGGGTTGAATTTCAAGTTGTGTCGGGGTTATCGCACGATTACAAAGGATTTCCTCTTGGTCAAATGTAAAACACCAAAGACAAACATAATGCAAAATCCGTCCAAAATTGCAGCGGAAGTTAAATGAGATGAAAAAAATACCAAGTTGAGCCGCATTGGATCGTGTATATTGTTGCAAAGGAAGCACGAGGTAGCCTCCGGGCAAAACTTTGCCATGCATACTAGACTCATTTTCTTCCCCTGTCCGCTGATTGAAGTCATACATCAACGATATCCTGCATGCCACAAGAAGTAAAGCATTCCTGACTCTCTTTCTCTCTCTTTTTACCTTTCTATCTTGCTGTGTGCTCGATGCGTGCTCGACCTTCGACGCTGCCGTTGAACCCGAGACAACTGCAATGCGGTCAAGCAGAGTGTGAGGTGGGCTGCGCGTTGAGGAACGCACATTATGTGCTTATTATATGTATGGCTCATACATTTTATACATACATACATCGTTTATGCATTGTGTCCTTAGGCACTTGAATGCAGGGCAGTTTTCTTCTGTTTTAAGTATCCTCGCAGACATTTACAAACACACCCTCCCCCGACCGTACTGACCTATTCCTCTAGAAAACTTGTTTGGGTTGGCTGCGCCTGCACGGCGAGCGGCAAGCGGTAAATGGGAAAAAGTAAATAGCCCAAAGCGATCGCGGAGCACCTGACGTGTGAATGTATTTAAAATTTGTACCAAAAATGTTATTAATCCCTTGCAAAGGGTATATTCATTTTGGCCAAAAGCTTGCAACGCACCTTTAAAGACCTATCCGACCATATTTAGTATATTTATTTTTCAACAGGGAAGTCGAACAAGCCATTCGCGACTATCCGTTTGTCGGTTCTTGTCAAAGCTAAACAAAATTAATCATTTTATTAACAAAACAAGTAAGAACGGCTACAGTCAAGTGTTGACTGTATAAGAACATGGATTTTTTATGATTATGAAAAAATTCAGATTAAGAAAACTGTTATTGAACGTGTTTTTCATAGAAATATAATAAACAACAAATATGATTTTTAGTTAGATGCCAACCAGTCCAAGCATTTGGAAAATAACACTGCTTGGAACACTGCTTGCTTGCTTTCAATGGGCGCAGTGCAAATCTATATGAAACGTTGAATAACTTTTATGTTCATTATCCGATCGGGACCAAATTTTCAGCGATCGTTTAAGTGGTGATAATTATCATATACACCAAAACTGAATACTGTAGCTTTATTATTGCGCTTGCTATACGGTTTATCGATTTTCGGGGGTGGAAGTAGGCGTGGCCCAAATTTTTATAAAAATTTTGCAGAGTATGATTCATTAAGTGTTGTCACCAAATTTGGTGGCTCTAGCTTTTTTAGTTTCTGACATATAGGCGTTCATACAGACGGACAGATGGACATACGGTCAGACAGACATGGCTTAATCGACTCAGCTAGTGATCCTGAGCAAAAATATATATACTTTATGGGGTCGCAAATGCATCCTGCCAGTTACGCACATTTTGACAAACACAATAGACCAAGTATTTATACCCGCTACTCATAGAGTAGAAGGGTATTATAACTTTATTCAAACCGAAAATGTATGTAGCAGGCAGAAGGAGACACCTCCGACCCCAAAAAGTATATATATTCTGGCTCAGGATCAACAGCCGAGTCGATATAGCCATGTCCGTCTGTCCGTCTGTCTGTCCGTGTGAATATCTAGATCTCAGCTATTATAAGAGCTAGGACTACCAAATTTGGTGACAATATGTGTTATTATTGCACGCTGATCAAGTTTATTTTGGATTTTGGCCACGCCCCCTTCCGCCCCCGTAAATCGAAAAAACATTGATTACAAGCGCAATTTTGATGCCATATTGTTCATTTTCGGTTTACATGATAACTATAGCTAGCCAGATGATCTCTGAAAATTTGGTAACAATCGGATAATAAACACAGAAGTTATTCAGCTTAACGTTTTCCATAGCTGTAAGCAGCGCTGCCGGCAGCATTGGGCCGAATAGTGCGAACGTGTACCGTGGTGAAATGGGTTAAGTTGTGGACTGCAAAACGAACAGTACTATTATGCATTTACGGGTTCGAGTCCCGCCCGCATCAAAAATTAAATGTGTGCAAAAATGTTTTTTTTTTTATTTTATATTTTGACTTTGCATAGATATTATAAGTCCATAGCCTTTTACGGTCAAAATTTGATTGTAGCCGTTTTTTTGTTCCGCAAATAAATGATGTACGAGCAGCTGGGTAGCGGGTATATTACAGTCGAGCACACTCGACTGTAGCTTTCTTACTTGTTTTTTAAAATCCATGGTCTAAACATACACAGGCATATGTATGTAAATAAGTCGGAAGAAGCCGGATCGGACCGATATTTCGTATAGCTATCATAAAACCATAGATATCGCCTAGAAATTTTCGCAATCTATACCTTAGTATGTCTACTCAAAGCTGTACACATTTTATCAAAATCGGACAGATATATCGTATAGCTGCTATAGCACCTACAAGCCGATTATTATAAAATTTCAAGATATCGCTTAAAAACTTTTCTTATATATGTCTTACTCTGTCCATTAAACAATAGAAAAATTTTATTAAAATCGGCGGATTTAATATTTAGAGTAACTGCAAGGGTATGAAATCTTCGGCGTGCCGAAGATAGCTTTTCTTTCTTGTTTTTGTGTTCCTATCAAAATGAATGTGGTTGGATTTTAAGGCATACACTAGACTCGAATCGGAAAAGTTTCATAGCGATACCTTAAAAAATAACAGAATTCTACCGATAGGTTCTATGGCAGCTATCCGATATATCGGTGCGATCCTACTCGTTCCGACTTATTTACACCGTGCAGCAATAAGAAACATGTATGTATACCAAGTTTCATCAAGATAGCTCTAAAACTGAGGGTCTAGTTTGCGTTGCAACAGACGGACAGACGGTCGGACGGACATGGCTAGTTTGACTCCCCTATTGATGCTGATTAAAAATATATATATTTTATAGGGCCGGCTAAGGTGCGTTGCAAACTTTTGGCCAAAATTAATATACCATCTGCAATGGTATAAAAATGAACAAAATGCACTGCCTTATAGTCAGGCGAGTAAGATTAACTTTAAGCCTGTGGTGGCAGCCAGCTGGGTTCAACAGGAAGCGGCACTGACGCTGTTTGTTACCTAGCATGTTGCCACAAATGCAGTTCGGCACTTAAGTTAACTATGAGCAGTCTATTTGATGTCAAAGATGTAAAATTTGTTTAAATATAAGCAAATAAAAGCGATGACCATTTTTCTGTCCCATTTAATTTGTTTTATATTTTCCAGCCATTTTTTTTTTTTGGCCAGTCTAACCATTATCAGTAGGAAACTTGTTATTAATAGGTTAAAATAGACACGCATTTCAGCGTTAAGTGCAGGCAACGACTTGCGGCAGGTAGTGTTTACAGTTAGTACTGCAGCTGCCCCTCCTTCGGCACTGCATTAAAATATGATCCTCCCGTTGAGGAACTGTTTAAAATTAAATGCAGTGTTTCGTAGCTTCCACACAATACGGGTGGAGTAGAGGGAGAGGAAATAGGCACCTTTACAAATTGCTTTAACACCCTGTCAAGCATCGGTTTTGGCGAAATCAATACTTTTAGGGAGAAAGCTGGAGGAGTTGCTAAGAAGAAGGTTCTGCCGGGCAATACCTTAGTTGACACAAAAGTGCGCCGCGCGGGGAAGGCAGACAGGAGGGGTTCTGTCATGGGCGGGTGCTAAATGTAATTAAAATGGAGGTGAATAACGCGAGGCAGTCAACCAGCCAGCAAGACCAGGCAGCAGGGCTGGGTGAATCAAACGAACTGCGGCATAAAAGAGACGAGTGGCTTGCATAAAATATCAACAAACTGCGTAAAAAAACGCATAACGACAACAGCAACGGCAACGCAAACAAAACATCGGGAACGAGAGCGACAACGAATAGGATAAAAACTTGGCAGAAAAGGAGCGCGTCGCCAGGACATACTTCTCCTTTTCACTTAGCTCGCTAGTGAAGCCGCTGCCGCGACGCAATCGTCCTCTTAACATGCACTTTAAATGGCAGTTTCCGGTCACATGTTCATGCGAATATACACGCTCACACACACTCACTTGCAGACATGCATAGAGCGAGATGCAGAAGCACAATAAAAAACAATGCGAGCCGTTTAGTAAAAGCTAAAAGGAGTCGCGCTGTGCATGGCGCAGCAATGCACCACTTGGTACAAACTGTACCCACACGCACACACACAAACACATACTGGCGGTCATACACAGCATCAACTGTTTAGCTTATCCGCGTCGTTCTCTTTAAAGTGCAGTTACAGCGAACACTTTTCATAGGCCTACCCTTTGCACATGCGCGATTGTGTTCGTGTGTGTGAGTTTGTTTCTGTCCTGCATTGCTTTGCTTGCAGTACTCTCTGAGGCTGCAAATATCTGCATCTTGATCATCACCGATCCAGGAAACTGTTCTTTCCGTGGAGCGAGCCATAAGTTATAGTACTTATACGAGTGTCACACAATTATTAAGCTATAAAGCTAATTGCCCATAGATTCTTCATCAAAGATCCACCGCATACCTTTCGTAATACCGAATTCACATTCTCTCTATGCAACCATAGATACTATGTACTAGTATGTGCGCCGTGCTTCTTTGTCCGCAGGAGACCCTAATTTCGTACATTACCTGATTCGATATACGCTGATCGCTGATGCTGATGTACTTCCTTTATGCCTCTCCTTCTCTTTCTCTTTACTTGCAGTTACGCAAAATATAGCACGGGGTGCGTACCGGGCCTACAACTCTGCTGAGATGTTCACCTCGCGGACCAACTCGACGGGTCAACATGGCGGTGAGTGGGGCAATTCAATTAATTCATTCACGAGAGCTTTTCTCTGCCTCTGCCTCTTCTGCCATTCGCTCAGCAGCCTCTACTTTGGATCGCTGCAGTTTTTCTCCCATATACGCACGCACACACGTACACCCACTTCAGTTGATACCGCCGTATGTGACCTGAAAAGTTTTGAAAGTCACTTAAAAAACACACTCACCCTCACACACATCCATTCCCATTCACACACACATACATGCACCCATACACACACATTCACACTCACACACTCACCCACTCATTGATGCATTGGTTCAGGAAATGTTTTTATAAGGTTCTCCGACCGCTGCATCCGTCTCCGTCTCCGGCTGCCCAGCTTGTTTATTTAGAGGTGATGCGATGTCTGCAGTTCTTGCTACTCGCTGCTTGCTGCTGCGGTTGCAACATGCAATACTTTAAGGACTTTTCTTGGGCAGCGGGCCTCCGCGAGTGCATTCTCGGCCGGTGCCGCAGTATATGTCCTCCTGCTGCCCATCTGGAGTCATCCCCGTCGTAGCAGTTTGTTACTCAGGTTTTTTTGACCTCCTTTTGACTTCACAACGCACATGTTGGTGAAGGTCCAGTAGCAGACTGTGTGTGTGTTGGCTGCACCCACATGCCCAGCTCACCAATGCGTTTACATAATGCAGACAAGCGTAATCGTCCCCTTCCACCCTCCTCCTGCTGCTGGATCTGCTTCTGTACGGCAGCCATTTCGAGCTGCTCCATGAACAAATATATAATTATAACATTACAGTCACCCGACTTGTTTTCTCTCTGTCAGCACCTTTGATTTTTTCCGGCCATCGCATTTTTTCCATACCCTTGCAGAAGTAATAGTCACTTTTCCCAGTTGTTTGCGACATTTCCTACCAAACTGACTCTCCGTTCATATGATGCACCACAAACCAGTCTCTCAATTTGAAAGCTATGAAACTTTGCACCAATCCTGTTTGTAGCACGCTGTAAATATTTTGTTCTTTTTCTTTAAACTTATTATTATGTGATATTAAATTTGTATGATGTGAAAGGCAATTTTCGGGAATAATTTGGGAATATATTTGAAAACAAGAAATAAAGCTGCAGTCAAGAGTACTCGACTGTTATATTCCCGCTACTCAGCTGCTCGTTCATGAAAATTATGAAAAAACAATTAAGAAAGCTACATTCGAGTGAGCTCGACTGTAATATACCCGCTACTCAGCTGCTCGTACATCAAAATTATTTGCAAAGTCAAAATATAAAAAAAAAAAAAATTTTTTTTGCACACATATAATTTTTGATGCGGGTGGGAGTCGAACCCGAAATGCATAATAGTACTGTTCGTTTTGAATCCACAACTTAACCCATTTCACCACCGTACACGCACACACTATTCGGCACAATGCTGCAAGCAGCGCTGTTACCAAATTTTCAGAGATCATCTGGCTAGCTATAGTTATAGTAAACCGAAAATGAACAATATAGCATCAAAATTGCGCTTGTTTTGATTGATTGATTTTTTTCGATTTACGGGGGCGGAATGGGGTGTGGCCAAAATCCAAAATAAACTTGATCAGCGTGCAATAATAACACATATTGTCACCAAATTTGGTAGTTCTAGCTCTTATAATAGCTGAGATCTAGGTTTTCACACGGACAGACGGACATGGCTATATCGACTCGGCTGTTGATCCTGAGCCAGAAAATATATACTTTATGGGTCGGAGATGTCTCCTTCTGCCTGTTACATACATTTTTGGTTTGAACAAAGTTATAATACCCTTCTACTCTATGAGTAGCGGGTACACATACCTATGTATGATAAATTGCTGGTTTTGCCTCTAAATTTTTAGATCTTAGACCATTTTTATATGTTTTGTTTTTATACAGAGGTCCTCTCTGATTCTCTGTAGCTGCAAAATTATAAAAATTATTTGTAGAATACTTAAGATTTTATTACCAGGATTGTAGATGATTATTCAAGCTGTGTACAAGTGTACAAGGTCGAAAGGGACCCCTAGCACTAAGTGTTTATACTGACATACATGGCTCTATCGACTCGCCTGTTAGGCGCTGATCAAGAATATCAGCACTTCTTCTTCACATATGTACTTATGTATATATACTTAGCATAGAAGGTATGTAGTTGCTGTTGCGTTTTTGAACTATCAGTGTATATATTTATTCATCAACAGGGAAGTCGAACAAGCCATTTCCGACTGTCCGTTTGTCGTCTGTCTGTTGCAACGCAAAACGAGTTTCTTAGCTTTAGAGATGTCTTAAAGAAACATTGTACACATGCTTTATATTGATATATGCTATAAATAAGTTGGATCGATATACTAAATAATCGTATAGTTGCCATAAAACCCATCTGTTGGTTTTTGTCACTTTTTTGAGACATCGCTATGAAACTATACCTATCTATGTCTAAGCATGTCGTTTAAAGGCTTGAATATTTTATCAAAATCAAACCGATATATCGTATAGCTGCAAAACAACTGTTTGTCCATTTTTGCATGTTTTTAGGATATCGCTATCTTTTGCAATTGAAAACAGGTTTTATTTAGAACCTGTTTGTTTAATTGGGCGACCTTGGTTTGGGACTAGCCGGCTCGAGATCTTGCTCTGAATTAATAAACTCACGCCCACCGCCCACGCAAATCTATAATTTACGAATACGTAAAGATCCACTTAATCCCCAAATTACAATCGGATCGGAAATAAACAATACTTCTGCAGCTCGCGTTATTGTAGCATTGCGTGACGCCTCGTTTTAGTCTTTGTGTGTTTGTCTGTAAGGGGTGTGTGAGGGTGAGTTAGCGCCATCTATTGACATGTCTGAAGCACAACTACAAAATTAGTCGAATAATATCTTACGGTCGGGCACGCTTGACTTCAGCTTTCCTTTAATTTAAAAATTTTTAATTTTACAAAACCCTTTTTTAACTCTTTCTGTTCGCCTCAGAGATATTTCATAAGACCGAAGTCTGCAATTTGACTAGGTCATATAAAGCATTAAAACATTTCATAATCCCATTCTACCGTATCCAATAAATGGCAGCCAATAAAAACCGTCCAGAACTAGTCATAGATATTCCAGGGCCGACTGGATTCAGAACCTACTGCACTTGCAGCAAACAACGCGGTTACTGCCTCTTAAATGTACTTGCTATACGTAGGTATGTGCATTTTAAGTAGGACGTAGCCAAATTGAGCCATAAATTTAAACTTTGCTGTATGCACAAAACTTTGCTGTATGCTACCTGGGCAAGCTGTGCCATGTGCAGGCTGAATTCGCGACTCACCGGTTTAAGCGTTCGACATTTACATGTGACAACAACATGTGATTAAATGCGGTGATTGTTGCTGTTGCTTCTGCAGCCACCGTGTGTTTGATTAAAGAACATGTGTGTTTTGTGTGTGTTTAGACACATAGGCGGCATAGGCCGATCGCAGCAGTGACACAGTGCTTTACCGATCGCTCATCAAAGAGTCCGTGGGTGCAAGGCAGCGTATACGGAAATTTACGAAGTGCAATACCCCGAGGCACAGACATATACACCAACACGCACACGCGCACACACCCACGCGTCAGGCACGCATAGTTTGTTAAAAAATTGGCACTTGAGCCGAAGTTTTGCGTGTTAAAAATGGTAAAGCCTTTTTGCTGCAGCACTAAAACCTACGTCACGTGTCTTTCGCTTTTCCTGTTTCCACACTTCTTTGATTTGACGCTGCGAAGTGTCCCCTGGTCTCCCACTCACTCTTCCCCTTTTCCTCGCACTTATCGATCTCCGGCAACATCATCAGCTGGAATTATTTCCTTTGTTTAGTAACACCTTCATCCAATTCTGTACTCTGCCGGGCTGATCTTCGGCACTGTTAGTTGGCCACGTTGTCGGTCCCTGGGCTTAATTTATGGACTTCGGACCATTTGCTGAAAAAAGTGACGACAAAACATTCCACAATATGACAAAACCAGCACAAAAACAGGGAAGAATACAAAATCCTTTTTGCATAAAAACAGCTCTAGAAAAACCTGGAGTAAAATAAAGGTTTAAAAAAAGACGCCATCGACAATTTAGATAAATTTTCCCACCAGCGATGGGCTCAAAAACAAAGCGATGAGACAGCAACCACCCCATCTCCATCTACATCTCCGAAGAAGAGGGGTGCAGTGACCAGGCGATCACTGAGAGGTGTGCCTGCTCGCTCTCTGGGTGCGCTGTTGCTGTCGCCATCGCCGCCTTGTGGACATCCGCTGCGCCTTCTCATTTTTATTCTTTGTCCATAATCATGCTCCGCTTTTTGCTCGATATCAAATGAAACGTCCAGCACAGCCTGATTGCCCGCCAGATTCGCGACCCCCTTCAGTGTGCGTGTGTGTGTGTGCCTGTGTGTGCACAACGGCTCAGCGACTGAGACGACGCATCCTTTAGGTATAACTCACTCATCACAAAAGGATATCGCCAGCTCGCTTGCTGTGTGTACTTTTCTGCTTAGCTTTTCTTCCGTTTTGTCTTGTTTGGTCTCTGGTCCGGCTCCGAATGCAATTTTGACCCCAGATGCGGCTCGAAGGTGACACCGTGGCACATACACAATGGCCACCGAGGAGACTATTAAAAAATCCGACATATTAAAAAAAACATTCGTATATTAAACCAGTCACAGAGAAGATTTTTTCTTTTATTTTTTTCCTGCATTAAAAATGCAAATGACGCATTCTTTTTTCCTTGCCTCTCTTCCGCTACCTTCTTACTCCGCCTAACTTCCAAAGATTTTGGGTAAACAACATTTGCGAACCTGAATAAGCCGATGCGAGAGAGATCAGCTGCACGGCATAGCACAGTTCCCTGCGTATCCTTAACTAATCTAATATTTTTAAATTCTGACCATTTTCTTTAATTTGAAGTTATTCATACAATAAATTGTTAGCCGTTATTTGACCATAGATCTAACTTTTGGCCTATTTTAGGCCATAGATCTAACCAAATTTTGAGTTCTAATGTGATTTTCCAAATGCGCAAGGGTGACGTCATGAAAATTTCTATGTGCAAAATTTAATAGTTTGATTTACTCGGACCAATTTAACATTAAGCTGCTATAGGAACATTCGTTCAAAATGTTCTTTTGTTAGCTGTAAGTATGAGACTTTTAAATAATAAACGACCTGCTTTAAAATAATGCTCGTAACTACAACACAACTATCATCAGTGCTCAATACTTTCTTGGTCACTGGACAATGTCCATCCATCTCCATTTTGTGGTTGCGAGCCAAGAGGTTCAGGTACATTCGAATACCTTAGCCGTGGGCTCTCCATGCCTTTCCTTATTCCTTTGCCTCTGCTTCAGCCTCTACTACCTACAGAGTGATCAATTTGAATGGAGACAAGTCCGTGCGTCCTTTTCGATCTTTTTCAGGCGATCCTTTGTGTGGCCAAGTGCGCTGACGCTGCTGCTGTCTGCGTTGTTCGTCGTTTACCCCTGTTAAGTTCTTGTTGTTGGTCGTGGTATCTGGGGAATAAAATTAAAAGAACGTAAGAAAAAATTTTATAACGCGAGAGCAGGGCAAAATAATGATAAAAAAAGCGATTTTTTATTTAAAAATTTTTTAAGAACAAACTGCGGCGGCGGCGTTGCAGGGTTGCGGCATTCAAAGAGAGGGAGCGGGAGAGCGGTATCGGCACCACCACCACAACCATGATCGCCATCGCCGGCGCATATGGGGTAAGGTTAGGGCTTGCTGCTGCCTGCCTGCCTGCCTGCTTTCTTGTCCAAGAAGTGTTGGATGTCATCTTATTATTTTGAGCAGCAGCATCTGCAGTGGCAGAAGAAGAGGCAGCGTTGATGACCATGCGCTGCGCTGACTATCAGCTTCGGCTTGGTCGTTGTCGTGGGCTTGGGCAGCATCGTCGTCCCCCGGCTGGACCGCGTTGTTGTAAGCCTGGCACTGTGAAAACTGTGGGAATAAAAACAGGATTCAATGTCAATTTTGCCAAAATTGCGCTGTTGCTGTTGATGAAGCCTCCGATTTTTGATGATGCTGCTCTCTGGCCATCATCCGCTTTGTCTGTTGGTGTGCCTTGTCTCTGCTTTCTTTCTACCAAGAAAATAGTTTTCTTTTTCAAGCTTTTCTCTCTTCCACGCAGATGCACTTTCTCAAAGCTTAACAGCCTGGTAAAAGAACAAGAATTTTCAGAGAGACCGAAATAGTCCCTTAATGGGATTACTTACTTTAAGCATAAGCATAATTCCCGCATAATTGGATGATCTAATTAATGGCATGCTCCTCTCGCACACAGCTTACGCTTTAAGCTTTTTCGAAGCGGTCAACGCACCTGCAAAACACATCGAGTTAGCAGATCCACAGGCAGAGAGAGGGAGAATAAGAGCAAGCGGGATATGATCAGGCAGAAGTATGGCAGATCTAATCGAGGCATCAAGAGATGCTAGATATCCTTGTTCGTCAATCAGGTACAAGAGCAGGGACAGACTTCAACTTAATTGAGCTTGGACGCCGCGAACCGAAACACAAGAAAAGAGAAAGAGAGAGAGTGTTGTATGTTAAAGAGAGATGTATTTGATTTATAAAAAGAGATTGCGTTGCCGTCCGAATCAAAAGAATGCAGTTAATTAAAATGTTCTTCGGACTAAGCCGACCCGCAGTAAGCAGAGCCTTAGCGACGAAGTAAAACTCGGAACCGGGTAGCGTTGCCGGCGTCTGCGACCGAAGCGAAGGGGTCAATCTAAATGTTTACTAGGAATAGCTACATATGTGAAGGCATAAAAAATGCCAATAGTCTATGGGCAAAGAAAAAAATGCTAACAAACGGCTCGACATGCCGCAACAGTGCGAGAGAGCGAGAGGCTAAACAGGCAGCAGCAGAATCTGACGCGACAGCAACTGCTGAGCGACAAAATGTTTGACTGCAAAACGACAGAGCGTCTCGTCTGGGTGGTTGCTGAGTAAGCGAGCTTCCTCTGCCCGCTGCTCTTTCTGCCGCTGCCTTAGCCTGCCTTGGCAACGTCTGCAAAAACTAGCAGACAGCTCACTCACTCATACACCGACAGTCTGTATGAGGAGAGAGAGTGAACGCGCGCGAGGGAGAGCGAGTTTACTGCAAGCAATGCACAGCAATACCAATACCAATGCAACACTCGATGCTGCCTCCGCCGCTTGTGCTGTCCCCTGCGAATGGCAAAACAAAACAAAAAGAAAACGCACGCTGCGCTTGGGTACGAAGCTTTGCCGGCTTCCATCGACGTCGCCACTGCTGGTCTCTGTGGGAGAGTGCGCTCGTCTAAATGTGTCTACGTGTGTGTGTGAAATTGTCGCTGCAAGCTTTTTGTCGCTGTCGCCGGGCGTGCGAGACCGTCTTCGTCGTCTGGCTAACTGAACAACCGGGTATCTGTATCTGTATCGCATCGTCACTCCACTCGCAAGTATCGCGGACGCTCAAACGACCATGCGAAAAATTCGCAATTACAAATCTGGAACTTTTTACACTAACGGCTAATCGAGCAAAAATATTAGTTAACAAAAAAATCTCAATTCAAGAATAAAACGAGAAGCCTAAATTATCACAATGATCCCGTCAGCCTTTGGATGCAATAATTAATTTGTTAAATTACGGAGTCCGCGCATACGCCTCACACACACACATTGGATATTTGACTTATACAAATTTTACGATAACAACCAGAGCTCAATAACTGAACAAAAACAATAGCAAAAAATAAATCAAAACAAAACCATATATCACCACGCAGGAAATAGCCCAAAATTCCGATATTCCATTTTATAGTGTTAAGTGGAATATATTTCCCCGTTAAGTTTGTCCTTATTTGAAACGGTAATTTTAGTATAACAAGAAAATAACATCGATATAACCTCAAAGTAACAAACAAAAAAATCATATTACGATAGAAACGCTTTATTTTCGGGCGCAATCTATGCCTTAGCTCGTCTCTATGGGCGACCACTGTGAACTGTAAAGCGGAACACAAAAATGCAGCGCCATGTCTGGAAATGCATTAAGATTAAATACAAAATCTATAAATCGCTAACAAGTCAATCGAATACAACCTGAATCGGCGAGTGAAGCAGACAAGAACGAAGTGAAGAAAACAAAAAAGACTGCGAAAAGAGAATTGATATCGAGTCTCATATCGAGTGTTTTATGCGAAAAATATGATCGTAAAGTAAGAAATACGACGGTTCATGATAGTATCAACTAAAGTTTAGTTAATATCAAGGTCGAGTAAATTAATTTTTATACTTTCGGATTGGATTGACAGCAGCTAAGTAGAAGAGAACAGGATTGAATTTGACAGGAACTATCAATTAGCCAAATTTTAAAAAGGTTTGACAACCTGAAGGAAATCGAAATCAAAATTGATGACGACCTATTGCAATTATTGCTTGAAACTGCAACATGCCTCAAATTTCAAAGCTACAAAGACAACAACTTTAAACTGCAAGCTGCAAATTTAACTCGCACCCAATCTTTAGTCGAAACTATTTTAAGCAGAATTTTTCGTAACTTGTGATAGTTGATGCAATCAACCCACTGTAATTGCGACGACTGCAGCTGGAACGACAATTAAAATACAACAAGTACATGAGCCTGATCGATCGCTTTAAATCCCCAAGCTCTCAGCAACTATAAGCCAGAGCAACGAAACGAACCCAGCAGAGAGAGAGAGAGAGAGAGAGACTACACTGCATACGCCAAGCTGCAGCCACCAATCGGATGCGATAACCGAGCGCACACTCGACACTTCTTCGGGCCGCTCTCTCGGCGAACACTTCGTGCACTTCCTGCGCCGCAGTTGCCCAGCAACAAGCAGCGTCACAACGAACGAGATCAGTTTGTTGGCGAATGCAACGCTGAGTGCAATTGACGTTAGCTTGCATTCTTTGACAAAAAGTGAAATAGACAGAGAGGGAGAGGAGAGAGCGTAGGTGCGTGCGTGTGTGCATCGATCATCATCATCATTCGCTTTACTGTACGCCGCGAGCAAACTCACGCGTTGCTGCTGCTGCAATAGTTCGGAGCCCGTTTCCGTTAATCTCCCCTCCCCCGTTGGACGATTTATTGATGCGGTTTGTTACGTTGTTTAAAGTGTTCGTTATAAGAAAAATAAGAAACATTAACTTCGTCGAAACGAAACATTTAACAATATCACTTAAGTTATCTTGTGAGTGAACGTGAGTGAAGTTTTGTGAATAAGTAAAAAATATAATATATTAACTATATACATATACGTATGTTTATATAACACATACACAAGCATACATACTGCGTTTAGTCACTCGGATTAAATACCTGCACCACCTGCACCCAATCGGATATACTTACTTAGGTATACTCACCACAGAAGCAGAGACCTAACTACTGCTACAATTTGCTTGAGTAAGTCATGAAAACGAGTTATGCATTTCTTTGCTTACTGTTAGTTTTTTTTAATTGCTGTTGAGAAAGAACAATCGTTCTGGGATTTTAAAAGCTAATTTTTTATACCTACTACCCATAGAGTAGAAGGGTATTATAACTTTGTTCAAATCAAAAATGTATGTAACAGGCAGAAGGAGACATCTCCGACCTATAAAGTATGTATATTTTGGCTCAGAATCAACTGCCAAGTAGATATAGCCATGTCCGTCTGTCCGTATGAACACCTAGATCTCAGCTATTAAAGGAGCTACGACTACCAAATTTGTTGACAGTGTCTGTCATTATTACACGTTGATCATGTTTGTTTTGGATTTAGGCCACGCTTCCTTCTGGCCCCGTAAATCGAAAAAAGAAGTTTACAAGTGCAATTTTGGTGCTATATTTTTCTTTTTTGGTTTATATGATTATTATAACAAGCCGAATGATCTCTGGTAACGATCGGATAATAAGCACCAAAGTTAATGAACTCAACGTTTTCCATAGCTGTAAGCAGCATTGCCGGCAAAATATAAATGGTCAAAATTTAATTGGAGCTGTTCTTTATTGTTTCACAAATAATTTGTGAATCTTTTCTTCGTTGATTCTATCTATCTATCGTGACGTCATCGTCGCGATGTTTCGATTCAGCTGTAGCGTGTATAACGATGATTGCTAAGACATTTTCATATGTAGATGGCCCTATTCAAAGGTAGATCTAATTTGAACAATAGGTGTCAGATGAACTTGTGCAAAGAAAATAAAAGTGTCATAATTTCTTTCGAAACTGGACGAATGGTATCTTACTGTCGGATGCGCTCGACTGAACTTTCCTTACTTGTTTTACTTTTAGTTATTGTTTTTCCTTACGAGTGTGTAAACCGAGAGCAGAGTTTTTTAGTCTTCCGCTCAAGAGTTAATAAAAAAAAATGATTCAATACCCCCCACTACCCCAATCCAAATGGCATTGAACGCGTGTGGATTTTGTGGATCAACTGAAAAGGTGTTAGGCTGGCCGTAGTTTGTAGGGGGTTGGTTTTGGGAGTAACGCAATCCAACCAGACGTGCGGATGAATCCACAAGTTAATGACAAAATGCCGCATGGCGGCGGCAAAGAAGCAGCAGCAACGACGACGGTGAGCCCACCAGATAAGCGTGGGCGCTGGGTTCCAGTCACTTGCCTTGATCAGCCATCTCCCTCTATTCACAATACTACTTCCGCTCCGCAAATCAATAAACCTTATAGCAAGCGCACTAATAAATCTACAGTATTTGGTGTATATGATAACTATCACCACCCTAACGATCTCTGAAAATTTGGTTTCGATCGGATAACAAAAAAGTTATTCAACGTTTCATATAGATTTGCACTGCGCCTACTGCAAGCGGACAAGCAGTGTTTTTTTCAACTGCTTGGACTGCTTGGCGTCTAAATGAAAATCATATGTGTTGTTTATTATTTTTCTTTGAAAAACACGTTTAATAACAGTTTTCTCAATCTGAATTATTTCATAATCTTAAAAAATCCATTTTCTTATACAGTCAACACTTGACTGTAGCCGTTCTTACTTGTTAATTAATGAATGTGCGCTCATTTTTCCCCTTCGAAGGAATGTTTGCCAGTTGTTTTTTATTTTGCATAGACGCGCAAATAATGTGGTTTCTATCTGTATGTGGATTGCATGTGGAACGTCGCCGTTCGCAACGTTGTACATTTTATACATAGCATCCTGCTTTTTCTTTTTTTTTTCCGTCCGTTTGAAGATAGTGTTATGTTCCACACACAGCGGCAACAGAGAAACCAAACTTGCGTTCCACACGCGACAAAATTTTACCCGCCGACATTTGAGTTGAGTTGCTTGAACGTTTTTGCATTTCAAGCTTATGCGCTCACGCACACGAAACGATCTTCTGCAGCCGCAGGCAGAGAGAACGCACGTGTATGTATGTGTGCGTCTCTGTGTACTCATGGTTGCGTCTTACGAATTTGTGTGCAAATTCTTCTCTCGCTCTCAGATTTTCGCTCGCGCTGCCAGCGTCGGCGTAAAGTTCGTAAAAAGCATTCTCACGCGCCCTTGCTCTCGCACTCTCAGTACAATATATTTTTTGCACGTTTTGCAAAACTTTTTGCCTGGCTCTCGACAGTCGCGTGTGTGCCTGTGTGCATTGTATCTGCGCGTGTGTGTATGCATGCGTTGTGACTGTAGCCGACACATTTAACTGTGCATTTTTGTAGCTGCCGCCACCACTGCTGCCGTCGTTACCGTCGCCGTCGACTTCGTCGTCGCTGCAGCTTTCGTTACGACTTGCGGCTGTGACTCCCCAGAGTTGTTTGTGGGTTTTGTTGTGCGACGCAAGTGACGACGTGAAGACCAACAAAGCAATAGCAGCCAGCGAGCAACCGTCAAACGTGTGCTAAACCGAGAAACCGAGCTAAAAATCGGTGACGTAGACGTTGGGAACGCCATTATTACAACGGGGCTGCCGTCACGAAAATTACAACAAATAAAAATACATATATTTTTGTACATAATAGAACAATATTCGGAATAAGCAATATAAATCAACCTCTGTGCAGTCAGGCAATTTAAACACACATAAATACGCGTGCCTGTACATTCATATATAGTTTTATTTGATGCTCGTTGGAGAATTCGCGACACGCACTCAAACACTCGCAAACGACGTCGGCGAAATCGCGCTGCGCTGTGGGCAAGAGCGCGCGCGGCAAGCGAAACGTAAACGGAACGGAGCGTTGAAACGGCGTACGACCAATGTGATCTCATAAGTAACAGCAAATAAATAAATAAATGCACAAACCAAGTAAATCATCAAGCTTAATAAATATTAATTTAATGTAATTGTATAAAAGAAGAAAATGCAAGAGAGCTAGCAATTAATCAAATTTAAACCAACGAGAAATTTAGTGTAAAACAAAACGAAACAGGAAAAGTGCATAAAGAGAGGAAAAATTTGTGCAAATCGACGAGCAGAGCAGAGACAAGGTAAACCAAGTGCGAAGTACAAAAGTGAGAGAGACGTTGCGACTGTAGGGGCTCTGTTTTTGCAAAACATGTATGCCGTTGCAGATTGCACACACACACACACACACACACACACACACACACACACACACACACACACACACACACACACACACACACACACACACACACAAGTGCCAGTGTTGTGCGACGGCATTTCTTGCCTCTTGTTTGCGACAGTGCTCCCCGACACTTACGTATCCATGTACATATGTGTGCATGTTTTCTTTCTTTCTGTGTGCGTGGAGGCCTTGGCTGCAATTAAGTGCAAAAATTGGACAGCCACATATTGAATGAGTGTGCGTGCAGATGTATTTTAAACTAAACAGCTGACATGTGGCGTGAATTAAATCCAAATGATCACACATACACATACTCGCTAGCGCACAGAGTTTTCTCATATGCAAAAGGTAATGAGCAGTCAGAAATAGAACTTTGAAGCAGTGTGGTGTCGGGGGCAGCAACTGCACGGCGATGAGAACAAGAACGCTCCACTCTGCGTTGTACAACACTGCAACAAATTAGACATACACAAATATTATGAAGACACACAGAAAGCTCCCTAACAAAGCGCCCCATACAAACACATGCACCCGCACACTGCAGAGCAACCTGCAGCTTTGGCGAGGTAACGTTTTTTGTCTTCGGCGCTTCGCTTGTCTAGGCATTTTTATTTTTGACTGCATGCATGTGTGTGTGCGTAAGTGTGAAGCCGATGCATTTTACATTGTCACAATCGCATTAAAAGCTGCTACGTCACCACCAACTTCTCTTGATGCCGCTGCCAATGCTGTATCCACCATTTTGATTTTTGCTCATGTCCCCACTATGAAACCGTCGCTGCCGCCAACGCCACTGCAAGAGCCAAATCATTAAAAGTAAACTTAAAATAAAGAAAAGTCCAGACAAAGTTGCCCGGATCTGTGTGTGCTTGTTGTTGGCGTGCAAAACCGGTTTGCATTGCCTTTGTCTTGTTTTCCTCCTTTGGATTTGCGCCTGCTGCTGCTACCTTTTTTTTTTGTTGCCTGTCTTGAAATTTGATTTTGCACTGCATCACACATATAGAGCCGAAAGCATTTTCTGGGCTCCAAATCAGCAGCCACGTGTCAGGCAAATGGCGTCCGCAAAACAGACACGCAGCCATGAAGCATACATACATACTTACATTCATGTGTATGTGTGTTTGATTGGTAAAAACCGGCCGGCGCATTGCATGCAATACGGTAGACGTGAGGAACGGGGCAGAGAGCTATGGCCAGCGAGCGCCAAAAGCTTTGTTTGCTGCATTGTCAGAGGACAGAAATTTGCGACTGCATTGCGCGCTCTCCGAGAGAGATAGCGAGTGAGCGCAAACGCAACGAAAGAGTGCGCCCAAAGCAGACACAAATGTGGGAAGTGAGAAACAGAGAAAGAGAGTAAACGAGAAAGACAGAGACAGAGGGAAGTACAGCTGAAATCTCTTGCTTTCGTTTGTTTCCTCAACATTGCCTCGTCCTCGCCCTAACCTGCGTCCTCACCCCCCACGTCATCCCACCTCATCCAGCTCCCCTTCTACGTTTTTGTTGCCAGCGGCGTTGTCGTTCTCCACGGCATATGTGGATAATTTGGCGCTTCGCCATGTTTTCTCCGTTTTTCCTATAGCTTTGTGAGGTGCAAGTTGCATGACTACATTGGAGCAGCAAGATGGACGGGGAGGAGTTGCAAAACTGGCGGGCGAAGCAAGTTTGTCGGCAAACACGTTTTCATTTTGCATTGGTGCATTGTCCCTCTCTGCCTTTTTTATTTGCCTTTGTTGGGCGAAAAGTATAGCGATACAACAAGGTAGAATAATTGCAAGCCGAAAATGTCATGTCCAAATCGAATTCTGGGCACGCCGCTTAAATTTTACCTTGCGCTGCAATTCAGGCCACATTTAATGTCAGCGGGGAGACGGAACGACAGCCTGGTGGCGCACCGTACCAGCCCGTGCTGGAGCTGCCACAATTGCAATTACAATTGTTTTTTTCTCGCATCTTCCTAAAAACATTCAACGCCTATCGGGCAAGCCTGGACAAATATAAAATATGCTAAATAAAATATAAAAAGGCGTGATACGCGATTCCATTGACGACGAGCGGTCAAGTAGCTGCTCAGCAGCATTGCACTATGCCACGCCCCCATTCCCCGGACTCGTGCCGCCACGGGGGCCTTTAAATTGAGTGGCGCCCGCTGCCAGCACTTCTAATTAGCTATGAAAGGAAAACTATGCTCAGTTGTTGTCTCAGCGTCAGCGAGGGGGAACTTGGCCAGATCCTTGATAGATCCGGGTAAGAGAGATGGACCTTTCTGGTTGTTGTTGTGCACAGAAGCGTTTCCGGGCACTTTCACTTACTATAAAATTAAAATATTATTTCTATTGTGCTCCAACTGCATTTGAAGCATACCCTATTCCCTGTGCCACGTGGAATAGTATGTAACAGGCAGAAGGAGACATGGCAGACCCTAAAAACTATATTTATTCTTGCTCAGGATCACTAGCCGAGTCGATTGAGCCATGTCCGTCTGTCTGCATGAACGTCGGAGATCACAGCTATTATAAAAGCTAGGGACACCAAATTTGACTGTATACCATACGCAGATCAAGTTTATTTTAAATTTAAGATGCCACGCCCACCGTCCACGCAAATTGATAATTTACTAATATTAAGGAAGGTATTAAGGTTACAGCCAATAAACACAGAAGTTATTCAAGAAAACGTTTTCCATAGTTCCGCTGCCCACGTCATTGCAGCATATCGTCATGCGTCGTTTTAGCCTTTATGTGTGTGTCTGTATGTGTGTGAGACCGAGTTAGTGCTAGTTAATGCAACTACGAAGTTGATCGAGTGGTATATTACGGTCGGGCGTGCTCGACTGTAGCTTTCCTTACTTGTTTGTTCTCATTTTCATGTCCCTCAAGATGGAAAATGCATTGTCGAAGCGTTGCCTGACAACGCCCTTATGTAATAGCTCCGTTGTTTTCCCTCAAAGCAAACAGAAATTCAAATTGTCGGAAAACTTCTGCACATGGTCAGGTCTCTTAGCTGCATTGCAGTCAATTTTTACAGCCTGAACCGGCCTGCCATACGTGACTGGCTTTCGTCGCTCCACTGCCACTGTCGGTGTTCAATTTGTTGATGTGCGCCGAACATCGTAAAGCGTGTCATGCAATTTGTGGCTACAATTGTGTGTGTGTGTGTGTGTTAATGTACGTGTGTTTGCTCAAAATATTTAGACATATGGGAAGGGAAAAAAGAGAAGAGCTCGCTGTCAATCAAGCTAATCTTAATTACCTTGATCTCCTACTCTCGCCAATGTCCAGTTCTTTTAGCGTTTCCTTGTCTCTCTTCCCTACTTGTAGACATAACCTATTTATGCCGCTCCCAAGATTCTTCAGTTCTTGCTCGGCTCCCGTCGTTAAGCCATTCCGCAATTTTTCTAACAACCAATGCGTTTTGTCTGCTTTATTCACCATAAACAAGCAGGGCACTTTCATATTTGATTCCGTTTCTCGTGTTCTGCTTTTTATTTACGTTTGATAATTGTCTCTTCCCGCTTCACTACAAACCTCCGGCCTGCACGCTGTCGCAAAGGCATTAATTTCTGCAACTTATGCGGCCACATCGATCAAACACGTAGCCCCTTGGCAGAGTCTTCCCCCCTTGCTCGCAGCTGGTCATAAATTGTAGAAAATATTTGCCACACTTCCGCTTAGATCCCTCCGGGGCTTGGCACGACAGCCAAGTCGTTCCGTTTCAAGTGGCATGTCTGCAGTTGCAGTAGCAGCAGCAGCGGCGAATTCTACTTGCAGTTATTTTTCAGTCTTAAATTGGCTTATGCCACTCGGCTCTGTGGGCTTATCTGGCCCGTACGATTCGGGTCAAAAGGGGTTGCACACACACACTATGGTTTGCTTTGAAGGAGTTGCCGGTAGACCACGCATTGAGGGAAAATCAATAACCGAACACCACTTGCCACATACTACTTAAGCCCGGCCCCATTTGTTGCCGGCTCTGTTGTCTTCGTTGTCCGTGGCGATAGTTATATCTAAATAGCCACGAAACCCCTTTTAACCGACCTCTTAGCTGCAATGACGCAAGGTGCACGTTGCATACGCAATCTCAGTGTAGCTGGCAAATTTCCTGGCAGTTACTTTAGATGCCTTTCTATAGAACTTAAGCAATAAATTTATTGATTGGAAAATTACAGTTACGCTAGGGGTGTTTTATTTTAAAGTTTTTGTTAAGTAGATATTCCTATGCAAAACGCGATAAAGTACAACATAAGTTTCGGTTAATCAAGTGAAACTTTAAGCTTGAAGCATTTCTTTCCACAAGGACTTAGTTCATGTAGCTTTCGATTAGCTTTAATCTTGTAATTCTGCTGCTTTAACTGGTGTCATTTGCCTGTGAAAGAAGCAACCCCCATGTGCAGCCCACAAGACAACCCCTCTGCCTGTGTCTGGCATCCAACTGCAGCGTTGTAATTCTACTTCCAGACATTGCCTGGCGGCCTTTCCCACTCTCTCCCTCTCAACGTTCAACTTTCAACTCGAACTGTGTGTTTGTTTTCGATGTTGAAAGATCTGCGGGACAATAGTCATATCGCTGATTTACTAATGCCGGTCCGGGCATTATCTCCAGGTCCAAAACAGAACTATCTAGACACCCACCAACCACATCTAACGTTTCCTAAGTTTATAAAATCGGATAACTACAGCACGAATCTTTCTTAGGACCAATATGCTTTAGTGTTGGCAACGATATTTTTCTGCTCGGTAAGCAACTTGCAATAACGATTTTGATTGTCCCATTGTCACTTGCGTAGGGTTTCCACCGTCGTCATAGATCACTAAACAAATCGTCATTGTCACCCGGTTGAGAGTAGGCTTTGTACGTCTTGACACTTCGCTTGGCGTTAATATTTTTTTGTCCAGTTGCTTTAAAAGTGCACGCCTTTCACGTCAAACTGATTATTTTAGTGAACAAAAAGGGGCTACATTTTAATATCGATTTAGAGATTTTGTTTCCCTACAAAATATATAAAATCATGATGCTTGCAAATGTCACGCAGCTCGTCAGCGGCGGTGGCACAGCAGCAGCAACAGCAGGCGCAGTCGTCGCAGCGGCAGCGGCAGCAGCTGCCACCACTACTGCCAAAGAATATGAGATCAAGCTCCAAAGTATGGGCGCAAGTGAGTAACAAAGACGGCAAAAACAATGAAAAAGTATTTCAATGTCATGCCAAAGAACGATAGTGAAAAAAATATAAGCAAATTGCGAACACAAAATAAAATGGCAATAGCCAGTGCAAAGCGTAATGTGGTGAAAGAGAAATATTTTGCAATATGTTCGCAGCAAAGCGAATCATGAGCGTATCATCATACACACACACACTCGGTACACAAATACAACAACAGTGCACCTCACATCCATTCGACCCACGCTCTCTTGTTTTTCCTCTCTGTCTTTTTGCTCTCTCACTGCGATCGACGCGCTAGTTTTTTGCACAACATTACGCAATAATCGCTTTTCGTTCTGGCGTTTGCTGCTTTTGTGTCGATTTTGTTTGAAGAGTCGTTACTGCAGTACAAACGCCCAAAAAAGGTACATACATATATACCATGTATATATTAAGTGCTGATAATGTCTGATATGCTGCAAAGATTGGGCCCGTTGTCGCTTGGCAACATTAGCAAAAACTTAACTTGCATTGTGACAGTAGAATAAAAGCAGGCGCAACACAATGATTTAGTTTATTTGTATGTGCATATGTATGCAGATATAATTTAGCTGTGACCTGTCATTCTATTGTCAGTATTCCCAACCAGTTTTACTTCCTAATGACACACAATCCATGGCGACGCGCACACAGTTGTCATCGTCACAGTAAATAAGTACGTCACTGTTAACATTTGGCACGCGTGCGGTCAGCTTGGCAAACGGGATTTGGCAGACATCATACAGTAATTAGACGTATCGTATATAGTACAAATATTAGACCGCATAATTCGCATATTTCGCAAACGCGCCTTTTCGTTTACTTTTTTAGTTTTTATCATGCTAGGCAGTGGCTGCTAGCTGGGTCTCTCTGCTCAGGTCGGCTAAATAACTGTGGCACGCACACAGCCATTGAGTGCGTGCGTGTAACGCTCTCTCTGTTGTTCGCTCGCTCTCTTTTGGCGTCGTGCCCCCACTCCATTGTGACCACTCACGCATTTGTTTGAAGTCAACGAACTTTTTGGCAAATTTTTTTTCTCACGAATTTTTGTTGTTCCCCCTCTCTGTCGCACTGCTTCGGCTGGGAGCATTACGTACCGTGCATACGGTGCGAAGTGTGCGTAATTTGCGTGTGTTGTGCTCCATTTCGGCAACTAATCATATTTTCCCTACTTTTTGAGTTTAATGACCTTCTTAAACATAGACGCATTAGATTGCATGGTGCTTCTTCCGTGGGAAGCTTAAAGCTTTGCGTGCAATTGCAGAAATACTTATCCGACTTATTCTTAACTGCAGAAATGGCGGAAGGCAATGGCGAACTTTTAGATGACATTAATCAAAAAGCCGATGACCGTGGCGATGGTGAACGTACAGAGGACTATCCCAAGCTGCTGGAGTACGGTCTAGACAAGAAGGTGCGTACACTTAATACCTGTAATTTTAAAATGTTCTAACTAATTTTAATTTGTTTTTAGGTTGCCGGCAAACTGGATGAGATCTACAAAACCGGTAAACTCGCTCACATTGAGCTGGACGAGCGCGCGCTGGACGCGCTTAAGGAGTTTCCCGTCGATGGTGCCTTGAATGTGCTCAGTCAGTTCCTTGAGTCAAATCTGGAGCATGTGTCAAATAAGTCTGCCTACTTATGCGGGGTCATGAAAACCTATCGCCAAAAGAGTCGTGCCAGCCAGCAGGGGGTGCCAGCAACGGCCACCACCATACAGGTTAAGGGGCCGGACGAGGATAAGATTAAAAAGATACTGGAGCGTACTGGCTACACATTGGATGTAACAACAGGTAACTTGTGCCGACAAGACATCCCTCTTTTGATCAAGAGCTAAAAGTCTCATGATTTGCATAGGACAACGTAAATACGGCGGCCCGCCTCCCAATTGGGAAGGCAACGTGCCTGGCAATGGCTGCGAAGTGTTCTGCGGGAAAATACCTAAGGATATGTTTGAGGACGAACTTATCCCTCTGTTCGAGGACTGTGGAACCATTTGGGATCTCAGACTCATGATGGATCCGATGACTGGCACAAATCGTGGTTATGCATTTGTCACATTCACAAACCGCGAAGCTGCCGTTAATGCTGTGCGACAGGTATTTATGCCAACCGAATTTTCGACTCCCACCAAACGCCAAGATTTACCCCGACTTTCCTTCTAAACACAACTGAAACACTGACCATCTAAAAAACGCTTTATGTTTACCTATGTATTGCGTAATTTCAACTATTACGATATATCATACTATCTATATTACTATTGTGCGACATACTTTACATACTTGTTATATATGTATCAATTTCTGTACAGTAGGTAAAGTTCGTACCCCGCGAACTACTTTGAATTTTAACACTGCCGCTTGCTTCCAAATTCGACAATCGATTACTTGTAGCTATATGAACACCAAAATTATTGACTCCCAAATTTTATTGATTGGTTGACTATCAACTACTACGGCCAATAAAAAAAAGTATTCATGATACATCCCTATTCGGCGCTTTGAGAAAAAAAAACAAACTTAAAATAAATAAATTTTATTTTTGGTGCCCTAGCTTTAGTCTCTTAACTGCTATCTAACTACTTAGCTCTTTATCTTTGCTGCTCTAGTACTTGCATCTATCTATATTTTTGATGTATGCACGTCTTTACAAAGATTATGTTTTCGACTCGCGCATTGAATTAATAACCGCAAAATTTTCAAATTTGAAAAGAGTTCTCTCTACAATGCTAAAATTTTTACTGCAATTTTGAACCTCTCTCCCCTTTGTTACATTAGTTTTGATTTCTGTCGATTTTTCTAGCAATTTTAGTCATTAAGTTGTAGTCTAAGTATACACTGTATAATCTTGTCAGAGGGGTACGTCGTTTTCCATTGTCTGGTTTTATTATACAAGCTGCCAACCAAACAGCCGGTCGAGCATGTCCTACTCAACTAATCTTTTGGTGTAAATACCTTCTACCTTAAAACTAACAATTCACTTAATAACATTAACCTTTTACCTTGAAATTTTAAAATGCGGCTTCGTCAACAACAGAAAACTACAAACTGAATACCTTTCCAAATTGGTAAAACTAAATTTCTACAAACTTTTCATTTTATTTTCTTCTCAATCATTTAACTTACCCTAGAACCTCTACTAAAACCCGAATCCGAATCCCAGCCTCAACCCGAACCGATTTACTTTTGGATTTATCCACAATGAATTTAAATGTATATTTTATTGTTATTATATTTTTATTTTTTTATTTTACTTTTTGCGATTAACCTTGAATTGGTATTAAAAAGCATTTTACCTCCCCCCTCCACATCTAGCTCGATAACCACGAAATAAAACCCGGCAAGTGCCTGAAAATAAATATAAGCGTACCGAACCTGCGCCTTTTCGTAGGCAATATACCCAAGTCAAAGGGTAAAGATGAAATTTTAGAGGAATTTGGTAAACTTACAGGTAAATTGAAACAAAATTAACAAATTCGAAGATACACTATTTTAAATTTATAACTCCGGAGCTTAATGGAAGGTTACCGCCACCTTGCTCTCTCCCCCTTCTTATCTCTCTGTATTTTCGCGCGCCTTTCATTGAGCTCCAAATCGGCATTAAATTGTAAACAAAAATCCAATTGGCCAAAACTTTAAATCAAATTGGCAAATCACACAGGCAGGATAAAAAAAGAGCATAGGTCATTACGAATGTGTACATAAATTTTTTGTTCATTCAAATTTTAGGTTTTTCATTTCATTTTACCATCCCCCACTCTCCATTGCCATTTATCCACACCACATGCAGTACAAATAAAATCATTACAGGGTAAAAAACACGCGGGGGTAAAACCTCGATATCCGATTTGAATTTGAGGCTCTTTTCAAATGCGATCAAAAACAAAGTCAAATAACCATCTTTGTATGTTAAAATTCCATACACATATACACGCTGACACACAGACTCGTACACACAATGACTCACGCACAGATACGCCCATAGCGCCATTGTCATTTTTTCATAAGCTTTAATAACGGTACAAAAATGTTTCTTATCAAACTATCTACTTGTTTATATAATCTCCAGTCATTAACTTTGCGTACAACAAAACAAAATGAAAAAAACCCAATTTCAAATTATCCCAAAATTTCGATGCTTTGCAATGTTTAATTTTTCAACGAATGCCTTTTTTCATTGAATATCACGGCTATAAGGTCATCTGAATTGGTATAGAAATTGTTTGTATGCTTCCCAAGGTAAGATTTGTCTTTAAAAGGTTTTATGATGACTTTTAAGGTGTAGGTAGCGTTGCGTAAAATAAAAACTTCTCAATAGTAAAGATGTACCATAATCCTACAGCAAAGTCCCCTAATTTTTAGTTGAATTAAGTTAATAATACAATAGCTAAAAATTTAATTAAACACCTCAAATTCTTTTTTATTTGGCACGCACTCAAAGAAGTAAACTAAGAACTTAACTTACAGCTACTTACTATGACTAAGCTTAGATCCTACACATTTTTTAAGTCAACATGCGCACACAGAAACGAACAAACACACACACACAAAGAAAATGCAAAAACCAACCATATTTTTTCACGAACCCAAACAAAGTCAAAGGATATCAAATTTTTCATAGCAAATCAAAATTTTCTTTTGTTTTGTGTGAACTTTTACAAACAATTGCAGCTAAATGATTTTGAAATTCGGAAAGGCAAAAAGATTGGTGTTACGATATCATTTAACAATCACCGGCTATTTGTCGGTAATATACCTAAAAATAGAGATCGTGACGAATTAATTGAGGAATTTTCTAAACATGCACGTAAGTGATCCAAAACAAAACAAAACCAAATAAAATAAAACACCAACCAATCCCGAACCTCCTCCATCGAACCCCTCAGTGAATTGGCAAATAAAAATTGGTAACTTTTTACGGGCGAGACTTGCAGACAGCTGTAAATTAAAATTGATCGAATTGGATTTTTGTTTTGCAATTTTCGCTTTTAAAATGCTTTTAAATTAAGAGAATTCCCACGAGTAAAACTCTCCCAACTGGTGTGAAAAACTTCGATGCTAACGGCAGTTGCCACCTAGCTGGGTCTAAGGAATTATTTTAATAGCCTACACATACCCAAACCACTTCCATTAAGCCAACCTATTCACCATACGATCGTTCTCTCGGTCTATCTGCTAGCAAATACAACAAAAAATTAATTGTAACACTTTGCTTATAACCATTTTTGAACCAGAAAATGTGCCCAATTTGCTGACATCAAAACCCTGTAGCTTAACAATTTGCTAAAAAAAATTTTTGAATATTTTTGAAAACAAAAACATCTCATCAACACTACGTATCAGACCCAAAAAAAAAATATATCTGTATAAATATTTAATACTACTGTACTACTGCATTTAAATAGAAAACAAATAAGATATTGCGGAACCGCACACGAAACAAAGGGCTTACCCCTAAACAATTTGGTTAGCTTTAACTTGATGTAATCAACTCAACCATTCATTCGATTGTTCTGGCCAATCATATTGATATACATATACTCGTACGTATATAACTGTGGTAATGACTGGAGAAACGACACTAAATTCCTTAAAAACGTGTAACCCCTCTGTCTCTTTTTCTGTCTCTCTTTGTGAATTCGACTAGAAACAAAATCGAAAACTTTAATTCTCTTCTGTCTCTTGTATCTACATATATCTGTTTTTCTCAGTGTATACTACCTCTACTATCCCGTTATTGTTTTTGTTATATCAACTAAGGAAAAGCTTAATTCTCGATGTTTACTCGACAATGATTGTTGTTGAAGAAAAATAGGGTGCAAATTATTATTTTCAGTTCCTTATAGCAACTTGTACAAACGAATCCAAATAAAGAAGCCATCCCAGCTACTTTTGCTTTATACTTTCTTATGCTCTAAGTGTGACTTTCATTTAAACTATTCAATAAACATAGATACATACATGTCGCTGTCAATCTCTCTTTACTCGACTCGTGCATTTATTTTTTCAAAAATATTTAAAAAGTTCTTTCAAAACAGGAATTGGTTGGCATTGGTTTTCAAAATCACCTTTATATATTTTTAAGTGCAACTGAAATTGACAGCACACTGTCTTTATGCTAGAGTGTGGTTCTTGATGCCGCCGACGTCATCACATGCAGCCTGTCACACGCATACACATGCATATATGCAACACAGACACACTGATCAGTACACAGATATACAACATACTCAAAATGCTGTCGATACAAATACTTTTTTGTTGTATTTCTTTTTATATGTGTGTGTAAAACTAATCATAAACGTTTAGTAGAACTCTATCTGACTAATTATTTGTGCTTTTAATCATATTATATCAATTTATTTAACAAATTCTTTTTGTTATTACAAAAAAAAAACCATCGCACATACTTTTGTATAAAAATATTAGCTGGTCTCTACGAGGTGATCATTTATAGTTCACCAGACGATAAAAAGAAGAATCGCGGTTTCTGTTTTCTTGAATACGAGTCGCACAAAGCGGCTTCTTTGGCCAAACGAAGACTTGGCACTGGTAGAATTAAGGCAAGTACAAAAAACTCATTCAACTGCTGTTCTTGGGGTAATCTAAGTATGTCACGTGCAGGTTTGGGGATGTGATATTATAGTCGATTGGGCCGATCCACAAGAGGAGCCAGATGAACAAACAATGTCCAAGGTAAAAGTGCTGTACGTTCGAAATTTGACTCAAGACGTAACAGAGGAAAAACTGAAAGTAAGTCTAGTGAAGCTTCTATGTAGATAGGTAATATGTCCATATATCTGTCTATGCAGGAACAATTTGAGCAATACGGCAAAGTGGAACGGGTGAAGAAGATTAAAGACTATGCCTTCATACATTTTGAGGATCGTGATAGCGCCGTCGAAGCTATGCGTGGCCTTAATGGCAAGGAGGTCGGCGCCTCAAATATTGAGGTGGGTATTATCTAAAACCATATATGTAAGCCATGTTGTTTCAAAATTAAAATCTTCCTGGATCTCTTAGGTCTCTCTCGCCAAACCACCATCAGACAAAAAGAAAAAGGAGGAAATTCTCCGCGCTCGTGAGAGACGCATGATGCAAATGATGCAAGCTCGTCCAGGAATCGTTGGGTAAGTTCTGAAGTTACCCAACTTAGTATTGCACTTACAATTACACACACGTTGTAATCCTTGTTTAGAACAAAACTAATTGGCGCAAAATTTTAAAATGTAAAACGAGTCGAAGTAAACCTTCATATTGCTTACATCATTGGGCTAAACGTTTCGATAAAATTCTAAAACAAAAGTCTGCTTTTCAATCGCCATATTTGAGGGCAACAATTCATGCAATTAATTTGTTTGTTTTTCTTTCTTTTTTAATGCTAATATTTTAATCGGCCCGTGATCGCATGGATTATTCCACCCATCCACTTTGTCCTCACAACACATGAAATATTTATACCAAATGTCTATACTGATTTCAAAATCAATCATCATCTGTGTTGGTTGCTTTGTAAAGATTTGATACATTGTCTCCATACAGAAACCTGTCGCCGACACATCCCAGCATGATGTCCATACCGCCCATGCGACTTCCGGGGGCGCGTATGCCACTGCGCACACCGATGCCCCGTGAATACGGTAAGTGGGGCAAATACGCCAATAAGTAAACTCCGATCGATCGATCAGAACTGTATAATATAATTTTATATACTCGTCTTCTTCCGTAAACGGGCGCGCATATCCAAAAAATAATAACGAAAACGAGAATTGAAAGTGTATTTAACAATCTAACAATCGCAGGATATTGAAATCTTTACTTAAACATTTTGACTTAGGTTCTCATAGTAGTTGAAATATCAATATAGGTTTACGTTTAGTTAACTTATAGATAAATGTATTGCTACTAAGCGAAGACAGCGAACTCTACTACTAACCCTTTCTGAAGTTGGTTATTGACTTAATTAGCCAAAATCAACTATTTGGTCTGCAGCTTACGACTTTAAGTTCTCTTCATCAAGTGCCATGTTTAGTTTTTCTAATACCTTTATCGTTTTATCGTCTCTCTCATTTCGTTAGTTATTTAAGGTTAGTAAGCGCGCTGCCCACTAACTTGTACGCTCGTGCCCTTAACCCTATACACTTTACAGAAAAACGCACACTGTCACTCGCCGACACTTCCTAAATTCACACACATATGCCCATCCACAACAGTCTAGCACAAATGTATCCAGCTAGATTGAGTCTAACCAATATTAAGAATTGGCAAAACAAAACTTTAGTCGCCAATCTGTGCACACTCATCTGACCAAACTTTTATCATATATAACCTCACCTTATCATTTTCACTTTGTATCTGCAAGTTCTTTACATGTCTCGATGTTCTCTACTTTATCTCTTTGTATTTTTTGTTAGCATGTCCAATTCTGCTTAATGTTGTTTTTGGTTTATTTGTATTGTTCCCGAAACTATCCTTTCGCTTCCACACGTTCCAATTCACAAGAAGCTGAACTCCCCGATCGTTCAAACTTTTAACTAACCACTGTCACTTCTACTTCTACATACATACATAACGTATACATATTAAGACTTAACCTCTAAAAGTTGTTCAAAGCTCTGTGTCTTATCATAATTAAACGTTGCAATTGTGTTCTCTGTGTAGCGAATGTTAAGCACCCTGTATACTGTTTGATGTTTTATCACCGGTAAGTAACCCAAAGTGATCATCATTTTCTTAAGCAACCCTAGATATTTCAGTGTGTATTTATATGTGTGCCGTGACCCAGCCCCGCCCCCGCCCGCAGCACAAAAAGCCCACCCATTACCTATACTAACTACAAAGCATGCATGCTCATGGAATCAAAAATTGGTCAAAAAGTAGCCACAAAACGGGTGTGTGGCAATCTTTTCTGTTAACGCTGAGTAGGTCTCCCTCACACCCACACTTACGCTCACTATCAAAACGCAGAAACATACAAACACGGTCCCCAAAACACACACAGAGAGACACACTTTGATCATTCCTTAATTAAACCCCTAACCTTCCGCCATCCCGTACTTCCTTATTCAGACTACGACTATGATTATTTCGGTTACTCGGATTATCACCCCGGCTTTGGTACCGATTCTTACTACGACGATGTGTATCGCATCTATGAGGGTGATTACAGTTATTATGAGTTCCCGAACGTTGTAAGTGCCAATGGAGGTGCTAGCAACAGCAGTGGCAGCAGCGCTGCTATAGTAATGCCGAGTAATAACGGTAGCGTCGGTGGTGGCACCTCAATAAGCGCTTCGCAACGTCCATCACGATCCCAAACGAGTGGCCAAGTCAATTCCCAGGTGGTAATGGTGCGTCAAAACCGATAAAAAAAATATAACCTAATTAACACACACATCGATTTATCAGTTACAGTAGAGACAGCAACACGCCCACAGAAGACACAAGAAATAAACAGAATCTGTAGTTACTAATTAGAAATTTGTTTGTTTACGTTGAATATGTTTCCTGTAACCTTGTGTATTTTTGCTTTTGTTCGTTATTTGTTTAATAAGCTTTGAGTTTTTTTCAGCTTTTTTAAATGGTTCACTTACTCAAAATTTGCACGGTATTTGCTGCCAACCTCAACTCGAATTTGAGCTCGAACAACAACATCAAAAACAACAGCAACAAAGACTAACAACATGCTCCACTTTATGCTTTGTTCACCACCCAAACATCATTGCACACACACCCTACACACGCAACCGACCACCCACACAAATGCACGCTCGCTCATTTTGGAAAATTTTCGCGGAAGAAAAAGGAAACATTGTTTACTTATTATGCTTCGCTTTGCTTTTTGTCATGGAAAACTAACATAACACTGCGCTTTTATGCTTTAATTAGTTATAATTTTGCTTTTGTATAACTTATTAAAATAATCTATAGTCGACATGATGAAATTGTTTTATTAAAAATTATTATTTGTAAAATGATAAATAGCTTTTAGGGAAACAAATTCGTAGCATTATTTTAAACATCGCCAATTGCTTCGCTTTGATTTATTAGTCGTTTTTAAAGTTATTGTGTAAACCGCAAGCAACAGAACGCGTTTCGTTTTTTTATACTACATGTACAAACATTTAAAGAAAATACTTTTCTATTCAGAGACAGTAAAAATTTTGCAATTCGCATTTGTTGCTCGAATCCTGCGGTACAAGCAGCACAAATATGATAGACACAGAACAAATTGAAATAAAAAATACATACAATATCAGTATTATTTTGTAAATCATACATGAGTAAACATTTTTGCATACTATCAATTATACTACACTTTATACATTAAAATATTTACATATATTATCGTATGTAATATATACAAGAATCTAACGCGTTTATTTCGATTTTTCTTTTCTTTCTTTTCTTTTTTATATGTTCTTGTTATACACACTCTTATATATACAAACAATTCATTTGTTTTTCGGTAACAAAAATTATTGAATACTTGCAAACAAAATTAAAAAAAAAATTATATATATGTTCGTCAAAAACCAAAATTGCTAACAATTTTATCTCTGCAAAAAAAAAAAAAAAAAAACAACCAAACCCAAACCAACCAAAAAAAAAAAAAACCTACGACCATTAATAAAACCAAATATTATCGACAAACTTTTCGATTCTAAAAAATCAACTCAAATACGTATTAAAAATCTGCAACCCGCTTTCAAATTATCCAAAACCGCATTCACTCTAAATATTGAAATTTTCTGTAAGCGGGCTCGAACTCAATTTCATTTCTGGCACTTCTCGCAATTCAAAATTTGAAACGACTAAATTTGACAAATCCCTTGGCGATCCATATATATACCACACATATTATATAAATATCTTCACACGAATTAAATATGTAAAATCTTTTGCAACAATTTAAAATCAAACCTCAAACAAAAACCAACTTCGAAAACAAATCGAAAACCGACGCTCGTAACCTTGGAATACCTGAAACTGGAATATTACGGAATCCCTCGCTCTGGAATATGCATATGAATATTGAATCAAAACATACACAAACTCACACGTACGTCGACAAAATCCATACTCAATCACAAACACACTCACACACACATGCATGCATGCCATGATAATGATGAATGGTGTTGATGATGATGATGATCATAATTAGGGGGCTGGCCGTGGGCATGGAATCACAGTGCCGCGTGGCCGAGTCGTTGGCCAACGTGGCAGCATCAGTCGTCTGGGGGCCCAACCAGCGCCACAGGCGGCGGGAGCGCCGGCGGTGGGACAGGCGGCGGCGGCGGCTCATCGGGGGGCGGCCACCGCTCAGGGGGCGCCGGTAACAGCCGGGGGGGTCCGTGGGGTGGCACCAACGCGTCCCAGCGGTCCTGGCACCCAGCACGTCAAGCCGCTACAAAATTTACCAGGTGAGCTCAACAACAACAAAAACAACCAACAAAAACCAACTTCAACTACCACAGTTAACAACAACTACAAAAACAATCAACTCAAAACTATGAAAAAAATCAGAGAGATTAAAACAAACATCCCAAAACAACAACGTCATGCTGCAACAAAAAAAAAAAAAAAAAAAACAACAACACGAACAGCAACAAAAGCCGAATGCAAGCAATTGAAGTTCATGTATTAAAATAAGTAAAGCCAAGTAAAGCAGAAATTTTCCCACCTTCCCGCACACACACAGCTACTACTGCACACACACACACATCCGAATCATTAGCGTTGTCCAGACAATTTTTTACTATCGAATACAAATAGTCGTTAATCGTGTGTTTATATGTTTTTCCTTTTTACATTTATGAAATGTGTTGTAACCCATTTTAATAACTTCAATCGATTGATTTTTTTATATTAGTTTCCTGTTTTTTTTTTGTACATATTTTTAATGCGTTTCTTTCTCTATGTACTGTCTACATACGTTTAAGTTTCGATTACTGTAGTTTTTTCGCTACTTGCTGCTTTTGGGTTGTGGTCCATGGTTTTTCCCACTTCATCTATATAGTCGTGTTTGCCCATTAAACTGCGCTCGAATGTATGCTACAGTTTATTCGCATGAGGCCATACAAAAAGCAGTGAGCAGCAGATCACACACCGATTCTCACTCATAAGAACAAGACTCACGCACGTGCACATCCAAACACAGACACTTATGCACATACATATGTATGTATTTGGAGAGCCAACAAATTATGTGATACATAGATGCTACATATGTATACGTAAATATGTACATGTGTAACTGTTAACGAATCGATTAGTATTTGAACACCTCCTCCCCACCCAATATGAGATTTATCGTTTTAACTATACCTTCGAAAAATCTGTCTCCGCATTTGGTACCTAAAATCGACATTTTTGTATAGAATCAATCAAACCAGTTGGAGGCATGCCTATTTCAGCGCCATCAATCAACAAATACACCTACCGACCGTATCCCATTTCCTTCTCATAAAATAAATTACAAAATTTTGACGTTCGTGTATATAATTTTTTTCTTTGGATTTTTTAGTGACACACATCTATATATAAAGTAGTGCTACGATATGCGATTGCACAAAACCACAATAAATGAAATGAATGATTTGTATTAGTTTTCCTAATTTTGTCATTTGTTAATTCCGACTACATGTATGTAATTTTATGTATGTATGTATGTTTGTCATATGTATATGTAATTTCATGATTTTTGTATACAATTACGATATGTACATATATAAATATATATATAAAGATATACTTCTGATTCTCATTAATATATAACCCACATTAATGTGTATATTTATACAAAACACACCTATCTAATCACATACATACATATGTGTATGTACGTTTTAATTTGGTTGTATTAAATATTGTTACGATTATTTCACTCACATACACAAATACTAATCGATTCAACACACAAACACCACTAGTAACACATACGTCTACATTTTATTTTTTTTAAGAATCGATATATACATATTATTTTGTTGGTGTCTATCGTCTACACACAAATGTTAATATGCCTCATCTGGGATGCATTCCCACCGCATTAAAAATAACATGCTTCAACAAAGCAAGTTTGAAGTTAAACCATCTTATCCCCCTTCTACACGCTCTTTGTACACAGTCATATTTTGTTAATTGTTCACACTTTTGAAAGCTTTTTAATTAGTGCGGCTTTATATAAAATCACTCATTTTCAACTTGCTTACACAAAACACTTTAAATTCGATAAGAGATTGACAAAAAAAAACAAAAACTAAAATCTGTTTCTAGCTGGATCTGCACTCAAGACATTCATGGAGGGCAACTAAGCGTAGTTCCTCGGTCGTCAGCTCGATACGCGGTGACAAATCAAGTCGCTCGCCGAGCAAGAAACTGAAGCGACAAAGTTCCTCAAGTTCCAAAATTAAATCTCACAAGTTCAAGAAGCATTCACGAAAGTCCAAGTCGTCTAAAGATAAGAAATCCAAAAGGAGCTCTAAATAGAAACTAAATCAAAAAAAAAAAAAAAAAAAAAAAAACCATATCACTAACACACACGCCGCATATTATCATTCTAACAAACTTAAATTCCTTTAATACTTTGCAATTATGTAAAAATTCCAAATTTGTTGACGAACGAACGAAAAAGAAGGCAAATAATCAAAGAAAGAGAACTCATCAACAACGAACAAATTTTGACCAACCACAGCGCTCCATTCAAAAAGATCGGACGTGGGCATCGGTGTAGAAATCACCCAAATCGGAAGGAAAAGAACACACACTTTGTCTCCCTTTCTCGCCTTGATGCAAAACTTTAATGTTTTATGTTGTTTAACAAGCGATAATATCATGTACAATGTTTTTTTCACTTATGCACTCGTACTCCACCAGCAGACACAGCACGACAAACACATGCACTCACATATGTACACACAACACCCTCACAACGAACACAAAAATTACAAAAAAAAAAAAATACCCTTACACACGCACACTTACACACCTAATACATTTGTGTACGAATAACAAGTCCCCGATGTTTATGTCCAAATAACAAAACATTTTGTTGCGTAATTGTATGCAAAAAAGCAACAATAAAATGAGCTATCTAATGAAAACAACTCTGTGTATCTACGTTTCTTAACAATTCATAAAAAAAACATAGAAACAACGTGCTAAACAGATAGTTTACCGAAAACAATTCCTCTAAGTTCAACCAAAGCCCAGTTAACCGAGAAACCAAAAACAAATTAGCCATTTGTAGTATTAACGACAATTTTAACTTTCTCTTTTTTCTCTTTTTAAATCCGTTCTACACCCACACACACATGTGCGCACACACACCCAACTTGCCAACAACAAACAACTATTAATCCTGTTTGAGCAGTAGTCGGTAAACGTAAGTTTGATGGAGGTCACCAAAATCCGGCAGATGTTAAGCGACGTTACCAGAGCGGTTTGATAGGAAATGGAGGCAGTTGGGGCAGTTTGCCCCTACCACAGCAACCCTTAGGCACAAATGGTGAACAGTGGTATATGGATACGTTTTCGGCATGGAGTTAAAACCACAACAACCAACAACAGTAAAAACTATAATTTTAAATCATCCAATAACAACACGGAACCTAGAAGCACACCCACAACTTCACAAGCAGAAACTCTTTATTCTTTTTTGCTAGAATCATAGCCAGATCTTTAAAAGCGAAAGATACTAAATAACATTTAACAAAAACTACATTATTACGATTTTGTTGAGCTTTTTGCACGTTTACACTTTTTAAAAGCCCGAAAAATATACATACATATATATATTTACATATAGTTGATGGACATGTCAGCGCATTCTAGCAATTTTTTTAGTTTAAAGTCAAACTCGAAGCATACATACTTCATAATCTAACAAAGAATCCTAAATAATTTGAGAAATTCAAATTGTTTTAGGATGAAAGCCACAACAAAAAACAAATGTAAAAAAATAATCGAATTAAAATGTAAGTCCCCGTTTTTAAATTTTAACTTGAAGTCCAAACAATACTGAGCATAAATAACAAAAGCCTACGTAAATTTAAAAATGTAAAATTATATATAGTATTTACAATATGAGACTATTGGTCTCCGCAGTAGGGCTCTTATTGATTTTAACACCTAAGAAAACATTTTTTATACATAGAACGCGTAATCCAAATTCAAAATTAGCAAGCTACCCAAAAGAAATTAATGTTTTACTGCAATTTGTAAAAATATTAATCAAACTAAATTCGATGGACTTATTAGTGAGATGCGCACATAAACACTCACTTACACACACATACAAACAGAGCATATACAGATATTCTTCTCAATTGTAAATACGAGAAAGCAAAACAAAAAGCTCTAAAGAATTGATAAAAACTATTCAAATTGATAAAGAAGCAAAGCTTAAAGAAACATTGACTGAAATTATAGACGAAACAAACTATTGTAACAAAAAATAAAAAACAAAAAGGTAACCGACTATGTTTGGATGTGTTAGAAGAGAGGCGCTAAAAGAGAACTGAAATATACGCTCGCCCCCAAAGAAGCGTTATCATATAACGTCTGGAAGTGTGGACGACACGGTGGCAAGACTTTCTGATTAAATTGCAAGCTCTAGTTTAGGTAAATTGAAATCAATTAAAACCAACAACAAAAATAAATATGTAGAGCTAAGAAAGGTTAATCTGCAAAAATCCAGTCACATATAGAGTTGTATGTACACCCACAGTTACAGTTACAGATGTAAGCTATAAAATCGGCGAGCAACGAATTAGTAAGAGAAACCAACTAAAAAACACATCACATGCAGTAAAAAAAGTAAGGAGTAAAATTATAATTTTTTATAGAAAATTAAATAACAATTAAAAAGTAACAAATTATAAAAATTGATATTAACTATAATGAAAATTAATTAGCCAACGCGCCGATATTAAACATAAAAATAAGTAAAGCATACGTACTATTCGTTTCTTTTCCTTTTTTACAATCGATCCGTAGAATGCTAAAGAAGCTTCGTAGCCAATTTTTAACTGGTATCCTATACACTTATATAGAGCGAAAGAAAAAGTGGTTTTAAGTACACGCATATAAGTATACACATAAAGGCAAGCATTATTTATAACTCTATAACTCCATGCCTAATAAATGAAACTGACATCAAAAATAAGCAACAGCTACTTGCCTAGAGAAAAGTTTGCAAAAAAATGTTTGGAAATTTGATTTGACTATTTTTTTTTGCTAGATCTCAAGTAAAGCAAAAAGTTAAGTTATAACTAAAAAGTGTATAATAATTTTACTATTTTTAAACTAATGACAAACAAAACTTCCAGCTTTTAGCTCAAGAATAAACAATTAAAATGAGACAAAAAATGGCGTTCGATTTAGCAGAGTGTTGCTTTATAAAGCGTATCTATTTATACACTGTTCAGCAAGCGCCTAAAACGGAATACATAATATTTTAAAATTGGAACAATCACACAAGCAACCAATACTAATTCAGTTACACACACTAAGCAGTTGCCTAAAGTAAAGTGCAAACATACTTTAAAAACTTTCACAAAATTTGTAACACCAGAAAAAACTTTAATACATAATAATAATGATATATTAACAAATAATAACATTTACGACAAATTCTAAATGACTATATTTAAGCTTAAATTTAGTCACATTTACACACACAACATACATAGAATAGTAAAAGTACATCCTGACAAGAGTAAACTGCAGCAGCCATTTTCTGGAAAAGAACAACATGTAACCAATTTTTTGAACTAAGCTTCGTTATGCATTCTTTTTTGTTTCTTTTTCTTGTTTCCTATGCAAATTATGTTAATTACATTTTTTTCTTTTGTTCGACACATATAAACATAGATTAAAATTAATAATTGATGCGCGCTTTTTCGCCTAAATTTTGTTTTCGCCCCGCCAACTTTTAAATAAATGCATTTTTTTTTTAAATTTTTAAAATTTTTTTGGTGACTTTTAAGAAAAACAAACACAATTTAAATTGCAAATATATGTATACATACATCTAATGATAGTCTTGTTTATTTTGATACTGTACTGATTTTTCATTGTTTTAAATTTGTAATTATAAGTTCTAGTTGTTAATGTGTTTTTATTGTAAACTATACAACAAATTGGCAACCTGTTACATGATCCGTTCAAGTTTTATCTTTGGCTTATACACATATATATATATATATGTATATATATATATATACATGTATATATATATGTAAAAAAAAAACAAAAAAAGGAAAGAAAAAATTTGTCTAGAAAACAAACTACAATACATTATTTTGCGAACCGTTTTTTTTTATTGTTTTTGTACAAACACTCAGACCTTTCGGATCCCCTGTGAAATTATCGCCTTTTGTCACCGGGAATTCGATACTCGACACGAAACTTCTCCCTTATGTTTGTGTTAAATATGTATTGTAATTTTCATTAGTTTTTTTCGGGAAAGCAAAAACGTTTGGGAACAATAGTTTATAATTTGAATAACTAGTTCTGTTTGTGCGCTATATAATTATAATAATATATTTAATTTTGAGAGTATATGTATAGTATATATAAATACATATAACCTTTTATGAATATTAATTCTTAGCGAAATATTTTTACGCCTACACCTAAAGCTCCCTAACGATAAACAAAATACTTTCAAAACTAATTGTTTATCTGCTTAATTGGTTTTTAATTTTGGAACATTTCAATATTTTTTGTGTATTGTAACGATGCGTAAGCAAAAGTCTACACACGCATTCATAAATACATACTTATATCAAACAATAACCAACAACCAGAACAGCAATAATGTAATACGCGTGTAAATTAAACTAAAAATATATCAAATCACAAATTTTGCGATAATTGATCAATTTCAAAAACATTAACAAAAGGCAAACCAACTTTACATGAATTGTGATGATGCAAACGCAAGATTTAATCATAATTATTAAATCATTATATATGTATATTCATATATATATAAATTTTCTCTTATATATACACAGATACATAAATATGGGTATATATTAAGTGTATAACTAGGACGTGTATAACCTAATTTTACTTTTAAACAGACTGCGTACGTATAAAAAATTAATATGTAAAATGTTTTAAGTTTTTGAAAAATTGGCAAATAAAGAAAACAATAAAAATTTATAAAGCAAAAAAACTTAAATTTTAAAATTAACAACAGTACTTGAGTATTCAAAATGTTTTCCAAATTTCTACCTTACAGCAAACATTTCGATTCAATTCGAGTACAGATTTCTACACATAAATATATTTCAAGAGCAGATAATTTGCCAAGCGCGCAGCTGTTAACAAAGGAAGAGGCATGGCAACATAAAACAAGCTAGAGCAACGACTCTGTAGGAAGAAAGAGTATAGTAGGTAGAGTAAACTGTTCGTCAGAAAACTTGAAATAAAGACAAAACAGCAGATCATCCAGAATATTAAGTGGTATTCAATTTTGAACTATCATGTCAACAACACAATGCGATTAATATATTACTCTTATTACTAAATACCCAACACAATATGAATTGATAATTTTCAATTTAGAACATTGTTTACTAATAGTTTGTGTGTGTTTCCTTATTGGATTTAAATTTAATTTAAATGGCTTTTTTCATATTAATAGCTATGAACATTATTATTTTTTTTTAATATACAACAGCTGAAATCATGTCAAGGGACTAATATTAACCGTGAATGTAACGTCGCCAATTATGAAATAAAAAGAGAAAGAAAAGCAAATAAATAAAGCCAAACGCTAATGAACATTTTAAGAATATGCTGAAATGAACGCGAAGTGTAGCTAAAGGAAGCAAAACTTTTACGTCTCAAAAAACAATTATTGTTAATAAAAGAATTGCAAATCAGAAAAATATTGTACTAAAATATTTGATATACACACATATTTGTTATTATTTGTAATACAAAAAGTAAATAAATTCTGAATAAAAATTCAGAAAATAGATAAAAATAAATAAATAATGCAAAACTCGACTTGTCTTTTTTATTATGATTTTTATTTATTTATTTTTTTTGGAGTACAAACAATTGAATTTATTCAAAAACATTTACTGCGCGATGATGACTTGCTTCCACTATTTGTGCTGCGTCTCGTCGTGCTATTTACACTTGCGCTGACCATTTCCTCATCCTGAAGCACTGTCTCATCAACACTTTCGTCATCTGCAGGTATTTCTTCATCGCTATTCGTTTCATTTGCAAACGAGACGGTGGGCGTTGTGATGGCGTCACCATGCAAATCTTGATTATCCATTATACTTATATGGAACGCAGCGTGACATTTATTTGCTGCCAGCAAGGCTTTTATGCGAAAAACCAGCGTTTCTAAAGTTTCTCGCAGATTGGGTATATAGCCTATTATCGCTGTGTTTTTGATGCTTTTTGAATGACAGCACAAACTGTGTATAAACTTTGTTATAGTTTGCAGGTCGGTCAAAAACTTGGTAAGCCGGTCGGGAGATTCACGCACTATTTTTTCCAGAACGCATAGGCCATGGTGAAGCAATAGTTTCAAGAACAACTGCGAATACTTTAAAAATAGTGCAAAAATGCGTGGCTGCTCTACTTTTTTCACTATATCTAAAAGGCCATTTAATAATCGTATTGTTGACTCCCAGAACCTAAAGCGATCTTCTATCTGGGCAACGCTGCACTGAGAGCTTAGAGAGCTAATAAGAATCTCACACATGCCACGAAAAAGCAGCGGGAAATTTGCTCTGAAAATATATTTGATTGATTGCCGTTCGACAAAAAAATTTGAAAATAACTTACTTTTTAATATTTGGAAACGATGGCAGAGGCGTATCTTTCTTATTCAGAAGCCTGCTCTCTTTATTAAGTCTATGCAAAATATCATGCTGGCGTTCAAATGAAGAGTCCCTCAAAAAGCCTTTGACCAGTTCGTTTAGGTGAATGTTACATTGTGCTCCTTTTTCGGGGCTACCCGAATAATGGTACCACTTGCGGTGTAGCATATTGGAACAAAATTTTCCTTTAACAAAACTTTTGAAATAAATATTTTTGAGTAGCTATGGTGCAACACTTACGTATGTCCTCGGCCTGTTGAGCGCTGCGTTGGGAAGCATCCTTTCCAGAGAAACGCAGCCTACACAAGCTATGCAGCAAACGCTGTAGTTGCACAGCCGAGCTTAGGACAAGCACTGACTTTTTAAATTCGAGAAAATGGTCGAATACCTGGGTGGCAACAGTGCCTATGGATTGGTTCTTATAAGACTTTCGATTTGTAGGAGTAAGAACATTTTGCAAAGAAGCTGTCATAAATTATAAATGATTAATCCGAATATACATTACTTCAAATTCTTTCCTTACATAGCAGCAGTTTTGACTGAGACTTGTCGCTCCAATCTTTCCATGAGAAGTACAAAGCGAACAAATGAATACATAAACCAAAGCAAGTTTTAACATAATTGAATTTCTCCTTGAAAAGATCCAAATTACTGTACACGTTGTTGACCTGTTCCAACTGCACATCGATATGTGAGGCGAGAGTGGTTAAAAGCACACTAGTCTTGCTAAGACAATTGTGTAAGTCCCACATGTAATGCTCCGGCTTGGCCACATGCAATCTCAAGGAATCCGCATCGGTAACGTCCTGATGACCACTGACGACAGTGCCTAATTTATGCACCAGGTCCGTAAGTATAAAGCGCAAGTCAAGTAAGCTTAAATGTGTGCCCAATTCTTCGGGCTCTAATGGATAGTTTAGACTGAAGGGTTCCTCTTTCAACAACACTATAATGCCTACATCGAGTTGTCTATAACGCTCCAAAGGACTATATAGATTCTCAAAGTCAATTTTGTATTTTGCAGACTTGCAGAAACGAAGCTTAATAGATTTTTCACCGAGTTTTGAATGGTTGAGGTCCTCCGTCACAGTTTCGTTATTTACTGAATTGGATTTTACGACCACACGTTTGTCGCATATTCCTCGCTGTGTTGCCGGAAGCTTGGGATTATTTAGAAACTGATTGGGTGGTGGCAGAAAGCTTACTGGCGCGTGTGCTAAAAGTTGTTTTAACTTTTGCTCAATACATATTAGTTCCGCGAGTCGCAATAGAACGCGTTTCCGTGTAGGTCCATGCTTCTGCAAAGCAAATGCACAAACCGTAACGCGCATCCAGTTAATTGTGTGAAAATAGATGTTCAATATCTGCTTTTGCAGCTTCTCTTCATAGTTGTCGAATAGTGCTACAAAATTGGGATCGTCAAAGAACGAGGGTAGTATAATGGCGCAGCCCAGAAGAGCATTTATCACCTCCAAGCTACACTGATAGCGTTGATTGTGCAGCACACTAACCAGCTTAAACAGAGGGGCAAGAATAAAAATCGACTCACAGGTACTAAAAAGAAGATTAAAATTTACAAAACAAAGGTAACGTGGGTAAGCGCTGGGGCTTTCTCACTTGCTGTTTGGTGCCAAAACCAGTGTAGATACGTTGATGCCAATGTTGAGTACCTCCGACTCAGTGTTTACATTTGTATCGTCCAGTTCATTAATGTTTTTCTGGTATTCTAACGGTATTCCTCTACAATAAATAGATACCACTAGGTTAAGACCATTAATTTTAAGCTGATTTAATTGACTTACTTTACTACACCGGCTTGATTTTCGCTTACGAAGCTCTGTTGAAATCGGTAGGTCATTAGCTCGCAGAGCCATGTAAGGAATTTATTGTCCAACATATAAATTGATTCGGCATTGTAATGACGAACTGTTAAAACACTGGCTAACTCATCATAGAACAATGCCAACATTTCGGCAGAGTTGCAAACAGCTGATTGGGTAAGCACTTATAATTGAAAAATGATTTATTAGCTGAATACAAACAACTGTGATGACTGTGGTCCTTACTAAACAAGTTAGCTGCCTGCTTGCTGCGTCCGTCCGGCAGTGAGGTTATGCTTTCTACGCTCGTGTGTAGGTTGTCATTTTCCAAAAGCATTGTTTCGATGCGAGCAACTGAATCAATTAACTGCACACAACCAATAATCCCCTGCTTTTTTACATAATCGATACGATTGATTTGCTGTTTCTTAACAACCATTTCAATTTGATCTTGCAACAATGCACACTCCGATAATTTGGGATCGGGGAAAGCCACATGACAGAGCAGATCCATAGCAACTCGTGTCTGGGGAAGTGTTAAATCACTTAGACGATCTAACAATGGTAGCAATAAAATGGCACAGTTTTGAATATGTTTTGAATTCTTTCTTTGGAGCTCACGAAGCAGCATTAGCGCCAAGTTATTCACATGACCCGCTGACTTATCAAAAGTCAGTTCCAGCAATTTCTTAAGTATGTTTTTTTGAATCGACTTACAAGTTTTAAAGAGTATGCTATGTAAAAACGTCATCAAATGATTGGTAACAAAAGTAAAAAAGATATATCTTACATGTAGGAAGATTTCGCAAATTCTAAAACTTGATTTTTCTCGCGCATAAAATTGTGTAGGATGTGCATTAGGGTGCTTATTTGTTGCTCCAAAATATAAGGAAAATGTGTTTTAGCTTCATCTAAAATTTCTGCTGTGATGTGTTCCAGCTTGATGCGTTGTCGAAACTGCAAAAAATATACTTTTTTAAAACTCCATCTATAAGTTAAAACAATTTGGCTTACAATATTTTCGATGAACAGGGTATTATTCTCATTGGTGTGTATAAGCAGAAGAAGCATAATAAAATCAAAGGATCTGCAAGCAACGGCACTTAACGAGCGGCCAAATACATAATAAATAAACAAACCTGAACTCAATAGCGCACAAGCCACTAATCGTTCGTTGCCACATTTGATAAAAGCGCTTGGAACGCTTAAGGCCTTGTTGCAGGTAACCAAAGAGCTCCAGCTGGGATTGTTTTATGTTGGATGTTGATGTGGCTGTTGGAGTATAAGAATCGCCGTGGGTTCTATTGTGACAAGTAAAAATCTCGCGCAGTGCATGTACAAGCTAAAAGCCAATAATGGAACAATATACAGTCATTTAATTCCTGGGAGAATACAAATTGCGTTACCTCACACACAATTCCATCTGTATCCTGATTCAGGCTATTAAGCAGGAGCCGAATCAGATTTGGAAGAATCTATATAAAGCTATTTATTAGAATGGAAAAAAAATGTCAAAGGAAATATTTGCTTACTATGTTTAAACAGCTGTTGTCTTCCTTGATGTAATCCATAACACGCTCACGCAGTTTTCCGTGACTCTTCGAGCATAGCGATAAATTGCTTAGCATTTGAACAATATTTAGGTGGAAGAGATCTTTACTGCTAGCGTAATTCTTGCTATAACAAATAATGGAACACTAATTTTAAAAGTGAATTCCAAAATCACCATTTTACTCACATGAGCAGCTCTAAAAAGTTATCGTGCTTGCTGGAGTCTAGTACGAACTCGGCACTGTTAATTATATCCATTTTGGACGCTTCAGAGCCATTGATGAATATGCGTTCAATGTGGGTATAAATTTGATCACTATGCGAGAGTGTCAGGTACCGCAACTGGGCTAGCATCAGCGGAAGCAGCGGCAAGCAACCTGGGACTGTGTGTACCCGTTCTAATTTAGAAACCTCCTCAATTTTTTTGAAGAGCACCTCAAGGCAGGGCTTTCGCAAAAAGTCAATCATCAAGAAGTTCACAAACATACTATTCTGAGATTCATACGCCTGCTCTTCTCCAGCGGTATCAATGGTGCAACCACTAAGTAGCTTCTGAGTAAATTTCGACTTTGGTGAAAGGGCAAGGTTAAGACCCATTTTGAATGTGTCAACATTTTCGGGATACTTTGGCGATCGCACAAGTATGTCGCGCAGTTTTGAAACAATGGTAATATGATCACAAGACAAAACAAATGTGTCGCCATTGTCCAGTTGCACGCCAGCAATTATGAGCACCATCTCAAAGAAAGTGTTCGGTTGGCGGGAACTGTTAATCTTCAAAGAAGACTGAGGGCGCCCTAGTGTGGCAGCTAATGCTATGCTGTGCTGTGACAGAAAACGTTGAGTCTGCTCTTGCGAGGCCGGTATATTCTCCTCTTCACTTCCAGCAAATAATTCGATGGTATCGTCAGTTTTATCAACAGATGAAACACGCCTCTATGAAAAAAGTAACAATGTAAATATTTGTTGTTGTTTATTTAACCATTGTTTTGTTGCATGATCATTTACCGGTACTTTAATTGTTGCATTCTCGTCAATTGTGTTGAGGCTCTTTTGCGGATAGTTGCGCTTCTTAAACTTATTCTTATACATCTTTTCAAAAAAGCAGAAAGTTATAATTTGTTATCTGCAAAAATGTATTTTGTTTTTAACCAAGCTGGACTAAATTTTAATATTTATATCTTTGTCGTTTATTCGATTAATGCATTCAGCGTCACAGGCTGAGCTCTCCTGTTTATAAACGAAATACTGAAAAGGCATTGCGAACGCCTGTGTACGGGCACACTGTGAAGTTCATAGACAAAATATACTGAAAATGAAATGCGAAGCCGAGCAGGAGGTGGGCACACTATAAAATTATTTTGCTGATTTTCAGCCCATCGTTTACTTTTTGCCCTTTTTTTCGCGCTCTCAGCTGCGGGATCGTTTCTATTGTACGTTCTGTGTATCTGCATACGCACAAGTTGTGTTGCCTTGAGTTTGCATGCTACGCTTTGTGCTTCTTCGTCCCGTTTTGTGTTGCCTAGAATTGCATCGCTATGCTTTGCTTTGCTATGTTGGCAATGTAAGAAAAATGTATGTACATATAGGATAGTTACGCACTTACATATGCATTCAATAAATTAGTATAATATTCAAATAAATTAATAACAAGTAAGGAAAGCTACAGTCGAGCGACCCGACAGTGACGATGACGTCACGACGCGAGCACAAGCGCAAGCAGTGGAAGTACGGAAAACGGAAACATGGATAACTTCTGTGTTTATCGTCCGATTGGATTGTAATTTGGGGAATAGATTTATATTGCAATTATTTATGTTCATACCAAAGCAAAAAGCTGTAACTTTAATACTTCTCCTGATAATCGAAAATGATCGATTTGCGTGGGCGGTGGGCGTGGCATCAAAATTGAAAATAAACTCTATCTACCTACACCATTGAAAATAGTCAAAAATGTAAGTTTGTGCAAATGTATGTAACAGACAGAAGGAGGCGTGGCAGACCCCATAAAGCATATATATTCTGGCTCAGGATCAACAGCCGAGTCGATTGAGCCATGTCCGTCTGTCTGTTTGTCTGTCTTTATGAACGTCGAGATCTCAGCTATTACAAAAGCTAGAGACACAAAATTTGACGTGATGGTTCCTGTATACCATACGCAGATCAAGCTTATTTCAAATTTGGAGTGCCAGGCCCAACGCCCACGTAAATCGATAATTTACGAATATTAAGGAAAGTATTACAGTTACAGACATCAAATTTGGCATGTTCCTATAAAACATGCGCAGATGAAATTTATTTCAAATTTGAGGTGCCACGCCCACCGCCCACACAAATCGATAATATTTTAATATTAAGGAAAGTAGGTTACAGATTTCTGCTTAAGAATACGTTAAGATGCTGATAATATGCACCCAGTCCCAAAATTACATCGATCGGGCAATAAATACAGAAGTTATTAAATAAAACGTTTTTCATAGTTCCTTTGCCCGCCTCATTACAGCATATCGTCTGCATCGTTTTAGCCTTTGTGTGTGTGTCTGTATGTGTGTGTGAGAGCGAGCTAGTACTACAATAGTTCGTGCAACTACGAAGTTGGTCGAATGGTATCTTACGGTCGGGCGCGCTTGACTGTAGCTTTCCTTACTTGTTTTTTTTTAATTGAATTGATAGGGCTATATCAATGCAAACAAGTAAGAACGGCTACAGTCAAGTGTTGGGTGTATAAGACCATGAATTTTTCGAGGTTATGTAAAAAATCAGATTTAGAAAACTGTTATTGGTAAACGTGTTTTTCAAAGAAAAATAATAAACAACACATATAATTTTTAGTTAGACGCCAAGCAGTCCAAGCAGTTGGAAAAAAACACTGCTTGGAAAAAACACTGCTTGCTTGCTTGCAGTAGGCGCAGTGCAAATCTATATGAAACGTTGAATATCTTTTATTTTCATTATCCGATCGGAACCAAATTTCCAGCGATCGTTTAGGTGATGATAATTATCATTCACAACAAAACTGAATACTCTAGCTTTATTATTGCGCTTGCTATACGGTTTATCGATTTGCGGGGGCGGAAGTAGGCGTGTCCCAAATTTTAATAAAAATTTTACAGCGTATGATTCACATAAGTGTTGTCACCAAATTTGGTGGCTCTAGCATTTTTGGTTTCTGAGATATAGTTCATACAGACGGACAAGAATATACACTGCGCGTCATCAGGTTAGCGCCCCCTGCTTTGCTCTATTTCTTCTTATGTTATCTAATTTGCTATTGCACGCAAATTCGTCAATGTTGTTTTTTTTTGTTCACTGATATTCTGTCCCTCTTTGTGAGAAAAAATGAGCGCATGAGAAGAACCGTTATCTTTTTATTTCTGCTTTGTCCTAATTTCAATGAAAAAGCTAACACGTGTTTTGCATCATCAGATTAGCGCCTTGCAAATGCAATTGTAATTATGTATCTTCCGTAATTTGAAAGGCACAGCAATAAAATTTTTTACGGTGATTAATTTAAATGTTTGTTATAATTTTTTGAGAAAATGGGAAGAGGGTCGGTCCTATCTTTGGAGGAAAAATCTAAAATCACAGCTTTCTATGAATGCGGGCTATCTTTGCATAAAATCGCTGAAAAAACCGGTAGACATCGCAAAACCATAGCCAATTTTCTTCATAACAAGAATACCTATGGAAAGAACTTTAAAGGTGGCAATAACCGAGTCATTACCGAGGCAGATCGCAGGATAATACTCCGGGAGGCTTCCAACTCCCACGACTCCTCTGCCAAAACCCGAGAAAAAAGTGGTGTTAACGCGAGCAAATCAACGATTCAAAGGGTGATAAAGAACGCTGAATATTTAAAGAGACAGAAACTAAAGAAAAAACCACCTCTGAATAAGTTGCGAAAGGAAACACGCCTTGATTTTGCTCGTACACACATGACATGGTCGAAGGAGTAGCAATACGTCGTATTTTCGGATGAGAAGAAATTTAATCTGGAGGGACCAGACGGCTATTGTTACTACTACCACGATTTGCGTAAAGAGGAGCATCTTTTGGATCGTTTACACAGTCGGGTCGGAGGTGTTATGGTATGGGGCGCCGTATCCTATTATGGTCACTGCGAATTGCAGTTTTTAACACCAAAAATGAACGCGAAAGACTATAATTGCGTGTTAAATATGGCATTCCCGTTCTTTAAAAACCTTTTTGGTAATCTGGAATGGCATTTTCAGCACGACAATGCGCCGATCCACACCGCCCGTACTGTAAAATCATGGATTAGAGAAGAAAATGTGAAAGTTCTGAAGTGGCCACCACACTCCCCAGACCTCAATATAATAGAAAACGTATGGGGATGGTTGGCTAGGAAGGTGTACGAGGGTGGTAAACAATATGCCACTAAAGAAGAATTGATCACCGGGATAAAACTCGCATGGTCAATGATTTCCTTGGATTACCTACAAAAACTTTATGAGTCCCTTCCCAATCGAATGTATGAAGTCCTTGTTAATAAAGGAGGGATAACACATTATTAATTAGCTTCTAAAATATTCAAATTAGTATTTAAAATTGTTAAGTTTAACATTTTTTTCGAAATTAACTGAATATACTCATATTATCGTAGGGGGCGCTATCCTGATGACCCAATTTTGATTTACTTATTTGTGAATTGTTTTTCTTTATTATTTATATAAAAATCCATTTAAAACTATTTGCATTGAATTTTAACTTTTCATTTTAAAAATGATTGGAATTATCAGGAAAAAAAATTTGAATAGCTCTAGCTTAAGCAGTCTGCCAAATATTTCACATCAAAGAAGTATGTACAGGGGGCGCTAACCTGATGACGCGCAGTGTATATACTTTATAGGGTAGCAGATGCCTTCTTCTACCTGTTACGCACATATCGGTAAACACAATAGACCATGTATTTTTTTAAAATCCATGGTCTAAAAATGTGAAAAAAATCGGTGACGTAGACAGCTATTTAACCTTTACCCACATATTAAATGTACATTTAATTGAAAATATTTTTCCCTTTATAAGAAAATGCACCTGCTAGTTATATGATATAATCAACGCAACTTTTGACTTTTAAAATTCTAATCACTAATTAATTTACATATTTTTGCCAATTAAACAAACTACCCAATTATGTAGAACTGCGAGGTATCAATATGCAAGGTCATAAGTATGCGTGCATCCCACACCAGACAACTGACCGCAAGTGTACATAAATATTCCAAAGACATGTAGACATGTTGTATGCACATACAAGGGCTAATACAAACGTACGCATGCATACACAAAAAATTAAATGCACCAAACTGAGTGCCAGCGAAAAAAGTCGCCAGCACTTCGCGAGCTGTTATATCCTTACGCACAATTCGAATGCAAAGTGCCGTGCGTAAGCTGCCTTGAAAATTCGAAGCATTTGCTCATCAATAGGGAAGCCAGAAACCAAAAATTGAAAAAGGAAGCGAGCTGCCGAGATCAGCAAACGGGCCGGATGCCGAAAATAGGCAACGCAGCAGTAAGAAACGTAGGAAGAAAGGCGAAGGCAATGCGATAGAATGTCGAAAGCAGACTGCGGGCCATAACGCTTCGCGACGGCCGTTTGTTTACAACATAAGGAATACAAAACCACCACCAGTCAGTTTGTTGATGAGTTAAGATGGGTGAGGGGAGAATGCACTGATAGTTTGTTACGGATTGCTTGCTCAAGGCTGTGCCGGCTAGCTCAGCTGCACTGAGGGAGGGGTTTTTCCCGCTACCCTGTAGTCTGGACCAAAATGCCGATAATTTTCGATACTTATTTACAAGCCTCAGACACAAAACATACAACAACCTTTGGTGACGGAAATTGGTCACCGCGCACCCACCCAACCATGCATCACCCTAGCCGATTAGTCCGCTCCTGGCCTGCTCTGACGCTAACGGTGTTGTGATCAAAGGGGGTGGATGCGGGTCTCCTGGCGGAACTCTGCGTGGACCGAACTCACTTTCCGGCCGAAGGTTTTATACCAATGCAGTTACTGCATATATTATAATATTATTAAATCGGCCGATAGGTTCTATTGCAGCTTAACGATATATCTGTCAGATTTTAATAAAACTTTCATAGCATTTAATGGACATAAAAGACATACATATGTATATCAGGAATGTTTCACAGCGATATTTTAAACAATTATTAAGGTCGGCCGATAGGTTCTATGGCAGCTATTCGATACATCAGTCCGAGCCGGCTCGATCCGACTTATTTACAGCGTGCAGCAATAGGAAATATGTACACCAAGTTTCACTAACCCTTTCGACCCCAACTTTTTCCCCGTGAAATTAAAAATTTTTTTTATACCATTTGACCATTGAAAATTGTTTATTTGTTTCGAAACTGGGCGAATGGTATCTTACTGTCGGGCGCGCTCGACTGTAGCTTTCTTTACTTGTATGGTATGACAAAAAACAGTTTTGATTGTTATTGCAGCACAGATGGATTTTGCATTAAAGGCATTTGGTCATCGGTGTTGCAGTTTTGCACAGCCTGCAACGTCCTCTTTCTCCAAAAACTACTTAATGTTTAACTTTATCATATCGTTGTGACACTGTAGGATTTATCTGAAATCTGTACTTCTATGATTGTTGCGAAGAAACACTGCTTGGGGATTTCAATGATACTACTGAGCTTTCTCTTTCTGCATTTGTTGGTCGACCTTTTTTTTTATACACGCTACTTATAGAGTAGAAGAGTATTATTACTATGTTCAAACCGAAAATGCATGTAACAGGCAGAAAGAGACATCTCCCCATAAAGTATACATATTCTAGCTCAGGATCAATAGCCGAGTCGATATAGCCATGTCCGTCTGCCTGTCTATCGGTATGAACACCTAGATCTCAGCTATTATAAGAGCCAGGACTACCAATTTTGGTAACAATTTGTGTTATTATTGCACGCTAATCAAGTTTATTTAAATTTTACAACGCCCTTTTAACAACGCCCTTCTGTATTTATATAATATATGATTTATATAATAACTATAGCTAGCCAGCTTGCTCTGTTGGCAGCTGTTTTTACTGTCTAAACAGCTGTTTAGACAAAATGCAACAGCACCCAATAATCGGCAGAAGGAGGCGTGGCAGACCCCATAAAGTATATATATTCTGACTAAGGATCACCAGCTGAGTCGATTGAGCCATGTCCGTCTGTCCGTTTCACATGAAGGTTCCTGTATACCATAGGTAGATCCTGTTTATTTTCAATTTTTGATGACACGCCCACCGCCCACGCAAATCGATAATTTACACTTATTAGGAAAAGTAGCAGCTTTCTGCTTTGGTTTGAACATAAATAAGTATGCCGGGTTATGGATGCCAGGAGCCTCGTCGTCCGTCCGTCCGTCCATATCGGCGTCACTCATAATGATTTTCACTACTCGATTGGTACAGCTGCGCGCATTTAACGAGTCCACTTGCGTCTACTTTAGCTTCTTAACGATTAATGTGTCGTTTCGTGCAGACTGCTTTTTTTGTCTTCTCATTTTTTGACATTCCCTTTTCATTGTCGCTTTCTCATTCTAACCAAGCAGCACAAGTGGCCACGTTCAGCAACAGCTTTATCGCTTTCATTCTAACAGAGTCCCGTTTGAAGATAATTCATCTATTCATCCTCACACATTGACAATGAATAGGAACACGCATAATATCAGAAGGAACATGCAGAAGAAGTAAATAGCGCATACCCATTATTTTCGCCCCGACACGGCCATTCTGACATTTACACGTCCTCGTGTAAGCTTTTGATACCGAGATACCAGGGTATCAAGATCACATACTTTCATCATTTCTCAATACTATTTCATTTCATTAAATGGACTTTATTAGGTGTATTTCTTAATTTTTAATTCTGTGAAGGAACAAAACAACTTACATTCCATTGTTGCTGAGATAACTTATTCTATTTTCAAATTCAGTTTCATCGATAAGTAATACATCAGCTTACAACTTATCTTAGCATTATCATTTACCGATTGCTAGTATCGATCTTCCGCCAGTTCACACACACTTGATTATTGATTCAATACAAACTCATCGTCTCTCCTGGAAGGATCTCTCTTGTTACAAGCAACAGGTGACACAGATATCTCTTCGTCTTGCTAGACGGATAACTCTCTATTACTTATTCATCGTCTCACCTTGACGGATAACTCACAATTCATCGTCTCACCTCGACGGGTAACTCACAATTCATCGTCTCACCTCGACGGATAACTCACAATTCATCGTCTCACCTAGACGGATATCTCTCATTCACAATAGAACTCATTGGCGGGATTTTTTCTTCATTCAACTATTTCTATATTTCAGCTATTCCTCTATATTCTCGTTTAACTCATTAGGCATTTCCGCATCCGGCATTTTTCGTAAATCTTCATGACAATACTTGAACGATCGGTTACTCGTCAACGACTTTAGCGTATACCTGTCACCCTCTAATACTTCAGTTACCAAAAACGGTCCTTTGAATTTCGGATCTAACTTAGTTTGGTGTCTTTCTTTATTTTTCAATAGCACATACTCACCTACGTGGTGTTTGTCAACGGCTGCCTTACTGCTATCAAATCTGGATTTGTCGTAAGACGCTAAGGAATTCATATTTTCTGTCGCCCGCGCTCTAACAGTTGCCAAATCTATTTCACATTCGGTCTCACATGGGGGAACTAACCCAAGGGGTCGAGCCTGTTTATCAATCAACATCTCCAACGGACTTGCCTCAGTGTCACGAGAGATTGTACAATTCAGTGCAAGTTGGACTTCGCCAAGTGCATCCTGCCACGATCGTTGACTTGATTCTACCACTGACAACAAATTTTTCAGTATGCTCATGACCCATTCTACTTGCACATTTGCGCGGCTCATTCCCGTAGCAATCAAGTGAAGTTGAACTTTCTGTGATGCGCAAAACTCTGAAAACTTGGAGCTACTGAAACGTCGGCGATAACGCGATCTGGTACTCCGAATAAGGATACGGAAGATTTCATAGCGTTGACACAGCTTTCGGTATCTATCTTTTAGGTGTGATATAGATAAACAAACTTTGTATAGGCATCGATCTGAACAATAAGATATTCCTTCATATCGAACTTGCCCCTTAATTTTCGCGTGTGCCACGGTATACTTGTCTTCGGAATAGAATGAAGCTCCGCCTGAACCTTCACAGACGATGATTTCTTGGATCGACAAGTTATACAGTTTAAAACAAATTTCCGGACATACTTGTTCATTTTAGCGAACCAATAATACTGGTACACTTTATCAAGTGTCTTTTGCCATCCTAAATGCATTATTGACTCGTGTACCTGGTTAATTACTGACCATTTGAAAGCTCTGGGTACAACTGGTAAATAACTTGTTCTACCTAGTGTTTGGACCTTGCGATATAATACGCCTTATCGCAGATCATACGTTTTGGCCAGGTTTTCGGCCAACTCATCTGACTCCAATTTGTTAACAATTTCTGTTATCTCGGGGTCTAATCGTTGCTCAGCAAAAAGCCAAGTACTTGAAATTTCGGACAGATTTACTCGTTTTTCGGGAATCTTGTTCATTGACAGAATGTGTTCGGATGATAAAGGATTTCTTGATAGGAAATCGACATGAGCCATACGCTTACCCTCTCTATACTGAGTTTAAAAAATTAAACGATTGTAAGTAGGCCCACCAGCGGTGAACTCTGGGGGTTAAGTCTACTTTTGTGCGAGAAGCTTTTAATGAATTGCAGTCGGTATAGACAACGAACTCACGGCCAATTAGGTAATGTTTAACGGCTTTTACCACTGCCAAGGTTTCAAGCTCGTAAGATTGATATCTAGATTCAACAGATACGGTGTAAAAGTATCGCTCCATATCCACAGGCACTTGCATCAGTGTGGAACTCTATAGGATATTGCGGGTCGAAAATGACCAGAACAGGCTCATTTGTGAGGATCGTCACAACTTTGAGTCTGATCTCTTCTAGCTAAGCGCTCCATGTAATCTTGCCATTACCAGACGAAAGTGAATACAAAGGTTTCATAAGTTGGGAGAACCCAGGAACGAATTTGCGAAAGTACGAGGCCAGGCCAATGAATTGTCTAACGCCGGAGACAGTTTGAGGAGGAGGCAAGGAGCTTAATGAAGCTATCTTTCGCACGTTCGGGCGAATCTCGCACTTTATAGCCCAAATACTGGACCGATGTTTTGAGAAAACTACATTAAGCAAGATTAAAGGTAAAACCAGCCTTTGTAAGAACATCCAAAACAGTTGTAAGCTTTTCCAAAGCCAATTCCTTGGTTGGCGATACTACCATTATATCGTCCATGTAAACTATTACAAAAGAATTATCAAGGTAACCAACTGCATTTATGACTGCGCGCTGGAAAACATATGGCGCATTTTTGAGGCCAAAAGGCATTGTAAGAAATTCAAATTGACCGTCTGGGGTCACAAATGCAGTATATTCCACGGATTCAGGGTGAATCGGGATTTGGTGGAAGCCACTCGCCATATCCAAGCATGTGAAATAATTTGCTCCGCGAAGTCTAGCAATTTGATCGCTAATAAGCGGTAAGGGGTATTTATCCGAAATCGTGTTTGAATTTAGCTCTCTAAAATCAACACACAGACGGTCGGTGCCATTCTTCTTTTTGACGAGCAACATGGGGCTAGCAAAGGGAGAACAACTTGGGCGAACAATATTACACCTTATCAATTCGCTCACTTGCATATGCACTACTTCTCTTTCTTCGGGGTCTGTAAGGTCGGCGCTGGACAGTTTTAGTTGGATCAATTAAACGGATTTTCATTTCGCCTGTATTTACTCGGGTATGAGGTATCCCATTGGTAAATGAAGTCGAGTGCTTTTCAAGTAGCTCGATTAATTTAGCTTTCTCATTGTCGACTAATTCGGTGTCGATATCGGACAAGGTAAACGATCGCTCAGCAACGGAACAATTACTAACAGTTTTTGATTTTACTACTTTAAAATTATCGGATGTCAGAATTACATAAAAGCCTTGTTTGAGTATCTCTCGCCCTATCAGAATATCACATCTCAATTGCTCATTCAGGACTACATGAAATAATATTTCCGTAATGTTTTCGTTTATAGTAACCTCACTCAAGATTTGCAATGTACTGCATACACTGCCACCACCAATGCTTTTTATCATTACAATATTGTTTATACGTTTACGTTTTCCCTTTGGCTCAGTTACACAACATTGGTTAACAGTCTTCTGTTGAGTCACATCTTGCTTGGCTGCACTTCCGTTTTTCGGGCACTGGTTGGAGAAATGTCCCAATTGGCCGCACCGATAGCACGTGACATTTGATTTTTCACGATGCGGTTTCGCCTCTCTATCTTGTCGCATTCTACTTCGGCATTCAGCAATTCGATGTCCCGGCTTTAAACAGAAGTGACATACAACTGGCGATGCCTTATGGTTCTTCTGGTTAGGTCCAAGGTTGTCATCTCGAGTATGTCGCTTCTTGTCGACCGTAAACGCTTTTAACTCCGCCTGTAGCTTACTTCTGGTGCGCACATTGGATGTGAAGAGAACGCGTTGCAAACGACTGTCAATTTTTGCCATATGCGCAAGAACAGTTGTAACGGCAATTTCTTCTATTTCCATATTTCGCCACCTCGTAGTCAGCGTCGTCACCAACCGACTCGCATATACCGCGTAACATTCGGCGCCACTCGGGCGGCTGTTGAGAAAATTCAAAAACGTAGCGCCCGGCGTCTCTTCGGTTTCAAAGCGCTGCAGAAATAATTCCTGGAACTTTCGCCAAGTCATACCATGGTACGAAATTTGTGTAAGCCACTGAGATGCACTTCCCTCCATACAGTTGCTAAGTGCCATGACCAATTTACTTCCTTGAAGGGGTGCTCAGAGAGAATTATATCGGTTGTTGAACACCACTTTGCTGCCTCAACGCATGCAGCTTCAGGGTTAAATTTGGGTAGCTTAACTTCATAGCTAGATTGCTGCTCGCGTGCCGGCGTCACTTGCATGATTTTTACGAGTTCAGTCAAATTCCGATTTTATATTTCGGCCACTGCACGCCACTGCTCCTCAGAAAATGCAGGATGTGGCACAGATCCCACTTCTGATGTCGGGTTATGGATGCCAGGAGCCTCGTCGTCCGTCTGTCCGTCCATATCGGCGTCACTCATAATGATTTTCACTAATCAATTGGTACAGCTGCGCGCCTTTAACGAGTCCACTTGCGTCAACTTTGGCTTCTCAACGATTAATGTGTCGTTTCGTGCAGACTGCCTTTTTTTGTCTTCTCAATTTTTGACATTCCCTTTTCATTGTCGCTTTCTCATTCTAACCAAGCAGCGCAAGGGGCCACGTTCAACAACAGCTTTATCGCTCTCATTCTAACAGAGTCCCGTTTGTAGATAATTCATCTATTCATCCTCACACATTGACAATGAATAGGAACACGCATAATATCAGAAGGAACATGGAGAAGAAGTAAATAGCGACCAATCGCATACCCATTATTTTCGCCCCGACAAGTACAATATAATTCTATTCCTCAAATTACAATCGAATCGGACGATAAACACAGAAGTTATCCATGTTTTCGGTTTCCGTACTTCCACTGCTTGCGCCTGTGCTGCGCGTCATAACGTCATCGTCACTGAAAAATCTCTAAGTATTTTTAGAGATGTTAACAACAAAAAATAATTAAAATAACGGACGTGGAGTTCGGTTTCAAATGTTCTTTTTTAATACGCGTGTAGTTGGCTTCAATGCACAAAAACGACAAGTGATTCCATACATGAGAGTGGGCCACAGTCCGACCACACTCCCCGAATTCGCCGTCGTCAATTGCCGATCGTCTTAAATTAAGAGACTAAACTATGACACTTCTTATGCTCTCTTAACTACTAGCTTAACTACTTATTTTCTCTTAACTATTGTATTTCTATTCTCTAATTGTTGGAATTGCTCCAACATTTCGGCCCCGTTGAAGAACTCCGGTCTTTAACAATTCGGGAGCACTGCCAGCTTGTGTACTGGGCGCCTAATTGCGCCTGCTGGTGTTTTTATCTCCGCTACCTGAAGCAAAGGCTGCCGTTGGGATCGGTGCTGTCGACGAGTAGTGGTCTGGAGTTGAGCAACGTCTCGACGTCCACCAGATGCGTGCTTAACTCGTCTGGCGTCAGATTCGCGTTGCCCGCTCCTCGCACCAGCCGGTGCTTGGCAGCCTTCACCGCTGCTTCCCACAGTCCTCCGAAGTGCGGTGCTCGAGGAGGAATAAACCTCCAGTGCACCCCTCTCTCCGCTGCGTACCCCGTCAGACGTTCTTTGCTCTCCAGAAATGCCGTCTGCAGTTCTTTCAGCACGTTGCGCGCTCCCACAAAGTTCGTTGCATTGTCGCTGAACATCGTCTCGGGTAGTCCGCGCTTCCCAATGAACCTTTTGAAGACATTCAAAGTTTCAAGTGAACTGCTTTTGACGCGAAACAAACAAAAACGGCAACATACGTTTTTACAGGGGGTCTCCCCCTGTCCTATAGCTGACATAAAACGGTCCAAAGAAATCTACACCAGAGACTTTGAAGGGTCGGCCTTCTCGGTGACGGTCGGCAGGCAAATTACCCATTATTTGGCCCAGCAATTTTGGCTTGTACCTTAAACAGTGTACGCAAGTTTTCACAACTGCAGTACATAAGCTACGTGTGTTCACCACCCAAACTTGCCTGCTCAACAAGCCAACTAGCACCTTTGCACCAGCGTGGTAGTGCCTAAGGTGCAATTGTTTGGCAAAGATTTGCGTAAAGACGGAATCCTTTGTCAAAATAAAAGGCAAATTTAGCCTCATACGAGAGAGGACCATGTAACAAACGACCTCCTACCCGAATGAGTTCAAATTTTAGGCCGTTCTTTTCAAATTTATCAATAAATGGATTTAATGATTGAAGCATTGGTGCTAAGACAGCTGATTTTTTCATTAATTTCAATTCTTTTCTAAATGTGGTGCATTGTACCACGGCGATCAATTTAAGGAATGAAATTTTTCTTTCCAACGCCGATATCACAAGAGAATCTGTTCTGAGCCGTTTGAAACAAAAACGAAGTATATATGCTACTATTCGAATTAGTTTTGCAAAGTTGGAGTGACGATGTATCAAGTCTACGAAATAATTTTGCGAATCTTCCGCTAGTGTTCCAACCATCACACTTTTTTATCTTCAGAAGTTTTCAAGGTCGACGCTATCTGGAACTTATGAAGCTGTGGCCATTGGTCTTTTTCTTGCATCAAAAAACTTGGCCCTTTAAACCAAAAAGAATCCATAAGTTAATTTATATCAGTTCCTCTCGATACCAAATCAGCAGGATTGGCGTCTGTCGGAACATGACGCCATACAACACCATTTGACAACTCCTGGATTTCAGCGACTCTATTTGCCACAAATGTACCCAGCGTGCCAGAATCACGCTTAAACCAGTATAGGGTAACCTCTGACCAGAAATTTACGCTTTATATATTGAATTTTTTCATGGTTGGAGAGATTCAATGCCAACGTTTGGCCAGCAAAAGTGCTGCACATAGCTCTAGCCGAGGTATTGTTTTTACATTAAGTGGAGCCACCCTCGACTTTGCTGTAAGTAACGTAATGTAAACGTCTTGGTTGTTGGCAGTTCGTACATATATGCAGCAACCATATGCGTGACTGGAAGCGTCTGCAAAACCATGGATTTGAACTTGCTGATAATATAAGAGACAAACATATCGAGGAATGCGGATCTTATGCAAATCACGCAATGTCAGGGTGAACTTCTGCCATGCAGTGTGAAGACTCATAGGAATGGCCTCATCCCAATCTATCTTAAGCCTCCACAACTCTAATAGCATTTTGGCTTTTGTTATAATGGGACACAGCAAAACAAGTGGATCAAACAAACGAGACGCTGTGGACAACATATTACGTTTCGATGGTTTTAGCGATGCGGAACTATCCACTTCAAGATGGTATTTAAATAGATTCTGTTGAGGTGCCCAACGCATTCGAAGAGTTTTCACTGAACTATGCTCTTCAGTTTTGAGAGTAACTTCTTCGCTAGAGTCAGTGTTTAAAACCGGGATGCTATGGATGCCCATTTGGCTAGGGGAAACCCTCCTGATTCCAAAATTTCACGAACTTCCCTGCACATGATGTTCAGTTCTTTTACGCTGTCTGCCCCTGCCAGCATATCATCTACATAAAAACAGTTTTTGATCACATCCGATCCAATAGGATGTGATTGTGCATGTATGTCAGCAAGCTCAAGCAGGCAGCGTATTGCCAAAATGGTGCGGATGCTGTACCATAAGTAACGGTATTTAACTTATACGCCTGTATATTTTGTGAAATGTTCTCCACAAATCAGCTGAAACTTTCTGTCATCTCCAGAAATATTTATCTGCCTGCACATTTTAGAAATGTCAGTAGTTACGGCATATTTATTCAATCGAAAGTTTATTAAGGCTGAATACAGCTCCCTCTAAATAGTTGGCCCCACCATTAGCGTATCGTTAAGTGAAACAGCTGTTGAAGTCTTACTCGAAGCGTCGAAAACTACACGAAGCTTGGTGGAGGTGCTTTCAGGTCTAAGAACGCATTGATGAGGAATAAAGTAATGCTGTTCTACAGGAGCAGACTTCAGAATGGACATGTGTCCTAAGTCGAGATATCCTTTCATAAAGTCATGGTACATGTTTCGAAGAATTGCATCCTTCGATAATTTGCGCTCAAGTTGTAGAAAACGATTTTCAGCAGTTTGAAAGGACAGACCGAGAACCTTTGGATGAGTCTTGAAAGGAAGCTTGACTTCAAATCGACCGGAAGATAACTGAAAACTCTTGAAAAATAGTGCACAAGCCTGTTGTTCAGCTGTTTGGCGAAACGCCTTCGGCTCAAATGGACATTGATCCAATTTCCAGAAACGGCTGACTAAGGAGTCGAGAGAACAATCATAAGTTTGAGCTACTGAACACCCACTGAACTGATGACGAGGTACTTGTTCAGAATATTTTCCCGCTACTATCCTACCCAGCAGCTTTTTTTTGCATAACGGGGAGTTCGGAACTTAATTTTATTTGTCCAACGCATAGCAAATCATAGAACAATTCTGCGCCCAAAAGAATATCCACTTTAGATGGCCTATAAAACTCTGGATCTGGCAGATTAACATTCTTGGGTATTTTCCAATTAGATATGGCAGCATTTGAGCCATGCTTTTAGACATCAAATTTATTTGGGAACCACTATCAAGCAAGGCTCTGGCAGGATGCAACTGACCGAATCTATCCCGTACATTAACGACAGCTGTGGCAAGAACGACTTGCTCATTATTGAGAACATGTCCCAAATATGCCTCTGAAGCAGTCGCGTCAAGAGAAGGTGTCTCACCTTGAACAGGTGTATTATACCTGTGAAGCAAGGAATTGTGAGGCTTTGAACATATTCTACATTTTGATGCCTTGCATTTTGACACTGTGTGCCCTACGACCAGGCAATCGAAACACAACCGTTGGACCTTAACGAATTCGAAGCTGAGATGGCAGCAAACGATAGACAAGAATAAATGTTGTGCGTTTCCGATTTGCAATAAGTGCATACAGGCGATGAAGTGCGTCCTCCTTCAGCACAAGCAAAGGACGATTTGGAATGTTGGGACTTCTTATGCTTAATTCGTGACTGTTTTGTTACGAGTTGACTCTTCTGCTGACAAATACTGATACCTTCTGTTCAGTTGTCTAGCACAATCGTCCCAAGACGGCTTTATCGTTTCCTAACGACGACAACCACGCATATATAGCAGAAACTGTATCTATGATCGATCTCAAACTCGATGCAGATGGTTTTGTCATGCTAGGTATATCGAATAATTGCGAAACTGCATCAAAGAATATAAGACATTTATTATCATATACTGCTTCGAGACTAGCGAGGGCCTTTGGGTAGTTGCAATCCGTTAATTGATACGGCTTAACTACCCCCAATGCTTCTTCGGACAAAAACGAAACTAAATGATTGAACTTTTCGACGTTTGACAAGGAATTGTCATCATCGACCAGACTTTCGAATAGGCACATAAAATTTCTGTATTCCGAATGTTTGCCAGTAAATTTTGGCAAACGCATTTTCGACAACTGACATCGCTGGATCGAAACTACAAAGCAGTTATGCTCCGGTCTTGGCTCTGACGTTGGCTTGGATGCATTTATATATAAAGCCCTCGTGACGACACACAAATCCTCTAATGGACCTCTAGAATCATTAAGAGGGCTTAAATTATCTAGCTCAGCCTGTAAATCCATTGCCTTTCCTCTATATCCTTCCAAAAGTTCTAATCGACACGCTAACTCTGTTTTATCAGTCGAGATGGTCATTGATTTAATTGCTGTTTGCATACGAGCAATATCAGCACTAACTCTGTCAAATCTTTGAAATCATAGTGATAATTTTGCACTTGACTTGCTGATTTGTGGCTTCTCACTCATCTTTTCGGACTCAGACATATTTAATAAAGAAGCTTACTGAAGCCAACAAAAGAAATAAATGTCATAAAATTTGTGAGCTACCCTCGCAACGACGCTGACTATGTAAGTCTAGCTAGCTTGATACACACACACACGCAACCAATGCGTTGTGTGAGCAAACAAACGAAAATGATCCAAGCGATCCAAATTAAGCAAGCTAAACCTTTGCTGTAACTACGTTTGCAATGTAAAATGCGGGGTGCGGGGTATGCAATGCAAACGAGAATATATACACACGCACTCTCAGTGGTATGTATATCAATCAATCGAAAAAGAGAATCGAACAAACGGTTGCTGTAACTACATTTGTTGACAGCATTAGAATATGCGGGGTGCGGGTGGCGAAATGCAAGCAGTGCTAAATGCAAGCGAAATCGAAACAACAAAAAAATATGTGAGCGCAAAGAAAGGTCCGAAGGTGAACGGACGCAACGACAACTGTATGTGTGTACATGCAAACGCCAATATGTACGTAAGTAGTTTATGCATTAACCGATATTCCAAGTTAGCGGTTAATATGCAAATACACTTATATACGTCTACCAAAAATCACAAAAACAAACCGTGATAAATTGCATTTACACACACGCAATTGTTAAATTTAATAAATATATCACCTCCAATTCTTTATTTTAATCTGCGATAATATTGCCGTTTTTGTTTGGTTTTATTTGTAATCATGAGAATAATAATTTGTTAGTGGCTACTAACTTCATATGTACAGCTGCGGTTAAAATAATAGCACTATAAGCACATTTCGTGTTTGTCATTTTACTCACAAACTTAAATACTACAATGATTTTAAATCGAAACAACAAAATTAGTAACAGATCTAATAGATATTTTAAAAATAATTGGTAAAACAAAAAAAAAAACCTTCAAATTTATGCGGTAACAAAAATAGCACTCACCACGTGTTTGCTAAATAAAACTAATAGGAGTGATTGCTTTGGGTTTTTCACGACAAATTTTGAAAAAAGGAGTTGCATTTAAGGTTTTAATTGAATTTGTTCCAAACGAAGACCAAAAATTCTCTAGTCATGGGTCGCGGAAAGCATTGTACCGTCGAAAAAAGAAATTTGATTAAAAACATGATCTCTAAAGGTAAAACCTACGCTGAAATTGGTCGCATTGTCGGTTGTTCAAATAAAATGATCCGCAACGCACTGTTGTTTGTCGAAAAGAATAAAACACGTGTAAGAAAGCCCTCAATATCCAACGTGGAGATCAAGCACTTGGTTCGGCAAAGCAAGAAGGAGCCTTTTAAGCCTGCGACGGAACTGAAGAAAGAGCTTCAGATAGCTGCAAGCGTGGAAACAGTTCGCAAACGCTTAAGACAAAACAACCTTAATGCGTGCAGTCCCAGAAAAGTCCCGCTTTTGACTGTGAAGCATGTGGCAAAGCGAATCGAATATGCCAAGATACACAAGGATTGGCCTGTGGAGAAGTGGCGCTAAATTTTGTGGTCAGATGAGAGCAAAATTGTGTTGTTTGGTAGGAAAGGCTCTCGGTCTTATGTTCGGCGTCCACCACGAACTAAATATAATCCTCGCTTCACCTTTAAGACGGTAAAGCACGGGGGATCAAACATCATGGTATGGTCGTGCTTTTCATACTATGGAGTAGGTCCGATCCATTGAATTCAAGGCATCATGGATCAGCACATTTACACAGATATCCTGGAAAATGTGATGCTGCCATATGCTTAGGATGAAATGCCGTTGGTTTGGACAATTCAACAAGATAACGACCCAAAGCAAGAAAGCTCGAAAGTGGTTTGAGCAGAAATCGATCCGAGTAATGAAATGGCCTGCTCAGTCCCCCGACTTGAATCCAACCCAAACCTTTGGGCGGACGTGAAAAAAAGGTTTCTGAAGCCAAACCCAATAATAACGAGGAACTTTGAGGTGTGGTCAAGGATTCATGGAGCAAAATTCCTCAAAAACGGTGCTAGGACTTGGTGGACTCCATGCCAAGACGATGCGCAGCTGTCATCGCCAACAAAGGTCACGCAACCAAATATTAAGATTCTTTAAAAATAGTTCTTAAGATATAATCCATTTGTTGATTTCTTTTTTTATTTAGTTTAAGCAAACTACGAGAAACAGTGCTATTTTTGTTACCGCCTAAATTTGAAGGTTTTTTTTTGTTTTACCAATTATTTTTAAAATATCCATTAGATCTGTTACTAATTTTGTTATTTCGATTGAAAATCATTGTAGTATTTAAGTTTAGTGAAAAAGTGATGAAAAAGTGTCAGAAAATACAGAAACGCTGGGACAAAAACGAAATGTGCTTATGATGCTATTATTGTTACCGCAACTGTATGTATGTATGTTCACTTTTTATCTATGTATATGTTTGTATATTACTCTCAACAGTTGTGTTCTGCTTAGTGTTCGGCAGTAGCCTTTTAAGTAACTTTATAAATGAAAATATCAAATTGCAAAATATTTTAAAATTTAAACTAAATATAAGAAAGAAAAATAAAAAAGCCTTGAAATTGCCTGCTCATATAATTGGCACATATTTGGTCAAATGGTTATTATTGCTATATAATTATTATTTTTGAAAGGAAATCTTTGTACAGGGCTAGTACTTGGTACTATAACCACCATTATCCAAAACAGCTTGACTTCGGCGGCTCATACTTTCCACTAGCTTTTGGCATCTTGCATTTGGGATAGCATACCAGGATTCTTGAACGCCAGCCCACGAATCATCTAAATTTCGAAAATTTTTTTGTGAAATATCCACTTTCACGTCATTCCAAAGGTTTTCAATAGGATTCAAGTCCGGACTTTGAGCCGGCCATTCCAGAATCTTAATTTTTTCGTCCTGCAACCACTTTTTAACCACTTTTGCTGAATGCTTTGGGTCATTATCATGCATGAAAGTCCATTTTACAGGCATGTTTTCAAATGCATATGGTTCCATTATATTTTTTAATATGTCTAAATACTGGAATCGATCCATAATTCCATTAATTCGGAAGAGCGGACCCACTCCGTGCCAAGAAAATGCACCCCAACACATTATTTTGCCTCCTCCATGCTTTACCGTTTGAGTTGTGTACCGTGGATTAAGAGCTTGGTTTTTGGTCTGGTCCCATCCTATTTATTTTGGTCTCGTCACTCCACAACACGTTTTTCCAAAAGGAGGCTTGTGTATCCTTGTATGCCTTTGCAAAACAAATTCGTTTTTTAATGTTTGCCTTGGATAGGAGTGGTTTCTTCCTGCTCATGCGACCAAAGAGCCCAGCTTTATTTAATCTTCTTCCGACAAGACTTCTGGATATTTTGAGATCATATTCATTATTAATTTCCAACATCATCTCATGAGCGGATTTAAAAGGGGAACATTTCCTCTTTCGCGCCATTATTCTGTCCATGGTTGGATCGGTTTTACGGGGCCTTGGCTTCCTAGTTTTTTTTTGGGTCAAGTATAAAGCACTTTTGTGGATTAGTGCAAGTGCATTGTAGACCATTTTTCTGGAACAGTCCATGATTTTGGCAATTTCAGCTATTTTTTTCCCAGATTGCTTAAGATTATAAATAACCTTGCGTTGTGCAATTGTACAACTTTTTTCGCTACTCATTTCTGATTAAATCAATTAAAAATTAAGTAAACTGTACTTTTGATATCAAAAAAACACTCAAACATGTGCTTTTTAGAAAAAAAAGTTGTGTGTCCAACAAAGTGTGCCAATTAAGTGAGCAGCAAAATTCGTCTTTGCTCTAACGAAAATGAAAACTAAAAAAGAACCGATTATAATAACGGGACAAATAACGGTAAATATCAGAGTGCATGACTCCAGTGATTCGTGGAATGCAAAATTTAAACCCAAAGTGATAAATATTCTTATAAACACACAAAACAAAATCTAATTTTTTTTGTGCCAATTAGCTGACCATGGCTGTACATACATACATATGGTCTCATATATTTGCATGCAAATGTAATAAAAATGAGTGTCCGAAATAGAGCTGTTTGCTAATTTAATGGGATTTTATGTCGAACGAAGCGACAGCATACAATGAACTATATAAGTTAATAATTCAAACACTAAGATTTGTTGGTAATTGTCTATTAGTGGACATCATCATCTATTAGTGGACATCATCACCTCGCACAAAAAGGCAACAACAAAGTACATGTAAAAAAAATAAAACTTTAAATAATTAAAAAAAAAAAACTAGAAGAGACCGAAGAATAATTCTTTCACCAAAAATTCGGATAAATCTAGGTCTATCTATATAAAAAAATTAAGAAAATCGGTGATGATGTCCACCAATAGACAATTACCGATTTGTTTTACTTAACTCCACAGTAGTGGTTCTTTATTCAAAGTTCAATTTTAGACTGATTTTACAATTGTTAAACTGTCCCTACGCTAGCTGTGACTTTGGGCCGCGCTGCTGGCAGAGGTTCGACAGAGGTTCGGCAGAGCTGCGCTGACCAATATGATTTAGGCATCGAATTGCAGCGTTAGCAATTTGAAGCCGCTGATGTTGCGGGTGGATGTTTACGTTAAGTCGGCGAATGTTGGGTTATTGAAATTAAATTGTGTCACAAAGTTGCGACACTTCTTTGGTGGCATTGATTTTGGGTTGTGTCGAATTGCATTCACTATGTTTTGGTTATTTAGTTTCGTTAACAGTTTTGTTATTTAACTCTCCCTCCTCAAATTCCTGCTTGTCCTCAAGTAGGTTTCAGAAATATGGGATATTGTTGAATTCTGGCTGAATTGAGTTTGTGATATTAGTTTTCTTGATTTGATTATTTAAATTTTTAAGTGGTTCCTGTTGAATTTGTAGTGTTATGTTTTCCTTTTTCCGTATAAATATTTTAGACAATATTATTAAAATTATCGTTGTAGTTATCAGTGAAATGATTGCAATCCGATTCATAATAGAGTGTGTTTTGATTTCTTCCAGGTGTCCTATGTTTTTAATTTTTAGGGCATGTAGTGATTCTAACGATAGGATTTGGAACCGTTCCGCTTCTATTGGGGACATCTGAATTATCGGTATTCCAGGTTTTATAATTGTTTTCTCCTTGTTAGTGAATTCCTTTTTATCTATTAGTATTGTGTCGTTCCAAAAATGCAGTAGATAGGTTCCATTTAATTGTTATGTTGTCATGTTGTATAGTTCCATTAAAGTTGTTTAGTAGTATTAGGCTGTTGTCAATTTCCTCGACTCTTTGGATGAGCTCTGCGTTGGCGTAATCACACAGCGATGCTTTTCCCTGAACTAATTTTGTGATACATTTCGATTTGCTTAAGTTAACAATGTTTTCTTTTTTACAAATTTTTATATTTTTAGATAGTTTACAATTTTCTGGTGTTTTTAATAATATGTCTTTATACAAAAATATTTCATTAGCTTCTAAATGGATAATTGAATTATTTCTTAAAACAGGTTTTACAAGTATGTTTTGGTATGTAATCGGTTCTAGTTCTGGTATTTTTATAATGTAGGCTATTGTTGTTTTGTTATGTAGAACTGAAACATCAACCAATTCTAACATTTCTTCTACTGAAAGAGAGGTAATATTACCTTCTTTGAACGTTGCATGAACTTCAGCAAGTTCTGTATGACTTAAAAGTAGGGTGTTTATTATATTTAGTCTTACCCATTGCATAGCGTATTTGACATTAATTAACTCTTCTTGTAATAGTCTGACTTGATTTTGAAGACTTGTAGCTATTTCATTATTAAAAGAACTGTCTTTCCTAATTGAATTTTTTAACATATTCGAGACTGTAGTTAAACTATTAATTCTAGTCTGTAACTGTTGATTTATAATAATTTGTTCGTTATTGTTAGTTATAAGATTATTAATATTGTTCTCTATCATGACAAGATCGTCATGGTCAGGATTGCCTGCAACATACTTCCATGCTGATCCGATCCAATTTATTGATCTCTTGTTATGATTTTTAAATGTAAGGGTGTTTAATGCAGAGAATGCTTGGGTTATTTCATGTGTAAGAGTGTGGTATAAGTAGCTTTTCCTTAAGTCGTTTACGGTGTGTTCTCGAATGTTAAAAAGTTCTTCTTCTATTTGTTTTAAGTTTATAAGATGAATCATTTTAATGGATGCTGATTGTATTTTCCCTATTCCATTATGGATAGTAATAGTGTGTGCGTCTGTATAGTTTGTGATTTCAAGAGTTGCGGTTATCATTGGTAACCAAAATATAAGTAGGAGAAGCCTGAGTTAAGTGAAATTACAATTAGTTTTTTGAGGGGCATGGGCCGATTCGTCACAATCGGATGCATACCGTAAATCGGACAACTTTATTAGTTTTTGGATATAGGTGTTCTCTTGGACATTTTCGGACATATAAAAAAATATTCGGACTCCTAGTCATTTTTGATATTACTCTTGTGAACAATTTTCCCTGTTTCTGTGATAATAGTAGTACGATTATTTTGTCTTACGATTTCTTTTTTATAACGTTTAGATAGTTTGGACCCTAGTCTAGTATTTTGTTTAACGAATATTTCTTTTCCTAGCTGATAAGTTTTAATCTCCTTTCGTTTTTTATTATGGTTCTCCAAATCCTGTTGTTGTTTGTTTCTTAATCTCGTAATATTATCTTGCCTACTTTTTTCAAATTGTTCGGGATTTGTGGTGACATTTCTGCCAAAAAATACTTCTAGTGGTCTTTGTTTGGTTACTGAGTGTATGGTATAATTGTATTCATAAATACTCGTAGTTCTATCGAGCAGTTCTTCGAATGTTTGATACACCTGTTTTGATTTTAAACACCTCATTATTTCAGACAAGGTGGAATGAAATCTTTCTATTTGACCATTCACTGTACTTTTATATGGGGGGACCCTAAAAATTTCTATGCCTAGCTGGTCTTTCATCATAAAGTTGATACTGGCATGACAACAAACTTTGGAACACCATAATAAAATAATAGGTCGTTTAGTGGTTTTTTATATGTTCTATTGCTTTTGATTCTATAACTCTTGCTTGTGCTTATTTTGAGAATTTGTCTATTGCTGTCAATACTAGTTTTTTCTCGGTAGAGAATATGTCGATGTGAATTGTGTGTCCTGGGTATTCTGGTATGGGGGTCTCTTTCAAAACTGGATTAGGTGGGTGTCTATCATATTTTCCTTCTTTACAGACTTGACATTGTTTAACTAGCATGGATATTTTATTTTTCATTTGGGGAAATAGTATTTTTCAGAAATTTGAATTTTATTCTCTTCAGCATTTCTATGTGCTCTATTGTGGGCTTTTAAAATGATTTCGTCCTGTTCCAATTCTGTTGTTAAGTCCTTTACTCTAGATTGTGTAAATCGTATTTTAATAGTCGAGAAATGTTCTGGCTATAAATTTTGAATTTGACCCATTAGGTCTTCAGTTCTATTAGGTCACTGTCCGAAAAAAGTGGTTTTTAAATTGTGAATTTTGAATTGTCTGTGAAATGTTGGGAAGGGTAATGTGAACTTATAATTGGGTGATTCTTCTTTTAAAATAAATATTTGGTTTTTAAATGCATTAATGGGAATTTCTATGCTGCGTATAAGATTGTGACCTGAACTTTGGGCACTGTGCTGTGTTGCTGTTAGTGAATTTACCTCACCTTGATTTTTTACTCGTGATAATGCGTCCGCCACTACATTTTCTTTACCGGGTTTGTAAATTAATTCTTTATCGTACTCGTCCAAATAGGATTTCCATCTCCAAACGGCTATGCTACTTTTCCAGTTACAATCATGCGTAAGGGGTTCATGGTCTGTGTAGAGGATTTCACTGCCCAGAATATGGCTAACATTTCCTTACGCGCGGTTTCATAACTCTCTTCAGTTTTGACAAAGTTCTGGATATGAAAGCTATTGGTTGGTTGGCTTGGGAACGGACTGCTCCTATTGCATAATCAGAAGCGTCAGTTGTTAGTGTGAATTCTTTTTTGAAGTCGCGGTAATGCAATATTACTTCATCAGATATCAGGGCGTTTTTTAATTGTTCAAATGCTTTCAAGGCTTCTTTGTCAAGTTGTATTAATTTTTTGGATGAAGCTCCTTTTGATATGCGACCATCTTCTCCCCCGAGCAATGTCGTAAGGGGCTTAGCGATTGAGGCATATTCCATTATGAATCTTCTGTAATATCCAGATAGCCCTAGGAAAGATTTAAGTTCCTTAAGCGTTTTGGGGCATGGGTAATTGACAATTGCCTTTACTTTATTGGGATTGGTTTCTATACCCTTATCGGATATAACAAAGCCTAAAAATTCTACTTTGGTTTTAAAGAAATCACACTTATCTAATTGACATTTTATATTAGCTGAGTTTAGAGTTTTAAATATTTGGTCAAGATTTTCGCAATGTGTTAGCTCATCCTTGCTAAAAACTATTATATCGTCGATATAAATGTAGCAAATTTTGCCTATGTGTTCTATAAGAATATCGTCGAGAGCGCGTTGAAAAATAGACGGGGCATTTTTTAATCCGAATGGGAGACGCATGAATTCGTATTTACCGTTATTAACTGAAAATGCTGTTTTCTCAATGTCACTATCTTTTAAAAGAATTTGATGGAATCCACTTTTGAGATCTAGTACCGAAAATATTTTATTGTCACCTAGTTGAGCTAACACTCCATTAATGTTAGGTATAGGGTATCTGTCTGATATTGTTACGCTATTTAGTTTTCTATAGTCTATTACCATTCTGTACTTTTTTATATTTGATGCATCTAATTTCTTTGGTACAATCCACACGGGTGAATTGTAGGGTGATCGAGATGGGCGTATTATGTTGTTGTCTAATAGTTCAATTATTTGTTTATCGACTTCGTTCTTAAGAGACATTGGGTACTGATAAAATTTTGAATACACCGGTGTATCTGTATTTGTACGTATTTCCGCTTTAACGTTAGTAGTGTAGGTTAATTTCTCGTTCTGTTCGGCAAACAGATTAGGGTACTTTTTTAATAAGCGATTTAATTCTATTTTTTAATTAGGCGAAAGGTGATCTAGTTTAGGTATTATTACATTAATTTGCTCGAATTTTTCCTCTTTTAACGGAATGATTTTGCCATTTTTTAAGTACATTAATTTTTTCCCCGTGTCTATAATGGCTCCTAGCTCTTTTAAGCTATCGTTTCCTTATATCGCGTCAAAAGTTTTAAGAGTAGGTAATAAGAAAATTTTGACTATTGCGTTGGGGTCATCAAATAGGTTAACCATCTTATGATGAGTTATCTGAATGTTGCCTCCTACTGAGACAGCGTCAAAAGTTTGTTCATTGGGTGTTGGGTTGGAAACTAACTGTGATTTAATATAATTTCTATTCGAGCCTGTGTCTATTAGAATTTTCAGACTTTTCCCATTCCTCAGCTTGCATTCATAATATGGAAGTGAGGAATTTGTTATTCTAAAAAATTAACATAAGTATAGTCATACTGGTAATTCTCATTGTTGTTGTTGATCATCTCCGAGTATTCAGTTAAAGATTGTTCAAAGTCTGCTTGTTCCTCTTGATTTGCGACTGTTTGTACGTATGCTGACATTTCTGATTCCTCTGTCTCTTTTTGTTCGTCAGTATTAGAAGTTGTGTCTGTCTGGGAGGTTTCGATATTAAAATAACGCTGTTTTTTGGTCACATCATTTTATGTTGCAAGTGGCATAGGCGGTCTTTTCCCTGCTTCTACTGGATTTGGTCTATTCATGTAATTAATTTGTCTTGTATGTAGACTTCTGTCTACGTCCATCGGCTCTGGCCGTGGTTGTGGCTTAGCTGCAAATGGTCGAGGTGGTGGCATGTATTAAGTTTGAGCTGCAATGGGAATCGGTCCAAATTGGTTACCTACATTTGGTAAGATTGGTTTTGGGTAGAACTGTCCAAAATTAATGTTATTTTGGCGAGGAAAGATGAGCGGTGCTGGTTGTGGAGCCATGCTTGGTTGTGAAAATGGCCTGGCTTGGGCTTCGGGTTGCTAATAATTGGGAGCTGCCTCTGAATTGGTGGAGGTCTTAGTGGAGGCTGAGATGCCTGCCGGAAGTTAGTTGATTGCACTCTATTGTTGGCATGCTTAGACCTGAAAGCTTGATTTTCTAATTTCAAGCAGAGATGTAAGGCTGTGGGTAAATCGGTGGGTTCTTTCATACCCAATAATCGTGACAAGTCTCCCCGTAGTCCTCTAATAAAAGTGTCCAAAGCTTTGTCCCTATATAATTTGGTCATTAGTTGCTGTGACTCAATGTTTAAGTCCATGCAACTAATTCTATTCAATATCAGAGATAAGTGTTTATAGACATTTTGGTGGAAGTCTTCTACAGATTGATTGGGACCTTGTATTATTGTAGTCATCTGATACTCTAAAGTACTCAAATCTCTTTTATCAGCGAAATGTAGGGTAAGGCATTTAGATATTGCAGTCCAGTTAAGGGGAACGTTGTAAGATTCTAAAGCAATATCGGCATTGCCAGTGATTTTATTGCGAATTGTGTGCAATATGCCAAAATATTTAGATGTGCCTTTAATGTGCCCGTATGTTCCTAGAATTCTATCTACACCCTTTTTCCAGGAGCCGAACTCTGCTGGATTGCCTGAAAATTTACGTAGTCCCTTTACTATGTCTGGAACCTTATCTAAGTCATCCAAATTTCTTTGGTGTTCGGGGTTGATGCTCTGATTTTCTGCGTTAGTGAAGTCGAATGAGTTTGTTTGGGCTTGCCGTAACAGAACAGGTAATTGTTCTGTTATAATCTGCCTAATAGTTTGTGCTACGTCGTTGTTTTGTGCTACGTCGTTGTTTTGTGCCATGTCTCTGTGTTGTTGGAAAGCTACTTGCCTTTTGCTAGTTTCTACTGTGTTAAGTACTGCGGGTTTAATTAGATTATTCGGGTTTGACATTGATTTGAAAAGTTAACTTATTTTAAAATTTTATTCTGTAGACTATAAAATTTACACTAAACTTTGTATGGGCAAGTGTCGAATAAAATTATTGGTCTTGAAGAGTTGAAAATTATATAAAACTTATCACTTAGCGAAATAGAAATTGTAATTAATGCTTATTAAATAATTTTGGTTGTCTTATTTGGTTGGTGCAAGCAATTATTTTTGTATGAATATTTCGTGTGTGAATCGTATTTAAAGAAATTGCATGTGTGATTTTATTCAGTATTATTTAGATTTAATTAATTTATTGGGTTTTGTTTTAGATTGTGTGAAAACCAGTGGCTGGTTTTACCCTTCTACCTTGGAGGGTCCTTTGATTAAGGAATCGCAAGATTGGGTTTAATTTATACTGCACTAATAAATGCACTTTTTATTTGGTGCAATGTAGTGTGGTTTTAGTTATCGCTTTACGCAGTTTGATGTAATTTATTAAAGCACACTTTAAATATTCGCAATTTCGTTAAATATTTTTCACTTCACTATTACTTAACTTATTATTTAAATTTTGTTTCACTTAGTTAATAATTTTGTTATTTTAAAATTTTTTCTTTTAACTTATAATTTTAATTGTGTTTTCACTTTTCTTTCTTTCGTTTTAGGTAAGTTTAATTTTGCACTTATTCACTAGCTTACATTATTGAGATTGATGTGGTCACTCCTCCCGTTGATCCGGATGTGTTCCTGTTTGCTGTTGCTACTTGGGATCCTGCGATCACTCCAATAGAAGTTGTCCTGCGGGCTGACCTGACAAGACTTGCGATCCACCGATGGAGTTTTGCTGCACCAGATCCGTCTTAAGGGATGAGTCCTCTGATAACAGCGGGCCAGTGAATTGGGATGGGAAATTAATCCTCAAGTCTTAACTTAATGAGACTGTATCCGTTTCCACTGGTCCCTGCTCGGGCGCCAGTTAATAATTCAAACACTAAGATTTGTTTTACTTAATTCCACAGTAGTGGTTCTTTATTCAAAGTTCAATTTTAGACTGATTTTACAATTGTTAAACTGTCCCTACGCTAGCTGTGACTTTGGGCCGCGCTGCTGGCGGAGGTTCGGCAGAGCTGCGCTGACCAAAATGATTTAGGCATCGAATTGCAGCGTTAGCAATTTGAAGCCGCTGATGTTGCGGGTGGATGTTCACGTTAAGTCGGCGGATGTTGGGTTATTGAAATTAAATTGTGTCACAAAGTTGCGACACTTCTTTGATGGCATTGATTTTGGGTTGTGTCGTATTGCATTCACTAGGTTTTGGTTATTTAGTTTCGTTAATAGTTTTGTTAATTAACTTATATGCTCAATTTGTGACACTGAATACCTGGAGACTGTCTAGGGAATCAATAGACATGTGGCGATTATTGTCCATCCAGCACAATATGGTCCAGTTGTTGGTGACAAAACGGTTGGCGGCTTTTGGTGGTGGCTTGAATCCTCCTAATGCAGCCCTGGTAGCACGATAGCAACGGCTGGCAGCTTGATGAGTCCAGTTGAAAATTTATTTTTAACTCACACACGACACGCGCGAAGCCAACTACTTCCGATCAACAATTTTATTAGAAAATTCGCCGAATCTCGAGTCCCTGCTCGGGCGTCAATGAAAAACCTTTAAGTATTTTTAGAGATGTTAACAACAAAAAATAATCAAAATAACGGACGCGGAGTTCGGTTTCAAATGTTCTTTTTAATACGCGTGTAGTTGGCTTCAATGCACAAAAACGACAAGTGATTCCATACATGAGAGTGGGCCACAGTCCGACCACACTCCCCGAATTCGCCGTCGTCAATTGCCGATCGTCTTAAATTAAGAGACTAAACTATGACACTTCTTGTGCTCTCTTAACTACTAGCTTAACTACTTATTTTCTCATAACTATTGTATTTCTATTCTCTAATTGTTGGAATTGCTCCAACTGTCACGATGCTTCCTTTCAGCCGTAGCGTGTGTACAGCTGATTGCAATGATGTTTTCACATGTAGATGGCGCTGTTCAAAGATAGATCTAATATAAACAATAGGTGGCGGATAAACTTGTGCAGAGTTTTTTGATGGAATTAAATGTGTGATAATTTGTTTCGAAACTGGGCGAATGGTATTTTGCTGCCGGGTGCGCTCGACTGTAGGTTTTTTTTACTTGTTTAAATATTATTTTGTGTCTTGGTGTCCAGAAGCGAAGGAGCGAAGGAAAGGAAACATAAGCCGGACAGAAGCAGTCTCCTGGTTAGTTCGGTCCATGCGGAGTTCCACCAGGAGACCCGCATCCACCCCTTTGATCACAACACCGTCAGCGCTAGCAGGCCAGGAGCGGACTAATCGGCTAGAGTGATGCTCCGAAACCGTGAGCAGGAGCATCACATGGTTAGGTGGGTGCGCGGTGAATAATTTCGGTCATCAAAGGTTGTTGTAAGTGTTGTGTGTGAGGCTTGTAAATAAGTATCGAAATTCATCGGCATTTTGGTGCAGACTACAGGGCAGCGGGAAAAACACCTCCCTCAGTGCATCTGAGCTAGCCGGCACAGCCTTGAGCAAGCAATCCGTAACAAACTATCAGTGCATTCTCCTCTCACCTATCTTAACTCATCAACAAACTGACTGGTGGTGGTTTTTTATTCCTTATGTTGCTTTCGACTTCCTTTCGCCTTGCCTTCGCCTTTCTTCCTACGTTTCTTACTGCTGCGTTGCCTATTTTCGGCAACCGGCCCGTTTGCTGATCTCGGCAGCTCGCTTGCTTTTTCAATTTTCGGTTTCTGGCTTCCCTATTGATGAGCAAATACTTCGAATTTGCAAGGCAGCTTACGCAAGCAAGACACTTTGCATTCGAATTGTGCGTAAGGGTATAACAGCTCGCGAAGTGCTGGAGTTACCACTCGTGGCCTGAGCGGTGGAGCTGATGAAGATTCTTGTCCCCTAAACTGACCGTTGCTCTGATGTGGTGAAATTGATGACTTTATGGTACGAGGGGTTTTTAGGGGGGAATGGCAACTGTCGGTGCCGGGTTGATGACTCCTCCCCCCCGAGACTGGTGCGATGGCTATAACGATGGAATGGTCTGAGCGACAATAGGCAGCTGGCATTCTGTGGGCAGGTGAACGATGTGTATGTTGTGCGGTAACAGGAACAGTATGTAAAGGGTTGTTTGACAGTCGAAGTTCAGGACTCTGTTTGACGTGTGAGCAGCTTCGAGGTGTAGTCTCTCCAGGCTGAGTACTTCTATTCATTTTCATTATTTTTTGCGTTAAAAATTAATATGCAGCCCTTGTCTTCCTCAAATATATCTGTTATAGTGCTTGTCTCTTGTATGTCGCAGAAGGTGGACTTCTCTTGCAACAGATTTTCGATGCAGGTCGTACTTTGATTTGTGGGATGGTTGTCGTTTTCGCATAAGTATATGTTATATGTAAGTTTATATGTATAAACATTTTTCTCTTAGGGGGTATATTTTACTTTTGTTGTTGTAGATAATATAACTAGGGGTTGTTTTTTGGTAGGGAAATTATTAGGGGCGTTAAAATAAGGTCTCCTGTTATAGAACAAAGATAGTTCGACTTTGCATTGTTCATATGCTTATTCGATACTCTTTGGGTCTTTGAGTCTAATTAAGGTCTTTAAGGGTTCTCTTAGCCCTTTGATGAATGTGTTCAACCAAACTTGGTTATACAGGGTTTTCTTTGCTTCCATTACCGCAGTAAGTTCTCCGCTGTTTTGGAAGGATGAGAAAAGTTGGCTTTTTATTTTTGAAATTCCAAAGAAAATTGACCGAGTGAGAGGTTATCTTTGAATTGCTGAAGTTCCATTTAAAGGCAAGCTTCAGTTTTCTTCAAGCATCGCCGAAAAATATCTTCAGTCCATAAGCCATAAGCGTTCAGCTGGTCAGCAGTAACCACATTACACTTCCTGCCGTCTACTGCCCAGTACGCCTCGCAATAACCGAAGACCAATTTCTTGAATTCTTCAAGCCCCTGGGACTGCATAGCTTTATAGCTGCAGGCGACTATAATCCCAAACACACACACTGGGGATCGCGACTTGTGAATCCCAAAGGAAAACAACTTTGCAAAGCCATAATCAACAAGGCAACCAACAAACTTGATCACGTTTCCACTGGCAGTCCTACATACTGGCCATCGGATATCAAAAACTTGATTGACTTTGCAATTACAAAAAACGTTCCACGCAACCTGATAAGCGCTGTATCCTTGCCAGACTTATCATCCGACCACTCGTCTGTACTGCTCAAGGCTGATATCCTGGAAGACGAACTGGCTCAGTTACAGGAAATACATAAGCTCACACATCGAGTTGAATCCAAAACTCAACAGCAAACTAGACATTGACCAGTCTGTATTAACGCTTGAGTCAATGCTAAAAGACGCAACGCGCATATCAACATCGCAGTCTGTCGAGGCCATAGGCAAGTCAACAAAAACTAATGCACAAATGGAGCAGCTTGTCCTCGAAAAGCGCCGTTTACACCGAGAATGGCAGACCCATAGTTCTCCATATGCAAAGGTAAGGCTGAACAATGTATTACGGAAACTCCGAAAAGCCCTCAAGCAAGAGGAAGAAAACACTCAACGCTGTTATCAACAAACGGTAGTAAAACTTCGCTGTGGAGAGCACATCCTACCTTATGCTCGCCGACTGAGTCCGTGTTCCCACTGAGAACCCCCACGGGAGGCTGGGCCCGTAGCGATGCTGAAAGAGCCTACACACAAGTCAATCATCATTATGATTCCTAAACCAGGCAAAGATCTTACAATAGCGTCGTCCTACAGACCCATAAGCCTAATGGCTTGTCTCTCAAAGGTCTTTAAAAAATGCTTGCTGCTCCGAATAAGGCCATATCTGATAAGGCATAACAGAATCCCGGCACATCAATTTGGATTTCGAGAAAACCATGGAACCATCGAGCAAGTAAGCCGTATAACTAACGAAATACGCGCTGCATTTGAAAGCAGACAATATTGTACAGCAGTATTCCTCAGTGTGGCCCAAGCGTTCAACAGAGTCTGGCTGAATGGCCTGATGTACAAATCAAAATATTGCTTCCGCCAAACACACACAAGCTATTGAATTCCGATCTCTACGATAGAAAGTTTGCATTAAGGTTCAACACTTCCACCTTTGACAACCATATTATTAGGGCTGGGGTACCACAAGGCAGTGTTCTTGGGCCAACGCTTTACCTTCTATATACAGCCGACATCCCAACAAGTAAGTTCCTTACAACTTCAACATTTGCAGACGATACGGCTATCCTAAGCCGTTCAAGATGCCCTATGACAGCAGCAGCGCAACTATCACTTCATCTAGCGGACGTGGAAAAATGGTTATCCGACTGGCGCATAAAGGTCAATGAAAAAAAATCCAAGCAAGTGACGTTTACGTTAAACTGACAAGATTGCCCGCCACTACTGTTGAACAACACAGCTCTTCCCCAAGCGCAAGTAGTCACATATCTAGGGATACATTTGGATAGAAGACTCACGTGGCGCACCCACATCCAAGCCAAGAAAACGCAATTAAAGCTAAAAGCGAATAACCTGCACGGGTTGATTAATCCACGCTCCCCTTTTAGTTTGGAACTCAAAGTACTCCTCTACAAAACAGTTTTGAAACCAATCTGGACCTATGGCTCCCAACTATGCGGAAACGCCAGCAGCAGCAACATTGACATCGTCCAGCGGGCCCAATCAAAAATACTGCGAACTAGTACTGGTATGTTCGCAATGAAAACATCCAAAGAGACTTAGACATCCCAGCAGTGAAAAATGTAATGGCAGACCTCAAGTCGAAATATTCAATAAAGCTTTCTTCACACGCGAACCACCAAGCGAGAAGTTTAACGCAGGCCAGCAATCGATCTCGTCTCCGTCGCAACAATTCATCATACCAGAAATTATTTTTGAGGAACGTTAAAACTTAACACAGTTAAGCTAGAATAGTTGTAAGATTTGTTAACTTATTGTTAATTCTTAGTAAATAAGAAGATTAAATAAATAATAATAATCAAGTTTAAAAAAAAAGTTTTCTTGTTTGCATACATTCGGGTGAGGTTACTGTTAATCTCATCCTATATCAATGGAGTGTTGGCGAGTTCTAAAGTTTCGTCTGCCCTTCCTATGATCTTGTTTCTTATTGCCCTGAGTGTAAGAAGTCCGTAAGGTGTCCCCCTAATAAGCATTAGTATTTTTTCTACGCTGGTTTTGAATCTATCAAGGTATCTGGGTGATCCGTCAAACGGGGGTAAGTGGCTGACAAAGGTCATAATGTGTTTTGGTTTGAAAGTTGTTGCTAAGTTACTATTAGTGTTGCTTACCGTAGTGGTTATGGACCTAGAAGGGCTAGAAATGTTACCAAAATCCATGTTTTGTTGTATAGAGGGGATTTCGTGGGTATCTTCGCTGACTACAGGTAGCGGGCTTAGTCGGGTACTGGAGCGGGTAACTTTTTTAGGAAGTGTGGTATCGGTTTGAGCTCATAATACAGAACGTGTTGTTCTTGTTATAGTTTTTTGCCAATTTTTATACCCGCTACTCATAGAGTAGAAGGATATTATAACTTTGTTCAAACCGAAAATGTATGCAATAGGCAGAAGGAGACACCTCCGACCCCATAAAGTATATATATTCTGGCTCAGGATCAACAGCCGAGTCGATATAGCCATGTCCGTCTGTCTGTCCGTGTGAAAATCTAGATCTCAGCTATTATAAGAGCTAGGACTACCAAATTTGGTGACAATATGTGTAATTATTGCACGCTGATCACGTTTATTTTGGATTTTGGCCACGGCCCCTTCCGCCCCCGTAAAATCAAAAAAAATAATTACCTCTGATTCTCTAGGTCTCAGCTATTATAAGAGCTGAACTACCAAATTTGGTGACAAAATGTGTTATTATTGCACGCTGATCAAGTTTATTTTGGATTTTGGTCACGCCCCTTTCCGCCCCCGTAAATCGAAAAAAATTGATTACAAGCGCAATTTTGATGCCATATTGTTCATATTCGGTTAACATGATAACTATAGCTAGCCAGATGATCTCTGAAAATTTGGTAACAATCGGATAATAAACACAGAAGTTATTCAGCTTAACGTTTTCCATAGCTGTAAGCAGCGTTGCCGGCAGCGCTGCTTGCAGCATTGTGCCGAATAGTGTGTGCGTTTACGGTGGTGAAATGGGTGTGGACTGCAAAACGAACAGTACTATTATGGGTTCGAGTCCCGCCCGCATCAAAAATTAAATGTGTGCAAAAATGTTTTTTTTTTATTTTAGATTTTGACTTTGCATAAATATTGTAAGTCCATAGCCTTTTCCGGTCAAAATATGACTGTAGCCGTTCTTTCTTGTTCCGCAAATAATTTTGATGAACGAGCAGCTGGGTAACGGGTATATTACAGTCGAGCACACTCGACTGTAGCTTTCTTACTTGTTTTTAAATATTTATTGTGAGTGATTAAAAGCTTATGTTGTAACTTAGTGTAATTATTGTGTGCGATTAGTATACTTTTGTATTTATTAAAAATGAATATTTGTTCTGTAATGGGATTTGTTATTGATTTAAATTGACATTTGTTTATGAATTGGTAAAGTAAAGAATCGTATGTGGTTTCGAGTAGCAATCTTTGCCAATTTTTATACCCGCTACTCATAGAGTAGAAGGATATTATAACTTTGTTCAAACCGAAAATGTATGCAATAGGCAGAAGGAGACACCTCCGACCCCATAAAGTATATATATTCTGGCTCAGGATCAACAGCCGAGTCGATATAGCCATGTCCGTCTGTCTGTCCGTGTGAAAATCTAGATCTCAGCTATTATAAGAGCTAGGACTACCAAATTTGGTGACAATATGTGTAATTATTGCACGCTGATCACGTTTATTTTGGATTTTGGCCACGCCCCCTTCCGCCCCCGTAAAATCAAAAAAAATAATTACCTCTGATTCTCTAGGTCTCAGCTATTATAAGAGCTGAACTACCAAATTTGGTGACAAAATGTGTTATTATTGCACGCTGATCAAGTTTATTTTGGATTTTGGTCACGCCCCTTTCCGCCCCCGTAAATCGAAAAAAATTGATTACAAGCGCAATTTTGATGCCATATTGTTCATATTCGGTTAACATGATAACTATAGCTAGCCAGATGATCTCTGAAAATTTGGTAACAATCGGATAATAAACACAGAAGTTATTCAGCTTAACGTTTTCCATAGCTGTAAGCAGCGTTGCCGGCAGCGCTGCTTGCAGCATTGTGCCGAATAGTGTGTGCGTTTACGGTGGTGAAATGGGTGTGGACTGCAAAACGAACAGTACTATTATGGGTTCGAGTCCCGCCCGCATCAAAAATTAAATGTGTGCAAAAATGTTTTTTTTTTATTTTAGATTTTGACTTTGCATAAATATTGTAAGTCCATAGCCTTTTCCGGTCAAAATATGACTGTAGCCGTTCTTTCTTGTTCCGCAAATAATTTTGATGAACGAGCAGCTGGGTAACGGGTATATTACAGTCGAGCACACTCGACTGTAGCTTTCTTACTTGTTTTTAAATATTTATTGTGAGTGATTAAAAGCTTATGTTGTAACTTAGTGTAATTATTGTGTGCGATTAGTATACTTTTGTATTTATTAAAAATGAATATTTGTTCTGTAATGGGATTTGTTATTGATTTAAATTGACATTTGTTTATGAATTGGTAAAGTAAAGAATCGTATGTGGTTTCGAGTAGCAATCTTTGTTGGGGAAAAGAAAAGTTTTATGGTTTTTAGGCAGTGCTGTGTGTTTGTATATTTTGCCATTTAGTGTTTGTTTTTTTCTGTTTTTATGTTTGGAAACAATAAAATAATAACCTTCTATGTGTGGTTTGGTTTCTGCAACAATGTAATTGCCTTTGTGTTTGTGTGTGTATGACAATGAGTCTGATACTGTTGCGCAAGACGCTGTATATAAGTTAACAAGTGTTAACGACGGCCGCCCGCTAGGCACCAAGATCTGCGTAGCTTGCGTTCCGAGTCCCTTGACTCCGTGCAACCGGAGATCTTTCACGAGGCGGAAAGCCAGCGGAACGGGCCGTGGGATCAGCGACTCTGCAGAATTACGACGTCGGCAGAGCTCCGCGTAACAACCGCACCGACGTTAGGGTCTACTTCATAAACTCATTTTTGTCTTGGGATCTTTAGTTCTTTAATCCAGCTCGCCTTACTGACGTGCTCTGACCATAATAAACATTGTAAAACTACTTCAGCGTTTTACTCTTACGGTACGGAACGTGGGAAAGTCCATGCCGCGTTGTCTCAATTTTAGCTTAGACTCGTATCCGATAGTGCACAGTTGTCGGCCCTGCCCGGCAACGCGAATATTAAACAATCGCATCATTCTTTCCTAGCGTGGGTGCATACCTGCCGCGCAACTAAAGGAAATCACAACAGGTGCACTGCCCATCGCGACAGCTCGTCGCGACTGGAATCCACTCCTGACGCACCCGTCAAGTGGAGGACCTTCGAGGGAGTTTTTGGCACCCTGACGACACCACCATCGCAGGACTACGATTGAGCGCATACCTGCTGCTCGTAGGCTACTTCTCTTCAAGCTGACCGCAGCCATCGAGGGACCGCGCGCTACACAAAATTATTACTTATACGTGGGGTTTGTTTATGTGCGCCTAATGCAATATGATACCTGGCCGGACTGGGTCTCGGTAGCGTCTATTTCGTTGATATCACGCTGGCATGTTCATATTGGGTGTGTGCGTTTAGTTTTGTATGAATGTATGAATAATTCTTTTGTTGTATATACATATGTATGATTTGCTCTGATGTATAGTCTGATGTAGTTATCGAGTTTGATTCTACAACGACGTATACATAGTGAGTACATGAAGAGTTCTTTTACTTTTGTATGTATGAATGTGTGTATTCTTCCCTTTTCGTATGTATGAGGGCATGTGTCTCGTTTGATGTACGGTCTGCGGTAGTTATCACGTTTGATTCTATGCGGACGTATACATTGTGGGTACATGTAGAGTTCTTTACTTTTATATGTATGAATGTGTGTATTATGTCTTGTTTGAACCACTTGTTTGGCGTTATTATTTCAATTGATTGTATTAGACTTTATTGCTAGCACTTGTCGCTTTAAACTCACATATTTATCTTTCTTTTTAAATGTTTTTAGTTACAGGTAAGTAAGTGTGATGAGAAGAAACTCTATTCTTCTTTTACCGGCTGCGCCAGTTACCACTCGTGGCCTGAGCGGTGGAGCTGCTGAAGAGGGTTGGAGGGGTTGATTGAGCTTTCTTGAGTTCCTTTTAGTACGTTGGATTAAGTTATGTATGAGTTTTGTATTTTTCGTTCCGTTCACAATGAAAGATCAACTGAACATTTTCGAAGTCGAGACAGAAGTGAAGTGAAGTTTTATTTGAATTTTGTTCTTAGCAGCTAACTTATGTTTTTCGGGAGAATCGGCGGATTCTCGCGTCGGCATAACGGCGGATTCTTGCAGCGTCGACATAACGGCGGATTCTTGTCGCCTAAACTGACCGTTGCTCTGATGTGGTGAAATTGATGACTTGATGGCATGAGGGGGTTTTAAGGGGGGAATGGCAGCTGTCGTTGCCGGGTGTGACTCTAGCGACTTTTTTCGCTGGCACTCAGTTTGGGGCATTTAATTTTTTGTGTATGCATGCGAATGTTTGTATTGGCACTTGTACATATGTATGTGCATACACACATGTTCTTTGGAATATTTATGTACACTTGCGGTCAGTTGTCTGGTGTGGGATGCACCCAGTCCTACATAATTGGGTAGTTTGTTTAATTGGCTAAAATATGTAAATAATTTGGTGATCACAATTTTAAAAATTAAAAGTTGCTATGATTATATCATATAACTAGCAGGTGCATTTTATGTACATTTAAAATGTGGGTAAAGGTTAAATAGCTGTCTACGTCACCGATTTTTTCACATTTTTTTCATTGGTAGGGCTATATTTTTCAAGATTTTTTTTCCGTCTGTCTGTCTGTCCGTCTGTCTGTATGAACGTCAAGATCTCAGCTATTACAAAAGCTAGAGACACCAAATTTGACATGATGGTTCCTGTATACCATACGCAGATCAAGTTTATTTCAAAATAGCAGACAGTTAAATAGCTGTCTACGTCACCGATTTTTTCACATTTTTTTCATTGGTAGGGCTATATTTATCAAGATTTTAGGTGAAAGAATTATTTGGCGGTCGCTTTTAGTTTTTATACCATTCGACCATTAAAAATGGTCAAAAATGGTATACCAAGTTTGTGCAAAAGTATGTAACAGGCAGAAGGAGACATGGCAGACCTCATAAAGTGTATATATAATGACTCAGGATCAACAGCCGAGTCGATTGAGCCATGTCCGTCTGTCTGTCTGTCCGTCTGTCTGTATGAACGTCGAGATCTCAGCTATTACAAAAGCTAGAGACACCAACTTTGGCATGATGGTTCCTGTATACCACACGCAGATCAAGTTTATTTCAAATTTGAAGTGCCACGCCCGCCGCCCACGCAAATCGATAATTTACGAATATTGAGGAAAGTATTACAGTTACAGACACCAAATTTGGCATGATGGTTCCTGTAAACTATGCGCAGAATGCATATTTTCAAATTTGGGGTGCCATGCCCACCGCCCACGCAAATCGATAATTTTTGAATATTAAGGAAAGTATTACAGTTACAGACACCAAATTTGGCATGATGGTTCCTATAAATCATGCGCAGATGAAATTTATTTGAAATTTGAGGTGCCGCGCCCACCGCCCACGCAAATCGATAATTTTCGATTATCAGGAGAAGTATTGAAATTACAGCTTTCTGCTTTGGTATGAACATAAATAATTGCAATATTACAAATTACAATCCAATCGGACCATAAACACAGAAGTTATCCATGTTTCCGTTTTCCGTAGTTCCACTGCTTGCGCCTGTGCTGCGCGTCGTGACGTCATCGTCGCGATGCTTCGTTTCAGCCGTAGCGTGTGTAAAGCTATGCCGTTTTCATATGTAGATGGCGCTATTCAGAGATAAATCTAATCTAAACAATAGGTGGAGGATAAACTTGTGCAGAATTTTTTGATGGTATTAAATATGTGATAATTTGTTTCGAAACTGGGCGAATGGTATCTTACTGTCGGTGCGCTCGACTGTAGCTTTCTTTACTTGTTGTTGTTAACTCTTCCCTCTCCAATTTATTTTTGTCCTCAAGCGGTCTCTAATCGTAGGAAATGTTGTTGGACTGAGGAAGCTGATATTGTGCCTCAGTCAAAGATTGCTCGCAGGTTGCTGGTGCGGGGATCGCTGTGACTTTTGTTTCCATTTCAGGTGTGGGTTCTAATTGCAATGTTATGCTCCTTTGCCTTTGCCCAGGATGAGAATCAGGGCAATGTCAAAGAGCGTTAGCAGAGTTATGCTGTAGACCGTTAAATGAGGTTTTATGTGCATCACCTGTCCAGTGTTATTTATGTGCAATGCTTTCAGTGCTTCAAGTGATAGAACCTTAAGTCCCTCTTACCGTCAGCCGTAAACTGCACAATGTTAATAATTTCTCCTTTTAGAAGTCTGTGCAAACTAATTGCTATCTCGATACTAACTAAACTGCTTTTATGAATAGAATTTGTGAGAGCGTTGGATACCGAAGTGAGTTCGTTTATTCTTTCTTCTAACTGTTTGTTAACAATGACCTGTTGGTTATTGTTGTCAATAAGATCATCATGAACTGGAAAACTCGCTATGTACTTCCAACCTGACCCTAGCCAATTTAAAGACTTAGTCTTCCGAGTTTTGGGAAAGGCTGCAATAATTTGGAATGTGTGAATAGTTTTATTTATGTCATGGTGAAGTGTTTAATGGACTGCGTTTATGGCTATTTTTTGTATGTTCATGTAAAATGTCTAAAGTGGTTTGGATTTGGTCGAGGTTAATAAGATGTATTAGTTTAGTCGTTGAGGTTTGTAATTTTCCGAACCCCTTGGTTATTGTCAGTATCTGTGTGTTCGTATAGTTCTAAAATTTATCGTTCCACCGACATCTTTCGTAATCCATAGTAATATCCTACAAATTTTTAGGTTTTGATATGGTTTTTATTTATTGTTTTTCCCGATTTTGTGATTATTGTAGTGTGCTTGTTTTCCTTAACTGTTTCTCTTCTATATCTTGGGGAAAGCTTGGAACCTAATCTAGTGTTTACTCTTACAAATATTTCTTCGCCAGGATAATTACGTATTTCCTTTTGGTTCTTATTATGATTTGTACGGTCCGTTTTCTGTTTATTTTTAGGTCTTTCAATGTTATCTTGTCTGGTCGTTTCGTATTGGTCCGGGTCAGTTGTCAATCTCCTGCTGAAGAGTATTCTAGTAATCGGTTCTTTGTAACGAAATGAAAACTGTAATTGTTCTATCTGACCGTTTTGTATGGCGAGTGCAGTATAAACTTCTCTGTAGCTATTCCAGCATGAACTTAATTGATTGGAAATAAAACGCTTTTTCGTTGTCCATTAAGTTTATGTTTAGGGACTCCGAAATAAAATATGCTATGGGGTTCTGATGTCCTCTATGGCCTTTGAATTTATAATTTGAGTGACTTTCTGCTTATTGGTAGTGTTGACCTTTACTCTCAATATTTTTTTAATTTTTTCAGCCTAATCTTTGCTAATAATTTGTGATTTTAAATTACTGTATTTTAGTTTGTGCTAACCCGGCGCGTATTTTGTGTTGACCCTGGTGCTTTGTAATTTCACTAATTTAACACAATTTTTAACTTGCGCGTCTTTGGAGTCGTTTGTTGTTTTTATTCTAACAGTTTTTTTAGCTTTTTGTTTTTGTTATTTTTTATTTTTGAATTAACTTTCCTACTTTACTATTCTTTTGGTGTTCCCTACGTTTTTTGAGGTACATCACTTTTAATAAAGATGTTGTCGTGCTCAGCTAGAAACTGTAAATCCTCTGCTGACTCTAAGTTAGATTTTGTTGATAGCTGGCTCTAAGATAAAGTTTTTCATGTCAAGTGCATTGGCCTTACCGGCCGTATAAAAAATGCTATTATTAGCAAAATTGGCCTTAAGTGGTCGTGTGAAGGTTGTCGCGTAGGTGAACATAACCTACGTAAGACCCTGAGGCAGACCAAATTGAACGTTGCTCGTTTGCGGGCTTCATTTTCTAAGTTGCTTTCGGAGTTCATTGACCTTGAATCCCAACTTAATACCCTCAATTCTCTAGAGGACCCTCCGCTTGAGATTGTGCTCCGTCAACTCCTTCTTCTCATGTGAACACTCCTCTCGGAATTTCCGCTGTCTCGCCTATATTGCCTCAAGCCTCCACGGTTAATTTGATCGATCCACGTATTGTGGTCGTCAGTTCCCCTACTTCGCCTGTGTTTATGAGTTTAGTAAATAACACGGGTTGCAGCTCTTTTGTAGCTATGCCTCCAAGCATAACTACAAATGTTAAATCTCTTGTCGCCGTTAAGCCAAAGAAATTTATTTTTGTTTCTCGTTTGGCCCCTGATCCTAAAAGTGCGTAGCAGACAGATGTAAGGATAAGGCATCTGCGACCCCATAAAGTATATATATTCTTGCTCACGTTCACTAGCCGAGTCGATTAAGCCATGTCTGTCTGTCCGTATGTATGAACGCCTATATCTCAGAAACTAAAAGAGCCACCAAATTTGGTGACAACACTTATGTGAATTAAACGCTGTAACATTTTTATTAAAATTTCGGCCACGTCTACTACGGCCCCGCAAATCGATTATCCAGCCAGTGCAATAATAAAACTACAGTATATATAAGTATATATATATTATTATATATATGTATTTAATAACTATAACCACCTAAACGATCGCTGAAAATTTGGTCCCGATCGGATAATGAACACAAAAGTTGTTCAACGTTTCATATAGATTTGCACTGCGCCCACTGCAAGCAAGCAAGCAGTGTTTTCTTTCACCTGCTTGGACTGCTTGGCGTCTAACTGAAATTATATGTATTATATTATATTTATGTTGTTTATTATATTTCTTTGATAAACACGTTTAATAACAGTTTTCTCAATCTGTTTTTTTTTTATAATCTTAAAAAATCCATGATCTTATAAGGTCAACACTTGACTGTAGCCGTTCTTACTTGTTGCTTATCAAAATGTTACAGGACTTAACACTAAGCCCTATAAATTGTTTATTGATTGTGTTTCTTTTAATTGCCATTATTTAATATTTACTGAAACTTGGTTGAAACCAGATAGTAGCTCAATCTTTACAGATAAGTATACTTCCTTCAGATGCGACCGAACTGGTGGAGGCGTGCTTATAGCTGCTAGGTCAGATTTGTCTGTCGAATAATTGTTAATTGATTGCCCTGAATTTATCTGTGTTAAAGTGTCAGTGTGTCAACTTTCAATATATATTACTTGCTCTTATATTCCCCCTTCTTCAGATGTTTCCATCAACCTTGATTATCTTTCCTCTATCTAGTCTGTTGCATCCAAGCTATCTGATAGAGATTTTCTTTTAGTTTTAAGTAATAATAATTTAATTTACCAGAAGTTGCATGGACATCTCAGTCAGATTTCTTAGTTCCTTCTAGTCTTAATAAATTTCTTTTTGGACATTTCAAACTTTCATTATTTCAAATTAATAATATTTCTAACTTAAATGGTGGAATGCTTGATCTTATCTTTTCATCTGATATAATGTTGCAAAACACTATTTCTAGAATTGATTCTTTAGTTTTACCTGAAGATCCTTACCATCCTACATTAGACTTGTCATTAAAATTGCCTCCTCTTGTGCAAACTGAAAATGCTTTTTCAAAATTAAAATCTCGCTGCTTTCGCAAGACCAATTTTATTAAGCTTGATTTTAAATCATGATTAGTCTACTTTTTATTTGTGTTCAGATTTGGATATTTGTATCTCATATTTTCATAAATCTATTAATTAATTTATTGATCAATGTGTTCCCTATGCTTACCCAGTTAAGTGTAATAGGCCACCTTGGTTTTCTCATGAGTGGATGGGTTTAAGAAATTTGAAATCTAGGTATTTTAAAAAGTTTAAATCTACTGGAAGTCCTTCTGACTATTCTCGTTATATCGTTGTTATAGCTAACTTCTTTGCTCTAAATACACGCTGCTACAATGATTACTTGAATCGTTGTCGTCTACAGTTTGCCCAGGAACCTAAGCAATTTTATAACTTTGTTAATTTGAAATCTAAAACTAATAGATTTTCATCTCATCTTTTTTTTGGAAAATAACAAAGCAACTAATGATCAGGCTGCTGCCGATTTTTAAGCGGACTTTTTTTTAATCTACTTACTCCACTGAAGCCTATACTCCTTCTATGCAATCCTATCTGTATTCTTTAAATAATTCGAACTCTTTTTTTTTGCCCTTCTATTAACGAAATCTCTTTGCTACGCTATCTTAAATCCTCTAATGTCATTTTACAGAGGAAACCATTACGTCATGAACTATTCCTTTAACTTAACTCAATTTTTAATAATAACTGAAGTAAATGATCTAGGTATTCTCTTCGATCAGAAATTGGAATTTGATCGCCACGTTACACATATTGTTAACAAGGCTTTTCGTGTTCTTGGTTTCATTAAAAGATGGGCCAAAGAATTTAATGATCCCTTTTACAACCAAGTTACTTTTTACCTTCTTGTACGTCCAATTCTTGAATATGGTTCTTGCGTGTGGTCCCCGCAGTACCAAATTTACCAAGACAGAATTGAGTCTGTTCAAAAGCATTTTCTTCTTTTTGCTTTAGGTAGTTTCAACTGGGTTCTAGGAGTAGATTACCACCTTATCATAAACGGCTTCTTTTAATTAGCCTTTCTTCTTTAGCTAACTGTCGTATTATGTTAAGTGTCTTGTTTATCATAAAACGAATAAGATTTGAGGTCGATTCCCCTTCTTTACTCAGTCAACTTACCTTTAGTATTCCTTTTAGAGTTACCCGTAATTTTCAGCGATTGTCATCATACTTTTGTTTCAGTAATTGTAGCTTGCATGACCCTTTCCGTCTTCTCTGCGATCAATATAATACATTTTTTAGACTTCTTAACTTAGAGTCCTCTCTTTCTAATATAAAAATTTCTATTCTTAACTCATTAATACTTCAACCTAATAACTAATATTAACTTTTTTGATTTGATTGGGTTTTTTCTGGGTTTTCCTCAATCCATTGCAATAAATGTTGGATCGGATAGAAATTTTTTTTTTTCCGGAATTAAAATTAAATTATAATAAATTAAATTTTATACTTAAATTAAATTATTTTCTATTTTAAAATTTTTAACTTAATTAAAATTTAATTATTAAATCAATTTACTGCTTTAATCAAAACTGCTCATGTTAATTCGTTTTTCTTTATATATACATTTTTATACCATTCGACCATTGAAAATGGTCAAAAATGGTGTACTAAGTTTGTGCAAAAGTATGTAACAGGCAGAAGAAGACATGGCAGACCCCAAAAAGTATATATTCTGGCTCAGGATCAACAGCCGAGTCGATTGAGTCATGTCTGTCTGTCCGTTTGACCGTCTGTATGAACGTCGAGATCTCAACAATTACAAAAGCTAGAGACACCAAATTCGACATGATGGTTCCTATAAATCATGCCCAGATGAAGTTCTTTCAAGTTTGGGTTGCCATGCCCACCGCCCACGCAAATCGATAATTTACGAATATTAGGAAAGTATTACAGTTACAGACACCAAATTTGGCATGATGGTTCCTATAAATCATGCGCAGATGAAATTTATTTCAAATTTGAGGTGCCATGCCCACCGCCCACGCAAATCGATAATTTTTTAATATTAAGGAAAGTATTTAGGTTATAGATTTCTTTATGTGATCTAACGGTATTCTTGAGAGCGCATCTGCAACAATATTTTCTTTTCCCAGTTTATAGTATATTTAATAATCCCTAGATAAGCCTTCCATCTCTTGATTCTGGAATTTCCGATCTTAATGGCTAGCATCTTTTTCTCGTTAGCCGCATAGTTCTCTTCGGCTTTGGATAGTGTTTTAGAGAGAAATGATGTAGGTCAGTTGTCTTGCGATAGAACTTCCCGATCGCAAAATTTTAAGCACCAGTAGTTAAATGGAATTCCTTATTGAAATCTGGGTAACGGAGAATTATTTCTTTCGACAATAAGTTACTTTAAGCTTCCTAAAAGAGTCTAGAGCTTCATTGTCTAGTGAAATTAATTTTTTGGATGACATTCTTTTGGGAAAGTGTCCATCTTCCCCTCTTAAATGTGAAGGTAGGAGCTTTGCCAATTTGACATAATTTTGTATAAATCTTCTATACTAGCCGGAAAGCCCTAGGAAGGATCTTAGATCCCCCAAAGTTTTAGGGCAGGGATAATTTGCTATCGCTGCCACTTTACTCGGATTTGTTTCTATTTCCCTATCGGAGACAAAAAATCCTAGGAATTCGACTTTGTTTTTCAGGAAGTCACATTTGTTCAGCAGACATTCCATGTTAGCGTTCTGTAAAGTTTGAAAAATTTTAGCCAAGTTCTCAATATGCGTTTCATCAACTTTGCTTAATATGATGATATCGTTTATGTAAATAAAACATATTTTTCCAATATGTTCTCGAAGTATGTCTTCTAATGCACGTTGGAAAATTGAGGGCGCATTCTTTAGACCGAATGCAAGTCGTGTAAACTCATATTTTCCGTTGTTTACGGAGAAGGCGGTCTTTTCTATGTCACAACTTTTCAAAGAGATTTGATGGAAGCCCCTTTTTAGACTTAAAACAGAGAATACTTTATTTTCCCCTAATTGGGTAAGTACCTCATTTATCTCGGGAATGGAGTACTTATCTGCAATAGTTATTTTGTTAAGATTACGATAATCTATGAACATGCTTTTTAGACCATGGATTTAAAAAAATACTTGGTCTATTGTGTTTGTCAAAATGTGCGTAACAGGCAGAAGGATGCATCTGCGACCCCATAAAATATATATATTCTTGCTCAGGATCACTAGCTGAGTCGATTAAGCCATGTCTGTCTGTCCGTATGTATGAACGCCTATATCTCAGAAACTAAAAGAGCCACCAAATTTGGTGACAACACTTATGTGAATTAAACGCTGTAACATTTTTATTAAAATTTCGGCCACGCCTACTACGACCCCGCAAATCGATTATCCAGCCAGTGCAATAATAAAACTACAGTATATATAAGTATATGTATATTATTATATATATGTATTTAATAACTATAACCACCTAAACGATCGCTGAAAATTTGGTCGATTGAGCCATGTCCGTCTGTCTGTCTGTCCGTCTGTCTGTATGAACGTCGAGATCTCAGCTATTACAAAAGCTAGAGACACCAACTTTGGCATGATGGTTCCTGTATACCACACGCAGATCAAGTTTATTTCAAATTTGAAGTGCCACGCCCGCCGCCCACGCAAATCGATAATTTACGAATATTGAGGAAAGTATTACAGTTACAGACACCAAATTTGGCATGATGGTTCCTGTAAACTATGCGCAGAATGCATATTTTCAAATTTGGGGTGCCATGCCCACCGCCCACGCAAATCGATAATTTTTGAATATTAAGGAAAGTATTACAGTTACAGACACCAAATTTGGCATGATGGTTCCTATAAATCATGCGCAGATGAAATTTATTTGAAATTTGAGGTGCCGCGCCCACCGCCCACGCAAATCGATAATTTTCGATTATCAGGAGAAGTATTGAAATTACAGCTTTCTGCTTTGGTATGAACATAAATAATTGCAATATTACAAATTACAATCCAATCGGACCATAAACACAGAAGTTATCCATGTTTCCGTTTTCCGTAGTTCCACTGCTTGCGCCTGTGCTGCGCGTCGTGACGTCATCGTCGCGATGCTTCGTTTCAGCCGTAGCGTGTGTAAAGCTATGCCGTTTTCATATGTAGATGGCGCTATTCAGAGATAAATCTAATCTAAACAATAGGTGGAGGATAAACTTGTGCAGAATTTTTTGATGGTATTAAATATGTGATAATTTGTTTCGAAACTGGGCGAATGGTATCTTACTGTCGGTGCGCTCGACTGTAGCTTTCTTTACTTGTTGTTGTTAACTCTTCCCTCTCCAATTTATTTTTGTCCTCAAGCGGTCTCTAATCGTAGGAAATGTTGTTGGACTGAGGAAGCTGATATTGTGCCTCAGTCAAAGATTGCTCGCAGGTTGCTGGTGCGGGGATCGCTGTGACTTTTGTTTCCATTTCAGGTGTGGGTTCTAATTGCAATGTTATGCTCCTTTGCCTTTGCCCAGGATGAGAATCAGGGCAATGTCAAAGAGCGTTAGCAGAGTTATGCTGTAGACCGTTAAATGAGGTTTTATGTGCATCACCTGTCCAGTGTTATTTATGTGCAATGCTTTCAGTGCTTCAAGTGATAGAACCTTAAGTCCCTCTTACCGTCAGCCGTAAACTGCACAATGTTAATAATTTCTCCTTTTAGAAGTCTGTGCAAACTAATTGCTATCTCGATACTAACTAAACTGCTTTTATGAATAGAATTTGTGAGAGCGTTGGATACCGAAGTGAGTTCGTTTATTCTTTCTTCTAACTGTTTGTTAACAATGACCTGTTGGTTATTGTTGTCAATAAGATCATCATGAACTGGAAAACTCGCTATGTACTTCCAACCTGACCCTAGCCAATTTAAAGACTTAGTCTTCCGAGTTTTGGGAAAGGCTGCAATAATTTGGAATGTGTGAATAGTTTTATTTATGTCATGGTGAAGTGTTTAATGGACTGCGTTTATGGCTATTTTTTGTATGTTCATGTAAAATGTCTGTTGGAATAAATGTGTATGCCTTGATATGAAATGTTAATTAGCATAAGAATGAATCAGCTGATCGCGTATAACGTAATGTAATGTTAAATAACATAATTATGCCACTTGCTCTAAGAATGTCAAATTGAATGGAAGTGCACATGCACGTAATAAATAATTTAATTAAATCTAAAGAAATCCACTTTAAATATTTACATGGTAGCAGAGCAAGGTTAAAAAGAACTTAGTCCAAGGTTAAAAAGAACTTAATCCAAGGTTAAAAAGAACTTAATCCAAGGTTGAAAAGAAATTAAGCCAAGGTGTAAAACTAAATCCAAGTTGTATAAAAATAAATGCTGTTCAAGTAAAGCGACAAAAGGAAAAAGTGTATAAGACATAAAGCTTCACAAAGAAAAGGTGTATAAGACATAAAAAGAGAAAAACAATATTAAAAGTGCAAACTATTAAAAAATACGAATACGAAAAAAAGACGTTTGACAAATGCTAAACAATTAAACGGAAAAACATTAAAAACATAAACTTAAAGGATTCGATGGAAGCAGATTAAAATTTAAAATTCACGTGCACGCTGTTTATAAAATTACATGGAAATAGAAAAGTGTGACCCTATAAGAAAATGTGCAAAAAATGAATGACATAGAAAGAGACATAAAAGAAGTGCACAAACAGATTAAAAGTGAAGCGGGAAAAATGAGTGCAAACGCAAAAATCGAAGACATTGTTATGCCCATATTCGATGGGGTAAATTTTGGAAGCTGGAAGTTCAGACTAATGACAATACTTGAATACAAAGAGTGCAAAGAACCAGCAGTGCGAGCAAGAACAACAGAAGATAATGAAACAACATGGACGAAAACAGATTTAAAAGCAAAAACAATTTTAATCAGTACAATATCAGACAAGCAGTTAGAATATGTTAGTGAGTGCCAAACAACATTAGAAATTATGAACAAGTTAAACGAAATGTATTCGACAAAGTCAACAGCCCTGCAAATACTGTGCAGAGGAAAAATCGACGAAATAAAACTAAAAGACTACGAAACAGTGGAAGAATTTTTTATAGAATTCGAGAAAGCAGTGAATAAATTTAAAAACGCTGGAGGCACCATAGTCGAAAACGAAAAAATGCGGTATTTGTTAAAAGCGCTACCAACAAGCTACAGTTATATTGGAGACTTCTTAGATGTAATTCCGGAAGCACAACGAACGGTAGAGTACGTAAAATCAAAAGTTAAAGAAAAAAGTCTAAACAGAGGTCCAGTGGACAGACAAAATAACGTAAGCACATTCAACACCAAAACTAAAAAAGAATGCTATGCGTGTGGCAAAACAGGTCATCTTCAGAGGGACTGCTGGCATGCTGAGCAAAATGCGAGAGGCGAAAACAAACAACAACAACAATACAACAGGCGATATCAGAATACGAATCAAAGAGGCGGTCGAGGCAGAGGTCAACATCATGGAAATGGTCGCGGACGTGGAACTGGACGTGAACATTACTCAGGAGACGGGAACCAAGGAAGACAACAAGAAAACAGCGACGGAGTACAGTCATGGACAATAAGAATGATAAGAAACGAAAAAATAATAAATTGTAATAACAGCGAAAGTAGCAACGAAACTACAGTAAATTGGTTATTAGATAGTGGATGCACTGATCACATTATAAACGATTGTAGACTTTTTAAGAAGTGTGTAAATTTGAAAAATCCTATTGATGTTAAAGTAGCCGATGGCAAACAATTGCAAGCGACCAAAATTGGTAATGTAGAAACATATTTTAAAACTTACAACAATGAAAATTTAATCGATATTAAAAATGTATACTTTGTAAAAGGAATAAAACAAAATTTGTTAAGCATATCAAAGATAACTGAAAATAAATGTACAGTCGTAGCCAGAAATAATGATATAAAGATCTATAACGAAAAAAGAGAATTGTTGACAGTTGCGAATAAAACTGATAGTTTGTATAATGTAAAAAGCTTCATGCTAAAAAATAAAACAAATGAAATATATACAAATGTAACTAAATTAACTGAAAAAGAAAAATGGCACAGGGCACTAGGCCACGTAAATTTTCAATATTTGAATAGAATTATAAAGAATAAAATGCTAGATGGTCTGCCAGATAAAATCGAGAATACCGAAATGAAATGTGCGAATTGTATACAAAGTAAAATGTCAAACGAACCATTCGAGAACAATAGAAAGAAAACTAAAGAAACATTAGAGTTAATACACACAGACTTAAACGGACCACATAGCACAACAGGTTATTGTGGGGAAAAATATTTTTTGACATTCGTTGACGACTTTAGTAAATGCGCGAGAATATATTGTATTAAACATAAATCTGAAACGGCGAGCTGCTTAAAAGAATACGTAAATTATGTTGAGAATCAATTCAGTAAAAAAGTAAAACAAATCCAATGCGATAACGGTAAAGAATATATGAACAGAGAGATATTAAATTTTGTAAAATATAAAGGAATTCAATTAACTACATGCCCACCGTATGTACACGAATTAAACGGCGTAGCAGAAAGATATAATAGGTCGGCAATGGATATTGGCAGGTGCTTGATGAGAGAGGCAAACATACATAGGCGATATTGGCCAGAAGTGATGAACACAGTAGCTTATTTAAAAAATCGAACAATCGCAAACACAGCAGTAAATAAAAGCCCATACGAAATATTTTTTGGTATAAAACCAAATGTAGAAAATTTAAAAATATACGGAAGTAGAGTTTTTGTTAGAGTTCCGGAAGTACGCAGACAGAGTAAATGGGATAACAAATCGGAATTAGGAGTTTTAGTTGGATATAATACAAACGGATATAGAGTTTTAGTAAATAATAGAGTAATAAATGCAAGACATGTTCAAGTTGTGGAAGAAAAAACAAAATTAATTTGCCTAGAGAAAAACAAGCAGGATGATAATGAAAATGAAATAAATGAAAATGAAGAAGATGATGAAGATAACGCTAAGACAGACGATCTAAATGACATGTACGAAGATAATTCAAAAGCTAGGGATGATAGCGAGAGTGAGGAGAACAAAGAACATTTAACAGTGCAGAGAACATCAAATAGAGATAAAAGACCAGTAAATCTATATGGTAACCCAGTAACACATTTTATTTATATCAATTATGTAAATGCAATTGTACCAAACACTTACGAAGAGGCGATGAATAGTAACGAAAAGAAAGAATGGCTCAAAGCAATGAACACAGAAATGCAATGCTTAAATAAAAATAATACATGGCGAATTGTAGAAAAACCGATAAACAAAAAGATTATAGATGTTAAATGGGTGTATAAAAAGAAAAGTGATGGAACATATAAAGCCAGACTAGTAGTAAGAGGTTTCCAACAAAAAGAAAGACTAGAGAATGTATATTCACCAGTAGGAAAAATGCAAACATTAAAGATATTACTATCATATTGTTGTAAAAACGGCATGTATATAAATCAAATGGATGTCGAAACAGCCTTTTTAAATGGCTATGTTAAATCAGAAGTTTATGTAAATGAACCGAAAGGGTACGAAACAGGAGAAAACAAAGTTTATAAATTAATTAAGGCATTATATGGATTGAGAGAAAGCCCAAGAGCATGGTACGAATGTGTGCATAAATATCTTGACAAATTAAATTTTATAAGAAGCAATAACGATAATTGTTTGTATGTTAAAAGAAACGATAAAGATGAAATATATATTCTAGTATTTGTAGATGACATTTTGATATGCAGTAAGAACAAAACAAAAATAATCGAAATAAAAGATTGTTTAATGAACAAATTCACAATGAAAGATTTAGGAAAAATCGGTAGTTATATTGGAATAGACATTAATTATAGTACTGAAAGTAAGAAAATGACGTTAAATCAAAAAGCATATATTGAATCACTAGCAATTAAGTATAATCTCGAAAATGCAAAGCTTTACGATACTCCAATGGAAACAAACTTAAAATTAGATCAAGCAACTGAATGTGATGAGAATATTAAATACAGAAATTTGATAGGTGAATTATTATATATAAGCGCAGGTACAAGACCAGATATATCATATTCCGTAAATTATTTAAGCAGATATCAAAGTTGTTACAATTCAACACACTATAAATACGCGTTAAGAGTATTAAAATATTTATATAAGACAAGAGATCTAAATTTAACTTTTGAAGACAATAAAAATAATGAATTTCTAGATTGTATGGTAGACTCCGATTATGCAGGAGATAATGTTGATAGAAAATCCACGACGGGATTTATAATTAGAATGTATGGAAATACAGTATATTGGAAAACACATAAACAACAAGCAGTAACAAAATGTTCAACGTTTGCAGAGTACATTGCCTTGTCAGAAGCAGTTACAGAAATATTATTTGTCAAAAACATGTTATGTGAAATGTTTAATATTAATAATGAAAAAGCGATTAAGATCTATGAAGATAATTCAGGCGCAGTAGCGATTGCTAAATTTGGTAACTTTACAAAAATTCAAAGCACATTGAAGTGCAGTATCATTATGTTAACGAAAATTATGAAAAAGGTATTATAGACATTGTAAAGATAGAATCTAAACTTAATATAGCAGACATGTTAACCAAAGCGTTGGACAAACAAAAATTTATAAGAAATAGAAATGCTGTAAAGTTAATGTAATGAAAGAAAATCAAGACAACAAATTTAAGAGGCGTGTTGGAATAAATGTGTATGCCTTGATATGAAATGTTAATTAGCATAAGAATGAATCAGCTGATCGCGTATAACGTAATGTAATGTTAAATAACATAATTATGCCACTTGCTCTAAGAATGTCAAATTGAATGGAAGTGCACATGCACGTAATAAATAATTTAATTAAATCTAAAGAAATCCACTTTAAATATTTACAATGTCTAAAGCGGTTTGGATTTGGTCGAGGTTAATAAGATGTATTAGTTTAGTCGTTGAGGTTTGTAATTTTCCGAACCCCTTGGTTATTGTCAGTATCTGTGTGTTCGTATAGTTCTAAAATTTATCGTTCCACCGACATCTTTCGTAATCCATAGTAATATCCTGCAAATTTTTAGGTTTTGATATGGTTTTTATTTATTGTTTTTCCCGATTTTGTGATTATTGTAGTGTGCTTGTTTTCCTTAACTGTTTCTCTTCTATATCTTGGGGAAAGCTTGGAACCTAATCTAGTGTTTACTCTTACAAATATTTCTTCGCCAGGATAATTACGTATTTCCTTTTGGTTCTTATTATGATTTGTACGGTCCGTTTTCTGTTTATTTTTAGGTCTTTCAATGTTATCTTGTCTGGTCGTTTCGTATTGGTCCGGGTCAGTTGTCAATCTCCTGCTGAAGAGTACTTCTAGTAATCGTTTCTTTGTAACGAAATGAAAACTGTAATTGTACTCATAAACTGACGCATCTCATTATTTCTGAAAGTGTTGAATGAAAGCGTTCTATCTGACCGTTTTGTATGGCGAGTGCAGTATAAACTTCTCTGTAGCTATTCCAGCATGAACTTAATTGATTGGAAATAAAACGCTTTTTCGTTGTCCATTAAGTTTATGTTTAGGGACTCCGAAATAAAATATGCTATGGGGTTCTGATGTCCTCTATGGCCTTTGAATTTATAATTTGAGTGACTTTCTGCTTATTGGTAGTGTTGACCTTTACTCTCAATATTTTTTTAATTTTTTCAGCCTAATCTTTGCTAATAATTTGTGATTTTAAATTACTGTATTTTAGTTTGTGCTAACCCGGCGCGTATTTTGTGTTGACCCTGGTGCTTTGTAATTTCACTAATTTAACACAATTTTTAACTTGCGCGTCTTTGGAGTCGTTTGTTGTTTTTATTCTAACAGTTTTTTTAGCTTTTTGTTTTTGTTATTTTTTATTTTTGAATTAACTTTCCTACTTTACTATTCTTTTGGTGTTCCCTACGTTTTTTGAGGTACATCACTTTTAATAAAGATGTTGTCGTGCTCAGCTAGAAACTGTAAATCCTCTGCTGACTCTAAGTTAGATTTTGTTGATTGCTGGCTCTAAGATAAAGTTTTTCATGTCAAGTGCATTGGCCTTACCGGCCGTATAAAAAATGCTATTATTAGCAAAATTGGCCTTAAGTGGTCGTGTGAAGGTTGTCGCGTAGGTGAACATAACCTACGTAAGACCCTGAGGCAGACCAAATTGAACGTTGCTCGTTTGCGGGCTTCGTTTTCTAAGTTGCTTTCGGAGTTCATTGACCTTGAATCCCAACTTAATACCCTCAATTCTCTAGAGGACCCTCCGCTTGAGATTGTGCTCCGTCAACTCCTTCTTCTCATGTGAACACTCCTCTCGGAATTTCCGCTGTCTCGCCTATATTGCCTCAAGCCTCCACGGTTAATTTGATCGATCCACGTATTGTGGTCGTCAGTTCCCCTACTTCGCCTGTGTTTATGAGTTTAGTAAATAACACGGGTTGCAGCTCTTTTGTAGCTATGCCTCCAAGCATAACTACAAATGTTAAATCTCTTGTCGCCGTTAAGCCAAAGAAATTTATTTTTGTTTCTCGTTTGGCCCCTGATCCTAAAAGTGCGTAGCAGACAGATGTAAGGATAAGGCATCTGCGACCCCATAAAGTATATATATTCTTGCTCACGTTCACTAGCCGAGTCGATTAAGCCATGTCTGTCTGTCCGTATGTATGAACGCCTATATCTCAGAAACTAAAAGAGCCACCAAATTTGGTGACAACACTTATGTGAATTAAACGCTGTAACATTTTTATTAAAATTTCGGCCACGCCTACTACGGCCCCGCAAATCGATTATCCAGCCAGTGCAATAATAAAACTACAGTATATATAAGTATATATATATTATTATATATATGTATTTAATAACTATAACCACCTAAACGATCGCTGAAAATTTGGTCCCGATCGGATAATGAACACAAAAGTTGTTCAACGTTTCATATAGATTTGCACTGCGCCCACTGCAAGCAAGCAAGCAGTGTTTTCTTTCACCTGCTTGGACTGCTTGGCGTCTAACTGAAATTATATGTATTATATTATATTTATGTTGTTTATTATATTTCTTTGATAAACACGTTTAATAACAGTTTTCTCAATCTGTTTTTTTTTTATAATCTTAAAAAATCCATGATCTTATAAGGTCAACACTTGACTGTAGCCGTTCTTACTTGTTGCTTATCAAAATGTTACAGGACTTAACACTAAGCCCTATAAATTGTTTATTGATTGTGTTTCTTTTAATTGCCATTATTTAATATTTACTGAAACTTGGTTGAAACCAGATAGTAGCTCAATCTTTACAGATAAGTATACTTCCTTCAGATGCGACCGAACTGGTGGAGGCGTGCTTATAGCTGCTAGGTCAGATTTGTCTGTCGAATAATTGTTAATTGATTGCCCTGAATTTATCTGTGTTAAAGTGTCAGTGTGTCAACTTTCAATATATATTACTTGCTCTTATATTCCCCCTTCTTCAGATGTTTCCATCAACCTTGATTATCTTTCCTCTATCTAGTCTGTTGCATCCAAGCTATCTGATAGAGATTTTCTTTTAGTTTTAAGTAATAATAATTTAATTTACCAGAAGTTGCATGGACATCTCAGTCAGATTTCTTAGTTCCTTCTAGTCTTAATAAATTTCTTTTTGGACATTTCAAACTTTCATTATTTCAAATTAATAATATTTCTAACTTAAATGGTGGAATGCTTGATCTTATCTTTTCATCTGATATAATGTTGCAAAACACTATTTCTAGAATTGATTCTTTAGTTTTACCTGAAGATCCTTACCATCCTACATTAGACTTGTCATTAAAAGTGCCTCCTCTTGTGCAAACTGAAAATGCTTTTTCAAAATTAAAATCTCGCTGCTTTCGCAAGACCAATTTTATTAAGCTTGATTTTAAATCATGATTAGTCTACTTTTTATTTGTGTTCAGATTTGGATATTTGTATCTCATATTTTCATAAATCTATTAATTAATTTATTGATCAATGTGTTCCCTATGCTTACCCAGTTAAGTGTAATAGGCCACCTTGGTTTTCTCATGAGTGGATGGGTTTAAGAAATTTGAAATCTAGGTATTTTAAAAAGTTTAAATCTACTGGAAGTCCTTCTGACTATTCTCGTTATATCGTTGTTATAGCTAACTTCTTTGCTCTAAATACACGCTGCTACAATGATTACTTGAATCGTTGTCGTCTAAAGTTTGCCCAGGAACCTAAGCAATTTTATAACTTTGTTAATTTGAAATCTAAAACTAATAGATTTTCATCTCATCTTTTTTTTGGAAAATAACAAAGCAACTAATGATCAGGCTGCTGCCGATTTTTAAGCGGACTTTTTTTTTAATCTACTTACTCCACTGAAGCCTATACTCCTTCTATGCAATCCTATCTGTATTCTTTAAATAATTCGAACTCTTTTTTTTTGCCCTTCTATTAACGAAATCTCTTTGCTACGCTATCTTAAATCCTCTAATGTCATTTTACAGAGGAAACCATTACGTCATGAACTATTCCTTTAACTTAACTCAATTTTTAATAATAACTGAAGTAAATGATCTAGGTATTCTCTTCGATCAGAAATTGGAATTTGATCGCCACGTTACACATATTGTTAACAAGGCTTTTCGTGTTCTTGGTTTCATTAAAAGATGGGCCAAAGAATTTAATGATCCCTTTTACAACCAAGTTACTTTTTACCTTCTTGTACGTCCAATTCTTGAATATGGTTCTTGCGTGTGGTCCCCGCAGTACCAAATTTACCAAGACAGAATTGAGTCTGTTCAAAAGCATTTTCTTCTTTTTGCTTTAGGTAGTTTTAACTGGGTTCTAGGAGTAGATTACCACCTTATCATAAATGGCTTCTTTTAATTAGCCTTTCTTCTTTAGCTAACTGTCGTATTATGTTAAGTGTCTTGTTTATCATAAAACGAATAAGATTTGAGGTCGATTCCCCTTCTTTACTCAGTCAACTTACCTTTAGTATTCCTTTTAGAGTTACCCGTAATTTTCAGCGATTGTCATCATACTTTTGTTTCAGTAATTGTAGCTTGCATGACCCTTTCCGTCTTCTCTGCGATCAATATAATACATTTTTTAGACTTCTAAACTTAGAGTCCTCTCTTTCTAATATAAAAATTTCTATTCTTAACTCATTAATACTTCAACCTAATAACTAATATTAACTTTTTTGATTTGATTGGGTTTTTTCTGGGTTTTCCTCAATCCATTGCAATAAATGTTGGATCGGATAGAAATTTTGTTTTTTCCCGGAATTAAATTAAATTATAATAAATTAAATTTTATACTTAAATTAAATTATTTTCTATTTTAAAATTTTTAACTTAATTAAAATTTAATTATTAAATCAATTTACTGCTTTAATCAAAACTGCTCATGTTAATTCGTTTTTCTTTATATATACATTTTTATACCATTCGACCATTGAAAATGGTCAAAAATGGTGTACTAAGTTTGTGCAAAAGTATGTAACAGGCAGAAGAAGACATGGCAGACCCCAAAAAGTATATATATTCTGGCTCAGGATCAACAGCCGAGTCGATTGAGTCATGTCTGTCTGTCCGTTTGACCGTCTGTATGAACGTCGAGATCTCAACAATTACAAAAGCTAGAGACACCAAATTCGACATGATGGTTCCTATAAATCATGCCCAGATGAAGTTCTTTCAAGTTTGGGTTGCCATGCCCACCGCCCACGCAAATCGATAATTTACGAATATTAGGAAAGTATTACAGTTACAGACACCAAATTTGGCATGATGGTTCCTATAAATCATGCGCAGATGAAATTTATTTCAAATTTGAGGTGCCATGCCCACCGCCCACGCAAATCGATAATTTATTAATATTAAGGAAAGTATTTAGGTTATAGATTTCTTTATGTGATCTAAAGGTATTCTTGAGAGCGCATCTGCAACAATATTTTCTTTTCCCAGTTTATAGTATATTTAATAATCCCTAGATAAGCCTTCCATCTCTTGATTCTGGAATTTCCGATCTTAATGGCTAGCATCTTTTTCTCGTTAGCCGCATAGTTCTCTTCGGCTTTGGATAGTGTTTTAGAGAGAAATGATGTAGGTCGGTTGTCTTGCGATAGAACTTCCCGATCGCAAAATTTTAAGCACCAGTAGTTAAATGGAATTCCTTATTGAAATCTGGGTAACGGAGAATTATTTCTTTCGACAATAAGTTACTTTAAGCTTCCTAAAAGAGTCTAGAGCTTCATTGTCTAGTGAAATTAATTTTTTGGATGACATTCTTTTGGGAAAGTGTCCATCTTCCCCTCTTAAATGTGAAGGTAGGAGCTTTGCCAATTTGACATAATTTTGTATAAATCTTCTATACTAGCCGGAAAGCCCTAGGAAGGATCTTAGATCCCCCAAAGTTTTAGGGCAGGGATAATTTGCTATCGCTGCCACTTTACTCGGATTTGTTTCTATTTCCCTATCGGAGACAAAAAATCCTAGGAATTCGACTTTGTTTTTCAGGAAGTCACATTTGTTCAGCAGACATTCCATGTTAGCGTTCTGTAAAGTTTGAAAAATTTTAGCCAAGTTCTCAACATGCGTTTCATCAACTTTGCTTAATATGATGATATCGTTTATGTAAATAAAACATATTTTTCCAATATGTTCTCGAAGTATGTCTTCTAATGCACGTTGGAAAATTGAGGGCGCATTCTTTAGACCGAATGCAAGTCGTGTAAACTCATATTTTCCGTTGTTTACGGAGAAGGCGGTCTTTTCTATGTCACAACTTTTCAAAGAGATTTGATGGAAGCCCCTTTTTAGACTTAAAACAGAGAATACTTTATTTTCCCCTAATTGGGTAAGTACCTCATTTATCTCGGGAATGGAGTACTTATCTGCAATTGTTATTTTGTTGAGATTACGATAATCTATGAACATGCTTTTTAGACCATGGATTTAAAAAAATACTTGGTCTATTGTGTTTGTCAAAATGTGCGTAACAGGCAGAAGGATGCATCTGCGACCCCATAAAATATATATATTCTTGCTCAGGATCACTAGCTGAGTCGATTAAGTCATGTCTGTCTGTCCGTCTGACCGTCTGAAAAAGCTAGAGCCACCAAATTTGTTGACAACACTTATGTGAATCATACGCTGTAAAATTTTTAATAAAATTTGGGCCACGCCTACTTCCGCCCCCGCAAATCAATAAACCGTATAGCAAGCACAATAATAAAGCTAGAGTATTCAGTTTTGGTGTGAATGATAACTATCACCACCTAAACTATCGCTGAAAATTTGAACATAAAAGTTATTCAACGTTTCATATAGAAACGGGCAAGCAGTGTTTTTTTTCAACTGCTTGGACTGCTTGGCATCTAACTCAAAACTATATGTTTTGTTTATTATTTTTCTTTAAAAAACGCGTTTGATAACAGTTTTCTCAATCTGAATTTTTTCATAATCTTTAGAAATCCATGGTCTTATACAGTCAACACTTGACTGTAGCCGTTCTTACTGTTTTTTTCGCGTGAAGTGTCTGCCTTTTTGGGTACAATCCACACTGGTGAATTGTACAAGGTTCGATTCCGCATGCATGCGTGTCATGGTGGGGGAGATCGAACTTTTCTTATTTTTTCCATAAAAAGTTTTTGCCTCCCTTTTTGAGCTACCTTCATGAAACTTTGTAAACATGTTTCTTATTGCTTCCCGCTGTAAATAAGTCGGAACGAGCCGGTACGGACCGATACATCGTATAGATGCCATAGAACCTATCGGTCGTTTTTTTAACAAAATTTATTAAAAGTTAGATTGCTCTAGAACACTTTCCATTCAAGTATATAAAGAGGTATTAAAAGGGCACATATCGTTTTTTACATGCACGTATTCGACTTATAGTCCTCAACAGATAAAATTATTATTTTTACTGTTTACTGTAATAAATCTTGGATTTTTTTGGTACCTGAATAAAAGTTATACGTTTTCAATACTTTTTACTCCTTTTGCCGGCAGCTCTGCTTGCAGCATTGTGCTGAAAAGTGTGTGCATGTACGGTGGTGAAATGGGTTAAGTTGTGGACTGCAAAACGAACAGTACTATTATGCATTTACGGGTTCGAGTCCCGCCCGCATCAAAAATTAAATGTGTGTAAAAATGTTTTTTTTTTATTTTAGATTTTGACTTTGCATAAATATTGTAAGCCTTTTACGGTCAAAATATGATTGTAGCCGTTTTTTTGTTCCGCAAATAAATGATGTACGAGCAGCGGGTAGCGGGTATATTATAGTCGAGTACACTCGACTGTAGCTTTCTTACTTGTTTATCTTGCATACGAAATAAGGAAGAGAGGAAATCTTTATTCCAATATATTCAAAGCTGCGACATCGTAGTAGTCGTTAGTGTTATTGTCAGCGTCGGCTTCATCAATCTGAAAAACATAGTCGTCAAGGTTGTCATAAAGGTTGTTGTAGTCCTCGTATTCTGCCATAGCTTCTTCATTGTCTGTCGTTTATGGGGTCTCAGGGGCTCGCGTTTCTTCTTCTCCGTTGTAGTCTGTAAACTAAAGTTCTTTTGTCGCTTCATCACATCTGGTATTGGACCAGGTGGTCTTTTGCCTGGTTTAAGGTGAGGTCTGTGATCCATAGGCTCTGGACGAGGCAGTGGTTTTGGGCCCTGTGGCCTAGATGTGGCGGGAATTGCCTATTCTGGCTGTGCAAGCTGGTAACCGAAGTTATTTAAATTTTGTCGTGGTAAAGCGGTCGCTGGTTGTTGTACGATTTGGTAATATTGGTGGTTGTCTATTGATAAACAAAGTACTGCGAGGAGCAGGTAAAGGCTTTGAAGTCTGGTTGCTAAATTGTCTGTCCCATATTTTTTAATGATCGTTATTAACAGTTCTGGTTCTCTTCCTAACCACATACACCCAATATTGTTAAGGATTAGGGATAGTTTCTTATAAACTGTTTGATGGAATTCTTTCACCGATTGATTAGCACCCTGTATAAGCATTGTCATTTTGGTGCCTAATGTGTTAATGTCGCGTTTATCCGCGTAATCAAGAGTCAGACATTTCGAAATCGCTAACCAGTTCAATGGGGTATTAGAATAGAGGGGTATTACAAGTTTGTTCAAGCCGAAAATGTATGTAACAGGCAGAAGGAGACATCTCCGACCCCATATTCTGGCTTAGAAACAACAGCCGAGTCGATATAGCCATGTCTGTCTGTTCATGTGAAAATTATTATAAGAGCTGTAAGTAGCTGTAAGTAGCGCTGCCGGCAGCCGGCTGTTTGGGTCTCGTCAGCGTCAAAAATTAAATGTGTGCAAAAACTTTTTTTGTTATTTTTGATTTTGACTTTACATCAATATTATAAGTCCATGGCCCTTTACATTAAAAATATGATTGTAGCCGTTCTTTATTGTTTCGCGAATAATTTTGATGTAAGATCAGCTGGGTAGCTTTCTTACTTATTTAATAGCTGAGGTCTATGTTTTCCCACCGACGCGTGACGGATAGACATGGCTCAATCGACTCGGCTAGTGATCCTGAGCAGGAATATATATACTTTGCGGTGTCTGCCACACCCCCTTCTTCGTATAACATACATTTGCACAAACTTAGTGTACCACATTTTACCATTTTCAATGGTCGAATGGTATAAAGAGAACTTGGCCAAATTTGTACGTCCAATATATGTGTCAAAGTTGAAATTGCTATCCGATCGGACAATAAAGACAGAAGTGCAAAGTGCGTTATTTAAAGTTTCATATAGATTTGCACTGTGTCCACTGCAAGCAAAGTTTTTTCCAAGCAGTGTTTTTTTCCAACTGCTTGGACTACTTGGTGTCTAACTGAAAATAATATGTGATGTTAAGTATATTTCTTTGAAAAACATTTTTAATAACAGTTTTCTCAATCTGAATTTTTTCACGATCTTAAAAAATTAATGGTCTTATACAGTCTACTCTTGACTGTAGCCATTCTTACTTGTTTGTTTATTATCCGATCGGAACCAAATTTTCAGCGATCGTTTAGGTGGTGATAGTTATCATACACACCAAAACTGAATACTGTAGCTTTATTACGACGTTTGCTATACGGTTTATCGATTTGCGGGGGCAGAAGTAGGCGTGGCCCAAATTTTAATAGAGATTTTACAGCGTATGATTCACATAAGTGTTGTCACCAAATTTGGTGGCACTAGCTGTATTAGTTTCTCAGATATAGGCGTTCATACAGACAGATAGACGGTCAGACGGACAGACAGACATGGCTTAATCGACTCAGCTAGTTATCCTGAGCAAGAACATATACACTTTATGGGGTCGCAGATGCATCCTTCTTCCTGTTACGCACATTTTGACAAACACAATAGACCATGTATCTTTTTAAAGTCGATGGTCTAACAAGTAAGGAAAGCTACCGTCGAGCGCGCCCAAACGTAAGATACCAACTAGCAGTTGCACTAACTAGTACTAATTCTCTCTCACACACACATACAGATACACACACAATGGCTAAAACAATGCAGACAATATGCTATAATGACGCGGGCAACGGAACTATGCAAAACGTTTTCTTTAATAACTTCTGTATTTATTGCCCGCTCAGATTGTAATTTTGGGATTGGGTGCATATTATCAGCATCTTTACGTATTCTATAGCAGAAATCTGTAACCTAAATACTATTCTTAATATTCGTAAATTATCGATTTGCGTGGGCGGTGGGCGTGGCACTCCACATTTGAAATAAACTTGATCTGCGTATGGTATACAGGAACCATCATGTCAAATTTGGTGTCTCTAATTTTTGTAATAGCTGAGATCTTGACGTTCATACAGACAGACGGACAGACGGTCAGACGGACAGACGGTCAGACGGACAGACAGACATGGCTCAATCGACTCGGCTGTTGATCCTGAGCCAGACTATATATACTTAATGGGGTCTGCCATGTCTCCTTCTGCCTGTTACATACATTTGCACAAACTTAGTATACCATTTTTGACCATTTTCAATGGTCGAATGGTATAATAATTAAATTTTCTGAAGACGCGCATTCAATTTTTTGGCCATGTAATAGAAAATCACAAAATTTACCCCTCACCCGAGAAAATCGAAGCTGTAACCAAGTTCAAGATGCCACACACTATTTAGCAAGTAGAAAGTTTTTTGGAACTGACGGGCTATTTCAAAATGTATACCAAATTATTCAGGCATAGCTAGACCTTTAACTGAGTTCACAAAGGAAAAGGCTAAATTTAGATTTGATTTTGACGAAGAAAATGCAGTTCATATTTTGAAGAAGTTTCGAACTGAAAACTCTGTTTTAAATAAATATAATCGGACTTACGAGACATACATACATACAGATTCGTCTATTGCTGGACTCGGAGCAGTTTTATTACAGATGAACGTTAACGATGGTCAACTGTATCCTGTTTGTTTTATTTCAAACAAGTAAGAACGGCTACAGTCAAGTGTTAACTGTATAAAACCATGGATTCTTTAAGATTATGAAAAAAACAGATTAAGAAAACTGTTATTAAACGTGTTGTTCAATTAAATATAATAAACAACACATATAATTTTCAGTTAGATGCCAAGCAGTCCAAGCATTTGAAAGAAAACACTTCGAAAAAAACTGCTTGCTTGCTTGCAGTGGGCCCAGTGCAAATCTATATGAAACGTTGAATAACTTTTATGTTCATTATCCGATCAGAACCAAATTTACAGCGATCGTTTAGGTGGTGATAGTTATCATTCACACCAAAACTGAATACTCTAGCTTTAATATTGCGCTTGCTATACAGTTTATCGATTTGCGGGTGCGGAAGTAGGCGTGTCCCAATTTTAATAAAAATTTTACAGCGTATGATTCACCTAAACGTTGTCACCAAATTTGGTAGTTCCGATCGGATAATGAACATAAAAGTTATTCAACGTTTCATAAAGATTTGCACTGCGCCCACTGCAAGCAAGCAAGCAGTGTTTTTCCAAGCAGTGTTTTTTCCAACTGCTTGGACTGCTTGGCGACTAACTCAAAATAATATGTGTTGTTTATTATTTTTCTTTAAAAAAACACGTTTACCAATAACAGTTTTCTAAATCCGATTTTTTTCATAACCTTGAAAAATCCATGGTCTTATACAGTCAACACTTGACTGTAGCCGTTCTTACTTGTTTTTTTTTAACATTTGTTTTGTTTTACTTGTTTAATTATTTTACATTTTGATTTGCATCAGTATTGTAAGTCCATGACTTTTTACAATAAAAATATGACTGTAGCCGTTCCTTATTGTTTGCGAAACAATAAATTGAAATTATTTTTTATGAACGAGATGCTGGGTAGCGGGTATATAACAGTCGAGCACACTCAACTGTAGCTTTCTTACTTGTTATAATTAGGGACATGTTGTACACATTGTGGGGCCTGTCTAGCCTCTTTCTGCTTGTCAAATACTTAATTAGTAAACAGTTAGAGCACTTAGCCGTCACAACGCGTCGTAAAGCAAAAACATAGCCCATCACGAAAAATCATCTACATGTCCTTAGGATTAAGAGCCGAATAAAGTACAGTTTGGTTTCTGGTAATGACCTTACCCTCTATAATTGATCCGTTTTATGCTTCGATTTTCTTAAAACAACTTTTTTTTAAGGTAACTCTTTTATACCCTTACAGAGGGTATATTAATTTTGGGCAGAAGTTTGCAACGCACCTTAGGAGACATCCCCGACCCTATAAAGTATATATTCTTCATCAGCATCAATGGGGGAGTTGAATAAACCATGTCCATCTCTCCGTCTATAGTCTCTTAGTTTTAGAGCTATCTTGATGAAATTTGGTAAACATGTTCTTATTTCTACACGCCGTAAATAATTCAGAACGAGACGGATCGGACCGATACATCGTATAGCTGTTATAGAACCTATTGGCCGATTTTAATAATGTAATTTTTTAAAATATCGCCATGCAACTTTCCCAATATATGTCTAAGTATGTCCAACAAAGGCTACGAAAATTTTTTTAATAATAATAATTATTTTTTTATTGCTGGCATAGTAACTATCGGCCGACTTTCAAAACTTTTTAAGATATCGCTATAAAGCTTTCCTGATATATGGTAAGTATGTCCATTAAATGCCGTGAAAATTTTATCAAAATCGAACGTTAAGCTGCCATAGAACTTATCGGCCGATTAAATATTTGGAGTAACTGCAAGGATATGAAACCTTCGCCGTGCGAAAGAAAAGCTACCTCTCCTGTTTTAATTTTAATTTTCAATGTGCAATGTTCAACAAGCAATGAAAGCTACAGTCAAAACTATTCGACAGTAAGATACTCTTCGTTTAGCTTTCCAACAACAAAGTCTTCTTTTTATACCATTCGACCATTGAAAATGGTCAAAAATGGAAGACTAAGTTTGTGCAAATGTATGTAACAGGCAGAAGGAGGCGTGGCAAACCCCACAAAGTGTATATATTCTGACTCAGGATCACTAGCTGAGTCGATTGAGCCATGTCCGTCTGTCTGTCCGTTTGAACGTCTAGATCTCAGCTATTACAAAAGCTAGAGACACCATATTTCACATGATGTTTCCTGTATACCATAGGTACATTACAATCCAATCGGAAGATAAACACAGAAGTTATCCATGTTTTCGTTTTCCGTACTTCCACTGCTTGCGCCTGTGCTGCGCGTCGTGACGTCATCGTCACGATGCTTCTTTTCAGCCGTAGCATGTGTAAAGCTATGCAGTTTTCACATGTAAATGGCGCTATTCAAAAATAGATCTAATTTAAACAATAGGTGGCGGATAAACTTGTGCAGCGTTTAAATGTGTGATAATTTGTTTCGAAACTGGGCGAATGATAGCTTACTGTCGGGCGCGCTCGACTGTAGCTTTCTTTACTTGTTTTTTACTTATGGAGGCAGGCGCGAATACACGAAAGCGACGCCACACAGTTGCGCCGTTTGCCAATCGAGGTGGCATAAATCACTTTTTTGATGAGCGAACTGAGAATGAATGACAAATGTACATTTGTCAAAGATAATTCTCCAAGGATTTCAAAAATGCAACAATTGTGTAAATCGGTTAAGCCATTAGAGATAAAAATATGGGCCTACAAAGTTGACCGATGTATGTTTCATTGTCCCTTTTTTGGTTTTAATTGAAAGATGTGTTTATAAGTTGTCAAAAGGGATCATAAATTATTCAAAATTTGAACGGGTTTTTATAAAGTGTCCATTTTGGCAATATTTTAAATTTTGAGAGCGATTTAAAAAAAAAACACAAAAAATAACTTTTTTTTATATTTTTATATTATGTTCTTTAAACACGTTACTAGCTGTATGAAAAAACATTGGATGCGAAAATCTGCTTCTGCGAATGCTACAGGAAAAAAATTTAAAATGCACTCTATAGGGTGCATATTGTGAGTACCTCGTTATTTTATGACGTTGTGTATTCTCTTAACTTAAAAGCTACCATTACGAAACCCATACTTTTTATGACACGATCTATGTATGTCGGAACGAGCTGGCTTAGACCGATATATCGCATAGCTGTCATATAATTTATAGGCCAATTTTTGTTATTTTTCAGTATATTGCAGGCAAACTTGTCATATCTAACTTTAACTATATTTTTAAGATGCCGTCGGAGTTTTATCAAAATCGTATAACTATATAATATAGCTACCATTAAAATTATCCGTTAAAATGGGTGGGAAAAATCGATATTTTTCTTAAAATAACCATACCTTTTCTTTTCCAATACAAATTTTCCAAGTATAGTTTTGTCCTGCTGCAATTTGATATATATCGGACCACTATACTGCCATAGGAATAATCAGTGAAACTGTGCGCCGTTGAAACACGACGTTTACGCGTTGGCACAGGGCAACAGAGCAGAGCCGGAAGGAGTTAGAAGAATAGATACTTTAATAACTTTTGTGCTTATGATCCGATCGGCTTGAAATATATATGGATATTATATATGGGCAATTATCCAAAATTGTCAACCGGAGCAAAATTGTAAACATCAACAAATTGTGAAATTTAAAACAAGTAAGGAAAGCTACAGTCGAGCGCGCCCGACCGTAAGATACCATTCGATCGTAGTTGCACTAACTAGTAATAATACGCTCTTACACACATATACAGACACGCACATAAAGGCTAAAACGATGCAAACGATATGCTGTCATGACGCGGGCAATGGAACTATGAAAAACGTTTTCTTTAATAACTTCTGTATTTATTGCCCGATCGGATTGTAAATTTTGGAATGGGTGCATATAATCAGCATCTTTAATTCCATGAAAAAACTCTGCACATACGCCATCTAGTTGGTGTCTGTAACTGTAATACTTTCCTTAATATTCGTAATTTATCGAGTTGCGTAGGCGGTGGGCGTGACATCGAAAATTGAAAATAAAGTCGATCTACCTGTGGTATACAGGAACCTTCATGTGAAATTTGGTGTCCCTAGCTTTTGTAATAGCTGAGATCTAGATGTTCAACGGACAGACGGACAGACAGACGGACATGGCTCAATCGACTCAGCTAGTGATCCTGAGTCAGAATATATACATTGTGGGGTCTGCCATGCCTCCTTCTGCCTGTTACATACATTTGCACTAACTTAAGATACCGTTTTTGACCATTTTCAATTGTCGAGTGGGATAAAAACTAAAACGATGGTGACGAAAGGCTGCAATGACGCGGGAGTTATAGGTCGACCGTAGCTCTACATGGTCACTTAGATAATCCAATCCAATTACAATCCGGACGATAAACACAGAAGTTATCCATGTTTCCGTTTTCCGTACTTTCACTGCTTGTGCCTGTGCTGCGCGTCGTGACGTCATTGTCAAGATGCTTCGTTTCAGCCGTTGACGATGATTGCTATAATGTTTTCACATTTAGATAGCGCTATTCAAAGATCGATTCAATTAAAAGAATAGATGGCGGATAAGCTTGTGCAGAGTTTTTTTTATGGAATTAAAGATGTTAATAATATATGCACCCAATCCCAAAATTACAATCAGATCGGACAAAAAATACAGAATTTAATTAAAAAAAAAAATTTTTCATAGTTCCGTTGCCCGCGTCATTACAGCATATCGTCTGCATCGTTTTAGCTTTTGTATGTGTCTGTATGTGTGTGTGAGAGCGAGTTAGTACTAACTAGTGCAACTACGAAGTTGGTCGAATGGTATCTTACGGTCGGGCGCGTTCGACTGTAGCTTTCCTTACTTGTTAAAGTCTGGTATGCTGCCGTGGGTGACGATGAGTACTAGCGCCATTCGAAATGCAAAAGCAAATTATAAGTACTGCCCATGACAGAGGTAATTTTGCTGCTAAAATTTGAATAACTTTTATGTTCATTATCCAAAAACCCAATATACCATGTAGTTTTTTAAATATATGGTTTAATTGACTGTAGCCGTTCTTACTTGTTTAAGACGCAATATCTTGCGTAAAAATTATAAGCTTTATTTGTGCAACTCCAAAATTTTATTGAATTAAATGAACTTGTAACGGTGATGTATATATTGTTGTTTTTTGTTTACATTTAAAAATTGTTTAATCACTAATTTTTATTTTCATTGCTACAACATTTACATGTGTGTATGTGATCTATGTGTAAACATTAAGTTAAATGTGCAAATATTAGAGTTAAATACTTGTGAGCCTTTTGAAAAGATTCCAATAAATACCATTAATATTTGAATATAATCGTGATTTTAAAGCCATTGCTTATAATACAACGCTAGTTGTATGCTCTATAATGACACTAGTTGTTTCCTAATATTTTAAGAGTGTAATAAACTCGCTATAACGCTATAACATAATATGTATGTATGTATGGTTTCGAAATAGGAAGTACAAAATTGTTTAAAATGATTATGTAATAAATTGACTTAGGTTATGGTATGCAGAGATTTTTGGTTTTACTCTTTTGTTCTTAATCATAAAAATCACTTATTTGGCTTCGGTTATTCGGTTATTATTGCTATCAGTAAATTAAGGGTTCTTTGATGGTCAGAATCACATCAATGCAGTCCATAATGAATAATATGCGTATAAATGACGTCGCGCAGATTGATCTCTTAATCTCAAATGTTGCCAATATTATAAACTTTAGGTGTTTTAAATTGGTTCATTATTTTGATAAAAAAAATAGTAGTTTATTGTTTTTTTGCACGACGCCTCTTAAAGCCAGTCATCTGTTTTAATAACTGAGAGTTCTCATCATCCATGTCCATATTCGGTTCCCAGAGACGAAGTCTTTTGGGAATGTAGATCAAGCCAAGTAAAGTTATTGCTGTTAGAAAAGAAATAAAGCAAGTATATCAATTTATTTATTTATTTAACCTTTACCAGTCGACACCACAAATATATATAGATTAAGTTAAGACAAGTAAGAAAGCTACAATCGAGTGTGCTTGATTGTTAAATACCCGCTACCCAGTTGCTTGTACATCAAAATTATTTGCGAAATAATAAAGAACGGCTACAATCGTATTTTGACTGTAAAAGGCTATGGACTTACAATATTGATGCAAAGTCAAAATCCAAAATAATAACAAGTAAAGAAAGCTACAGTCGAGCGCGCCCGACAGTAAGATACCATTCGCCCAGTTTCGAAACAAATTATCACACATTTAATTCCATGAAAAAACTCTGCACAAGTTTATCCGCCACCTATTCTTTAAATTAGATCTATCTTCGAGGTGGCATAAATCACTTTTTTGATGAGCGAACTGAGAATGAATGACATATGTACATTTGTCAAAGATAATTCTCCAAGGATTTCAAAAATGCAACAATTGTGTAAATCGGTTAAGCCGTTAGAGATAAAAGTATGGGCCTTCAAAGTTGACCGATGTATGTTTCATTGTCCCTTTTTTGGTTTTAATTGAAAGATGTGTTTATAAGTTGTCAAAAAGGATCATAAATTATTCAAAATTTGAACGGGCTTTTAGGTAAACCTGTTTTTATAAAGTGTCCATTTTGGCAATATATTAAATTTTGAAAGCGATTTAAAAAAAAAACACAAAAAATAACTATTTTTTATATTTTCATATTATGTTCTTTAAACACGTTACTAGCTGTATGAAAAAACATTGGATGCCAAAATCTGCTTCTGCGACTGCTACAGGAAAAAAATTTAAAATGCACTCTATAGGGTGCATATTGTGAGTACCTCGTTATTTTATGACGTTGTGTATTCTCTTAACTTAAAAGCTACCATTATGAAACCCATACTTTTTATGACACGATCTATGTATGTCGGAACGAGCTGGCTTAGACCGATATATCGCATGGCTGCCATATAAATTATTGGCCAATTTTTGTTATTTTTCATGTCATATCTAACTTTAACTATATTTTTAAGATGCTGTCAGAGTTTTATCAAAATCGTATAACTATATAATATAGCTACCATTAAAATTATCCGTTAAAATGGGTGGGAAAAATCGATATTTTTCTTAAAATAACCATACCTTTTCTTTTCCAATACAAATTTTCCAAGTATAGTTTTGTCCTGCTGCAATTTGATATATATCGGACCACTATACTGCCATAGGAATAATCAGTGAAAACCAGGTTTTTTAGTAAAAATACTATGTTGTTTTTTGAATCTTGCACTTAATCTTAACCGATTAAGCTAAAACAATAACCCATATATTATTTATCAATATATCAGAATCAGGTAACCACTTCCCATAGTTTCTATAGGAACAATCAGTCAAAAATTCTGATTTACAAAAACAAAAAATTGCTTTGTGGTTTTAGCGTTTTGATTTGCTGAAAAACTCTAAAAACACATCAAATATTGTAGGTTTTTAATTTTTGGTACGAAAATTGACTATATTAGCCCGGTAATAAAATATCATCTATTTGTCTTACACGCACTCATTTAAAGCTGCAAGAGTTATCCGTTATATGTAATTTAAATCATGAAATTATATCGTTCAAAAGTTATGATTTTTGCCACCTCAAATGACAAAAGTCGCCACTGTGCGCCGTTGAAACACGACGTCGACGCGTTGGCACAGGGCAACAGAGCAGAGCCGGAAGGAGTTAGAAGAATAGTTACTTTAATAACTCTTGTGCTTATGATCCGATCGGCTTGTAATATATGTATGTGCATATTGTATATGGGCAATTATCCAAAATTGTCAACCGGAGCAAAATTTTAAACATCAACAAATTTTGAAATTTTAAACAAGTAAGGAAAGCTACAGTCGAGCGCGCCCGACCGTAAGATACCATTCGATCAACTTCGTAGTTGCACTAACTAGTACTAACTCACTCTCACACACACATGCAGACACACACATAAAGGCTAAAACGATGCAGACGATATGCTGTCATGACGCGGGAAACGGAACTATGAAAAACGTTTTCTTTAATAACTTCTGTATTTGTTGCCCGATTGGATTTTGGGATTGGGTGCATATTATCAGCATCTTTACGTGATCCAAAGCAGAAATCTGTAACCTAAATGCTTTCCTTAATATTCGTAAATTATCGATTTGCGTGGGCGGTGGGCGTGGCAGTCCAAATTTGAAATAAACTTGATCTGCGTATGGTATACAGGAACCATCATGTCAAATTTGGTGTCTCTAGCTTTTGTAATAGCTGAGATCTCGGCATTCATACAGACAGACGGACAAACGGACAGACGGACATGGCTCAATCGACTCAGCTAGTGATCCTGAGTCAGAATATATACACTTTGTGGGGTCTGCCATGTCTCCTTCTGCCTGTTACATACTTTTGCACAAACGTAGTATACCATTTTTGACCATTTTCAATGGTCGAATGGTATAATTAGACAAATATTAAAATGTTATATAACAATAATTTTCTGAGCTTATTTGAACTGTTTGTTTCCAAAAAAAAAAATTATCACCAACATGAAATTTGTGTTTTTATACCATTCGACCATTAAAAATGGTCAAAAATTGTATACTAAGTTTGTGCAAATGTATGTAACAGGCAGAAGGAGGCGTGGCAGACCCCACAAAGTGTATATATTCTGACTCAGGATCACTCGCTGAGTTAATTAAGCCATCTCCGTCTGTCTGTCCGTTTGAACGTCTAGATCTCAGCTATTAAAAAATTACAATCCAATCGGGCGATAAACACAGAAGTTATCCATGTTTCCGTTTTCCGTACTTCCACTGCTTGCGCCTGTGCTCGCGTCGTGACGTCATCGTCACGATGCTTCGTTTCAGCCGTAGCGTGTGTAAACCTATGCCGTTTTCACATGTAGATGGCGCTATTCAAAAATAGATCTAATTTAAACAATAGGTGGCGGATAAACTTGTGCAGCGTTTTTTTGATGGAATTAAATGTGTGATAATTTGTTTTGAAACTGGGCGAATGGTATCTTACTGTCGGGCGCGTTCGACTTTAGCTTTCTTTATTTGTTTAAGCTTGCTTTGTGACGAAAGTATTAAAGTTTCAACATTTTAAACACATCTATGTGCATATATTCTAAATTTCAAGCCGATCGGATCATAAACACAAAAGTTATTTAATTAAAAGTTTTCCGTAGCTCCGCTGCTGCGCCTTTGCAGCATATCGTCATCGTCGCGATGCTTTAATTTACCCATAGCGCTTGTAAAGCTGATATGACAAATCATAGAGAGGAGAAAAACTTGTGCAGAGCAAATAAAAGTGTAATAATTTATTTCAAAACTGGACAAATGGCATCTCACTGTCGTATGCGCTCGACTGTAGTTTTCTTTACTTGTTTTGTTTTGGGGTGTAGTAATGAAACGACAAAGTGTCACTCGACCTCGGCTGTTGATACTGATACGAAAATACATATTTTTATTGCACACATTTTAGTTGGGACAAAGTTACACAACCTTTGGGTTTAACGCAATGCGGATATATGGAAATGTACCAGGTACTCACTATTTAGAACGCATGGAAATATTACGTAGAAGTTTAAAGTGCTTGACCGATAGTACAAAGCTTCGGTGGCATAGAAAACCATCGTGAGGGCTAAGGAACATCCACCCATGCTGACCACACTGAGGTGAGAATAATTATGTTACCACTGTGTATGTAATTACAGGTGTATACTTACGGTCTATAGTGTATGTAGAGAGTGCAGTGCACCAAAGCAATGGCCTTCAGAAGGCAGTACATGCCAATTATGCGCGATATGGTATAATCCCCTTCGATAAACTCCGTGTCGCTGTGATCGCCTAAAAAACTTCGGCGTTCGATATAACTGCGAAATGCGGTTCCCAAATCCATAAAAGCAACGAATGCGATCCATCCGCGAAAAGCGTAGAGCAGGCGCTCACGAGGGCGGCTGACCGTTTGTATTGCAGCCCTAGAAAGCGTACTTTTCATTAAAAGTGAGCGTAAACCTTCTTAGCAGACAATGCCGGCCGGCATATCTTTATTACCTAAGCCCCATACCAACGACCGCACATCTTTTAAAAGCTTTTTCCTGTTAAGCGGTTGTTTTTGGTAAGAGAGGGTGTTGGGCAAAATCGATATCATACTGACACCATTTTATTTACAAGTGAACAAATAATTATAAACAGGCCAATTTGGTGCTGTACGCAACCACGTGCTGAATACTGTGCCAAATCGGGACCCCGATACCGCCACCGCCACCAACCCCGACCCGGACTTGCTTGGGGCTATTTATTTTCAGTCAACAAAGTGGCCCCACAAAACGGAATGATAAGGTTCAAGGCGATGGTGAAGTGTAGCTCATAATTATAAGCAATTCGATATCATTGCACTTGTGAGTAGTTTATGTATTCGATGATGCTTACATTAAAAACGAGTGGCTTGGCTGTGGTTGTTGTTGATGACACGCGGCGAATGCTTGATATACTACTACGATACAAATAAATTACTTGTTCCTGAGAAATCTTAAATTTATATTTTGCTTTTTTAACACATTTTGTTTTATTCTAAGTATATGGAATTTGCTATTTTTGCTACTATTCGCTACAAAACTTTGTCGCAGATTAAAAGCAATTTTATCATGCAGCTTTCGCCTGTTGTGCAAGCTTTTATGAACCCTAGCCAGCAAGCTGATTGAGCTTTTTAGTACCGTATGGCTGTGTTGCCTTAAGGTAGAGGTAAATAGTTTTGTTGCTTAATAATATTTGCTTAAAAACGCTTTCAAACCAATTTTAAAACCAATTTTGATAACGAATAAATAGCTGTAAACGTCACCGATTTTTTTAAATTTATTGATTGTTTTATTGATAGGGCTATTTATCATGATTTTAGGTGAATGAATTATTTTACGGTAATAATAAAATTTGCATGTGTTTTGTTGTTGCCTTTTTGTGAGTGATTGGAACTGTTTTTGTCGGTGTGTCTTAAACTGATTTATTTGAATTAAAAACTTGATGACGGCATTGAATCCTCTAGTCCTACTCATAGAACAGAAGGGTATTATAACTCTGTTGAAATCGAACATGTTTGTAACAGGCAGAGGGAGACATCTCCAATCCTACAAAGTATATACATATATGGCTCAGGATCAACAGCCGAGTCGATAGAGCCATGTCCATGAAAATCTAGATTTCAGCTATTATAAGAGCTAGAGCCACCAAATTTGATTTCTATTAAAATTTGGGCCACGCCTACTTCCGCCCCCGCGAATCGATAAACCGTAAACAAGCGCAATAATGAAGCTACAGTATTCAGTTTTTGTGTGAATGAAAACTATCACACCCTAAACGATCGCTGAAAGTTCGGTTCCGATCGGATAATGAACATATAGATTAGCACTGCGCCCACTGCAAGCAAGCAAGTAGTGTTTTTTCCAAGCAGTGTTTTTTTCCAACTGCTTGGACTGCTTGGCGTCTAACTGAAAATTATAAGTGTTGTTTATTATTTTTCTTTGAAAAACACGTTTACCAATAACAGTTTACTTAATCTGATTTTTTTCATAATCTTAAAAAATCCTTGGTCTTATACAGTCAAGACTTGACTGTAGCCGTTCTTACTTGTTATTTTAGATTTTGACTATGCAATAATGTTGTAAGTCTAGGGCCTTTTATAGCCAAAATATGATTGTACCCGCTCTTTATTGTTTCGCAAATAATGTTGATAAACGATCAGCTGGGTAGCGGGTATATAACAGTCGAGGAACTTTTCTTCGGCCGCGCCGAAATTCTACATGAGCGTCAAGCAATCGGAAAATTAAATCACATTTTACACATTTAATTCAAAGAAGAAATTCTGCACAAGCTTATCTGTCAATTGTTATTAGATTTATCTTTGAAAACCAAACACCTATGAAAACATCATAGCAATCAGCTTTACACGCGCTACGGCTGAAACGATGCATCGTGACGATGACGTTACGATATGCTGCAAAGGCACCAGTAGCGGAACTACGGAAAACGTCTACTTAAATAACTTTTGTGCGTATGGTCCGATCGGCTTGACATTTATAATATATATGCATATAATATATATCTATGCATGTGTTAATGATTAAATACTTTCGTTACAAAGCAACATCAAAAATTTAATTATTAATTTTGAGAGGCGGTGGGCGTGGCGATTCAAATTTGAAATAAACTTGTGATGTTTATACACCTTCATACCAAATTTGGTGTCTCCAGCATTTATAATAGGTTAGATGTGTGTTTACACAGACACGTAACGTACAGACAGACGGACATTGCCATATTGACTCTGCTAGTGGTCCTGAGCAAGAATATATACACTTTGTGGGGTCTGCCTCGCCTCCTTCTGCCTGTTACATACATTTCCCCAAACTTAAAATACGATTTTACACCATTTTCAATGGTCAAATATTATAAAAATTTCATAAAAATCTGTTACGAAAGCAGCTATTTAACCGTAACCGTTAAAAGTTATAAGAATCATATTTCAAACTCGTCAGTTTTATTATAAAAAGTTAAAAAAATTTAACAAGGATTAACACTATAATTGTTGTCAAGATCTCTCCTATGGTTTCGATTGTAAAACTAATCTCTGCCAACATTTGCCTCGGTCTTCCTATACTCGGCATAGTCCACGAATCCGTCGTTGTTTAAATCCATTGATTTTAAAACATAGTCAATGGTCTCCTCCAGCGCTTTGTCCGTGTAAACATTGCTGTGCTTTTGATCAGGTTCCGTGGGTTTTTCATCTGTTGCTTTGTTTGGATCGTCAACTGCAGTGGCAAATAGTATAGAAACCAATGTTTATTTTTATATGAACTAACCATCTGTTCCAGTTCATCTTATAAAATAAAGCTTTAATAGTTGCGTTTTGTTCGTTATTTTTATTTGCCTAAAAATCAATGTTTTTGATACTTATAATGAAATGCATGCGTCTTTAAAGTATACCAACATTTATTTTGTTGCTAATTTCCAGACTTCTTTTTTTTTGTATAAAGCAAGAGTAACCATGATCAGTCTGTTGATTGTTTATTATTATGATTATTGATTGAAATAAAATTATGGGAAAAGAAACCAAAAACACGTTGTTCATAATTGCACAGAGCATTATTCGATTGTGCCATTCGATTACAAATCAATTTTTAAGATGTTACTTAAAAAATTAAAATTCATTTAAGAATGTTGCCCGATGGAAATGCTTGAAGCATACTCAAAATTGTTGGTAGGAAATATTACAACTTAAGCTGACTTATGTCTTATTTTTGATGTGTAAGTGTGGTTGTCTCTGCGTTATGTGTTGTATTATGCCGACCAAGACACAACAGATGTGGACCCGACATTATGCTTGATTGGGGTATGCTCTATGCTAACTAAGCTGATCAATCAAAATCTAATGGCTTGGCTGCTGCGGTGTTGCGTGTTGTTTTTGCTGCTGCTTCTCGGCAGCCTTCTGTTGTGCCTTTATAAATTCCGGATAGTCAATAAATCCGTCACGCGATGTGTCGTCCATTTGCAGAATGGGATCAATGAGCGCCACCAGCTCTTCGTCCGAAAATACTTTCTCCTCCACCTGCGGCTTCTCGCCGTTGGGCTGCTCTTTACTGCCTTGCTCTACTCCCGTGGATGTCGAAATGTAAGCATGAGTTTGGGATAGTAATATTTAAAACCATATGCGATATGTGTTTACATGATGTTGAGCATGAACAGAACCAAAAACAGATAATCCGGAACCAGCAGCCAAAAATGTAAAAAATGTTGTGCAAGTGCATATCGTATATGAAAATAAAAGTAGAGCACACAAAAACCAAGATGTAGTGATAAAGTTAATAAAACTAAAACGAAAAGAACGTTTTGCTTGGCGTGCTTACCGTGCCAGTGGATTAGAGACTTGATTAGCTCACAGCCATCCAGTTTGTTGTTGTTGTCCGAGTCATGCATTTTAAAGTAATGGAACTGGAGCTCTGCTTCGGACATTTTGCTCGTATCAATAGGCACCTGCATGTGCTCTTGAATATGACTGTAGGGAAAATACAACAAACCATAAATAAGTGAGCGAGTTGTCAATGAATTTGAAAAGCTAAGTTATATCGAGTAATATAGAAAGCCCTTAATGGTTTAGTAAAGCTATGCTTTCGACAACATACGCGCGTTCTTGTTGAATGTTGCCCGTATTCAGAACCTGCTGAGGCTGTCCGTGATGCTGACCGCCCGCCTGCTGTTGGTGCTGGGGTGGCTGTTGCTGATGTTGAACGGAGGGCTGCATGTGTTGCTGCTGTTGTTGCTGTGGTTGAAGCAACTGCTGCTGCTGTGGGGCTTGCTGCTGCTGTTGTTGCACGGGCACTTGCTGGTATTGGACTTGCTGCTGGTGGACAGTATTATAATTAATTTTCCTAAATCGTACCTATGTCCTTGATAACTACTCACATATTGCTGTGGTGGCACGCCGGGTGCACCATGTATTTGTTGTTGGTATTGCAGAGGCGACGCTGGCTGTTGATGTTGTTGTGGGACTTGCTGTGGCACTTGTTGCTATTTAGCGTAAGAAAAGCACAGGATGCAGTTTATGACTTAACTACCAGCTGGTTGCACAATATACAATTTAAAGTAGTACTCACATAATGCTGGGGGTTTACGCCGGGTGCGACACGCTGTGCGCTCGTGCAGCTTACTAAGGCTAGCAGAAAAGCTGCTGTAAAGTCAGACAGATGCATTTCATACGAGTATTTCGAAGCTGGTGGCACGGACAATCACCACGTAGGTAGCTTAGCTTGCAAAACACACACGTACACAAATTGATTCTACTTCTTCACCTTTTGGCAGTATCATGGTGAGGCAGCTGTTCACAGGTAAATCAGCTATCGAAAGCGACATCGATAAATTGCAACTGGGTGGCAACGCTTTTAATTTTCATTTAGTCTACAACCTGTTTGAGATTTTTGTTGGTTTATTTAATAAAATTTTAAAGAAAATAATAGCTTTAAATTTAAAATGGTAAAGTTAAATAATGAAATAAAATACCCTAAGACATTTTAAATTAAGTAACAAACTCTGCAAGTTTTGTACCAATTTTTTGTGAGAGCCACTTTTCACTTTACTAAATGTTCCCATTTCCTATATTTACATGTTAATATTGCCGATAAACTAAGTTTTCTCTTTCTTTTCTGCACTTAGGCTCGTTACTTTAAAGAACAAGATATTGATGGTAATTGCTGCAACACACAGTTTAAAATGAATGATTTCATCCTGATTGGATTTCTAATATCTTTTTTCCCCTTAAGAATTCCGTGAGTGCTTTTATCTGTTTGCCCGTTCGGGGCAAATTAATAATTTGGACGAACTGACTGTAAGCATGAGTCACGGTAAGCCAAGTCGACTTGCCTTTAATGTACTTTTACGATCAAATTACAGGTTATTATGCGCTCCTTGGGTCTATCACCCACCATACAAGAACTGGTTTCGTATTTAAAGCAGAAAAATGGCATAATGAGCTTTGCCGACTTTCTTGACATAATGCATCGGCACTCGTCAGTGGAGAGTCTACCAGATGAAGTAATTGTCGCTTTCAAAGCGGCTGATCCTCAGAATAAGGGAACCATTTCGGCCAAACAGCTACGGAACTTGCTGCAGAGCTGGGGAGAGGGGTTATCAGTTCGCGAGGTAGACAATATTTTCCGTGAAGCAAATGTTAACAATAACAGCACAGTTCGCTATACCGACTTTGTCAAAATAGCCTGTGCACCAGTGCCCGACTATTACTAAACTTAAGATGGCTTGCTGCATCTATACATTGCATTTCAACAGTTCTTATTTCAAAAAAAAAGTTGCAGATTAACTCGCACAATAAAGTTTACAAAAATTTCTTATTCATGAAGTTTTGTTTTTATTCAGATCCCAAACTCTTCAGAGAGAGATGGTTCGTAAGCAAAATCTAGTTGGCAATGGTGACCTCGACCTCAACTCCGGGTTCAATGTTGATGGATGTGATCTTCTTGACGATCTCAGATGGAGAATGCAAGTCAATGATGCGCTTGTGGATTCTCATCTAAAATAAATAATCAAAATATTAAAGCCAAACGTTCTATTCTAAAGTAGCCCAAATGAAAGATATTCTATATTGTCAAATTCGGAGAGCCAAATTGTGTAAGTTACCATCAAAGTGGACTATGGGAATACGTTTTATTTTGGCAAATCATTAACACTGTACAAGTAAGATTGTCTAATACAGTCCTATATCTGATCTGCCGACATACTTTTAGAAAAATAAAACCTATAATTAAACTCACCTGGAAACGATCCCAAGTCTTGGAACCCTCACCACAAGGAGTCTTACGGGTGGTGATGCGTAGAGTCTTGGTCGGCATGCGGACTGGGCCCTAAAATAAAAATATTTACCATTATTCACTAAAACAAAGATTTATGTTTAACACTTGTAGCATATGTATGTCGCATGAATCATTAAATATTCTCACACTGTTAAAGTCAATGTAAAAATAACGTCCAACTCAGGCATTAATTATCTGGCATTTTTAGTGACTAGGCTAAGCGGCTGAAAGGCACACAAAGCCTCCAGGAGAATGCTTGTAAGAAAAAATGTAGCACGCGGCAAATTTTTTGCACTTCTCCCTCCTCCTTGCTTACCTTGACACGCAGGTTCTGGTTCTTAGCACCGTTGATTAAGTCACGGCACACATTCTCCAAGGAACGAACGTTCCTGGAAGTCAGGGTGATGCGTATACGGTGAACTGATGCAGAATCGCCGCCATGGGGCTTCTCAATGTCCTTGGGAGCAGCAGCCTACAGATTTAATACAAAAGTTTGAGGTTATGTTGCCATGCAATACACCCCTAACACGTGCCGTGTTTTTTCGGGAAAAAATCCAATAATATGCATAACCACTAACTTTTTCACATATTGCACGCGCTTTGAACAAATATTTACCATTTTAAGAAATTTATCTGGTCGAGATATTCAAATCTTGTTATTTTGAGCAGCGCTGAACCAGTTAACTTGCTGGTCGAAAACGAAATGGGAAGAGAGAAAGTCACAGCTCAATCAACCAGAGCTACCATACAGTCTACTGTAAAACTGTGGCAACGCTATTAAAAATTTTGACATACCCATTAATAGCGCCAAGTTGAAATAAATATGAGTTTCATGTTCAATTGTTTCTCTTTACTTTTTGTTCTCAATTCGTGAAATAATGCGACAGACGTGACGTGCCAATTCTTAAATATTCAAACACAGATTACAATTAAAATTTTACAATCCAATGTATAATGTTGTATTTAAATATTAAAACAACGTCGGTGTATTATTGTACAATAAAAATGTGTTTATAAAAAATGTATACTGCACCTGACGATCTTAAGAACTAAGTTCGTCTCAACAATCGAAAACAATCCTGTGTAGTTTTCAGTTACTCGACAATTTAGAAAATCATAAATATTGTTCTTATTTCCATCCACCGAGCTAAAAAATTAAACTTTGTAAAGAAATAGGCTCATAGTTTGTGTACAAATTATTGTTGTTGTTTGTTGATATATAGTCAGCATATTACATTAAGGATAGTCTGTAGTAAGTCAGCATATAACTTTAAGGATAGTCTCTAGTAACGATAGTTAAAAGCCCAGATCTGCAAGTTTGTTTAATGGGTATTTAAGCGCTTCCGTCTAATTTTCACATGTTCAAAGTACTTGTATGTAAATACATATGTATGTATGTATGGCTATCTAATTTACGTTTATTATAGATTCACGACCCTTGCCCACGCCAACCCAACGTACGGGCACACTCAACTGGCTCTCTAAAAAGCGAACGTAATTTTGTGCATTCTCTGGCAACTCCTTAAAGTTGCGCACATGCTCGGTGGACATCTGCCAGCCCGGCAGTACTGCGTATTCCACTTCTATGGAACCCAGTTCGCTTATGGTGCCTGGGAAGTGATCAAGCTTCTCGCCATTGCTGCGCTTATAGTTGACACCCACTTTGATCTCGGGTAAGGTGTCCAGAATATCCAGTTTCGTTAAGCAAATACAAGTGTAACCGTTAACCAGAGACGTGTACTTAAGCAGTGGGATGTCTAGCCAGCCACACCGACGTTTGCGTTTGGTGGTCACACCGACCTCAAAGCCGCGGGTCTGCAGAAGATCGCCAATTTCCTGAAATAAAACAAGTTAGTTATTTGTCGTCTCAATTCAAAAGTAAGGCGTAGTGTTATTCTCACATTCAACTGCTCCGTGGGGAAAGGGCCATCACCTACGCGCGTCGTGTAAGCCTTGACAACGCCAATAACTTCGCCTATTGTCTGTGGTGGTAGCCCCAGACCAGTTAGGACACCGCCAATGCTGCAATTGCTGCTGGTCACATACGGATACGTTCCAAAATCAATGTCCAGCATGGCTGCGTTGGCACCCTCTACGAGAATCGTTTTTCCGTTGCGCAGTGCCGTGTGCAGGAAGCAAATGGTGTCCTTGACATAGGGGCGCACTTTCTCGGCATAATCCTTATAGCGCGCCAACTCAGCGTTTATATCAACATTTATCGATGGAAACAAACGCAAATGTGTGTTCACAATCGATTTGAATCTGTTACGGATGAAGAGGTACATATATAAGTCAAGTTCTCAGCGACCCCAATCGATGTAAAGCAGTATCACGCACTTCTCGCTGAACAAGTTGAAGTCCCCCAGGAGTTCGCCCACGCGAATTCCATTGCGGGTCGCCTTGCTGGAGTAGGCCGGACCGATACCCTTTTTGGTGGTACCCAAAGACTTTCCGCCTTTCTCAGCCTCCTGCATGCCGTCCACATGCTGATGAAAATCGAACACCAGATGCGCACGGTCCGATATTATCAGGCGATTTTCCAACAGCTGCAATCCCTTTGCCTCATTTTTGAGTACCTCATCGAATAATGATGGCAGATGAATAACCACGCCGTTTCCTTGAAAAATATATGAATAACAAATTTAAACAAGGAAAGCTACAGTCAAGCGCACCCCACAGTAAGATACAATTCGCTTAGTTTTGAGAAGAATTGTATATATATTCTGACTCAGGATCACTAGCCGAGTCGATTGAGCCATGTTTGTCTGTCTGTCTGTTTGCACGTCGGAATCTCAGCTGTTACAAAAGTTAGAGACACCACACTTAACATGAAGGTTCTTGTATACCATAGGCGGATCGACCTTATTATCAATTTTTGATGCCACGCCCACCACCTACGCAAATCGATCATTTACAATAATAGGAAATGTTTTGGCATTCTGCTTTGGTATGAACATAAATGAATGGAATATAAATCTATTTCCCAAATTACAATCCGATCGGACAATAAATACATACATACGTTCTACTGCTTGCGCCTTTGCAGCATATCGTGACGTCATCGGAACGTTACTTCGTGTCACACACGCTAGTGTGTTAAGCTGATTGCTATGACATTTGATGTGTAGATGGCACTAGTTAAAGATAGATCAAATTTAACAAATGGCTAATGAACTTGTGCAGAGTTGTTTGATGAAACCAAAAGTGTGATAATTTTTATCAAAACTGGGCGAATGGTATCTTACTGTCGGATGCTCGACTGTAGCTTTGCTTACTAGTTATAAAATTTTATTTATAATTTCCATTTTAAAGTTTTTAATGCAGCTGGACATTGCAAAATTGGAAAGACCTTAGTAAAGCGGCGATTTGTCTACTAATTTAGAGATTTTGTTAAATAACTTTTTGTTTTAGCTACTTACATAAAAACAAAGTATTCTTTATAATTTGTATATTTGAAGATCTTAGTCAGTAGTTCGAAACATGCTTAAAAGGTATAAAAACACGTGGACAGTCTCACATTTAGGTTGATTCAAATTACGTCGAGCTGTGAAACCTTTGCTTGATATTTCGATATCCTAGTGTCATTCAGATAATTGTATTGTACTAATGTATAATTTGTAATGTATAATGTATTGCAAATATTTGTTTTAAATCCATTTGTTAAGCCTCTGTTTCTATTCCTAACCGTACTTAGTTCATAGACATTAAGCAAGATCAAGGACATTACGCATAAATTTTTTGTTGTTTCGTTGTATAACCGACTTAAAATAATAACAAAATAAGAATAATTTGCCATGTCTGGCTGTCCGAGCATTTGTGTGTGTTGTTTTGGTTGTACAACCCTGAGCCAGTTATCTAAATTGCATGGGCTCAGATACTTTTTCAGCCTTTTAGTGTTAGTGAGATTGTGATTATTGCATAAATTGGTCTTGTGACAAGGGATAACAGGTAACGTTCCTTGTTATGACAACCGACTTCGTGTAGCATATAGGGAAGAGACATCGAGTTGCCTTGCGGCGACCTTGCATCGACGCATAAAAAGAGACAGAGCAAGGTGGGGGTGCAGCGAACTGTAACTCCTTTATATAAAGAATATAAATGCAAACTGAAAATCCGCAAATACAGCCGTAAATAGAAAGACATTGGCATTTGTTATTGGGAGCACAATTGTGAAAAGAAAATGGGAAAGTTCGCAGCAAGAGCCAATGTCAATGATGCATTACCTCTTGTTAACAAGTTTTGTACGGCTGGGTACGTAAGCTGTAAATACTAACGGGTATATGTACGTTGTTGTTTGTATACCATCTGTATAAAAATGTATCTATGGATACATATCTACTCTGTATGCTTTATATACTCCCAATTTCACATTGGATTCGTAAAAAAAACAACTAAAACAATAACAATCAAACAATATACACATAATCCAGTGTGTACACATGTGTTTTTAAATGCTAAACAAAATTGAAATGGATTTCTTGAAAATCAACTAAAATCATTACTAAAAGATAAAATTGAGTAAATGAGAAGACACTGTAGAAAAACTATCTTTGGCTTGCCGAATAATACCCTTCATATCCTTGCAGCTTTTTCGTTTGTTTTTACAGATTGACAAACATTTACAGTGAAATTCGTCTGTTGATACTGATAGCGTAGCCAAAAAACTATCAAGGTTTAACTTGAGATTTCTCTGCGGTCGGTCCGGTTGTCCTAATAGCTATGCGTTGCCTGATCGGGCCATGAAGTCTCTTGCATTGTAGGCTTACAGAAACAATAATAATTTTTTATTTGCCCTACACATTTTAGTAGATGACGTTGCCTTTTGCCAAAGGCGTTTGTGTGATATTAAATAATTATCTGTATCAGGAGGAATAAGCAATAACACAAGCCACAGCAAAAATTCGAAGTAGCGGAGTTTTTCTTCCGCGCTTCTTCTGTAATGTCACATAACTGATGTGTTTTGGTTTGGTCTTTTGCGCGCTCACTCTCTATTGCTTGCTCACTTGTGATTTGGTGGCCTTGGGCTTTATTACTTCGCATTGCCCTGCTTCTATTTCGACCAGTGCGCAAAACCCTTATTCGACTTGTACTTTTTGCTGGGCTCCGGTTCTTGCGCTTGACGGTCGCTGGTTTTGCTTGCATTACGACCGCTTTTGATAATTATTATTTATTGAAAATGCGTCTAGCATAATACTCTCACGCATATTTTGGATTAAAATTTCCCTGTTTGCGCATTTTTAATGGCAATGTGCAAGTGGCTTTTTGTTGAAAGGGAAGGCAGCTCGAAATTAGAAATTAAAAAACCGGCAACGCTACAAATCGTGGCACACGAGGCAAGGCAAGAATATTTGCAAATATGACAGAACATTAAAAGCACAAGCAACAACAACAATTTAAGAAAACCACAATAGCGAAGGCAACAGCATATGAGTAGGGATGCGGAATAAAGAACAGCGAATTCAACAGCGAATTCGACAGCAAATGTAAAACAGAAAAGCAACCACAATTGGGTGGAAATGTTTCCCATTGCGAAGATGGATAAGTTAAAGTCAGCTGACTGCCGTTTGTTTACAAGAGAGAGGACTGCAACGGCGAAATACACAATCTTTATTCTTTATTGTCTTTGATCGTGACGCACCAACAATGTGCAATGCTTCGATTCAGCCGTAGCGTGTGTAAGGCTAATTGCTTTGACGTTTTCATATGAAGATGGCGCTGTTCAAAGATAGATCTAAATGCGATAAAAACGATGCGATGCGTGACAATTTGCTGCAATGACGCGTTCAGCGGAACTAAAGAAGACGATTACTTGAATAATTTGGGGATTAGGGGCATACTATCAGCATCTTTACGGGTGCCAAAGCAGAAAGATGTAACCCTTATACTTTCCTTAATAATCGTAAATTATCGATTTGCGTGGGCGGTGAGCATGGCATCTTAAATTTTAAATAAACTTAATCTGCTTATGGTGGACTGCACAACGCACAGTACTATTATGCGTTCACGGGTTCGAGTCCCGCCTGCGTTAAAAATTAAGTTTTCTGGTTTATTTTTTTTTTCATTTGTGTGTACAAAAACTTTTTTTTATTATTTTAGATTTTAACTTTGCAATAATATTATAAGTCTATGGCCATTTATATTCAAAATATGATTGTAGACGTTTTTTATTGTTTCGCAAATAATTTTGATATACGAGCAGCTGGGTAGCGGGTATGTAACAGTCGAGAACACTCGACTGTAGCTTTCTTACTTGTTTTACTTGAAACAGTGTCTTGATATGAATCTCCCAGTATGGGGCCTCCATTACATATCCCAGGCCAGATATCAGTACCAGTATCACTTACCGATAACCGAAACGCACTTCTCGTTCACCACGCCGCTCGGCAATAGATGAAAATCGAACTCCGTGCCATTAGCAACCACTGTATGTCCAGCATTATTGCCGCCCTGTGATAAAAAGAGAGAAAAATGGGTAAATTAGATTACGAAAACTGTATTACGTACATACACACACAAGCAACACGTAATTACCCGCAGATCTGAGAGTATATCGATATTTGTTATTTGTATATACATCTGAACATCTCGTAACTTGGCTCTTATACTCGAAATTAGCATGTCTGTTTATATACCATTCGACCATTGAAAACGGTTAAAAATGGTATATTAAATTTGTGCAAATTCGAGCCGATTGAGCCATTTCCGTCTGTCTGTCCGTCACTCGTCAGTGTGAACACACAGAGTTCAGTTATTATAAAAGCAAGAGACACCAAATTTGGTATGAAGGAATAAACAACACAAGCTCCTGGAGTTTATTTCAAATTTGTGGTGCCACCGCCTCTGAAAACTGATTGATACATTTTTGAGTTTGCTTTGTGACAACAGTATTTAAGTTTGAACTTTTTGCTTTAACACACACATAGATATATACTATATGCAAATATATTCCAAATTTCAAGCCGATTGGATCATTAACACAAAAGTTATTCAACTAAACGTTTTCCGTAGCTCCGCTGCTTGCGCCTTTGCAGCATATCGTGACATCATTGTTGCAATACTTCGACTCAGCCGTAGCGTGTGTAAAGCTGATTGCTATGACGTTTTTATATGTAGATGACGCTATTCAAAGATAGATCTAATTTAAGCAATAGGTAGCAGATGAACTTGAGCAGAGGAAATAAAAGTGTGGTAATTTTTTTCGAAACAGGGCGAATGGTATCTTACTGCCGGGTGCGCTCGACTGTAGATTTCCTTGTTGTTTATTAAAACTTGTGTGATGAATAAATAAATATTGGCGAGCAGCTGGTATTAAGTAACAAATAATTAAATACAGCGAACAAAGTACAAAACCTTTTCGTTTAGTTTCACATGTCTTTTGCTTTTCAGATGCGGTAAGGAATCGATAAGAACCTCGCCTAAATTTTCTTTTTATACCCGCTACTCATAGAGTAGAAGGGTATTATAACTTTGCTCAAACCGAAAATGTATGTAACAGGCAGAAGGAGACACCTCCGACCCCATAAAGTATATATATTCTGGCTTAGGATCAACAGCCGAGTCGATATAGCCATGTCCGTCTGTCTGTCTGTCCGTCTGTCTGTCCGTGTGAAAATCTAGATCTCAGCTATTATAAGAGCTAGGACTACCAAATTTGGTGACAGTATGTGTTATTATTGCACGCTGATCAACTTTGTTTTGGATTTTGGCCACGCCCCCGTAAATCGAAAAAAATGTATTACAAGCGCGATTTTGATGCCATATTGTTCATGATCTCTGAAAATTTGATAACAATCGGATAAAAAACACAGAAGTTATTCAGCTTAACGTTTTCCATAGCTGTAAGCAGCGCTGCCGGCAGCGCTGCTTGCAGCATTGTGCCGAATCGTGTGTGCGTGTACAGTGGTCAAATGGGTTAAGTTGTGGACTGCAAAACGAACAGTACTATTATGCATTTACGGGTTCGAGTCCCGCCTGCATCAAAAATTAAATGTGTGCAAAAATGTTTTTTTTTTTTTTATATTTTGACTTTGCATAAATATTATAAGTCCATAGCCTTTTACGGTCAAAATATGATTGTAGCCGTTTTTTTGTTCCGCAAATAAATTATGTACAAGCAGCTAGGTAGCGGGTATATTACAGTCGAGCACACTCAACTGTAGCTTTCTGACTTGTTTTTTTTGGCAACTGTACAAAATTTTTGCTTTCCCCTAATAAATATCTGGAAAATAACCCGACTGAGACTTGGTTAGCAAAACAAAATAATCAAAATGCTTATATACCCACATACATGAGTATCGAGTCACGATAAGATTATAGCGCAATCCAAATACACACATGCATGCACATACATTTTCAGATAGATGTATGTACGTAAATAAAATATATTAATTTAGAGGCGTGTGTGGACGACTCTAATGAAAATAGTAAGGCAGTGCCAATGGAAAAATTACATAAGAAATCAGTGCAATTATGATAAGTCAAAATAAAAGGGCTATAATAATGACAGAAAATTCAATTTTAAGTAGATTCATTAGAAGTACATGTACATATATGATCGAATGGCTTTTAAGTGCGATTTTTTTTATGTGCATTGATCCCATCTATTGGAACAAAGCTATCTAAATTTGGAAGTACAGAAACAATTTTGAAAAAATGTTATTTATTTTATTAATTAATAAAGGATTGGCTCGTGCATAAAAATTATATACACAGATGAATACAGTGTGCTGCGCTTTTTACATGGTACACGGGACCATTCCCGTTGTTCTAATGATTATGTAAAAACCTGGCGTTTTTCTAAGAACGTAATACATGTGTTTGTGTGCGCAAATGTGTACATATAACATGTTTTACTGTATGCGTGCATGTTGTTGAATATCTGTACCGTAAAACGGAGGAAGCAACGTCAGAGAAAGGCGGGTGACGAATTTGCTAAAGCAGCAGCAGACGTTGACTACCAGACCGACTGACTAAAAACACATGTGAAGAAATCAACAATAAGTGTAGATAACTATACTATGTACATATGTACATACACAAATCGACACATACACTCGCACTATTCACAGAGTTGGTGCATACATACAAAAACTGAAAAGCAAACATGTGGTCTAGCCGATGTAGTTGGAAATAAGTGTGTCTACTTGAAAAATTTGCAAGCGGGGATTCAAGCAAGGACATAAGACATAGATGCTGCACAAGAACTTCGGCGTCAACAAACCTGGCGCCGACGCATGTCCTTGGCACAAGGATAACTGCTCGATTGTCCGTTATCAGCTGTTATTTTTCGTTGCCAAGGCTTTGGTTTTTCACAAAATGTGTCAGTTTCTACGTTTGTCTTACCTGACACCTGCAAACAATGTCCACCTCAGAAGCCAGCATGTCCACCACCTTGCCTTTTCCCTCATCGCCCCATTGCGCGCCCAGCACAACATCCACCTTGGACTTGTACATGTTAGTTCGTCCTTGATGCAATTGCTGGTAGTGATTTCCGTTAATTGCGGTTGTTGACATTTCGTACCACTAACAGCAGGTAACTCACGTTACGGCCACAAAACACAAGCAAACGTTAATCTCGCTAGAAAACGGAACACGTTCTGTTTTTATAATATAAAATTTGATATGCAGCTGTCACTATTTGGCGTTGCCAGAATAATTTTTAGGTATTTACAGAATATTGTCGAATAGTTGCCAGACCGCATGATATTCACCAAAATGCCATTCATTATCAATTATTAAAAAAGCTGGCAAAAAATTATTTAATTTATCAGTACTGCCATCTTTTGAAGACAAAAAAAAACTATGTTAAACGAAAAAAGGAGAAAAATTAAATATATTTTAAATGTAAATGCAATACTTTAAATTTCATAGAAAATTAACTACATTTGCAAAGTATCCAATATCCAAAATCAGGCTTTCCCGCAAATTATGGTTTCACGCTAAAAATTGACGGATTCTAGCGGTAGTACGAAATATTTTTTTGGCTATGGGCTATGCTTGAGCACCGTTGAAATGCAATTATTCACGTGGGCTATCGAATTTGGAGCTGGCGATAGCGATAGTTTTGTGCGCGGAACAGCTGTTTGCCGAACTGCCGAAGCATTCTGTATAAAAAAATAAAAAGATTTCTCAGGTTTTGTTTTTGATCAATTAAAGATGCCAGAAAGCACAGAAAATTGTCAATTGTAAGTACATATGACAGTTGTAGCCAGTATAACATATTACTTAATACGATTTTAGTTGCAAAATGGAGCTTTTTAAATACACCTGCCCAAAGTGTAACGCACTTTACTGCAGCGTAACATGCTACAAATCACAGAAACATTTAAAGTGTTCAGAGGAGTTCTTCAAGACATGCATTCAGGATGAGATGGCGAGTGCGACAATGACGCCTAAAAGTCAGCAAGACATGAGAAAGATATACGATATATTGAAAAGGATGCGTGAATCAGATGCCGGCGTCAATCCAAAGGATTTTGATGACGATGGTCTGGACAATCCCCTGGATTCAGACGATGAGGCTGCTACTGAACATAATGATGCTAATGTGGATAAAGACGCCGACCTCAACCTATCAGATTTAGCTAAGGAGTCATATAAAACTTTGGACATTGCAGAGCGTTTAAAGGGAATTGACATTAACGATGCAGATAAAGTATGGAGCCGATTGACTATAGAAGAGCAGCAGGAATTCCAAAAACTTATTGCAAGCGGTGACATTATACAGCTTATGCCCGACTACAAACCCTGGTGGTGCAAGTCGAAAAATTCAAAGATTGTTGTGCTTAATTCATCTGCAGATGCTCAAGTGAAAATTCCTGAAATTGAAAAGAACATACCGAAATTTTCAGATATATGCAAGAAGACGCCATCGCTGTGCCTGCACTACAATCTCTGGAATATATTGAGCTCCTACGCGTGTGTGGCTCGATTATTTAGGGGCGAACTTCGCTCTAACGCCAGTGAAGCCGTTGCTCATTTAGTTAATCTTAGTGCGACGCTTAAATATGGAACAAACTACGAGGATGCAGAAGATGCTATTATCTCAGTTGAAATTGAAGCCTGCACTACAGGCAATGGCCCACCCGGTGTTGCTGCAGTTGCGAGCGCCGGTGGAGGTAGAAATTTTCTTGTGGAGAGTCGGGAACTTGTGCAGGAAGATGCTCGTCAACTTATGGCCACGCAGAACCACAAATTGGCCGCGCTTTCCGATATACTTTACCTGATGAGGCAGAGCAAGGATCTTAGTAAACAGAAGAAAGCAGAGGAAGCGGAATTTCAAAAGCTTTTTGCACTTGCAAGCGGAAGTGTTAAACTGAATCGCAAAAAAATTATGGAACTAATTAGGAAAATCGAGTTTATGCTGTCATATGTGGCAAGAGAAGAGATACTTTGAAAATTAAGTCAGATAGAATTAGATTTTATACATACATATGCCTTGATTAAATTTATAATTATTCGGCGTAGATGAGCGTAATTGCCGTAAACTTAAGCTCTCATGCGCGTATTGTTATTGGAAGTTGGTTACAAAAAGCTGTGGAGGTTCTTCAATTTAAAGTAAGTTGATTTAGATTTGATATGGTTATTTTATGAGGATGTAAAAGTATTTAAAAACGCAGAGTTCTTGCCAGTGTTGAAGATCAGTTTTTTTCTTTCAAAACCGAATTTTCTTGTGTTCCAACCAAATTGAGACTTCGGTGGCTCCGGGATACTGTTGTTTCCGTGGGGTCAAGATTTCACCACGCTTTCTTATAAAACTCGACGAAATATGAGATATAACTTCCGTCAAAAGCTGTCAATGGTACGGTTTTTATATGGATTAAATCGATGTTTTATTTTTCCAAAAAATTGATACACTTTTCTTGGAATCGATTCATGGTTATTTCTAGGGAAAACGAGTAAGAACGGCTACAGTCAAGTGTTGACTGTGTAAGACCTTGGATTTTTTAAGTTTATGAAAAAATTCAGATTGAGAAAACTGTTATTAAAGGCATTTTTTAAAGAAATATAATAAACAACAAATATAATTTTCAGTTAGACGCCTAGCAGTCCAAGCAGTTAAAAAAACACTGCTTAAAAAAACACTGCTTGCAGTGGGCGCAGTGCAAATCTATGAAACGTTGAATATCTTTTTTGTTCATTATCCGATCGGAACCAAATTTTCAGCGATCGTTTAAGTGGTGATAGTTATCTTATACATCAAAACTGAATACTGTAGTTTTATTATTGCGCTTGATATACGGTTTATCGATTTGTGGGGGCGGAAGTAGGCGTGGCCCAAATTTTAATAAAAATTTTACAGCGTACGACCTACATGATTGTTGTCACCAAATTTGGTGGTTCTAGCTTTTTCGGTTTCTGAGATATGGGCGGTCATACAGACGGACAGACAGACATGGCTTAATCGACTCGACTAGTGAACCTGAGCTAGAAAATATATATTTTATGGGGTTTTCGACAAACACAATAGACCATGAAATTTTTTTAAATCCATGGTCTAAAATGTGTATCAGTTTTTGCGGCTTCGCGCCCATTTTGCCTGGCATACTATTGATAAAACCCTATATATGTATGTCTATATTGGGGGATAAAAACCAACAGATGATGTAATTATTAAAATAAGGCCTCAAGCAAGTTAAAATGGGCTAGGTTTTTTTCGGGTAAAACTGTAAAGTGTATGTCCTTTAAAACATTTATTGTAGATAAATTATTGTTTAATAGTAACCAATGAGGCCAGTATTGCTGTTTCCAGTGCGTGATTTTTGACTTAGTAGATGTAGCCTTCGATTTCCCAATTTCCACACAACTTGTATGCAGAAGGTAAGGGAACGCACAATACAAATGATTACACCTGACAACTAACAGGAAGTGAACATAAATATTCCTAAGTGCACGTGTATGTGCATACAAGTGCCAATACATACGTACGCATGCACACATAAAATATAAAACGCACCAAGCGAAAAACGGCGCTACCACTTTAAAGTGGTAATACCCTAACGCACAATTTGGATGCAAAGTTCCTTGCGCAAGCTGCCTTGCAATTCGAAGCATGCGCTCATCAATAGGGAAGCCAGAAACCGAAAATTAAAAAAACCAAATAAGCTGCCGAGATCAAAGAAAAAAAGACGAAAGCAGGCTGCGGGCCGCGACGCGTATTGTTTGTTAAAACATAAGGGATATAAAAAACCACCGCCAGTCAGTTTGTTGCTAAGTTAAGAGGGGTGAGGGGAGAGTGCACTGATCGTTTAACAGTTTTCTGAAAAACGCTGTTGTGCAGAGTCTTGACATACTTCCTCAATGATTAACATCGTTTACTACCGATAGTAAAAAACATTGAGGATTTTGCAGTTCTACACTCAGAAACCAGTGTGTCCATATTAATTTAGTTTATTATTATGTTAACTATCAGCCATAGACTAAAAAGTATTCAGTATATTTAGTTTGTGCGATCAGATAACTCAGAAACCAGTGTGTCCATACCAATTTTGTTAGTTATTGTGTTAACTATCAGTCATAGACTAAAAAGAATTCAGTATATTTAGTCTATGCTATCAGATAGCGGACTTAAACTTGTAATTTTCTTGTATAAAATGCAATTAAATTTAAAGAAGTACGCAACTATTTAATTTATACCAAAATTAATTTCTCAAAATTAAACTGGTTTTATTGAGGTGTATAAAGATCTTTTAAAATGAACCAGCAAAACTTGTAGCCCTAGCAAGGTCTAACATAAGTTGTTGGTTGCCGTCCCTATTAGTTTTTATAATTGGCGATTTCAGACACACTCGCAAGTTGTAGTGCTTTTCGCAACTATTTTGATTTTTGGTACGTTCAACACTTTGTCTTAGACGCAACAAAATTCAAATGTTAGTCGTGAACAAAAACAACGATGGAGAGTTATAAAATTAAGTATGCCACAAAGCACAATGAAACGAAATGAACCACTCCAGCGAAAAAAGAACATTTCATGTTAACGCGTTCATTTGGGTGCGTGATTGAGTAGCGGAATTTTTAATGCCACTGTGTATGTACGATGCTCTCCCTTGGGCAAGTGAAGTGTTCTTCTTCACTGAGTTGCTCTCTGAATGTTTCACTCTCTAAATTAGTGCAAAAAAAAGAAGGAAACAATTTGTGTGTGCGCAAAAGCTAGTGTGCGTTTGTATGAGCACAAAGTGCCCATAAACTTTAAGCAAAACATTGAGCTCTGTAGTGAAACTGTGATTCAGAACTTATGTAAGCTGGTTTGTGGCCTGGGCCGATACAGCTGCAAATATTTGATATTAATACGTAAATCTCAATCTTTCTAAGATAAACGAGTTTCGGTGCGGGCCTTATCTTTTTTGACTCGGTTCCTTACCTGTCTACGTGTGTTCTCTAGTGTGTGTGCTGTATTCGTCTTTCCTGCTCTAACTGTGAGTGTAATTGTGTGCCTGTAGGTGCGTGTTTTGCTTATCTATCGCGACAAATATGCGAAGTATGCGTCAACCTGTTTGTTAACTTTCTGTTTAAAATGTCTACTTCAATGCTGCAGCGTCGCTGACCGCGACGACAACGCAAACAGCTACAACAACAACGGCATCTTTGAGTGTTGCTGGTAATTACAGCAACAATATTTAAATTAATAAACAACCCGACTCATCAAATACATAAACTAACTTTTATTTGTGTGTGTACGTGAAATAAAAAACGATTAACGTGTCAAAGCTAAATAAGTCGTTATAATTGCATGCAGCTAAATTTATAGCAACAAAGCATCAGCAACAAAACTAAAAAAAATCCCCAATGGAATAAAACCGTAAGCAATGCGGGATGGCGATGACATACGGTGCTATAATAAAAAAAAGTAGCTGCCTGCAGGCAACAGAAGTAGTAGCAGCTGCAGCAAATGCCGGAAGCCCCATTCATAACATTATGTATGCATGCTGTGGCTAAGTTTGTATCTGTCTGGCAACCCTTGCATTGTTTACAAACAGCTGGTGGACGTAAGCAAGAGCCGCCGCCTGGAAGCTTTTTATTAAAAACATTTACTATATTAACGCATTGTGTTAACTTTTAAATTCCTTGGTATGCTATAAGTGATAAAAAAAATAACTTGCATTTTCAACGTACCCACATTAATAGATATCTATATCCTCTTATCATTAGCATGTGCGCGGTTCGAGTAGAGTTGACTTAGTAAGTTGAGGTTTCGTATGTTATTTACGATTTTAACTTTGGTTGGATTAATACAATTTAATTATGATAAAAACTATTTCCAAGCAAGTAAATCTTTTTGAATGCTTTTTAACGTTTAGTACTAAATACTGTAATCAATTGGAAGATTTTCAAGATCTGGCGTTAATGCTCGGTGTATTGTTTTTGTTTTTTTTTTTTTTTAAATTAAAAAAACCACTCACAATTTTTCGCTGGAAGTAGTTTTATATGTACCCAAATGTGCAAATACGTATATTTATATGTACATACATACGTATGTGGGTATTAATAGCATGTGTTATGACTTCAATAGAGCAAATTATGAGTACTTGTGACCATTCGTCTTTCGTAGGTAAAACTTTGCGCCACTTGTTCAACAGTTTTGGACAACAGTTCTTAAGACGAACCCAAAGTAAATAACTGAATTCTCTTAATTACAGGAAATGTCCCACCACAGCGATGATCAGCTTCTGCAGGCCGGAAGTGATTCCTTTTGGGAGCCTGGTAACTACAAACGGACCACCAAACGCATCGAGGATAGCTACAAGTAAGTACTGACACTGTGTGGGATCCGCAAAAACAGTTGTGAGATAGATGGGATGGATGCCAGCAAAAAGAAAATGAAATAAAAACCGGTGTTCTAATAAATCTATTTATTGTCTTCTCTTCGTCTCCTTGCTCATCCAATGGATATCTGTCTGCACAGACTCTGCAATGACCTACAGCAACTGATACAGGAGCGAGCAGACATCGAGAAGGGATATGCCAAGAGCTTGCGCGCCTGGTCAAAAAAATGGGGTGAACTCATTGAGAAAGGTAAGAAAAGACGTTGGTAACAGGTGAAAAAAAAACTTCTTGGGTGCGCGTGCTCTCAACCGTGTTATTTGTTTACATACTCATTCAGGCAACAACAAATATGACTACAGTTGCCAACGTCATTGCTCAGTGGGCCGGTTGAGTCTCCGTATTTCTCTTTGTACCGCTTTTTGAGTTTATCCTTTTACGCATTGCTGTTCATTATCTCGTTTGTTGCTGTTTCTGCTGCTGTTGATGTTGTTGCACCTTAAGTTAGTTTAAGCTATTAGTGGGCTTTCTGTTGCCTTTTTAACCATTACGCTTTCATACCTATTGTCGGCGTTGCACAGTGGCTCTAAACTATTAAAAACAAAAAGAAAGCTACAGTCGAGCGCGCCCAACAGTAAGATATCATTCGCCCAGTTTTGAAACAAATTATCACACATTTAATTCCATCAAAAAACGCTGCACAAGTTTATCCGCCACCTATTGTTTAAATTAGATCTATTTTTAAATAGCGCCATCTACATGTGAAAACTGCATAGCTTTACACATGCTACGGCTGAAACGAAGCATCGTGACGATGATGTCACGACGCGCAGCACAGGCGCAAGCAGTGGAAGTACGGAAAACGGAAACACGGATAACTTCTGTGTTTATCGTCCGATTGGATTGTATTGGATTTGGGGAATAGATTTATATTGCAATTATTTATGTTCACACCAAAGCAGAAAGCTGTAACTTCAATACTTCTCCTGATAATTGAAAATGATCAATTTGCATGGGCGGTGGGCGTGGCATCAAAAATTGAAAATAAACTCGATCTACTTATGGTATACAGGAACCTTCATGTGAAATATGGTGTCTCTAGCTTTTGTAATAGCTGAGATTTAGACGTTCAAACGGACAGACGGACAGACAGACGGACGGACAGACAGACGGACATGGCTCAATCGACTCAGATAGTGATCCTGAGTCAGAATATATACACTTTGTGGGGTCTGCCACGCCTCCTTCTGCCTGTTACATACATTTGCACAAACTTAGTACACCATTTTTAACCATTTTCAATGGCCGAATGGTATAAAAAGGTCAGAGGTGCTGTGTGTATTTATTAAAGACATAACATAGCTCTTATTTTCTCCTGGCTCATGTATTTTCTTTTGATTTTCATTGAAACCGCTAAAATACCATACTTTTTTTTACTACCACATACATATAGAGCTCATCTCGTTTTGTTAACAAAGTTATGTGACAGTGTGCGCTTCTTTGAAAAATGAAATCGAGTACAGCGTGAGCAAATTTAGAAACTGCCTTTGCCAACGTTGTTGTTGTTATTATTGATGTTTTTCATCGCGACTGTCTTAGCTCTCGTGTCCACTTTTACAAAGAAATGCCTATAGCGGCTTCGTTGTGCGTTGTGCCTCGTAACAGTTTCCTATGGAATTTATCTACATGTGTATGGTCAGAGTTATCACCCCCAACCGAAGACCAGACAGGGGACTCGACCCACTTAACCGATTTGCGAGGCACAAAAGTGTAGCACAGCAATAGCGAAGCGACGCTACGAAGCTCAATGGTTTCGAAAATCAATGTGATGAGAAAATAGAACGTGTTTCTGTGCTAAAAGTCTCAATTTGTTATGCGCTGTGTGTGTTCATGTGTGAGTGTAATCTTGTGGTGTGTGGGATGCCCACTGAGAGTGGTTGAGACCGTTAGTCAAAATAGTTAAACAAGTTTCGTGCATTCCCAATTTACAATTATTAAGTTGGTATCATAAACATTTTATTACGGTCCAAAGTAACAGTCCAAAAATGTGCCTTTTTAATACTCACACATTCTTGTCTAAACGCTGAGGTGATTAAATGTAGAAGAAACGTCAACTGGTCGAAGCCGATGATGATGAGCAAAAAGACATCGACAGTTAAAAATCTTTTCAAAAATGACACATAATAATTACTATAGCATGAGTGCAAACAGGTTGATAATAAACTAATTATTCAATTCCGAATCGATTTTGAGGGCCCGAATACGGCACCACAGAGGCGGCATGGAAGGGTATATTAATCGAATCGGAGCGTATATCAGATGTTCACATGAAGATCAAGGATAATCTGTGTAATGAGGTTAATACGCAGATTAAAACATGGCAAAAGGACAATTACCATCACACGCTTATGCAAATAAAAGAACGCAAAGATATGGAGGATTTGTTTAAGAAGGCTCAGAAGCCATGGGCCAAACTGCTTGCTAAAGTGGAGAAGGCCAAATCAGATTATCACTCAGCATGCAAAACAGAACGAAGCGCTACCAATCAAGAGCGCAACGCCAATGCGGACAGCTCATTGTCGCCAGATCAGGTTAGTTCTATACTATAATCGTTAAACAGTTCTATGGCTTTGCTTATCACGCGCTTCAATTGTGAATTGTGTGTATATGTGTGTATTACAGGTAAAGAAGATGCATGATCGTGTGCAAAAGACCAAAGATCAGGTGCAAAAGTGCCGCGAGAAATATGAGCAAGCCATTGGCGAAATAAGCAAATACAATTCCGTTTACATTGAGGATATGACATCCGTTTTTGAGAAGTGCCAAACCATGGAGAAAACGCGTCTGCAGTTCTTCAAGGATGTTCTCTTTAACGTGCACGCGTGTCTAGATCCGACCAAAGTGCAAAGGTCAGTTGATCGAGCTTCCTAATTAAGTGAATAAAGTCATCAATTGATCTTTTATTTAATTATATAGCCTTTCCCAAATATATGAAGAGTTTTATCATACAATAAACAATGCGGACCAACAAAAGGACTTGAAATGGTGGTCAAATAATCATGGAATAAACATGGCCATGAACTGGCCTGCATTTGTGGTAAGACTTTAATACCCACACTCCATAAATCATAGCTAAGTAACCGATTTCCGACTTTTCTTTCGTTTGCAGGAATACACGGAGGAGTTTCGTGACATAGCCAAGGGTAACAAATCAAAAGAGGCGCTGCCAGCCGCGCCTATAACGCTTATTAATCAGCGACCGGTCGCCGAGGATATACATGTGAGTCCAAACCTCGGGACAAGCCAATTTATGAATGCTAATGGCGTCTGTGTGCTTACTTAATAGGAATATCCTTCAACAAATAGCCTAAAGAAGAACGCGAGCGTGAGTAGTAAAGCGAGTGGCAAGAGCAGTCAGCATGAACAAGCAACAATTCAAACATCTGCTACAGCAGCCGAAGCCAGCTCAACGGTGTCAGCAACAGCGGCCGGTGCTGTGACGGCCACAGCGGCAGCAACGGCGGCTACATCAAGTCGCAATCCGAGCGTTGCGTAAGTTAAAGCAATTGTGATTTTGTATTGTTTTGGATTTTACTTGTTTGCTATAAATTATGCAAAAAGAATATACAACGTTCTGCTGATATATGTACATATGTAATGTAGGCGTGGTAGAGCCCATAAAGTCTTTAGGGGCGGGATCAAAAGCTATCACAGATTTTAGATATTATGAAAAACAGAGGCGTCCAATTTGGCGTTAGGGTTTTTATACACCAGATTACTATTGACCTTGGGTGTCATGCCCACTGCCTCCGCAATAATTTTAGTTTTAAATTGGACTTTTTACTGACTTAATAAAGATAAAATTTTTTCTTTTAAATAATATTTCCTGGAAATAAAAACCTGTCCCTAAAATTGCAATCCGAACGGGCGATAAACACTAAAGAGATTCAAGTCAACTTTTGTTCATGGTGTCAAACAGTAAAAGCTCTGCTGCGAATTTTTTCGTTTTCAACGCTTTTGTAATTTTGCTTGAGCCCGAAAGTGTCGTTAAGGTCTGTCAGTTCTTCTGAATTATTGTAGTGGTAATATGTTTGTATTTGTTTTACAAAATTGAACGAAAGGAAACTTTCTGGTGGGCGTATTTAACTGTAGTTTTCGTTGTTTGTTTTCTTTGGACTAATTGATTTTAATTTACATGCACACAATCTACAACACTCAACACACACAGGAATGGCAACGGCAAAGTCGATGCAAACCCTTTTGACGAAGAGGAGGAGTGGGACGAGTCCGACAATCTGCTGGTCGACAACGGGGAGCCGGGTGTGCCGGTAAAGGCATTATATGATTACGACGGCGCTGAAAGCGATGAGCTTACATTTAAACAAGGTAGGTATTATCTCACTTTTATCATAAGTGAATCAGATTTAATTTTCGTGATTAACAGGTGATGTTTTTGAAAAATTGGAAGACGAGGATGAGCAGGGATGGTGTAAGGGGCGTATGAACGGGCGCGTTGGCTTATATCCAGCAAACTATGTGGAAGTTACTACCACATAAGTGTTTCAAAGCAGGTGGTGCGCCAACGATCAGACGGACGGGCGAATAGTGATTCATCTTATATAGAGAATATAGAGACACTGAAAAAATACAGTAGCAGTTACATTTACAGCGTACACTATGGATTGCTGCGTAGTACATTGTAAACAGTAAACAGTCGCTGATAAAATTATTATCGTATGTATTAGAATTTGTTATAAGCAATGAGATCACACATCGGTGTGACATCAAATGTATTAGGCATTCAGTTTGCAATGTGTAAAGGCAACCCTACCTATCAACAAACGGATTACAATAAAACGTTTAACATAACTCACCCACAGTAGATTTGAAATGAACGCCGTAGAATTAACAGAGACATAAGCAGAAGCAGCAAAAGCAAAAGAAGGCGAATAATTTAGATAAACTGTCAGAGAACAAAACAATAAGTTTAAATGTCAATATATAAAGTAATATGGCAACATTTTCATATAAATGTATTATGCTTTAGCCAACATTAAACGATCCAATGTTTTTTTTTCGATGTGCGCGTATTTTTACTGTGCTCGACTGGCCGTGACCTTTTGTATCCAGTTGCAACCAGGCGTACACTTTAAAGGCATATTCTAAAATGTGCAAAGTATTTGTAATGCGTTTCATGAACGTCATATTTTTAAATAAAGTTTTGTGTATACTTGTGTTATAAAAAGTATACGTATATTGTATATGTACATTTTTAAATGACTTAAATTATTGAAATAAAAAAATACAAAACAACATTTAACGAGTAGGAGAGCTACAGTTAAGTATGATCGACTGTTTTATACCCTATACCCAGCTGCTCGTTAACCAAAACTGTTTTAAAAACAATTAGGGCTGCACAAATTCTTCTGCCACCTACGCAACATATTTATAATATTAAAATTAAACATATATTCAAATCAATCTTTCATGTGATATCGCCATTTCGAATATATTATCGCAGTTAGATTTGGTTTGCTCACTCTCACACACACATACATGCTAAGAAGCTAAGACTATCACCCGCGACAAAGAAGTCACGCAGCAAAGGCTCAAGCAGCGTACTTTTGTGTTTATTGTTCGATCGTTACTAAATTTTCAGAGATTGTTTTGGCTGCTGATATTTATTTTATTAACTAAAAGACAATATATGACACAAATCAAGCTTTTTTCACTGGCTATGGGACAAAGTCACGTCATATTACAAATCTATAATATTTCTCTATCTCAAGGGAAGCGGGTTAAAAAGTGCAGAACAGTAGCAGATGAATTACCATTTAATAATAATGCTCAACACTGATTAGCCTTGTTCTTACAAGAACGGAAAAAATGTTTTTACTGGGTGCAACAACCCAGATATGAAGATAATACGAGATTTAATGGTGTAATTGCTAGAACTTCATAATCTAATCTTATATTTTTATACCCGCTACTCATAGAGTAGAAGGGTATTATAACTTTGCTCAAACCGAAAATGTATGTAACAGGCAGAAGGAGACACCTCCGACCCCATAAAGTATATATATTCTGGCTCAGGATCAACAGCCGAGTCGATATAGCCATGTCCGTCTGTCTGTCCGTGTGAAAATCTAGATCTCAGCTATTATAAGAGCTAGGACTACCAAATTTGGTGACAATATGTGTTGTTATTGCACGCTGATCAAGTTTATTTTGGATTTTGGCCACGCCCCCTTCCGCCCCCGTAAATCGAAAAAACATTGATTACAAGCGCAATTTTGATGCCATATTGTTCATTTTCGGTTTATATGATAATTATAGCAAATCAGATGATCTCTGAAAATTTGGCAACAATCGGATAATAAACACAGAAGTTATTCAGCTTAACGTTTTCCATAACTGTAAGCAGCGCTGCCGGCAGCTTCCGGCAGCGCTGCTTGCAGCATTGTGCCGAATCGTGTGTGCGTGTACGGTGGTGAAATGGGTTAAGTTGTGGACTGCAAAACGAACAGTACTATTATGCATTTACGGGTTCGAGTCCCCCCCGCATCAAAAATTAAATGTGTGCAAAAAAGTTTTTTTTTTATTTTATATTTTGATTTTGCATAAATATTATAAGTCCATAGCCTTTTACGGTCAAAATATGATTGTAGCCGTTTTTTTTGTTTCGCAAATAAATGATGTACAAGCAGCTGGGTATCGGGTATATAACAGTCGAGCACACTCGAATGTAGCTTTCTTACTTGTTTGATCTTCAAGATTTGACCAATGTATTGTAATTTTCAAATATGGGGACTATCACAAGATGCAGTGCGTTGCATCATCTTTTTCTAAAATTCGACCATTGAAAATTTTCAAAAATGGTATACTATGTTTGTGCAAATGTATGTAACAGGCAGAAGGAGGCGTGGTAGACTTCACCAAGTGTTTATATTCTTGCTCAGGATCACAAGCCGAATCGATTGAGCCATGTCCGTCTGTCTTTAGTCGTACTTCATCATACTCGTTGCCATAGGAACGATTGGTTAAAATAAGAAATTGTAGTTAACAACTGATAAAAATAATCTGGGTCGTTCTAACTATGTAGTATACAGCGTGTATACCAATTTCATTAGAATTCCTTAAATGTTGATAGATCAGTCAGTGAAGTAACAGACAAACGGATAGACGGACATGGCTAGTTCGACTCTGTTGCTTACTAAGAGTCTATATCTAATGTGCGTTGCAAACATCCGGTCAAAACTAACTGCCCTCTGGGTATAAAAAATATAATGTGTAGCTTAAACATGAACAAGTAAGAACGGCTACAGTCAAGTGTTGCCTGTAAAAGACCATGGATTTTTTAAGGTTATGAAAAAAATCAGATTTAGAAAACTGTTATTGGTAAACGTGTTTTTCAAAGAAAAATAATAAACAACACATATAATTTTCAGTTAGACGCCAAGCAGTCCAAGCAGTTGGAAAAAGCACTGCTTGGAAAAAACACTGCCTGCTTGCTTGCAGTGGGCGCAGTGCAAATCTATATGAAACGTTGAATAGTTATCATTCACACCAAAACTGAATACTCTAGCTTTATTATTGCGCTTGCTATACGGTTTTTCGATTTGCGGGGGCGGAAGTAGGCGTGTCCCAAATTTAAATAAAAATTTGACAGCGTATGATTCACATAAGTGTTGTTACCAAATTTGGGGGCTCTAGCTTTTTTTTGGTTTCTAAGATATAGGCGCTTGCAATACGGTTTTTCAATTTGCGGGGGCGGAAGTAGGCGTGTCCCAAATTTTAATAAAAGTTTTACAGCGTATGTTTCACATAAGTGTTGTCACCAAATTTGGTGGCTCTAGCTTTTTTAGTATCTGAGATATTGGCGTTCATACAGACGGACAGACAGACATGGCTTAATCGACTCGGCTAGTGATCCTGAGCAAGAATATATACACTTTATGGGGTCGCAGATGCCTCCTTCTAACTGTTACGCACATTTCGATAAACACAATAGACCATGTATTTTTTTAAAATCCATTTTCTAAAAAACGGCTACCGGTAAGTATTGACAGTTGCACGTACACTTAGACTGCATTCAGTGCAGTGCTGACTGTGTTGCTTAGTGTTATAGAAAATAATGTTGATAAATTTAAGACACACCATAAAAGATACATTATTTAGATTACGCTTGCAACTCAAGTTTTGATCTATTTTATTTATTAAAAACGAACTACAAAATGTTGGCTCTTTTTATTTATATTATAATTTATAATCTAATTTGAATAGGAACAACTTTTTTTTTTTAAATAGAAATGAAGCATTAACAAACCAACGGGTACTGTTTAAGAAAAAGTCAATTAAGTACATGCATAAATTACAACAATATTTCATAGCATAAAAGGCCCTGTTGATAAGAGAAGGCATGACAAGCTGTGCTTAAATTCTTGTATGTACGCTTGTAATGTTTGTGTGTAGGTTTCTTAGATAAAAGTATATATTAAAAATATCATATGTATGTATATACTGACTGCATCAAATTATGGAGTGATAAACACTAGAATCTAGAGTCAAATGTTTTGGACCGAACAGTTTCTCAGCGGAAGGCGTCACGACCATTAGAATTCACAAAAACAATATGGGAAGCATTAAGTATACTATACTGCCAACAGAAGCAGTGTCGCCTGATCAGAAACCTTCTGTAGTCTTTAGGAGTCTTAAAGTCCGTGTTGCTTGTGTGTTACTTGTGATAATTCTCTTCTATAAATGGTCTGCTAGTATTATAATGATTACAGAGCAGACCTCTCTAGTGACAAAGTGGACAACCTCCCCTTATTTAAAAGAAGAGAGAACTTCTTCAATAATAGTCAGCTTTTCAAAACAAAGTCCAGATCAGCTAAACGCATCATTCCCGAAACCTAAAGCAGTCAAAGGTAAATGTCCAACACAATACATATGACGTTTTTACTTAGTTTTATGTTTATTACCTCATATTTATTGTTAGAGTTTGCTCGATTGAACAACTACTTTGTTTTCACTTCGAGATGTCGCATGCCGTCAATAGATCCCTTCACAAAGGATGTTCTAAGCATTTTTAAGAAAACGTCGTATGGAAAGTGTAACTCAAGCAAGGCCATGGTCACTCTTATTTATGATGGAGAGAACCGTCGCTATAAGCTGCACATTAATGACGGGAACATCAGTTGCTGTTACAAGTCAATTATGCGTTTTGGATCTGGCTCTCATGCCGATAATAAATACAAGTAAGTGCTCCAATTACTTCTTATTCTTAATGTTAAAATTATTTATATTATTCAATGACAGACTGCTTCAATGCGTCGCTTTTCACCAGGATTTCGTAGTTCCTCGAAATTTGGATGCTGTTATTACCGAGTGCCGTTCGTCGCACCTGAAGGTCTTGCAACAGGATGCCTTCAGCTTTGTGCAATCGAAAGTACAGGAGCTCAAAGAGTCAATCAACAATGTTTTAAATGTAAAGCTATGCACGAAACGGAGACCAAGCGTGTTGCTCTGGGGTATCGACTCCTTGTCGCGCATGAACTTCCAACGCACTATGCCACTGATGCACAAGTATTTGCAAGACAATTATTGGTTCGAGTTACAGGGCTACAACAAAGTGAGTCCTCTTTGCAGAAAATGACAGCAGGTTTTCATTTTAACCTCATTCCCAATTCGATCTTGTCTCTCAATTTGTTTTCGGGTTAATTTATTCAGTTCAGAGAGTTGCAATAAGTAATAACAAAATAATGCTTATGTTCGCCCGCGCTTAAGTCCAAATTTACATTTTTTTTGGTCAGTCCAGTGGGACTTAGCCATTCTATTAAGAAATAATTTTGTGAACGATCAACTGTGTTTCGGGCACATTGGACTGTATCTTTCCTACTGGTTTATACTTAAGTATATTATTTTTAGCCCTCTGATCCAATTAGCTACATCAAATATTCTAAAAACTTTTTGTCCTTAAAACCAATTATGTTTTCTTCAATTCTTACAGATGGGGGATAATACCTATCCAAACCTGATGGCTATATTAACTGGTTACAATAGTACTCAATCAATGTCAGTGTGCAGGCCCAAAACGGTAGGTGGGTTAGATGCTTGTCCCATTTTATGGAAAACCTACAAGGAATTCGGGTACCTTACAGCTTACGCTGAAGATTGGCAACATTTTTCGACGTTTAACTACAACAAGAAGGGATTCCTTAAACCACCAACAGATTACTATGCGCGCCCTCTTATGTTGGCTATCGAAAAAGAACTAAAAAAAAGCTTCCGTAATAATATTCCATATTGTGTAGGACGGCGACACTATGCGGAATACGTTTACGACTCCGCGCTGCAGTTTACTGAAGTCTACAAAAATCAGTCCTCGTTCGGAATGTTCTGGACGAACTCCTTTAGTCACAACAATTTCGCTCTTCCATCTTCAATGGACTTTCGACTTTTAGAGTATATGCACGCCTTGAACCGAACTGGAACCTTTGATAACACCATTATTGTGTTCTTTAGCGATCATGGAATGCGCTTTGGACCGTTACGCAAGCTTCAAAGTGGATTCCTTGAGGAACGTATGCCCATACTTTATATCTGGTTACCACGATGGCTAAGGGAGAAAAACCCACAGTTTGCTCTTAGTTTAGCGATCAATAAGAATCGGCTTACTTCGCCATACGATATATACGCAACCTTAAGGCACATTCTTGAACTTGAAAAGCCGCTAGATAAACTACCTAGACCTGAAGGTTGTCCCAGATGTCACAGTGTTTTCTACGAGGTAGCGGAATCCAGAGATTGTCAAGATGCTGGCATAGATGAGCATTGGTGCACTTGCAGTGCTATGAGTGAACATTTCCCTAGTAGTGATCATACGCAGAACATGGTGCAACAACTTATTGATGCGATGAACGCGTTTCTTGCTGCCAAAAACTTGAATAAAACTTGCCAAATACTGCAACTGGCAAAAATTGAGTTCGTGCAAAAGAAATTTGATCAGGAGTCGAAGAAACTCGAGTCCTATTTGATCAGATACGAAGCAGAACCAAAAAAGTCTCTTTTTGAGGCTTCTGTTAATTGGAATTATAAAAGCCGGAAAATTATCGTAAATGTTCCGGATATAAGTCGGTTGGATAGCTACAGACTGGTATCAGAATGTGTTAAGGACAATACTGCAAAAAAGTTTTGCATCTGCTCGACATAAATAGACATAAAATAAATTACGTATATTAAATAAATTATCATAATTGGCGCCCAACTAGTCTTTCAACCTACGCTTGCCTGGTCAGATCAACTAGAGAGCAGAGCACACTGAACCGACTTCAACAGCGGGTAAAATGAAAATGTTACATTTGTAAGTACAACACTCATTGGTTAAATGATAAAAGCTCAAGCTTTTTATAACGACCTCTACACCGGTTAAGGGTATTGAAGGTTGATAGGTCTGAGGATAAAAAAAGTGTAAGAAACGAGAAACCAGAGAATTGGTGGGGGGAATAAAATCGAGCTTGCGAAATGAATTTGTCAGCAGATCTTTTGAAAGTAATACTAAAAAGTACCGCTGCAGGTTCACTTGCAACTCAAAAAGAAGTATATGCGTAATTATACCCGCTACTCATAGAGTAGAAGGGTATTATAACTTTGTTTAAATCGAAAATGTATGTAACAGGCAGAAGGAGACATCTCCGACCCCATAAAGTATATATATTTTGGCTCAGGATCAACAGCCGAGTCGATATAGTCATGTCCGTGTGAAAATTTAGATCTCAGCTATTATAAGAGCTAGAACTACCAAATTTGGCGACAAAATGTGTTATTATTGCATGCTGATCAAGTTTACTTTGGATTTTTGCCACGCCCGCTTCCGCCCCCGTAAATCGAAAAAAATTAATTACATTAAAATTAATTATAACTATAGCTAGCCAGATGATCTCTGAACAATCGGATAATAAACACAGAAGTTATTCAGCTTAACGTTTTCCATAGTTGTAAGCAGCGCTGTCGGCAGCTGTACGGTCAATAAATAGTATTACATTGAAGTTATGCGCCGTTTGCGAGAAGCAACACGAAGAAAACGTCCAGAATTGTGGAAAAAAATTCATGGCCCCTCCCTGCATACTCGTCTTTGCTTGTGAGAGATTTTTTGGCCAAAAACAACACCACAATCATACCGGATTTGGTCCTGTGTCACTTTTTCTTGTTCCCAAAACTAAAGAGACATATGAAAGCACGGAGATTTGCAACGATTGAGGAGATAAAGATTGCATCGCTGGAAGAGCTCAAGACTATACCGAAAAATGCTTATGAGAAGTGCTTTGAGGATTTGAAAACCCATTGGCATAAGTGTATTGCATCTGAGGGGGATTACTTTGAAGGGGACAACATAAATATTGATAAATAAATAAATATTTTTTCTTAAAAGTACAAAGTATGGTACATAGATAATTACAATATAAATCTATTCTCAAAATTACAATCCTCTCGAATAATAAACACAGAAGATATTCATCTAAACGTTTTCCATAGTCACACTGCTTGCGCGTTTGCAGCATATCGTGACGTCATCGTCACGATGCTTTGTTTCAGCCGTAGCATGTGTACAGCAGATTGCTATGTTTTCACATATAGATGGCGCTATTTAAAGATAGATCTAATTTAAACAATAGGTGGCGGATAAACTTGTGCAGAGTTTTTTGATGGAATTAAATGTGTGATAATTTGTTTCGAAACTGGGCGAATGGTATCTTACTGTCGAGCGCGCTCGACTGTAGCTTTCTTTACTTGTTTAACTTTGAAAGCAATTAAAAAAACTAAAAATTACTTTTTTGTCCTTGTAACATTTTTATACCCGATACTCATCGAGTAGAAGGGTATTATAACTTTGTTTAAACCGAAAATGTATGCAACAGGCAGAAGACGTTATTCCAAAGTTTCATCCAAATCGGATGATAAATATAGAAGACATTCATGATTTAAATTTTTTTTAGCAACTGCAGGAATCCAGACAGGAGTTCGAACCCAGTGCGTTGCAGCATCAGGCACTTTTTTTAAATTTTTTATTTGTACAGGAAATAATTAGAAAGACTCGCAATGCAATCTCTATTCGTGCGAGCTGTTTTTTTCTTATTTCTATAAAATTAATAAATATAATTATCGATTATCAATAATAATGTGGTGGCTAAGAACTTTACAACAAAAACACCACATATTTAAAGCTTATTATTGTCATGCAAAAATCTTGCATAGCCTTGTAATACAACTTTGGCAAAGATGTGTTAAATCGCAATAGCTCAGTGGAAGGATGTCAGACATTTAAGTGGGCGGACCTGGGTTCGATTTTTAGTGGTGGAGAGAGATTGTGAAGAGTAATTTTTTTTTGTAACATTTATAATTTATATTATAATAATATATTAATATACAGAATTGCGTAGACATGTAATTTAACATGTAATAGCTTTGAGTAGCGCGTATATCACAGTCGAGCACTCTCGACTGTAGCTCTCGTACTTGTTTATTTTAGGTTTTGACTTTGCATCAATATTGTAAGTCCATGGCGCTTTAGAGTCAGAATATGATTGTAGCCGGTCTTTCTTTTCACGCAAATAAATTTGATATACGAGCAGCTGGGTAGCGGGTATATAACAGTCAAGCACACTCGACTATAGCTTTCTTAATTGTTCTCCCGGAGCGCAAAAAAATTGACAAGGTTGTACAGGCTATTGTGTTATTTTATGACGTTGTGTATTCTCTTAACTTCAAACCTATATTTATTAAACTCAAAACCCCTACTTTTTATTTGAGCACGATCTATATATGTCGGAACGAGCTAGATCAGACCGATATATTGTATGGCTGCCATAAAAACTATCGGCAAATTTTTCATATTTTTCAGAATTGTGGAGTCAAACTTGTTATAGCGTACAATAACTATGTTTTTAAGATCAACGTTTTATTAAAATCGGACCACTATATACTATACTATATATATATAGTCGCCATATAAGCTATCAGTGGAAATGGGTGATACTATAGAATAATTTATCGTTCACTTCAAAAAGCCGTACCTTGTCTTTTCCAATACAAATTTTTAAGTACAACTTTATCCTGGTTCAATTTGATATACATATATCGGACCGCTATTCCATATAGCTGCCATAGGAATAATCAGTCAAAACACAATTTTTTTGTATCAAAAAACATGTTATTATACCCGCTACTCATAGAGTAGAAGGGTATTATAACTTTGTTCAAACCGAAAATGTATGTAACAGGCAGAAGGACACACCTCCGACCCCATAAAGTATATATATATTCTGGCTCAGGATCAACAGCCGAGTCGATATAGCCATGTCCGTCTGTCCGTCTGTCTATCTGTCCGTCTGTCTGTCCGTGTGAAAATCTAGATCTCAGCTATTATAAGAGCTAGGACTACCAAATTTGGTGACAGTATGTGTTATTATAGCACGCTGATCAAGTTTGTTTTGGATTTTGGCCACGCCCCCGTAAATCGAAAAAAATGTATTACAAGCGCGATTTTGATGCCATATTGTTCATGGTCTCTGAAAATTTGATAACAATCGGATAAAAAACACAGAAGTTATTCAGCTTAACGTTTTCCATAGCTGTAAGCAGCGCTGCCGGCAGCGCTGCTTGCAGCATTGTGCCGAATCGTGTGTGCGTGTACGGTGGTGAAATGGGTTAAGTTGTGGACTGCAGAACGAACAGTACTACTCGTATTATGCATTTACGGGTTCGAGTCCCGCCCGCATCAAAAATTAAATGTGTGCAAAAATGTTTTTTTTTTTTATTTTATATTTTGACTTTGCATAAATATTATAAGTCCATAGCCTTTTACGGTTAGAATATGATTGTAGCCATTTTTTTTGTTCCGCAAATAAATGATGTAAGAGCAGCTGGGTAGCGGGTATATTACAGTCGAGCACACTCGACTGTAGCTTTCTTACTTGTTTCTTTATTAATGAACTTAATGTCTACCAATAAGGGTAAAACATTAAACTATCTATTATTTACAAATATATCAGAATCGGGTAACCATATCCCAGTCAGTCAAAAATTATGATTTACAAAAACAAATTGGTTTGTGGTTTTTGCGTTTCGACTTGCTGAAAAACTCTCAAAACACAAATATTGTAGCATTAAGCCATAAAAAAAAATCTAAAATCGTTAATTTTTTTTCCTTTTTGATACTAAAACATGATTATATTAATAATTTAATTTATAAAGGTTTAATTTTTGCCACTTCAAATGATAACTGATGCCACTGTGCGACGGGACCACTTCAATTATTAAATCACGAATGCACTGTTTGCGGTGCACAAAACCCCCGGTTTCTGTGTAGAAAAATTACCAATCGATTTTATTTTTTTGTTTTCATATCTTATCATAGGTCACAGAAAGTCTTATCTAGGATTACGTAAAGCTTAACGGCAACTAAGTGATTGAAGTCCCCGCAAGTATTCCATGTGCTCGTCGAGTCTTTTGGGGTAATAACAAACAACTTGTTGGCAGTTGGATGTTGAACAGCGCACAGAACGTACCAAGTTCATAAGTAAACTTATTATCAATGGGTGACTGCAAATACCAGCTGATTATTTCTTCAATCCTGGCGACCACTGAGCACGCTGCTGCTCGAAGAATCTGTAAAATTATTCTGGCCAGTGCAGGCCTTATCTTGATCGTTTGCTACAACAATCTGCAAATCCCAGAATCGAAACTAGTTATAATTCAGTCTAATGTATCCGCTTTTCCTCTGACGGACCAATACAAAAGTGAAAAAAATGCTTCAAACATACTGGGTAAAACTGATATCACATAAATGACGTCATCCATTGTCTATCATTGTCAGCAGGCTCCAATGAATATGGGAATTACTTCGTCTTTACATCGAGGTGTAAAATGCCAGTGGTGAATCCCATTTCGCTTGATGTTAAGGAGATATATAAAAAGATACCATATAACGAATGCAGTGGGGGTAAAAGTTTTGTTAGCGTTAACTATGATCACGGGCAGCAACGGTACATTCTGCACATAAACGAAGCGAATATCTCTTGCTGCTACAAGCCAATTATACGAGATGGATTACGCACGCAAGCAGATAATTTATACAAGTTGGTAGATCCAACCATGTTGACCCCACAAAAAAGAGTTACGTATAAGTCAAATTGCAGAGTTTTGGCCTGTAGCCGTTTTCACCAGAAGTTTGTGGTTCCTCCACACTTGGACGCCATCATCACCGAGTGTCATGGATTGGTGGACAAAAAGCTGTTGCAGCAGGACGCTTTTAGCTTTGTACAACCCATGAAATTCAATCGACCAGCAGGAAAAATCACCAGGAAGCGGAGACCAAGCGTCCTACTCTGGGGAATAGACTCCTTGTCGCGGATAAACTTTCAACGAACTATGCCACTGATGCACAATTATTTGCGAGATAAAAACTGGTTCGAGCTTCAGGGCTATAACAAGGTAAGTTCGAAAATTCCTCAGTATTTTTCTAATGGGCCCACTCCCAATCTTTGCAGATGGGGGATAACACGCTGCCCAATTTAATGGCTGTGCTGACAGGCTTTAATTATACAAGGTCCCATACTGTTTGCCGTCCAAATGAAGTGGGCGGACTGGACGCTTGTCCGATTATCTGGAAAGATTATAAGCGCCGGGGTTACGCTACAGCTTATTCTGAAGACTGGGGTAGTCATGCCACCTTTAACAACAAACTGCAAGGGTTTCGAAGTCCTCCGACGGATTACTACGGACGCCCATTCATTTTAGCCGTCGAAAGGGAACTTTCGAAACAATATATATCAGATGTTCCCTACTGCGTTGGGCGCCGACAATATGCGGAGTACGTTTACGATTCCGCTTTGCAGTTTACTGAGGCTCACACAAATTATTCCTCACTCGGAATGTTCTGGACAAACTCCTTCAGTCACAATAATTTTGCTCTTCCATCTTCAATGGACTCCCGACTTTTAGAATATATGAACGCCTTGAACCGAACTGGAACCTTTGATAACTACATTGTTATGTTCTTTAGCGATCATGGAATGCGCTTTGGACCATTACGCAAGCTTCAAAGTGGATTCCTTGAGGAACGTATGCCCATACTTTATATCTGGTTACCGCGGTGGTTTAGGGAGGAAAATCCACAGTTCGCTGTCAGTTTGGAGATCAATAAAAATAGGCTTACTTCGCCATACGATATATACGCAACCTTAAGGCACATTCTTGAGCTTGAAAAGCCGCTAGATGAGCTACCCAGACCTGAAGGTTGTCCCAGCTGTCACAGTGTTTTCTACGAGGTAGCCGAGTCCAGAGATTGTCAAGACGCAGGGATAGATGAGCATTGGTGCACTTGCTACGACTTCAAGAAGATGGAACGGAGTGACCCTTCAGCAAAAATGATCGCAGAGCAGCTAGTTTCTGCTACAAATAACTTTTTGGCAAATAAAAGTCTTAACAAGGTTTGCAAGATTCAAAAGCTCAGTGAAATCAAATGGATTTGGCGCAAATTAGGATTGCAATCGAACACAACGGAGACATATCTGATCCGTTACGGAGCAGAGCCTGGAAACATTTTATACGAGGCATCGCTCAAGTGGGACAATGTGACCAAAAGAATTTCTGTTAATGTCCCTGAAATCAGCAGACTAACGACATACTATTTGTACGCAGACTGTGTTAGCGCTGCTGTCCTTAAGAAGTTCTGCATCTGCAGAAACTAATTACCCCTAATTGGCTATTTTAACCCAAACTTCATCAATAGGAAACCAACTGCCGCTGCACGGGGATGCATTTGTTTTTGTATCTCGTTCGCATTGTTCACTGTCACTATCGGCGGTTGCGATCTGTTTCCGAAACTCATCAGAAACTCAACTCATAGCTTGACAATTTGATGCCAATTGTGACAGCTGATTGCGCCTATTGTGTCGACACGGCCGCAAAATGTGTAACAATGTGTAATATTCATTGGACGTATGCCCACTAGCACCAACTATCTCTAAAAATAATCAATAATAAAAAGTACTAGTTTCTTAACATCATTCGTTATATATCTTATCATACTGCCAGCTATATACATATTTAAGAAATGTATTTATATTATTATTAATTAATCTGAAGAGTGAACCCAGGTAAAGCACTCATTTACCAGAGGCAGGAGGATTATTTTTGCTTAATAATCTATTTGATTGTGTATTGCAATTAGTTTTCGTTATCTATAACAAAGTTTAAGGTAAAATACAATTACCCTACTCAATAAAATTTTACCATGTAAAGCAAACTAAGAAATATATATTAAACGTACAATCTCCTCCCAATGCTGGGAGGATTCTCTTGCCATATGCCTGTAATGTGGTACGAGAGCTGAAACCTAACTAGGTATTTGATACTTTTTGCTCTCGAACGTCGGAACTGGTTGCGCGACTGCGAGTGTTGTGGAAACAAAATTACAAATCAATCAAAACATTAAAATTTGAGACTCAACTTGTATTCCTATTGAAAATGGCGCAGCGGATGAGTTCATTGCGGCCAAGGGGGATGAACGTGGATGGACATCAGCAGCTTAAAGGCCACCACAACCACCAAACCATAAACAGAAGCTGATACTGAGGCAGTTTCTAAAGCACATACAGATGCAGATACGGATATGGATTCGGAAAACAAATACAGATACAAATTGAATTGTATTGCTCGGCTATCTGGGCCGGTCCTTCCAATGCTTCACTTTCAATTACTTGCGCTCCCTAATCGCGCGCTGATAAGGGTAATAAACGGAGCGGAGTGGCTTACCTGATGGCTTGGGTTGGCTGCGGTCGGCGCTGGGTAACGCCTATTAAACGCCTCGGTGCACGCAAATTAAATTGGTGTGTGTGTGTGTATATGCCAACGATGCTCATTGGAAGTCGGAAAAAGAAAGGGAGGGCAATAGACGGTCCTCGGCACAAAATGGCTGAGACGAAGCAGCTGGGATGTGCCTTAAATAGCGAACGACGCGCAGAGATCCGCACAAAAGCACTTGAGCAAGGCACGCAACAGGATCACATACAAAATGAACGACTTTAGCATCGACTATATACTAAACCGAGCCGGTGACAGATATGTCGGCACCAATGCATCCGTTGGCATTCTGCAAAGATTACGCGGCAGTCTGCGCCTTCCCTCGGCATATCATCCATATGCGCATGCCGCTGTGCGCACGGAAACCTTATCAGCATCAATATTACCACCTGTTCCACCGATTATAGACGATGGTGGACGCGTTCCCATGTACGATTGGCTGCAGTATACTCGCTACCATCCACCCAAACTTCCACGAGCCCTACGGCAGGGACCAGCAAAACGCACTCCCGGACGACTGCCACGCATCCCCTTCACACCCGGCCAACTTCAGGCTCTGGAGCAGGCTTACAAGGACTCCAATTATCTGAGCGCCGAGGACGCAAATAAGTTGGCTGAGTCATTGGACCTTACTAATACCAGGGTGAAGATATGGTTTCAAAATCGAAGAGCCCGCGAGCGGAGAGAGAAACGCGAAAAAGACGAAAGCTGCGACTCCACTTTCTCATCGAATGCCTCCAGTCCAGAGCCGGAAAATATTGTCATTGTTTAAAATGTTATTGGAGACAATTTCTTTCATTCTGGGTCCGATCGAGGGACGCAACAGGATGACCCTTTTGTTATTGTTATAATGATACTTGTGATGCTGGGCACTGATAAAAGGCACTCCCGAATGCGGATAAAATAAATATCTCAGCTGTACGCTTAACCTAATGAAACCAAGATAATTTATACACTAGTTATTGTTATTCAAATAAAAATAAACTCCCTATAAAATGTATATTTACAATCGATTTTTGAAAAAGTGAGTATATTTTTTTGCAAAATATTGTAGGGAAGATAAGTTTGTTTCTCAAAAAGTGTACAATTTTTCTTCAGACTTAGTTATATAGGTCGTATACAGTTTATTTCAATTTTTGGACGTCACTGCTTCCTTTCAAATCATAACTTGGTTGGTATACATTTAGCTGACTATATAAAATAACTATCGTCCAAATTGCAATCTGATCGAACAATGAATATAGCAGTTGCTGAAGTTTAAGTTACTCATAAAATGTATTTTTGTGAACGTTAGTACAAAGTTATTAGTATATTTATTTTGAACAACCCTCAAGAAGTCTGTCTAATAAACCAGTAGGTTTCGACTGTATAAGTCGAGGGGTTTTTATACTCGCTACTCATAGAGTAAAAGGATATTATAACTTTGTTCAAACAGAAAATGTATGTAACAGGCAGAAGGAGAAATTTTCGACCACATTAAGAATATATATTCTGGCTCAGGATCAATAGCCGGGTCGATATAGCCATGTCCGGCTATACGTCTGTCTGTACGTGTGGAAATCTAGATCTCAGCTATGATAAGAATTAGGACAGTAGTGTCAGTATTGCATGCTGATCAAGTTTGTTTTGGATTTTCCTTAGCTGTAAGCAGCATTGTGCGGAATAGTGCGTATACGTAGTAGTGCGTAGTGTTGGTAAAATGGGTTAAGTAGTGGATCACAAATAATTTTGATGAACGAGCAGCTGGGTAGTGGTTATATAACACTCGCGCTTTCTCACTTGTTATTATTGACTCGAAACTCAAAATTTTTAAGAAAAGTTATTGTTTGTTCACACTAATGTTAAAGTACTTAAAGAAAATCAACAAAAGTTTAAATTTTGCAGCGCTGGCTCTAAGCTTTAAAAAGCGTTGACTTAAATAACATCTGGAATTTAAATATTGCTATTCAGAATATATTCTGATTCAGAATACATAAAGTTTATGGGGTCACAGATACCTACTTCCCGTTACTCACATACCGACAAAAATTTAAAATTTTTAAAAATGCTTGATCTAAATAGTTTAAGGTATAAAGGTACCTCAAATATGATTGTTGAAGCACATGGTTGATATATTGACATGGTATCAGAACCGTAATGAACTTAGTTTAAAGTATCGTAGACCCCCTAAAAGCTCCTGAATGTCGATAAATTGCGTTCTTTGAACAGCTTAAATAGGTTACAATATTCTGCGTAGTTCTATGCAGCGCTGCCCGCGCTCTCTTGCAAACGGTTGACTAAAATTTTTGAGCGCGTACCTGCTTATGTGTGGAAGCAAGATAGAAATAGGCGACAGAAGACTTTGTTAGGAATTTTTGGAGTCATTGTCATTATTTGTTAAAATTGGGCTCGAGTATCTTGCTGTCGGGCACGTTTGACTGTAGATTTTGTGTTACAACTGGCACAAACGAAGTGCTATTAAAGATAATACAAAGTTCAAAATAGTCCTTTTTTTAATATAAATGCCTGTTGAAGGGTACTAGTTATGCAAATCACATCTTAAAATATTTAATTGCGTATTAAAACTTCCTTAAGGAAATTGAGATTTTCATTTGGTTAACACTATTCCCAAACACATGCATCATACATCTTACGATTGTGTGCCGCAAAGTAAAGCACCATGTGAGCAGTAGTTCGGTCAGAAGCCTAAAAAATCCATCAATGGAAATAGAGCATTCCGTGTGTCAGAAAACAAACAAGTAGCAAGCAACATTGTAGGAAAACCTCTCCTAAGCGGATTTTAGATTTTTTGCCATATCATGGTCAAAAATAATTTACTTTTCCGGCAGTGCCTTTGTTTGCAAATGAGAAAAATATCAAATTACAAAGCAGCGGCGGCAGTGTCGATTACGATAAAAGTGCCGACGAACGCAGAGCGCCGTTTCGGAATTTGGATTTGCAAATTCAAAAGATGATTAGTTTACGTAAATGCGATCCATACGATGGCTTACCTAATCCCGGACCTCGAGATGAACCGAGGTGGACAGTCTGGAGAGGGTAGACAGATGTGTAGGGTATACACATAAGTGCATACATATGATATATGAAATTAAAATCACCTTTGATAAAATCGTTGCAGTTAATGCAGATTAAGAATATATTTTATACAATATTAGAGCAGTGATAATATTTGTTAAATTAGATATAACGAAAATGAAAATGGCAAAAGAGACATTCAGTCTGTCAGGCAGTTAAAAATACACAAAAATACCGAAAAATGTTCTTAAACAATTTAAGCTACATTCATTAGTTGCAGATAATTCGTGCAAATTTGTTAAATCGGATTATGATTTGCGTTGAATGGCCAAATGTTTACGTTACTAATCTTGTCCTGTTTGACAAACAATGCGGCAATATTTATTCTAATAGCGTAGAATAACACAGCCATAGGCTGCGTTAGACTGCAAGATATCTCTCGCAGGTCTCAGTTGCTTAAACCAGGCAAACGCGCAGCAACCGCATGCGCATTTCCAACGTGGGTCAAGTAGGACGCAACAGACAGACCCGCATGGATTAAGTTAAACCCAGTTTGTAGGTAAGCGAACAATGTAGATTATTCTGGCGTCAGCCAGACTGACAGTTGCCTAAGATGCAGTAGATCATTTTCAAGACATGACAAGACATTTTCAAATTAATAAATTCGTGAAGGTACATGCAGCTGCATGTCTGTGAATCAGCGATTGGAGAATCCACGTCAGCTCATTTCAATTTTATATTGTCCCATTCTAACTCTTACCATTATTTAGTTCTTCCAGTACGTTTAAATACCAGTGGGATTGAAAATGTACTAATATCGCAGAATATTGCATTATTTCATGTTAAACACTATTATAAAACAGTATAAAACAATTGTATGTCTGTAAGTATGATCTCTAATAATTAACGAAAAGGATGAGCAAATGGAGTCATAAAAAAACGTGTTAATTGAATTAAGTTATCTGTATTAAAATAAATAAATATATTGCATTGCGATAGCTGGTGACACCCACTTGATTTTCGCATATATATTTGCACGAGGCTCACACATGCGAGTTTCACAAGGACGCAATTTGTTTCATCATGGGAAAAACATCGCAATACGCATCTGACAACTCGGCTGTCGGTCGAGGAAGCCCTCGACTCTACCACATGCAGCGGAGCAAACAGAGGTCAACAACGTGTCAGTTAGAGTTCCCCTATTCTGGTCTGAGCGTCCCGAGATTTGGTTCGCCCAAATTGAGGCTTAATTTTGGGTTTCGGGAATTACATCGGTTTAAACAAAGTTCAACACCTTCGTGGCGCTGATGGAGTCGCATATCATTGCACAAGTCACACAATTTTATCCCTACCCCTGTCTGACTTGTATATGAACTTGAAACGCCAGGTCATGGAACAGTTTGAAGAAAATAAGCACACAAAAATGCAGAAACTGCTCACGGGCTTAGAGTTGGGCGATGAGCGCCCACCACAGCTACGTAACGAGATCTGCTACTTGGCCAACAATCGGATAAGTGACGATCTCTGGAAATCCCAATGGATGCAACGCTTGCCGCAAAACGTACGCGCCATTTTGCAGACATCGAATGAAGACTTGCAAGGCATGGCAAAACTGGCTGACAGAGTGCTCGAGGTCACGCTCTACGTGGCCACAACTACACCAGCGGATTCTGTGCAAGAGTCCGTAGATCGCCTAGCCAAATTGGAGCAGCGCTTCCACTTTCGATCACGGTCAGTAGAACGATCCTAGGCGCCATCACTGTGTTGGTATCATACACAATTTGGCAGGAAAGCAACAAAATGTAAGCCGCCCTGCTCTTTTGTCCCCAATGCAAAGAAAATAAGAGCCTCTCCTGCGCCATCGCCCGCCGGAGCAGAAGATTCATATAGAGTGGCAAGATTTACAGTATACAACAAGGGCACACAAGGAAATTTTATTTATCGGCACAGGCGTTGACTTCTCAGTTTTGCCAGCCCACCCGGTCATTATGACTTTCTAGTTGACTCAAAGCGACGTGCTTTAATCGACCTACGAGCACCCTAGAAATTGGTCGGTCATCCTGCAGCAACTGGCCGAGCCCACTTCACATGGTGCAAAAAGCCAACGGCGAATGGGGATCTTTTGGGGACTTTAGAGCATTAAACGCGAAAATTGTACCCGATCGCTATCCGATCCTATTTGTATATTGTACATGACGTCATCAACATACTGCACAACAAGAGCATTTTCTCAGTCATGGACTTACAGAAAGCATATGATCATATATCAATCGAGCCCAAGGACATGCCCATTCGTTATTGCCCTCTAAAACAACTTTTGAACTATTCGAGTTTTACTACATGACTTTTGGTCTTCGAAACCTTCGCAAACATTGCAAAGGTTTACTTCGCATTTGTTTACATTGATCGCTTCAGCCGACCCGGAGGAGCATGGACGTCATTTGCGAACAGTTTTTGAACGCTAGCAAAAAAACAATTTAGCCATCAACATTGGCAAAATCCAATTTAGCAAAGCAGAATTGCAGTTTTTGGGCCACAAGATTGATGCAAGAGGAATCCTGCCATCTGAATGGCAGAGCTAGCAAATTAAAGAAGTTTCTTGGGATGATTAATTACTATCGCCCATTTATCAAAAGTGCCGCTCACTTTCAAGTCAGGCTGCATGCGCTTACAGAAGGCAACAAGAACAAGAACGGCTACAGTCTCTGCTGACTTTTTATTGATAAACGCGTTTTTCAATGAAAAAAAAATACAAAACATATAATTTTCAGCTAGACACCAAGCAGTTGGAAAAAACACGGCTTGGAAAAACACTGCCTGCTTGATTGCAGTGGGCGCAGTGTAAATGTATAGAAAACGAAAATTAACTTTTATGTTCATTATCCGATCGGAACCAAATTTTCAGCGATCGTCTGGGTGGTGATAGTTATCATACACACCAAAACGGAATACTGTAGCTTTATTATTGCGCTTGCTATTCGGTTTATCGATTTGCGGGGCCGGAAGTAGGCGCAAGTAGGCCCAAATTTTAATAAAAATTCACGGCGTACGACCCTCATGAGGGTCTAAGATGTAGGCGTTCATACAGACAGACAGACGAACTGACAGACATGGCTCAATCGACTCGGCTAGTGTTCCTGAGCAAAAATAAATATACCTTATGGGGTCGCAGATCCCTCCTTCTGCCTGTTACGCACATTTTGACAAACACAAAAGACCATGTTTTTTTTAAAATTCATGCTCTAAAAACGATAAAACTCCAGTCGATTGTACAACGGATTCATTCAATTGAATGAAAACTTCAGCCGTTGGGATTCTTATCAAAAAAACTTAATTCCGCCCAATCGAGGTATGTCACATATGATCGAGAATTACTCGACATTTATTTGTCCATCCAACACTTTCAACACATCCTCGAAGGAAGGCAAGTTGTGGTTTATACAAAACCGTTGATTTACACGTTCTCTCAGAAGTTGGTGAAAATACCTCCAAGACCTTGACTTCATCAGTTAATTCAAACATTCGCCATTTTTGCGACAAAGACAACAAGATTGCCGATTCGCTGTCACGAGTCAATGCGGTCGTCGAGGTAGATCTGAAAGCTATCACCGAGAAACAGAAAGCCAACTTGGAACTTTAAAAACCACTAGACGGAAACAACACATCATTACAGCTCAAGAGTATCACGCTGCTGACAACAGCCCAGATGGTAGTATTCGACCGTTTATTCTGCCTGCATTACGTAAACAAGTGATGCAATGCATTCACTACCTGTCTTACCGCGGCCGGAAAGCGAAGTGGAGACAAGTATCGGAGATGTTTGTCTAGACCTCGATGACAAGGGATGTCGGCAACTTCGTTCGCAGCTATATACAATGCTAAAGGTGCAAAATTTAACGCCATAACAAATCTGAACTCGGCAGCTATGGACCCATAGACCAACGATTCAATCACATCAACATAGACATCATCGGCTCATTGTCGGTCTCCCGAGGAAATCGCAATTTTCTAACCTGTGTCGACAGGTTGTCCAGATCGCCAACGGCATTTCCAATTCCTGACATTTCTGTGGAAACGATTGCAACGACACTACTGGAGGGTTGGATACCAAACTTTGACGTTCTGCTACACATCACTAACGATCAGGGGTTTTTGCAGGCCTTATGCACTTATTGTGCGTCAACATTTCCGCACCACAGCTTACCATACCAAGCAAACGGGTTGGTAGAGCGTTGGCATCGCACACTTAAAGCAGCCATAAAATGCCATGAGACTAGCGATTGCTGCGGTGTCCTGCCTTTAGAATTGCTTGGACTTTGGGCCACGTGGAAGGAAGACTTCGGAGCTTCCCCGGCCGAAATATAATATTATTTGAATCGCAACTTCGACTTCCCGGCAAAGTTGTTACGAAGGGAAGCAAGTATCGGAATGAGTTCGAAATTATCAAACTACAAAAATGCAATCATTAAGTCTGTCTTATGCGCCGTGTTAGAAGGACAAAGCAAGTTCTTTGTAATGGGAAACCGCGACGTTAGGGTTTCCATCAATCGACTTAAGGCGGCCTTTGTGGCCGCATCAGACGACGCACAGTGGCGCCTTTTGTCGTTTGAGGTGGCAAAAATCATAATCATAACATAAATTATAAATCATAAAAAAATTTAACGATTTCAGATTTTTATGGTTTGTTGCTGAAATATTTCATTTGACTTTTGAGTTTTTAGCAAGTCAAAACACATTATGTCACAAAAACTTTTTATACCCACTACTCATAGAGTAGAAGGGTATTATAACTTTGTTCAAACCGAAAATGTATGTAGCAGGCAGAAGGAGACACCTCCGACCCCATAAAGTATATATATTCTCGCTCAGGATCAACAGCCGAGTCGATATAGCCATGTCCGTCTGTCCGTCTGTCTGTCCGTGTGAAAATCTAGATCTCAGCTATTATAAGAGCTAGGACTACCAATTTGGTGACAGTATGTGTTATTATTGCACGCTGATCAAGTTTGTTTTGGATTTTGGCCACGTCCCCTTCCGCCCCCGTAAATCGAAAAAAATGTATTACAAGCGCAATTTTGATGCCATATTGTTAATTTTCGGCGCTGCTTGCAGCATTGTGCCGAATAGTGTGTGCGTGTACGGTGGTGAAATGGGTTAAGTTGTGGACTGCAAAACGAACAGTACTATTATGCATTTACGGGTTCGAGTCCCGCCCGCATCAAAAATTAAATGTGTGTAAAAATGTTTTTTTTTTTTTTTTAGATTTTGACTTTGCATAAATATTGTAAGTCCATAGCCTTTTACGGTCAGAATATGATTGTAGACATTTTTTTTGTTCCGCAAATAAATTATGTAAGAGCAGCTGGGTAGCGGGTATATAACAGTCGAGCATACTCGACTGTAGCTTTCTTACTTGTTATATCTCTCTTGTGTGTCCTATTCTTGAGTATGGTTCATGTGTTTGGTGTCCTCAGTATTCATTTTACAAGGACCGCATTGAATTTGTAGAAAAGTATTTTTTAATTGGGATGCAAACTTAAGATTGTTGAAAATGAATTTCTGTAACTGGCAACACAAATATAGTGAACTAGTTCCAAGTAGGTATCGATAAACACAAATACGATTGTTATCGCTGAAGCGATTAAGCGCGCATTTCTCTCTTCTGTAACTTTACTGGTTAAGCGGTCTGCACTGAATAAAGATCACGCGATAAACGAAGAACAATCCCAACAAAGGTTATGGGCCCAGGCGGTCGCGAAAGAGTGTTTAAATAAAGATATATAGAGAAAGATTAACGGTGTGTCCAAAAATAAATTGCTGAGCAAAATGGCTAGTAGTTTATATTCAATAACAATGCGAATAACGGAAAGAACTCTAAAAACGGTAAATGCTATGCGTGCGGGAAGCGTGGACATTTCGCGGCGAATTGCAAGAACGCAAAAGAAAGGGAACAAAGCGAAGTCAGACAAAAGCAACAACACCACAACGCGTCGAATTCGAAGGAAAATAAAAATTCCAACGAACGCTCCTATTTGTCTGTATCAAAGCATTCAGCTTTATATTCTAACAAATATAATATATGTCGCGGTGAATGGTGCATTGACAATGGTGCCACTTCGCATATGGCAAACGATCGTGACTTGTTTAGCGAATATAAAGAATTAAATCAAATCATTTTTGTGGCCGGTGACCAATCTTTAAACGCTATTGGAATTGGTACCATCAAAATAAAAACAGACAGATCGTGCTTTAATTTAAAAAATGTGTTGCATGTACCCAAAATTCAAACAAATTTTTTCTCAGTGGTTAAGGGCACAAAAAATGGTTTAAAATTTGAATTTAAAGGGAACATCGTGTTAATTAAAGACACTGGCAACGGCACAATAGTTGCAATCGGAAAACGTGAAAATGATTTATATTTCTTTAAAAATATATTCCAAGCAATCAACGTTGCGTATGTCGAAAACGTTTTTAAATGGCATAACAGATTGGGCCATATAAATATGCAAAGTTTACATAAACTTTCAACAAAGGGAGTAGTGCATGGTATAGACAAGTTTAAATCAGCTGTGAATACATCGTGTGTGTCCTGCATTCATTACCGTTTGTAGAATCTGAATATCGTGCCAAAAATATTTTAGAATTAATCCATTCTGACGTTTGTGGACCTTTTAATGAAAACTCTATCGGCGGGTCAAAATATTTTGTGACATTTATTGACGATAAGTCAAGATATACAACAGTTAAGTTTATACAGCAAAAGAGTGAAGTCCTACAGAATTTTAAAGAATTTAAATTGTATATGGAGAAACAAACTGGTTTCAAAATAAAGACACTAAGAAGTGACAATGGTGGCGAATACGTTAATAATGACTTCGAACAGTTTTTGCGCGAAAACGGCATAAAACGGCAATTAACAGTGCCACATACCCCACAGCAAAATGGCGTTGCTGAACGATATAATCGAACAATTGTGGAAATGGCGAGATCAATGTTAGTGCATTCGGGTTTAGAAGACAAGTTTTGGGCTGAAGCGTGTGCCTGCGCAGCTCATATTAAAAATAGAATACTCTCAAGAGCTTTAGAAGACTCGACACCATTTGAAACGCAAGCCCGTAGTGAAATATTTGCGGACATTTGGCTGTTTGGCAGTCGGTTTGGAAAAAACCCAGAAGCAAAAATTTCAGGCTAAGGGAAAAGAATTCATATTTGTCGGCTATAGCAACGAAGTCAAAGGATACAGGCTATACGATCAAGAAGTTGACAAAGTCGTAGTGAAGCGTGACGTTAAGTTCGACGAAAACGTGTTGATGGGCAACAAAAACAACGTTGAATTTTCTGAAATTGACCAAGAAATAAATAGTGAGGATACGGTAGAAGACTCGGAGGATTTGGATACAAGATTAGTTCGCTCCTCTTCACCCGAAACGGATTATGAAGATGCAGCTGAATCTCACGACACAACGCTTAAAAACGATAGCTATGAGACGGAAGAAGAGGATGACCACAACATACCCATATATGGACCAAGCGGCAAATGAACTGCAAGTCTTCTGAAAAATGGATAGAAGCAATGAAAGCTGAGTATAAATCTCTAGTTGCCAACAATACATGGACGCTGGTGGATCCCCCCAAAGGATGCAAAGTCATTGGCAATAAGTGGGTGTTTTCTTTAAAGAAGGGATCAAACGGCAGTTTTGAGCGTTACAAGCCAAGACTTGTGGCAAAAGGATGCAAGAAACTTATTCGCCAGTTGTACGTTATGCAACGATACGCATGGTATTTGCACTAGCAGCACAACTCCAACTACATCTACATCAAATGGATGTGTGCATGGCTTATTTGAACAGAGATCTTCACGAGGAAGTATATATGGTTCAACCCGAGATGTTCGCTGACAACCGTTTCCCAAAACGTGTGGCAAAGCTGAACAAGGCTATCTACGGATTGAAACAATCTGGCAGAGAGTGGAACGCGAAGCTGGATCGTGCTCTACAAGATTATGGATTTGTTCCATGCAGCAGCGAGGCATGTTTGTATAAACTGTATAAAAATAACCACATTAATCTCATTGCAGTATATGTCGACGATATCCTCATTGCAAGCCAAGACAAAGACGACTTGTTGAAAATCAAAGAGTATATTGGCAAGCAATTCAAATCAGTCGATAAGGGTCCAGTTACCAACTTTTTGGGCTTTGAGATCGAGCGCAATGCAGATACTGGTGATGTGTTTTGGTGTCAAACAACTTACATAGAAGACATGTTGCAACAGCAAGGCATGCAGAACTGCAAGGCGGCATCAACTCCGTTGGACCCAGGATACCAGATAAAGCCACCTTCTAACGACGATAACATGGCTGATGAGAAGCACTATCAGGCACTGATTGGCAGCCTGATGTATTTGGCCAAATCAACTCGACCAGACATATTACACTCAGTGTGTAAGCTATCGCAGATGAACAAGTGCCCTCGTATGGAACATGAGAATGGCGCAAAGCATATCCTGCGGTACTTGGCTAGTACAAAACACTACCGTTTGCATTACTACAAGTGCGATGAACCCATTGTAGGCTACACGGATGCGGATTGGGGCGGTAATGTCATTGACCGCAAGTCTTATACAGGATACATCTTCTTCATGGCTGGAGCGGCTTTCTCATGGGAATCACACAAGCAAACTACAGTGGCATTGAGCAGCACAGAGGCGGAATACATGGCGTTAGCAGCGGCTGGCAAAGAAGCAGTATATTTAAAGCAATTGTTAACTGAAATACTTTGTAACAAACAGAATCTAACACCTATATGTATCTATAGCGATAATTTAGGAGCCCAACAATTGGCTAAAAATCATTCTTACCATTCAAGAAGTAAGCATATTGATATAAGGTATCAATTCATTCGCGAATTAGTAAACAAGAAAGAAATTGTTTTGAATTATATTGATACTACGAATATGCTAGCAGACATTTGTAATAAGAATTTAACAAAAGCTAAGCATAATAAGTTACTAAATTTAATTGGACTAAAATAAGAAATAATGTAATGTACATATATTTGTATTGAGAAGAGGTGTTGAAAATGAATTTCTGTAACTGGCAACACAAATATAGTGAACTAGTTCCAAGTAGGTATCGATAAGCACAAATACGATTGTTATCGCTGAAGCGATTAAGCGCGCATTTCTCTCTTCTGTAACTTTACTGGTTAAGCGGTCTGCACTGAATAAAGAACACGCGATAAACGAAGAACAATCCCAACAAAGATTACCTTTTTACTTTAATCTTCCGTCTTTAGCCAATCGTAGAACCATGCTTGGTGTACTGTTTATTAATAACCTTATTCAAGGTGACATTGATAGTGAATACTTGGTTAGCCAGTTATACTTCTCTGTCCCCGTAACTTCCTACCTCTAACACTTTCTCACTGTAGGTAGAACTATGCCTTGCATGAATGAATCCTTTAGGGCATTATGTTCGAACTATAACAACTTATATTTTATCATAGTTAATTCTAATTCTGTAGACTTAAAATCTTTAATTCTTTCTCATAATGTATTTCTTCGTTTATCTTTTTTCTATCCATAAACTATATATCTTTACTCACTATCTTAAGTTGGACTTTCTTTTACGCTTCCTCTGGTCGATGTAGCGTAATAACAACTAACACCTAACACTAACAACTAACACCTAACAATCTTTTCTGATCTGATTGGGTTTTTCTGGGTTTTCCCCAATCCTTCTGCAACAAATGTTGGATCATTTTAAATAAATAAAATTTTAATTATTCTTTTGTTCACCCAGACTAGTCGTTAAATTTTTGTTTTAAAATTGTAATTATTTACTTCACTTTTAATTTTACCTTTTTTTCATATTTAAGATAATTTAACTTAATTTATATGAAAATTTTTTAATTTAATATTAAATCTTTTAAAATTTTGTGTCGACTGCCATTAGTTGGCGTTAAATAAAAAAATAATTAAATAAATAAGTAAATAAAACGCAAAAACCACAAACAAACTTTTTTGTAAATAATAATTTTTTACTGATTGTTCCAATAATAACTATGGGATATGGTTATCTGATTTTGATAAAATTGATAAATTATGTGTGGGTTAGTATTACCGTAATTGATAGAGATTAAGAGCAATATTCCAAAAATAACATAGTTTTTTTTTCTTTATCAACAAGTAAGAAAGCGACAGTCTTACCAACGCTTTGTACAAAGTGCAATTCAACACTCTACATTACACACATACTCATCGAATGCCCACTATACAATACAGAAAGATCCTCATATCTGCAAACAAATTTAAAAGAAATAACATCATTCCAAAATATAGGTAAAACAATAGAGTTCCTCATACAAACAAATATTTTCCACCTAATTTAATTATTACAAATTTAAATCATGTAAATAAAAAAACAAAAAGAATATATAGTATTAAATACCACATGTATATATGTAAATATGAATATATAATAAGTATACCCCATACATTAAAAAAAAACAAGCTTAAGGCCATAAATTAATTTAAATCAAGTAGCAACTTGTAAATTAATAAAAAAAATATGTTGGAGCAAGCTAGATCAGACCAATATATCGTATGGCTGTCATATAAACTATGGGCCAATTTTTGTAACTTTTTAGAATATTGCAATCAAACTTGTTATATCTTACTTTAACTACAATATGTTTTCACGTTACTGTCAACGTTTTATCAAAATCGGACCACTATATCATATAGATGCCATCAAAAATATCAGTAGAAATGTGTGTTTTTCATGAAAAATCTGACTTTTTCTTCGAAAAACCGTACATTGTCTTTTCCAATATAAGTTTCCCAAGTACAGCTTTGTCCTGTTGCAATTTGATATAGCTGACCTAGGAAAAATTAGCCAAAACAAGGGTTTTTATACCCGCTACTCATAGAGTAGAAGGGTATTATAACTTTGTTCAAACCGAAAATGTATGTAACAGACAGAAGGAGACACCTCCGACCCCATAAAGTATATATATTCTCGCTCAGGATCAACAGCCGAGTCGATATAGCCATGTCCGTCTGTCCGTCTGTCTGTCCGTGTGAAAATCTAGATCTCAGCTATTATAAGAGCTAGGACTACCAAATTTGGTGACAATATGTGTTATTATTGCACGCTGATCAAGTTTATTTTGGATTTTGGCCACGCCCCCTTCCGCCCCCGTAATTCGATAAAAATTGATTACAAGCGCAATTTTGATGCCATATTGTTCATTTTCGGTTTACATGATAATTATAGCTAGCCAGATGATCTCTGAAAATTTGGTAACAATCGCATAATAAACACAGAAGTTATTCAGCTTAACGTTTTCCATAGCTGTATGCAGCGCTGCCGGCAGCCGAATTGTGCCGAATCGTGTGTGCGTGTACGGTGGTGAAATGGGTTAAGTTGTGGACTGCAAAACGAACAGTACTATTATGCATTTACGGGTTCGAGTCCCGCCCGCATCAAAAATTAAATGTGTGCAAAAATGTTTTTTTTTTTATTTTAGATTTTGACTTTGCATAGATATTATAAGTCCATAGCCTTTTACGGTCAAAATTTGATTGTAGCCGTTTTTTCCTTACTTGTTTTATTTTAGATTTTGACTTTGCATAAATATTGTTAGTCCATAGCCTTTTACGGTCAAAATATGACTGTAGCCGTTTTTTTGTTCCGCAAATAAATGATGTACAAGCAGCTGGGTAGCGGGTATATTACAATCGAGCACATTCAACTGTAGCTTTCTTACTTGTTCTAATTGAGTTTGTATAATTGTTATGGTATTTGACGTTTTGTATTGCTTTCAATGAAGAAAGGGAGTATGTGCATACTATGTGTTTTCCTCTTTTTTTTACTGGCGTGGTTACGTGCTGCCAATATCGCAGCTAGTTCTGTTGTGAATACTGAGGTGTATTCTGGTAGTGTTTGGTAGGAAATTATTTCTTTTTCAGTTGTTACACTGTAAGAAGCACCGTCAGATGATTTTGATCTATCAGTAAATAAGAATATGCGATCTTTCATTGTGTTTTTATATTGTTGTGTTTGCTTTGGTAGTATAGTGAAGTGAGGTGTTAAACGACCTGTCGTTGATTACCAAATGCGGGGTATTTTCTTTTGTTGTTGTTATAGGGGAAATTTGGATTTGGAGTTGTTTGCATAAGTAAATTGTGTTATGGAGCGAAGATTTGATTTTTGGAATTCTTTTAGCTTTAATAATTTTGTTGTAGATAGTTTCTATAGGAGATTATTTTGAATTCATGATTAATTTGAAGTTTTTTTGGATAGCATGAACTGTTCTATGTTCTATTGGTAGAATGTTTGCTTCGTGTAGCAGGTTGTTTATTGGGGTTGTACGAAAAGCGCAAAGAGCGAGTCTAATAGCCGAGATGTACATTGTTTTTAATTTGTTGAGGGCTGATTTGGGCGCTGTACCATAAAGGTGGAGCCCGAAATCATTTTTTGACATTATTATTGCTTTTACTACATAAAGTATTGTATTGTATTTACATTGCATCTGAATTTGTTACTGGATAGGCATTTGATTATATTAAGTCTATTGGAAAGTTGGAGTGTAAGATTGTCGATGTGTTTGTTCCATCTGTATTTATTGTCAATTGTAATACTGAGAGTTTTTAGTGAGTCTACGTTTTGTAGGGTCTATGTGTTGGATTGGAAAGTTAGGTAGCAAATTCTTTTCCTTCAGACGTGTTAATGCTTGCATTTGTCTATTGATAGTGATGCTCCTGAGTAGTTGCACCATTGTTTGATGTCAGTGAGTAATGGGTCTATGTTAAGTGTATTTTGTTTTTTATTTAATTTTTAGATGATTGTGTAGTCATCAGCATATGCTGTGAACTGACAGCTTTTGTGTTTGTCAATAAGTTTGTTTAATTTGTTAAGGGCTGTAGCGAATAAAATCACCGACAGGAGTGAGCCTTGTTGGATTCCATTGATAAGCGGCTGCTGGGAGGAGTATACATTATTGGCTCACACAGTAATGTTTCGGTTTGTTAGGAAGTTAGATTTATATTTGATTATTCTTGGTCCTATTTTCCATTCGATAAGTTCGTCGTTAATGCTATGGATACCAACTCTGTCAAATGCCTTGGCAAAGTCTAGCGATATAATAGAGGCGTGACTTTTAGTTGAAAGGGACGACGTGGTATGGTAGTCTAATACGGCTAGACAGTCATACACTGATTTCCGTTTTCTGAAGCCCATTTGGCGGCTATTTAGAAGGTTCCCGTTTGTGGTTTTCGGAATGGGTATGATGCAGCTTACTTTGAATTGCTGAGGAATTTGTGTGTTGATGATGTTATTGAATAAGTTAAGGAGTCTTTGGTGAAGGTTGGGAGGGAGGTTCTTTAGCATTGGGTAGGTTATGCGATCCGCGCGGGGGTTTTACCTTTTAATTGATTGAGAGGGGATAGGAGTTCGACCATGGTGATGTCCTTTTCTATATTCAATGCTAGGGGCGAGGGTATGAGGGTGTTAAGTGGTCGCGAGATGGATTTGTGTTGTTTGAACATTGCCGGGAAGTTGGTGTCTAGCGCTGCTTCTGACCAATGAGAGCAGAGCGTGTTAGCTATATCATTCCTATTTTGTATGTTAGTAGTTTTATCATTTAGTTTAGAAAGGCAGTGAATATCATGTCGTGATTTAAAGTCGCAGAAGCGGTTAATGTTCGACCATATTTTACTAATTGGTGTATTTGGGTGTATTTCACTCGTTAAGTTTTGCATAGATATTCTTTTTCTAATTTTTATTTCCCTTTTAAGTTTGGCATTGGCTTTTTATACCCGCTACTCATAGAGTAGAAGGGTATTATAACTTTGTTCAAACCAACAAGTAAGAAATCTACAGTCGAGTGTGTTCGACTGTAATTTACCCGCTACCCAGATGCTCGTACATCATTTATTTGCGGAACAAAAAAAAAAAACGGCTACAATCATATTTTGACCGTAAAAGGCTATGGACTTACAATATTTATGCAAAGTCAAATTCTAAAATAAAAAAAAAAAATATTTTTGCACACATTTAATTTTTGATGTGGGCGGGACTCGAACCCATAAATGCATAATAGTACTGTTCATTTTTACCACCCTACACTCACACACTATTCGGCACAATGCTGCAAGCAGCGCTGCCAACAGGCAGAAGGAGACTACTCTGACCCCATAAAGTATATATATTCTGCCTCAGGATCAACAGCCGAGTCGATATAGCCATGTCCGCCTGTCTGTCTGTCGGTATGAACACCTAGATCTCAGTTATTATAAGAGCTAGGACTTCCAAATTTGGTGACAATATGTGTTATTATTGCACGCTGATGAATTGTATTTTGTATTTTGACCACGCCTCCTTTTTCACCGCAATTTTGATGCCATATTGGCATATATTTTTTGGTTTATATGATAACTGTAGCTAGCCAGATGATCTCTGGTAATTTGGTAACAATTAGATAATAAACACAGTTATTCAACTGAACGTTTTCAATATCGCTGCCTGCCGCGATAGTGCGTACGTGTACGGTGGTCAAATGGGTTGAGTGGTGGACTGCAAAACGAACAGTACTATTATGCCTTTATGGATTCCAGTCCCGGCCACGTCCAAAATTAAATGTGTGCAAAAACTTTTTTTATTATTTTAGATTTTGACTTAACATCAATAATGTAAGTACATGGCCTTTTACAGTCAAAATATGATTGTAGCCGTTCTTTATTGATTCGCAAATAATTTTTATGTACGAGCACACTCGACTGTAGCTTTCTTACTTGCTTTTAAAAATTTTGCGACTACGGTGCCTTGTGTTTAATTTCGAAAGAAGCTGCAGTCAAATGTGCCAATTGTAATGGCCCGCACAAATCTAACGACCCCGGCTGCCCTAGCAGGATAAGTTATATTAAATAAAGATCTCAATTCCAATCAAACCGAGTTAGACCAAAAGCTAACTTTATTTCTAAGTCTTCAAACACTCTTAATCAATCTAATTTAAATCCAAAACCCCACCTGAGTTAGACCAACTGTAACGTCGAATACGGAACACTCTTAATCAATCTAATTTAAATCCAAAACCCCACCTGAGTTAGACAAACTGTAACGTCGAATACGGGTGCAAAGCTTTTCTCATTAGGGGAAATTATGTCCTTAGCATTTGATCTCATTAGAAGTTCAAGAAACTGCAAATCCAAGGCAGATCAAAAAATAAATTAAATGATGAATGATATTAAAAACGCAAATAGGGTTGTTTTTGTAGAGTTAAAAGCCGATTAATTGCAGAATGCAAATCCATTTCCATTTAAGCACAAGTAGACAAATAATAGGTTAATAACACGTTTTAACTCAGTTATCCTTACAGCAAAAAAAACGCATTATTCCAAAAGAAAAAATTGCTGTTTCCGCTAAGTGGTAATAATATCGGTGATTAAAGTTTTTGAAACCTGGTCACACTGGTCAGGTGGCCTGGAAATTGTATGGAAATCGGGAACTTATCGGGGGCTATATCTCCTAAACTAAACTAAAAATCAAAAAATTTGACTTAATATTTTCGTCTTATTTCATCGAGTTCTATTGGAAACCGTCGTCAGATTTTGGCGTCACGGAAAGAGCAATATTGCCCCAAATAATAATGAAAATAATTAATTTTTTTTAAAAAGGTATACTTTTTTCCAGGCTATGCGTTCTCTGACACAAAAATTTTTGCCAACAAGAGTAGCTTGAGCTCATAGACCAAGTATGCATATTTCGTCTATGCTTTATGCTACTTTACTGGTCGACATACACATTACTAGACCTTGCGGACTCACATTTAAAACAGACAGAAGAAAATAACCCGATACGAAAACCCAGATTGCTCTATCTGAGCCCGTTTTCTCGAAATTCCAAATTGCAAAGAAAAAACTGCCGTTTTTAAAATAAAAAAGGCTAATTTTGGTTTTGATACTGAAAACTTGATAGAACTGTTGGTACTTTCTAATCGTGCAAATAAGCAAAGCCGATTGCTGACATTTTCAAATTTTCGCCTAGTATTGAAAGATGACACAGCCTAAGCGATATCAGCCCGATCTGGCCGCCCGGAATATCGGAAACAATCGATAGCTCCGCGGGCGATATTCAAAGTAGTAGATAGTAAGTGATAGACGCTAAGCATTAGCGTGACCGTTTACGGTATTTTATATACTTTTCGGTATTTTTTTATTGCAAAATTGATCAAAGAGTATTTTGTTTTATATTAGAATATGGTTGCATAATTTTATATTTTTATGGTATATTTTGATATTTTTGTCGGTAAAGGTGTAAGGCAAGACTTTCTCCTCGCGTTTTTCAATTGGCGCCATACGCGTAATCGTTGTTCTAGGTAGCTGCAAAATGTAAGCAAAAATTGTAAACAAAAGTACAACGCGATGTGGGAGACCTATCCCGTAAATGAAAAATGGCTTTACATAAGCAACAATAATTCGGATGCCTATTTCAAAGCTTTTCAGGCTAAAAAGATTCATCCAATTGCATCAATTGGGCAAAATGCCGGTACACGAAAGGACAAAGACAAAATAAAATGATATTTAGAAACAAACAAAGGTATGGCATTTTTTTTAAGCCGGTGTATGTAATATTAATTTCTTACTATGTTATATTAATTTTAGATTGATTCATTGCAAAAAAAAATACCGGTCGACTGCTTGACGCAATCCGACGAACGGAGCTTTTGTTTGTCGCTTGTGCAGTGGAGCACAACATATAGTTTCGGGCAATCGATGATCTGTCCGAAAATATGAGAAACGTCCGCAGTAATGTCTCCCCTGCAGGAAAAACGGGTTTTTTCACCTATAATTGACGAGTTTACAGATGTTAGCTGGACGAAGGTGCTAGCATGTGCGGTGATTTTTTATACCATTCGACCATTAAAAATGATTAAAAAGTGTATATTAAGTTTGTGCAAATTTATGTAACAGGCAGAAAGAGGCGTGGCAGACCCCATATAGCATATATGTTTATTCTGACTCAGGATCACTAGCCGAGTTCATTGATAGATTTAATTTAAACAATAGGTGGCAGATGAACTTTTGCACATTTTTTGTGCTTGATTGTAGTTAGCTCAAAAGTTAGAGTAAATGTTCGCGTTTTTTTTATATAACGTCTGGCAGCACTACTACATGCAGTGTTGCTTTGAAACCATGAGCGCCATCTAACGGCAATGGAAGGAATCTCTAAAATAAATAATATCGACAGCAGCCCTGATTTCTTTCTTTTCGATAGATCCGCATAAAAGTGACAAGGTATGCAATTCTTTTAACTTAATAAAAATCATTTTTAGAGCTTTTTACAACAAAAATATGGAAAATGTGTGGCATAGAATGTGAGAAATGTGAAACTCATTAAGTGCCTAAGGTGGCTTCGCATTAAGCTGCGAAAAAATTTTTGCGCAGTGTTACACGTGTTTTTCCCACTACGAGAGGTGTAGGCTGTGAATGACAATAAACTTATGGCTTTTTTTTATTACTAGCGCACATCAATATGCAACTTTTCGTACGTGGCTTGGAATCAATTGAAACTTTGGAGGTCTCCCACGATGCTACCATTGCTGGGGTCAAGGTAAGTTGAGTGCGGCATTGACAACAATAAAAGCTTCCCCCTAACCTCACTTTGCTTAATTTTTATCTCGCCAGAACCAACTTGCTCAGCTACATGGCTTCCACACCGTAGAGTTTGACCTGAACTGCGAAGGTGCCACCCTGGGCAATGATACTCCCGTGACCGCCCTGAGCTCGTTCGAGTTGGACATTACCGTGCCATTGATTGGTGGTAAAGTACATGGTTCTTTGGCGCGTGCTGGTAAGGTCAAGGGCCAAACCCCAAAGGTTGAGAAGCAGGAGAAGAAGAAGAAGAAGACCGGACGCGCCAAGCGCAGGATTCAGTACAACCGCCGCTTCGTCAACATTGTCCAAGGCTTCGGCCGCCGTCGTGGCCCCAATGCCAACTCGACGTAAAGTGGATAATTTGTTGCAACATGACAGTTGATGTTGAACAAAAGCCGAGCTAATTTTATTGCAAAATAATGTTTAAAATAGTAATTTTCAACAAGTAAACTCAACTTATTTTATAAACGTCAAGTTGTAATCCAAAACGTTTGTGTTTCTGTTAATTGGCAAAAGTGATAGTCTTGCGGCCGCGGCTGACGACAATGAAACGATGATAGCAGAACTCAAAACCGGTGACAAACATTGCGACAAAAATGCCAAACAACAGCACCATAAAGCATCCTTGCATGTCGTCCATATTGACCTTGTGATTGGTGATCTGACGCTGAACATTCTTAACATTACATTTGTCCATCGAGGGCAGATTGGTCTTATGCCAGCGCTCAATGAAACCCATACGGAAGAGCCGGTCTATATGATGGTTAATAAGATGCAAGTAGGCGCTTCCTGACGGAACAATAAGCCCAATTTGCTCATCCACAAAATCTTCTTTGCCTAGCGCAAATCGACACTCCTTGTCCAGCTCGAAGTGCTGCTGCACAATAAGTTGTAGATTTATACGCCAGTCGATGTTGATGCGTTCGCCGTGCTTTACAGCTGCAATATTCTCTCCCAGGGCGCTGTTATATATCGAGGCCCGCTTAACGAATCGTTTAAACTCCTTGCGGGTTGTGGTCTCCACGTACTTCTCAAAAAAGGTGCCGTTGCGCAGCCCATATTGCTTAATTTCTTTGTTGTCAGACAGCTGAGTGAGGTAGTCAATGCCAGGCTGGAACTTGGGGAATGTTAAAAAGGCAACAAGGTTGCCACAGTATGTGGTGACTAGTACAATAACAACGATCCACCAGAATCCAACGACCAGTCTGCCACTGTCCGCACGAGGCAGGTACATGCCACCTACCCAATTAAACACTTTAAGAAAAAACTTATGAGTCAAGGGAGCAAGCGAGAAACCAACCTTGCTGCAACAGAGCTCCGTATATGTACCAGAAACAGCTTTTAATTGAGGATAGGCCTTTGATTTGCAGTTCCTTCAGCGGCACCAGATGGTTTATGGCATACAGCATGGGAGCCGTTAGCAGTATTATGCCCATCAGGCAGCCCCAAGTCTCTAGTGTAAAGGGGGCCGTAAATAGATAAATGCGACTAACCTCATCTGGCTGGCGGAGAATGAAAGTGTACTTCTGCACACTTATGGGCTGCGTGTAGTTGAAACGCTTCTTGTGCGGCTCGTCGATTGTGGCCGCTACTGCGGCCATAAAGTAGTCGTTGTCCTGAACTAGTTCGACCACCCTATAGGGTATGCGATATGTCATTGAGCCCATCAGTTGATTCTGGAAAGCGCAATTTGGTACTCAAAACTCAATATCGGTTTTCTACGTAGTACTCACACTTTCATTTGGGTTCTGGCTGAGCAAGTTCACTCTCCCAGGAGAATTGGCCTCGTGTAGGTAGTAGCTAAAGTTCAGTGCACGACTCAGTTCCTTCAAAATTTCCATGACAATGCCTTTGTGTTCTATGATAACACCACGACTGTCCTTCGTTAGAATTTGCCAGGGTGGGTTCTACGAGAATTGTGAACCAATATATAATGATTATATTCCTGATTCAAAGACTCACATGTATTGTGACGATGTCCATGGTTATGTTGCGGAAATGATGTTCGATATGGGGAAAGGTAAGCTCTTGGCAAACGAAACCCAGTAACGGGCTCCAGTAGCCAATATTGATGAACTCGAAGTTTCGATTCTTGGTGTCGCGGGTAGGTGCTAAGAAACGGGAGATAAGCTGGCCGAAACTGGAATGCGTCGTGCAGGCACACAAACTTACCCATACGATACTTGCGATTTTCTTGACTCTTTCCCCAAGTGATAGAAGTCTCAAAGCGCCACCGTGAACAGCTTGCACATTTACTGTTGGCTTTTAGATAATCCTAACGAGACCAAACCTCGTTATGCAAGTCCTTATTAATCTTAATCTCTCCATTGACTTACCTTCATGTACTCCAGCATTTCGTCTTGCTTCTCCTGCTTGGTGAAACGTATTGACTCCCACTCCTCATCCGATATTTCGCCATATATTGATTGTTCCTCAAGTATCATTCGTGAAAGCGACGTAACTAAAGCAATCGATACCTCAGATATGGTGCAATTAAGTGTGTCCACGCAGTTTGATTCAGTTTCGTTCAGGGCGAATGCAATGTTGGCTCCTTCATCCAGGTTAATGGTCACTGTGCTGGCATCAAAGTCGCGACGCAGCTCATCGAGTACAAAGAACATCCATTGGTTATTTACGTGGAACATGCTAAGCGTTTCGGCTATCTCGATAATATCTTCGTGAAACTTGGAAATTACCAAAAACTGTTGACGCTTTAGTTCGTGATTGATAGGCGCAAACTCTGTGAGTGCTTGGCGCAAAGCTCCACGTTTCTTCTGGCCCCGCAGAGTCTCATCAATCTTATAGAGAATCACCGAAATGGGCGGAATATGATTCGTAGTACTCTCATGGACTATAGACTTAACCAACATAGGATTGTTCTCGACTAGGATTGAACAGCTGAATTAGTTATACTAACAGCTTTTGTTGTTTCTGGAATACCCACGAATGAATTGGTCGACGAAGCAAACAACGGCCTTCCACTTAAAAATACCCTGTACTTTGGCATCAAGTATGATCTGAGGAAACTCATCACCATGATCCACCATAGGTATCTTTCGAGGCGACTTCGATTAGCTGCAATTTAACTGTGAAGTTTCAAAATTTACTCACCATCAAGGCCCGACCGAGTGGCAAACGCGGGCAGTCTGAGTCCGTTATCGCAATAAGAAGAACTGATGCCTTCTGTGTGGTTTTATAAAAGTTCCATGTGCTCTCACAGTCAGCCACAGTAATGGCAGCAAGAAAATCTATAGGGGATCTGTAATTAGGTCAATAAATATACGTGCAATTTTTTCATCGAACCCCTTTTGATTTTGATCGAATTCCAGGTGAAGTAGCGCACATTTATTCCGCCATTCTTCATATTCTCGCGTATTGTGTCACTGAGAATCTTTTCGAAATGTGCAATAATGTTCTGCCTATGCGTGGCCATATACTCGTAATCGACAACGACGGCTGCAAGGATCAAGGAAACTAACTTACTCACTTTCAAAGCATTTCAATGACCTCACCCAGCGACGCATTGGCACTCAGAAACGAGGAGAAGTCATTGGCCATCACAAGAACCGGAGCATAGAGCTGCAATCCACACACTAAAGATACTCCAAAAGACAAGAGCGATAACTTCATGATGGCGGAACTACCGAAACGTAACTAAAAAGTAAAAGCCAACTGAACTCCCGAGGTTAGCTTTCCTTTTGTTTTGGAGAATATATGAAAGCATAAAGTCAATTAAAAACGAGCGAGTAAGGCGTGCAGGATCGAAAGTCGCATGAAATATTCAGAAGTCGGTCATGCGGAAGCCGCCGGAAAACACCCCACCTGATTGACAGTTTGCGGTTAGGCGTTAACCGTCGACCGTCACGACCACAATCCAAAACCACATCTACATTCACATCTGTGTTTAAACGGCGGAAGGTATGTGAGCAAATTATTGCAGGTGTTCACTCAAGAATGCCATCTAAATTATTGTGTTAGCAGTTTTAACTTCGTTTATTTAATTATATTTATGAAATTGGCTATTTGTAATTACATTTTACAATCTTAAATTTAAAAGGAGTGTGGGGGGGGGGAGATGGTTGGTTACAGAAGAGGCTCTAGTCTAACATCCAAAATAGGTTATGAAAACTCACTATTTGGTTGTTGCGGGGCTCCTATTTGCAAATCTTTTGTATGTAAATTATGTACCGACTATAATCAGTCCTAGTTCGTAGTTATGTATATATATTATATTTTTTGTTCATGTATAATCTACGCTTATACTAAGGTACAATTCCAAAAATGCTTTTTAATATAAATGCATGCGATTTTGATTTATACTAGTATTGTATTCATTATAATGTTGATACGAAAACTTTTTATCTATTTGTATATATGTATATGTTTGTTGTTTACTTGCAGCTAAGTAAAGTAGATTTTTAATAAGTTGTATATATTAGTTTTGTGTCTATTGGTACTTGTCAAAAGTTCCTTATAAAACTCTTTATAATTTTGGTTTTTATTGGTGGCGCCGTTTTCAACTCGTTTCCCCGTTCTCGTGGCAATCTCGTTCTGCAAAATTCTATATTTTCCGATAATTTTATGCCTTTTCTTATTCGCGTTGCTCATGTGGATGTCCATATATATTATAGCCAGCACATGAGGTGTTACTATACTTCTACAAAATTGAGATTTTTGTGTATTGCGTTTCTAAACGGTTAACCGATTTCTAAACCCATTCTTCCTGGGCTTACAGTTGTCCTCATTCATTCAGTATTGCGCTCAGACGCTCCTCGACGGCTACTTTGCGTGACTTCCACACAAACTCGCAAACGGCAATGACACAAGCCACGCCCATGCCGCCCATTAGCACTACAAATACACCGCCAACATTGGCCAGTCCCAACTCATTGGCAGCCGACGAGGACTTTGAAGTTTCCACACGGCACTTGCCACCACCGCGTTTCTCTTTCCACCATTTGGTTTTCAGTATGTGCAGCTTGCCCTCCTCTTGCAACTTGAGTATGACGCTATTAATGGCTGTGCGATAAGGTGAATCTGTCAATTTAAACGAGAAGATATTAGCAGTAAAAAACAGTACTAGTTGTTGTTAATTGCAATCGAACTCACTAGGAGGCGTGGCAATGCCGTAGCTTTTAGTATCCAGCATGCCGCCCACCTGTGTCAGCTCACAGTTACGTTCGGTCACATACTCGATGGAGGTGGACTCCATCAGAAAGGCATAGGAGCCTTTGCCCTTAGCAACGCGTTCGACTCCTTCGCCGTTACTAGCCGTAAAAACGGAGGGTCTAGCCGATTCCATAAATGACCACATGCGCTGATATGTAGAGATCTTCGAGTCCTAAAAGCAGAGTAAAATGTTCTTAAATTCGTGCTAAGACAGCTTGAGGCGATGGACTAACCCTGAAAAAAGCCGCTGTGCTGCCGCCTTTTAAGGCACCATATTTAATTCTGGTCTGCTTAGCCAAATCCTCAGCACTTTCAATGGGCGAGTCCATGCGTTCAACTGTCAAAAAAGCAGCTAGGTTGGCTGTGTACGAAGAGATCATAATCAGCGTAAAGAACCACCATATGCCGGCCACCATCCGCGTCGAAAGAGCCCTGAACACATCAACACAAAATAAAAGTTAAGGTTTAAGTTATGGAGCGCGGTGTTGAGGTAGACCTTACTTCGGCAGAAAGTCACAGCCCTGCTGCATAAGCGAGCCGATGGCGAACCACATGCAATTGAGTAGGGTGAACTGACTCTCGACCTTTTCGCCATGTGCGTCCGTGTAGGCTGGCCATTCATAGGGAGTGAATCTATTTAAGTAATAATTCGATTACAAATAAGCGGTATCAGGAATACACATTAAATGACCCACTTGGCTAAAATGAAGAGCAGCACGGAAACACCCAAATAAGCTGTGGCCATATATATCCAAACGTCTAGGGATAAGGGTGAAAGGAAGGAGAACAAATTTGGGGGCTGTTTGATAGGTTTCCGATACAGTATCGAAACTCCTAGGTTCATAAACGGCGTGGTGAAGTCAACGGCCTGTTCTCGTTCAAAGGTAATTGTAAGATCAGCTATCGCCAAATCAGCACGCTGCTCCAGCAGCTCGCGTATCATTCCGTTCCATTCGCCAGTCATTTTATTCAGGCTGCCATAGCTGCCGTCGGGCACCAGTTGAATCTTGTAGTTGAAGCCCAGAGACCTGGATATTTCGTGTATGAGATCCACGGCATATCCTTCGAACTGATCGTTACCAGTCAGAGGCACAGCGGACTCCTTACGCATGCAGTAGGGATTGCTCTGTCAGGTAAGAATTAAATCAATTACAATTACAAGATGAAACTGGCCATCCAGTGGAATACTCACCAATATTGTTGTTACCACCAGTGTTTTGTTTTTTAGATTTGCCTCGATCTCCTGCTGCTTCTGGCTAAATGTACGCGTAAAGTTGATGCCCTCGGGCAGTGTCGAGTTCCAAGTGCCAATCTTGCGTATTCCTGCTGGTGTTAGTTCTACAATGTCGAGCATAAAGTCAGTGCGAAAGCCCTGGTGATCGAACTTAATGACATTTGTCAGGCCCTTCATTTCCACAATCTTCATGTAGTTGATTAAACTGAAGCCATGCTGCCAAGTACTCTGTCCATCGCAGCTGATGGGGTGTATGTCGATCTGCTGTGATGTGTCCAGATCGTGTAAAGCCTTAGCAAACAGATGAACTGCGTCGTACATAAGAGCCGTCTCCGAGTGCACAGTCGTCAGATTGGCAGAACGGAGCATACCCTTTTCATCAATGCTCCACTGACGCACCACATCTGTGACGACTTTCTCGTTAATCAGCCGAAAGCCCGTTATATTTGTGCCGCCATAGCGGAACTCATCCAAGTTTACGGTGTGCAGATCCAGCGAAGTAACTAAATAGCTATGGTAATCACTCATCATGCCAATTTGTTGGGCCTGCTTGAGCACCTCGTGCACTCGTTCCGTGGAACAGTCGAGCACAATATGCGCCTCAGCTGAGTTTTTTATTTGCTTGAGCAGAGGCCTAAAACGAATCAAAAAGAAATTTATTCCAAGTAAGGTTGATTTACTTATGAATAAATACCGATAATCTCCGCTGTCGCTCAATTGTCGCACCGTTATGGGGAACGGTGTCATACCGTGCGCCTTGAGCAGCTCTTGTAGTCGCACAATGCCCTCGTTGTTCTCGTAGATTATGGTGAACGTCTTCCAGCCCCAGTGCCGCACAATATCCACATAAGCCTAAGTCGAAATGTAAACGTTAACATACGTGAATTTTACAGCATAACAGACACTCAAACACTCAAACACACACACACACACCCACACACCACACAACACATCAGAACATTACCTTAGATACCGTATTGGGGTGAGGATAAAGATTCACCAGGCAGCTTTCGCGTCTCAGGCGGTAGTCCCAGCGATTCTCCAAATGCGGTATCTACGTGGAGGTAAACATTAGTTTGGTTGCATACACTCATACCTGTCGGCTTCCCTCTCCTTTTGTTATCATCTACTTACCTCCATGTTGTCGCAAATGCTCTGCACATGGCTTGCTGTATGTGAGGATTGCGGTCCAAAAATTGCAGCCACGCCAATGTTTAACAATCCACAAACTGCAAATAGTTTAACAAAATGGAGGAGGGTGTAGACTGAATATGAATTCCCTGTAATTGGCCAACTTTTGCAAAAGCTGTCATCGTTGTAAGTAGATCTCTTGCCATATTTACAGCTAACAGTGTGAATCCCCCAGCTCCCAAACTACAATCCCAATCCGAATCTTAATTCCAAAGCAGATGACACAAGTGAGCCAGTAAGATTTTCTGACAGAATCATAAAATCAGCCTAAGTAGCGCACCTACATAAGTTGACATGTATGTAGATAGTGTGGTAGTTCATGTCGGGAAGGCTCAGATGGTGCAGACGTAACAGACGCAGTCAGTGCAGTTTTAGCTGCTGGCGGTTGGTTCTTATAGCAGTTCTCGTATACTTAAACTGCACTTCAGAGCAAGGCGTAATTTCATTTTGCTTTTTTTCTTGGTTGGCAATTACTGCCGCCGCATCCCTTGGCTCATCAAATTACTAAGCACGTGTAAGAGCAGGTGCATTCCTCTACAGAGACACCCATACCAACCGCCCATAGCACATATGTATGTGGCGGGAAAAAGGGCATCCATCAACTTGTCTTTCTGTCAATGCGTCCCTGGCAGCTTGTTAGTGCCGTGCTAAAAAGTAGTTTACTTTCTGTGAAGCACCGTATGGCAGCTTTGATCCCGTGCAAATTCATTTTACGAGCCCAATATCACATTTGTCATAATCTCGCACTTTACATTGAATGGTTTTTCGCTGCCGGCGTTGTTAATCTATGCTTGTAAAACCTAACTTTACTACCTTTACTGCTTTATTGACTAGCGCTTCGTTAAACCAAGGAGCTATTACAAAACTAGTAATGACGGCTGCAGTCGAGCGTGCCCGACAGTAAATGAGATACGCTTTGCCTATTTTAAAAAACCGTTACTTTAAATTCTAACAAAATTCTTTTCACAGATTCTTTCGATTTCTTCAATCTTTCCATAGATGGCGCCACTGCGAAAATTTCGAAGTAGTCAGCTTTGCTTACTTGTACAGGCACACACGATGAGACTAAAGCAACGCGTCGCAATGATGACGTTACGATATGCTGCAAAATGAAGTCAGTAGAGCTATATAAAGCGTTTAATTGAAAAACGTCTGCTTTTATTGGTATGTATGCCAAATCATCACAAAATTTAAAATTGATTTGTTAATCATAAGATATTTAGAAAGCTTCATACTAAATTTGTTGTCTCTAGCTTTTATAATACATAGCTGAGGTCTATGTGTTCAAACAGACAGACAGACGGACAGACATGGCTTAATCGACTCGGCTAGTGATCCTGAGCAAAAATATACACTTTGTTGGTTCTGCCACGCCTAATAATAATATTAATTAATATTCGTATATTATTGGTTTGCCGTGGCATCTTAAATTTGAAATAAACTTGATATGGTATGTTATACAGTAATAAAATGCTATATTTGGTGACGCTCATACAGACAGACGGACATGGGTTTATCTGCTAGTGATCCTGGGGCCATATTTGCACAATTTTTGCATATCACTTTGACTATTATTATACCATTCGACCATTGAAAATGGGCAAAAATGGTATACTAAGTTTGTGCAAATATATGTAACAGGCAGAAGGAGGCGTGGCAGACTCCACAGTATGTATATTCTTGCTCAGGATCACAAGCCAAATCGATTGAGCCATGTTCTTCTGCCTGTCCGTTTGTTCGTCACGCATCTGGGTGAACACACAGATCTCAGCTATTATAAAAGCTAGAGACACCAAATTTCGTATGAAGGTATACAAACATCACAAGCTACTGGAGTTTATTTCAAATTTGCCACGCCCACCGCCTCTTAAAATTGTTAAATAAGTTGAGTTTGCTTTGTGACGAAAGTGTTAAAGTTTCAACTTTTTGCTTTAACACACACATAATTATATACGTGTACTATATTATATACATACATACATCCTTCATAAAGATTTATTTATCACAAACATCTGTATGTATGTATGTTTTACTTGTTGCGAAGAGTTACAAATTATTGAAAGGCAAACAGATTGAGAGAATAAAACAATACACATCAATTTCCCAAAGTATTCAAAAGTTCTGGGCGATAAAAAACAAGTAAGAAAGCTACATTCGAGTGTGCTCGACTGTAATATACCCGCTACCCAGCTGCTCGTACATCATTTATTTGCGGAACAAAAAAAAACGGCTACAATCATATTTTGACCGTAAAAGGCTTACAATATTTATGCAAAGTCAAAATCTAAAATAAAAAAAAAACATTTTTGCACACATTTAATTTTTGATGCGGGCGGGACTCGAACCCGTAAATGCATAATAGTACTGTTCGTTTTGCAGTCAACAACTTAACCCATTTCACCACCGTACACGCACACACGATTCGGCACAATTCGGCTGCCGGCAGCGCTGCTTACAGCTATGGAAAACGTTAAGCTGAATAACTTCTGTGTTTATTATCCGATTGTTACCAAATTTTCAGAGATCATCTGGCTAGCTATATTTATCATGTAAACCGAAAATGAACAATATGGCATCAAAATTGCGCTTGTAATCAATGTTTTTTCGATTTACGGGGGCGGAAAAGGGCGTGGCCAAAATCCAAAATAAACTTGATCAGCGTGCAATAATAACACATATTGTCACCAAATTTGGTAGTCCTAGCTCTTATAATAGCTGAGATCTAGATTTTCACACGGACAGACAGACGGACATGGCTATATCGACTCGGCTGTTGATCCTGAGCCAGAATATATATACTTTATGGGGTCGGAGGTGTCTCCTTCTGCCTGTTACATACATTTTCGGTTTGAACAAAGTTATAAGACCTTTCTACTCTATGAGTAGCGGGTATAAAAAACATTTTTGCACACATTTAATTTTTGATGCGGGCGGGACTCGAACCCGTAAATGCATAATAGTACTGTTCGTTTTGCAGTCCACAACTTAACCCATTTCACCACCGTACACGCACACACTATTCGGCACAATGCTGCAAGCAGCGCTGCTGGCAGCGCTGCTTACAGCTAAGGAAAACGTTAAGCTGAATAACTTCTGTGTTTATTATCCGACTGTTACCAAATTTTCAGAGATCATCTGGCTAGCTATAGTTATCATATCAACTGAAAATGAACAATATGGCATCAAAATTGCGCTTGTAATAAATTTTTTTCGATTTACAGGGGCGGAAGGGGGCGTGGCCAAAATCCATAATAAACTTGATCAGCGTGCAATAATAACACATACTGTCACCAAATTTGGTAGTTCTAGCTCTTATAATAGCTGAGATCTAGATTTTCACACGGACAGACAGACGGACAGACAGCCAGACGGACATACGGACATGGCTATATCGACTCGGTTGTTGATCCTGAGCCAGAATATATACACTTTATGGGGTCGGAGGTGCCTCCTTCTGCCTGTTACATACATTTTCGGTTTGAACAAAGTTATAATACCCTTCTACTCTATGAGTAGCGGGTATAAAAAGTCTAGTACAAACGAATCAATTCGGATGAATTATGAGAACAATTATATTTACATTTGTGGGTTCAGGTGTTGGTTTCCACGCATTCAAAGTGCAGAGCAAACCAACAGCGACCGAAACGCCCTTCATGCTTCATTTTCTCCACCAAATGCTCCAGCCAGATGCTTACCCCGTTTGCCGGCATGAAAGCTGTCGAATGGTGAAATCCGCTCTATTTGGGCCATCAACTTGGAACGAGGCAAAATTGAGCGATCGGCATTGATGCGCTCAACAGCCTGGCGAAATGCGAGCTCCTGATGGTCGTCAGAGGGATGGAAAAGGCCACCTGAAGCGAAAGAGGGGATGCAAAACAATATTATTAATGGGTAAATACAAGTACTTTGTTATTACACGGTAACATGATGCCAGACAGACTGCGTGATTGCAGTGCCTGCGTAAAAACAAACTATTCTCACTCGCACATAAACATCGCACACAAACACAGTGACGCAGTTAGACAGCAATATTTACAAGGATATACATACACACACGCGCGCTTTTGAATGTGATGTGAGTAAAAATCGATACTTGCTGAAGATGATGCGGGATGTTGCCTAAACTATGAATGAGGTTTTTTTGGAAATTCGAATTGGAAGCACATATTCCGTACATTGCGGCACTTACCGATCTTTATAATGTCGGGCAATGCGTAAACATGATTCAAATTGGTTGCCACTTGCAGAAGCAGAAGTAACATTGGTAGAGGCAGCAGAAGTTGGTGCATACTGTTTTCACCGACAGTCGGTTAGCGTGGAAAAGACTTCAATTTGTAAAGTTTATTTTGTTTTTATCTTATAAATACACTTTACAGTCAAAAGCTGTGTGTGCTTTAAACGCGCAATAGCATTTTCAATTTCCCTACCTTACAGTTAGCGCCGTTTATCTTCTTGCGAGGTGAGCATATACTGAGCACAGAGCGCCAATGCTTGGGACTTTTTTATGTTGCGTTAATGTCCTTTTGCGGGACGGCCACCCCCATGAAAAGCCGGGTGACAGCTCAAACAGCTGCGCACTGGATGTGGATGCTGTGTGGGATACCGATAGTTGGCTACCGGCTTATGGGCATGACCTTGGATTAGATTAAAAGTCTTGCGAGTCCGAATTAATTAAATTCTAGGCGCTTAATTCTTATCACTCAGCTTTAAAATAACCAAATTTAATAAATAAATTTTATGTGCGTAATTTTTAGTGTTGCTACGTTCGCTTTTCTTAGCGGGATAGCCTTTTAAACAGCAGATAAATTTGCATAGCGCACTTTTGGAGAATGTAGGATTCGATTAAAAGAGAGGGAATATTGCTGAGATCTGACGACAGTTTCTTATAGAACTGTGAAACAGTAAAATCATAGCCAATGCCAACTAACGTTATCAGATTTTAAAAACAAACTATAAGTGAAACAGGTAGACCATAGTCATGCATCGCTAAGTGGTAATGATATGGGTGATTAAAGTTTTCGAAACCTGGTCACACTGGTCATTTTGGCCTGCAAATTGTATGCAAATTGTAATGCTATGCAGTTAACGAACTGAGTACAGGGCTTAACGCTAGGAACTAGTAATGCTGCCTAATGTTTACGTAACATATATCTCAGTATTTTACTTAACATATTAGTTTTCTGACACAGAAGTGAGAATGGTCAAGCTAACACTGGATTATATACATAATCGTCGGTTACCTTACATTGAATTGATTACGGGGCCTAATGGTCAAAACACTCTTTTTTTTTAAAGCTGGCAGCACTGGATATGTTAAACTGTGAACTGCCAACGTGGATTATATGTGCTTGTGCATGACGCAACGTAAACATGTGAATGGCAGGATTGCTTTATTTAATGGCGCGCGTTGAACGCTGATGCTTTGTGGCAATTTTATATTGAATAGTCTAAATTATATTCCTGCGAAGTGAACTGTTTAATTTTCTATTATTCATTTGGTTAAGATTATAGACAAAATGCCACGCGTTGTAAAAGCAAAAGCAGGGCCGGCCAAAAAGGCCAAAAGCAAGCTGTATGCCATGCCCGAGAAGCTGAAAGAGGGCACCATTTTAACAGATCTTGCCAAGGGACAGTGGCGCATTGGTTCCTCCATAGGTATTGGTGGCTTTGGTGAGATTTATGCGGCTTGTCGCAACGGCGACAAGAACTACGACGCAGTTGTAAAATGCGTGAGTTGCCCGAGGAGCTGATTACCAGTTTAAAGAAATCAGTTTAATCACATTTTTGGCTTTTTAGGAGCCCCATGGAAATGGCCCGTTGTTCGTCGAGATGCATTTCTATTTGCGGAATGCTAAATTGGATGACATCAAGAAATTCAAACAACAGCACGGCCTCAAATCTCTGGGTATGCCCTACATTCTAGCAAATGGCTCGGCGGATGTGAATGGACAGAAACATCGGTTTATTGTAATGCCGCGCTACGGTAGTGATATATCGAAGCTCTTTATGCAAAACGGCAAACGATTACCTGAGGCGACGGTCTATAGACTAGCTATACAAATGCTGGACGTGTTTCAGTTTATACATAACACCGGCTATATTCATGCCGATCTCAAGGCAGCCAATATTCTACTTGGCCTTGGCAAGGATGGTGGCGCCCAGGCCTATCTGGTTGACTTCGGTATGGCTTCACACTATGTTACGGGTGACTTCAAGCCAGATCCAAAGAAAATGCACAATGGAACAATTGAGTACACATCGCGTGATGCACACCAGGGCGTCGCTACAAGGCGTGCTGATCTAGAAATACTAGGATACAACTTAATCGAATGGTTAGGCGTCGAGCTTCCTTGGATTAAAGAGAAACTACTCTCAGTGCCAGTGAAAGTTCAAAAGGCCAAGGAAGAATTTATGGAGAATGTTGGAGCATCGTTAAGCTCACTGTTTTTCAAAGGAGTACCCTCGTCAATCGGATCTTACATGAAATACGTTGCCCAAATAGCGCATAATGAAGCGCCTGACTACGACAAGTGTCGCGGATTCTTCCTAACTGCACTTAAGCAAATGAAAGTGCCGAATTCTGGAGATTTTGATTTTCCAGTGAAACTGCAAAGCAATAAGAACAATAATAACAGTGGAGCAGCCAAGAAAACAGCTGCGCCATCACCTGCTGCTCCACGTGGCAAAGTGAAGAAGGAGCCATCGCCTAATTCTTCGTCAAATTCTGTAATAGAAGATACCGACGATAATCAGGATAGTGATGTCGGCTACACTCCACGCAGAAAACTGGCTTCCGCCAAAAATTCATCAGCTGGCCGTCCTAAAGCAGGAAAAGTTTTACCCACACAAACACCAGCATCTAAACCAACTTCTTCCAAAAGGCACGAAGCTCCACAGTCTTCGTCGCCGCAGCGGGTTAGTCTACCGAAGCGTTCCAAATTGGAGACATATTCTACACCCAAAGCACAGAGTGGGGCCAGTGCTAGGATCAATTTCAGTCCAGCGTTTTCATTGCTTGGTGGACCTGGAAATACAGTGATCAATGATAATTTGACTCCTCAGCCGCGTTCCAACAAAACATACGAGTTTAATTTTGAGTTGGATGTCAGTATGGATGCCAATGTCATTGTAAACGTTAAGCGCAAAAAGAAGGCACAACTGGGCAGCAGTGCCAAGAGTAGCAGCCGAGACTCACGAACTTCCTCATCGCACAGCGGACAGACGCCCAAAGGCAGCTCCTCAACGACGCGCGCAAAACTTCGAAAGGTCAATGGGGAAAATTCCCCCAGCCCAAATTCGACCACCAGTAGTCCACGCACGCCAGCAATTACCGTGCGCAAGTACCGGCATTAAATAAGCTCCTTTGCCCTTACCAAACACAATTCTACTCGTTTTTTATACTATTAATATAATACAATGCATACAATTCATTTACATGCAAATAAAAAGTATAGTTATTTCACATTTTAATTTATTTTGTAATTAAACCATTACATATAAAAGTGTATGTCCCTTTACAATTTTGAGCTACGTTTCCTGCTGCTTTCATGGTGTTTACTCTTACTGGAACTGAATTTAGTATTAGAGCTACCGCGCCGCGATGTTGATGTGCTGCCGCTTTGCTTTTCTGGGGCACCTAATATGGGTGCGACAGCTTTACTGGAACGCTCTTCTTTATGGGATTTTGAGGATGAGAACGAGGACGACTTGTGTCCATGTTTACTATTGCTGCTGCTGCTTGCATTATTCGAGCTGCTAGCTTCAGGCTTGTAAAAGGGTGACGAGGAGTTGGATGAAGTAGATGAACGCGACGAGGGAATAGATGATTTTGATTTACTTGCAATCGGCATGGGATCGTCGGGAATGATTACAGTGGGAGTGGATGTGGAAAGTACAGAAGCAGTGCCTGCAGCTGCCCGGCTGGTCGAAGGATTGTTATAACAAGCATCGCATTGCCAGATGTTTTCCTGATCTTCGGCTGCCTCCTCATTGGTTATTGGAGGCTTATGACATTCCTGGTGATATAGGGCACCGCATTTGGAGCACTCGATAAGGCGATTGGTAGCCGTGATCACGATTTCGCCACAGACACAGCAGTTTAGGTCTCCAAAATCCCCGGTGTCGCCTGTATTGACCACACCGCTCATAGCTACTCCGTTACCGTCTTCGGAATCTGCTATGGTGTCTGGCGAGTCCGACGCCATTTTGTCTGGGGAGTTAGTTAAATTTATAATTTCATCAGTGACCATCGCTTGTGCCGGTGGCTGTGGAGTAGCGCGACCAGGAAAGTTTGCTTCATCGTCAATCAAACGTTGGCTTAAGTTCTTTGATATTATTTTTTCCGGGCCAAAGCGTAATTTGAGGGCCTCGTCCAACAACAGCCGAAGTTCCACCGCAGAAGTTGGATTACTTGAGTGCAGCAGCTTGATTGCCTTTTTTAGCACGGGATCTACTTCTTGCACAGCAGCAGCTGCAGCAGCGATATTTGCAGCCATTGTGGAGAACTAAAAGTTTTCCTCGAAACTTGAAAGCTTCAAAGGAATTATTGGATATCGGTTTACTTCAAGTTCCTTAGCGGAACAACTTTTAAAATTGCAACCAAGAAATATCTGAATTTTTTGTATACCGAGAAAAGATGACTTGAGAATGGTGCGCAAGAGATGGAAGTTCCACAAACAGCTGTTTTTGCACAACTATCGTATTAAAGGCCTATCGTTATTTCATCTATGTTTTGAAGTAACCTACCGTTCGATTAAATATAAAGGTAACCGTACATTGTTTAAAAACAGCTGTTCCGCAAAGAGCTATCGCTTCCCAGCACTGTTTTAGTTATAGCCTTGCTGTTTTTCGTCTTCAGCTGTTGCTGTTATTGCATCGTTTCCAACAGTTGCGGTGCTGCCGCTTCTGCCTGAATCTGATTTAATCACTTTCGTCCCGCGGTTTACTGTTGTGCTAACGAAAACACGCAATATTCGTATAGTTAATGATTCATTTTGCGCAGCCGATACGTGCTTATCATGCGTTGCTATTTATTCAGCTAATCTGTTAAGTGCAAACGGTATTTGGAAAATCGAAACAGCAGCATGACTTGGTCTAGTCAATAAGTAAACAAAAACACTGCAAAGCAGTCGAAAAACGCCGAGTTGATTAGTCGAAATCAAATACGAACTGGTAGTGTGCCGAAGTATTAATCATTCCTTAAAGTGAAGAACAATACTTTCTTTGGTTACAATAAAGACGAAGTTTATGCAGTTGCGCCAATTGCAATTTTAGCGCCGAAATACAAAGAACTTATTAAGGGACGCCACAGTGTCCGCGATGCTGTTTATTTTGCTTCTTGTGTTTGTGTGCTGCGTCAACGCACAAGATGACGCAGATCAGATGGTGAGTTTGGTTTCCGGGAGTTGAGTCGGGGTCTTCGGTTTGTTTGCTTTCTTGTTTTTTTTCTTTTGTTACCCTGTTTGCTTTTTAGTCTGGTTATCAGCTGTCAGTGTGTACGTATTGGCCACTGCGAACTTTGCAATGTTAATCGCAAAATAGGAGCAATCAATTTAATTACCTTAGCATGTATACAAGCGTCGAGTTCCTATGTATTGGTGTATCAGATATTTTCATAGCATTTGTTGGCCTATACTTAGATAGTTAAAGCAGGTAGATTGTCAAGCAACTTTGCAGAAATGTAAACATGGTTTCAGTTTCAGTAATTTTTAAATTGCTCTCATATTTACAGAATTTCTCATCAGATAATTGTACGATTACGGAGCCTGTATACGGACACAAATTCGATTTTAATAGTATGCACTCGGACTTGGCCCATGTCGTACAAAGCGTGAGCAACGATTCTTTTGAATTTAACGTTTGCGGCAACCTGACCCACAGCTGCAACGGCGAGAAGAACGTGGCTGCCTGTCTCAAGAAAGGGGGCGAGGAATATGTGCTGGGTAAGTGAAATATAAGCTTCATAAAAATACAACAATTGTATCGTGTGTGTTCATTTATTTATGTACGCTTTATATTATTATTTTAATAACTTAGGCCGTCAGCACGAGCTTACGTATAGTAATGGTAAAATGTACCTAAACTACACGAGTGGAGCTAAGTGTGAGAATGGAACCAAAGAAAATCCAAACTACCGGTTTCATGTTCTGCTTTCTTGTGACTATACGCCTGATGCTAGTCCAATACGTATTACCGATTATGTGAGTAGCTGTCTATTCTCAAGCATCGATAACCATGAATATATATTATGCGATTGTCATTGTCAATTTAGGCTGAGACGTCGTGCTCTTTCTATGTGTTTTATAAGACTTCTTTGGCATGCCTTCCCATTCCGGATGCTATGCAGTCAAATAGCTGCAGTGTGCAATATACAAAAACAGGAAAAATATTTGATCTTATGTCACTAAGCGACTCTACTTCAAGAACCTCCGATCGGCAGGGTAGTTTTTTTTTGATTAATATTTGTAAGCCGGTGCTATATGGTGAGAATACAATGTGTCCAGCAGGCAGCAGTATTTGCCTATTTTCACCTAAAGCTTTAGACCTTAATAAACGGTAAGTGCGATACAAACAAAATGGTAATTAATTGTTGTTTACCGTTATTTGCTTGTTTTAGGTTTATCAATTTCGGCAATGTTCAATCCAAGCCCATTTTTGAAGATGGACAACTATTTTTGCGGCACGAAACTTCGACGCCATGTGATAAAAATTCCAGCATTTACTATACCAGCGTTATTAATTTCTACTGCGATAGAAAGGCTTATGTTTGTATTTAAAAAAAAGAACAGAAAGTAACAACTTATGTGTATTTTATTTAATTTTCAGAACGCACACGCTGAATTCATTGGCTTGGACCAAGATGGTTGCACCTATTTGTTCAGCTTTGTCACGCCACTGGCCTGTGAAGATATTAAGGAATGCACTGCTATCACTGACAGGAATGAAATGTGAGTAGAATATACATGGCAACTAGACTGCCTCTTAGGGTGTTGCACCTTTCGCTTGAGCAACGAGTAGTTCATGTTTCTCAAAGTAGACAGCAAGTAATTCATTTATTTTCTTTACAGGCTGGACATGAGCCCGCTCATTGGACGTGGAGCGCACAAACTAAGCAAAGGTGAAAAAAACTACACGGTGGCTGCGTGTACCAGCGCCGGAGCACCCTGCATGGCGGGGGAAGGTAAGTCGGCCATTTGTTATCTAAAATATTAATGAGGATTTTAAGTGCAACAGCCACAGCCGCGGATGCCGATGTTGCACGTATGTAAGTGCCTTCCATGCCAAGCCAGCTGGCATATGGCACGTCACACGGTTGTCGAATTAAGTGTTACTAAAATTTAACTTCCAAGCTTCAGGAGCACACATTAGGTCAGAGTAAGGGCAAACTTCAGCCAAGTCAATGTAGGCAATAAACATGTAGAAGATTAAAAAACGATAATAAATCCAGTTATATTAGAGGTTTTTGCTTTCTTTTTTTTAACTTTTAAATATAAATTTAAACATTTGTATCATTAAATTGGAGGCATCATTTTCAATTGTTCAAAAGCAGACAGGCACACCCTTAATGTGTGTGTGAGTATATGTGGGTTTGCTTGTGTTTAATTCACGCATTCGATGTGACTTATGATATTTATTAAATTTAAAATCTCTGCATAAAATACTCATACCCGGGCAAATACAATTTGAAGTTGCTTAAGGTAGCCCTTGGCTCTGTTTATACCCTTCGACCATTGATAATGGTCAAAAAAGGGTATACTAAATTTGTGCAAATATAGGAAACAGGCACATGGAAGCGTGGTATTCGCTATTTAAAAAGCTAGTGACAAAAATTTATTTCAAATTTTGGATGCCACGCCGTCCTCCTCTGAAAATCAAGAGTAAACGTTGAAATTTGATTTGTAACAAACGGTTAAAGTTACAACTTTTTGTTTTGCCATACATAGAGATGAAAACGATATGCACCTAACCTCTGAATTGCAATCCGATCGGACATTTACCGTAGAAGTTATTCAAGTAAACATTTTCCAATACTTCGCTGCGGCGCGTTGCTTCAGTTTAACGTGTGTGTTTGTATGCGTATGTGAGAAAAAATAAGCAAGGCTGACTGCTATGATATCTTCGCAGTGGCGCCATCTATTAAAAAATTGATCTAATAGGAATATGTTACATAGGGGGAATATAATTTGTGCAGAGATTTTTGCTGGAATTCAAAGTAACGGTTATTCGAAATTGGGTATCTTACTTTCGGGCGAGCTAGACTGTAGCCGTCATTACTCGTGTTATCATAAAATATATATTATATACAAGGTAGTAGTATGCTTTTCAAAAAAATTGCAATTGAATTTATAACCTTAATAGAAAAATTTATAAATAATAAATATAAAAATGTATATTATTTATTTATATAATAGAACAACGTTTATATAGTAAAACTTGACATTTTTCAAGAAAATAAAATTTTTGGACTGGTTGTTCCCATGGAAGCTATAAAAAAATTTTTTTTTTCTTTTTTATTGATTTAAACAAAGTGATTAGGTTATATGTATGTTGGTTTCTGCATTATTCTTATTGATACTGATAATTTATGTTATTTTAAGCTACAACATAACTTCTTATGTGAAAAAATACATATCGCACGATTTTACCCATAGAAGCTGTGCATTTAAGCCATCATACTTTAATAAAATTTAGACCGAGTTTTATATAGATAGAACTAAGCCGATGTGGGGAGTTCGACCCATAGGTTCTATGACAGCTATACGATATATCGGTAAGCTCTAAAACTGCAAGATTAGTTTACGTTGCAACCCACAACGGACGGACAGACTTCGCTATTTCGACTTCCCTGTTAATGCTGTTTTAGAATAAACGTGCATTCTTCTTAGATGTCCTAAAGTGCGTTGTAACTTCTGCTCAAAATAAATACACCTATGCAAGGGTAAAATAATTTATTATAGGTCAGATTGTGGGGAGCAAAAGTGATTCCACGATAAACGGTTTTATGTATGAGCTCACATTAAACGAATAACGTAATTGACAAAAACTTTTTTTTATTGAGTACCTTGTCTATTGTTTACAATTGACGTATACAGCAAAATAGAAAAAGAAAAAATGGAATAGTAATAATTCAAAAACAAAAACAAGCGGCATGTACTCAGTTTTGCACCATTTAAGAAAAAAACAAAATAAATTCATTATTAATATTTTGTCCAGGGACCCGTTTTGGAATACTTTCAACTAATTTTTCGAATATTCCTTTCGGAATATTATTCAATTCTTGTTCAACACGCTCCCAAAGATCGTCCAAGTTGGATGGGGCTGACTGATACTGTCCGAGCCGTCGCTTTACGATTGACCATAGGTTTTCAATCGGATTGAGGTCTGGACTTTGCGCTGGCCATCATCTTAAAATTTTGGTTTCCGAGCCATTCTTTAACAATTTTTGCAGTGTGCTTGGAATCCCCATCTTGCTGAAAAGTGATTTCCTGGTCTGGGTAGGCACACAGGCAAGAAAATTGGGAGGATGGGTCTGCAAAATACTGAAACACCCCCATGCCATTATATTGCCGCCTCCATGTTTTACGGTTTGCTTCACATGATGCCTTTGAACCAAATAACACGTTTACAGTCTTCTATTGTCCAGTTCTTGTGTTCCTTTGCGAATCTTAGTCAAGCCTTAACATTTTTCTCGGATAAAGCTGCTTTGTTTTTTTTCACTGCTGCGAGTACCCAATCCTACCAAGCGCTCTTCTAGCTGTTCATCGACTTACGTCTTTATTTATTTCTGTATATGCTTCTTTTGGTGCTAAAAGTATATTTTTCCTCATTTTAGACATCATAAGTGGAGCGTCAGAGTCTGTTAGAAGGCGACGGCGACCATTCAACTTCTTTTCAGCACAAACATTTTGTCTTTTCTGAACCTTGACCACCACTGATTGACTAATTTGCAGCTTCTCAGCAATAGTACGTGTCGAACACCCACTTTTCGTCAGGGAGATAATACCATTTTCTTTATCAGAAGACAGCTTCTTCATTTTTCAGTGAATAGTTAGGGACTAAGTTACAAATTTAACAAATCAACTATAAACTTGTGGAGCAGAGTGATTTTCTGCATTCTGACAACGAATAATAAATGCAAAAAGCACTTAACGGTAAATCTGCAGTTCTATTGCTGATAAGAAAGAAAGAAGAGCAAAAATAAGTGCGAATAACGGATGGTGCAAAACTTAGTACATGCCGCTTGTTTTTGTTTTTGAATTATTACTATTCCATTTCTTCTTATTTTGCTATATACGCCTAATTGTAAACAATAGACAAGGTATTCAATAAAAAAAAGGTTTTGTTATTTACGTTATTCGTTTAATATTTATGTGAGCTCAAACATGAAAACGTTGATCGTGGAATCACTTTTGCTCCCCACTGAAGTGATACAGAATTATAACAAGTATTTTCTGTAGTGCTAGTATTATTCCTCATAAAAGTAAACCTTTTGTGTGACTGTTGAAACAGCAAACATGTTAAGCTCTGACATTTCCGTCATATATTCAAAGAGGTATTCCACTCACACACATACATTTATGCATGATGGGAATGTGCCTACATTTCTGGCTGAATGCGGACGCATTTCCTTTGGCGCATCCTTTATTGCTTGGGTAGCGCGGGTTCGTGGCTAGTTGGCCAAATACATCGGGAAGAGAAAAATGGCGAAGAGCCCGTAGCAAAATCATGGCCGCCACTTGGGCCTAAACAAATAAATAAGCGCGCTTGCTTTTCGCAACTGACATCGCTTTTCGGCCCAGACAGGCACAGAACCAATACCAAGGGTAAAAATGGGACAACATTTTCCATGGGGAAATTCACGAAAATTTCATTTGTTGAGCAAATAACGCAGATACACGGTCACGCAAATAGAGCCGCGCATGCATTTCGCAATGCAAGTCTCTTATCTGGTGCCCAGCTAACACTGACAGACGTCATATGGATGACTGTTCGTTTTGCTTTTATTGTTTCACCTTTATAGCCTGTAGATGGTGGTAAAGGGTGGTATTACGATAACGCGTGTAGTCAAAAGACAAAAGTGTGTAGAATTAAACGACATTTTTAAATTATATGCATTTTTAAATTTAATATTATATAATTTACAATATAGCATATCTTATAAAAGGCAGCCGCTGAACTGCTTCCTCTTATGATTATTTCAGATAACGGTTTTGCATTAATAAAGCCATAAGAGAGAAAGAATGGCTACCTTTGGCACGCCGAAGGTTTCATACAAGTTTCATAGCGATATCTAAACAATATTAAGATTCGACCGATAGGTTCTATTGGAGCTATGGTATATATCGGTCCGATTTTCAAACAAGCAAGAAAGCTACAGTCGAGTATGCTCGACTGTAATATACCCGCTACCCAGCTGCTCGTACATAAAAATTATTTGCGGAACAATAAGGAACGGCTACAATCATATTTTGACCGTAAAGGCCATGGACTTACAATATTTATGCAAAGCCAAAATCTAAAATAAAAAAAAAAAACATTTTTGCACACATTTAATTTTTCATGCTGGCGGGACTCGAACCCGTAAATGCATAATAGTACTGTTCGTTGTGCAGTCCACAACTTAACCCATTTCAACACCGTACACGCACACACTATTCGGCACAATGCTGGAAAGCTGAATAACTTCTGTGTTTTTTATCCGATTATTACCAAATTTTCAGAGATCATCTGCCTAGCTATAGTTATCATGTAAACCGAAAATGAACAATATGGCATGAAAATTGCGCTTGTAATTAATTTTTCAATTTACAGGGGCGGAAGGGGGCGTGGTCAAAATCCAAAAACAAACTTGATCAGCGTGCAATAATGACACATATTATCACTAAATTTGGTAGTCCTAGCTCTTATAATAGCTGAGATCTCGGTTTTCACACGGACAGACAGACGGAGATGGCTATATAGACTCGGCTGTTGATTCTGAGCCAGAATATATATACTTAATGGGGTCAGAGGTGTCTCCTTCTGCCTGTTACATACATTTCCGGTTGAAACAAAGTTGTAATACCCTTCTATTCAATGAGTAGCGGGTATAAAAACTTGCATAGCCTTGAATGGACATACTTACGCAAAGATTGCAAATAGTTTCTTAGCGATGTTTTAAAAAATGACAGAAATCGACCGATAGGTTATCTGGCAGCTATCAATCCGATTTTGATAAAATTTTATAGACTTTTAAGAATATTCTAAGCCATAGATAGAAAAAGTTTTATAGCAATACCTTAAAAACTAGCTAAAAACGACCAACAGGTCCTACGGCAGCTATACGATTTATCGGTATATTTTGATAAAATTTGCACAGCTTTTAAAGGACATACTTCGACATATATCGGGAAAGTTTCATATCGATATCTTGAAAAATGAAAAAAATCGGCTAATAGGTTCTAAGTGCAACTATACGGTATATTGGTCCGATTTGGCTCACTCCAATTTATTTACAGCCCTATTGATGCTGATTAAGAATATGTACACCTTATAGGGCTGGAGATGTATCCTAAGGTGCATTGAAAAACTTCTAGTCAAAATTAAAATTTCTCTGCAAGAGTATGAAAAGATTGTGATTACTGTGTGATATATTGTTCGAGTTTACTAGGTCAATTAATAAGTCCCCGGCCTGACATATACAAGTAGATGGGGCTATTAGAATTAAATCCATATATATTTTTTTGGGCTCTAATCTTTAAATTTGTCAGCTGTCTGTTTATTAATTTGTGAGCTTAAGTATTTTGAGTGAAGTTACTTTTGTTATTGTAATAAAAATGGATGAAAAAGAATTTCGCATATTGATGCAATACTGCTTCTTAAAGGGAAAAATATAGTTGATGCAGAAACTTAACTTGATAATGAGTTTCCAAACACCGCTTCAGGAAAATCAACCATCAAGGTTTAGAGGACGCCCAAAAGAGGTTGTTACCGACGAAAACATCAAAACTCTAAAGATACTCTGGGACTCTAAAGATATCAACTAAACGTGTACATCATATGATTCACGAATTTTTATACCCGCTACTTGTAGAGAGGGTATTATAACTTTGTTCAAACCAAAAATGTATGAAACAGGCAGAAGGAGACATCTCCGACCCCATAAAGTATATATAATCTGGCTCAGGATCAGCAGCCGAGTCAATCGAGTTTATCGATTTGCGGGGCGGAAGTAGGTGGGTCCCAAATTTTAATAAAAATTTTACAGCGTATGATTCACATAAGTGTTGTCACCAAATTTGGTGGCTCCAGCTTTTTAAGTTTCTGAGATACAGGCGCTTGCAATACGGTTTTTCGATTTGCGGGGGCGGAAGTAGGCGTGGCCCAAATTTTAATAAAAATTTTACAGTGTATGATTCACATAAGTGTTCTCACCAAATTTGGTGGCTCTAGCTTTTTTAGTTTCAGAGATATAGGCGTTCATACAGAGGGACAGACAGACATGGCTTAATCGACTCGGCTAGTGATCCTGAGCAAGAATATGTATATTTTATGGGGTCGCAGATGCCTCCTTCTACCTGTTACGCACATTTCGACAAACACAATAGACCATGTATTTTTTTAAAATCCGTTGTCTAAAAAAATGAAAGTTTAGTTTCAACAAGACAATGCACCTCACAAGTCAGTGAAATCGATGCCAAAATTCCATGAATTGAGCTTCGAATTGCTTCTCCGTCCACCGTATTCCGAAATTATGGTCTATTTTGAATCAAAGGAGAAATCGTACTACAAATATGGTATCAAAAAGTTGGAGGGTCGTTATACTCAGTGACACTGTGTGTGTTTTCTAAATTTGGTAATGAATGATAGATGATGGATAAATCAATCACATCAATTTCAATTTGCCTACTCAAAGGGGCGTATTACTTACGAAAAAATGGCTGAATATAATCGAAGAGTCTGACACAGTGTAAAGAAAGGCGAGCAAGTTCAGTTAAATTCCAGCAACAATTATTTTTGTGATGTGAGTTGTGTATTGATTTGCTTTGGTAGTTGGTACACTCGAAATGCTTATTATTCACACCTACATTGTTTGGAATTTTACTTTCCTTTTTTACTTGCTTATACGATTTGATCTTTAAAAATGGTCAATTAAGTTATACTAAGTTTTTGGAAATGTATGCAACAGGCAGAAAAAGGCGTAGCAGACTCCACAAAGTATATATACTGACTCAGGATCACCAGGCGAGTCGATTGAGCCATGTTCGTCTGTCTGTCCGTCTGTCCGTATAAACACCTTGATCTCAGCTATTACTTATAAGAGCTGGGAATACCAAATTTGGTAATAATATGTGTTATTATTGCACGCTGATCAAGTTTATTTTGGATTTTGACCACGCTCGCTTCCGCCCCCGTAAATCGAAAAAAAAAGAATTCCAGGCGCAATTTTGGTGCCATATTGTTCATTTTATATGTTAACTATGGTTTATATGATAACTATAACTAGTCAGATGATCTCTGAATATTTGGTAACAATCGGATAATGAACACAGAAGTTATTCAACTCAACGTTGTCCATAGCTGTCAAAGTATACATATTCTGACTCAGGATCACTAGCTGAGTCGATTGAGCCATGTCCGTCTGACTGTCCGTTTGAACGTCTATTTTCGATTTTTGATGACACGCCTACCGTCCACGCAAATCGATAACTTACAAGTATTAGGAAAAGTATTAAAGTTACATCTTTCTGCTTTGGTATGAACATAAATAATTGCAATATAAATCTATTTCCCAAATCCAATCGGACGATATACACAGAAGTTATCCATGTTCCCGTTTTCCGCACTTCCACTCCGTACTTCCGCTCCTGTGCTGCGCGTCTTGACGTCATCGTCACGATGCTTCGTTTCAGCCGTAGCGAGTGTACATCTGATTGCTATGACGTTTTCATATGTAGATGACGCTATTCAAAGATAGATTTAATTTAAACAATAGGTGGCGGATAAACTTGTGCAGAGTTTTTATATGTATATATAATATATATATGTATATATATACATATAAAAAGGAGTGCCAACCCAACCTTAAGAAGGAGATATTCTACTAAAACTGGTGATCCACGGACTCCCCGCTCCTTACTATAACTAGCGCGCCTGACAGTAAGATACCATTCGCCCAGTTTTGAAACAAATTATCAAACATTTATGTATATCCCGTGTTTGTTTATTATTTAAATATATCAAAGACGTCTGTTCACTTTTCTTTCTAGTCAAAGACTGAATACCAATTTAATTCGAAGTATCTTAAGTTAGGGAGCCAAACCTCCAGTAGTGTTAGTTTGTTTACAATTTCCGACCAATTACTCTATATGTGTGTAGATGTGTATATCTGTGGGTATCTATATGCAACTCTTCCAAGAATGTAAAGTCCAGAGCATCCTGTTCACAACGTAAGCATTTTATACATTGTAGTCAACGATCTGACTCGCGATGTTGTTGTTGTTGTTTATGGGTCGATGTCGTTGACTTAAGTAAAATCTGGTCGACTTGGGGATTGGCGTTGTTGCCAGTGGGTCGATGTCGTTGACATTAGCGGGATCTGGCCGGTTTTGGAGGAGGGGTAGGAGACGTGGTAACTCGCTCGACTGTAGCTTTCTTTACTTGTTTTTTATACCCGCTACTCATAGAGTAGAGGGTATTATAACTTTGTTCAAACCGAAAATGTATGTAACACGCAGAAGGAGACACCTCCGACCCCATAAAGTATATATATTCTGGCTCAGGATCAACAGCCGAGTCGATATAGCCATGTCCGTCTGTCCGTCTGTCTGTCCGTGTGAAAATCTAGATCTCAGCTATTATAAGAGCTAGGACTACCAAATTTGGTGACAATATGTGTTATTATTGCACGCTGATCAAGTTTATTTTGGATTTTGGCCACGCCCCCGTAAATCGAAAAAACATTGATTACAAGCGAAATTTTGATGCCATATTGTTCATTTTCGGTTTACACTATAACTATAGCTAGCCAGATGATCTCTGAAAATTTGGTAACAGTCGGATAATAAACACAGAAGTTATTCAGCTTAACGTTTTCCATAGCTGTAAGCAGAGCTGCCGGCAACGCTGCTTGCAGCATTGTGCCGAATCGTGTGTGCGTGTACGGTGGTGAAATGGGTTAAGTTGTGGACTGCAAAACGAACAGTACTATTATGCATTTACGGGTTCGAGTCCCGCCCGCATAAAATTAAATGTGTGCAAAAATGTTTGTTTTTTATTTTAGATTTTGACTTTGCATAAATATTGTAAGTCCATAGCCTTTTATGGTCAAAATATGATTGTAGCCGATTTTTTTTTGTTCCGCAAATAAATGATGTACGAGCAGCTGGGTAGCGGGTACATTACAGTCGAGCACACTCGACTGTAGCTTTCTTACTTGTTTTTTTATTATTTTAGATTTTGACTTTGCATCAATATTGTAAGTCCATGGCCTTTTACAGTGAAAATATGATTGTAGCCGTTTGTATTGTTTCGCAAATAATTTTGATGTACGAGCAGCTGAGAAGCGGGTATATTACAGTTGAGCACACTCGACTATAGCTTTCTTACTTGTTGAATTTCGATTGCGTGTAAGAGCTTGTATATATTTTGTGTCAACTTTGTAATTTTGTCGGCTCTCATTAAGTTTGTTAATTTTGTTTTCTTTAATTTTCTGAGAGTCATAGGTACGTGTGCCTGCGTAGAGTAGTATGTTAGCTGGTATTTGTCCGGTTGTATTATGTTTAGTTTTAGTTCTTGTTTCCTTATTTTCTCTATTATATTCAGTATTGATAATTCGGATCTTTTCATTTATTGTTTTGTGACGACGTTCTACATCTGCTATCTGCTATGATATCTAATTGTATTTCTTCGTTATTTAATCTTTAAAGAGTTGCTCGTGAACGCTGAGTCTTTGTCTGATTTAATTTTCCCATGCCGTTAAATATTCTAGTTTGGTCTCTTTTGACTTCTAGCCAATCTCTACTATTTGTTTTTATAAGTGATGCAAATTTTGAATACCCGTCAATACAAGACAAATATTGTTCATTGTCAATAGCATAAAAGTCAATTACGTTATTTCAAAAGCAAGTTTTGTTGGTTTGGGTTCTGTTTTTGCAAGATTGCAGACTTTGCAATCATTAATAATATTTTAAATTAATTTGTTATATCAGGAAAATAGTGTTTCTTTAAAGAGTCATATAATTTTTCCGATACCAGGGTGCAGTAATTTTAAGTGTTGAGTAGCAATGAATTCCTTGAATTCGGCGTAAGAGTTAATGTCTTTTAGTTTAATTATACGTTACTGTGTGGGCTAATAATTACGTTACTGTGTGGGCTAATAGTTTCATGGTATGCATTTTGAAGAACGGAAAAATCACTGTCATTATCTATGTAAATTACGCTAGTGTGGTTTAAAAAGAATTTTATTAAGAAATCTTTTGCTATTGGGAGAGTCATTTCAGTATATTTTACAGTGATTTTAGTTCACCATAACCATCGCTGAAAATTTGGTTCTGATCGGATAATAAACATAAAAGTTATTCAACGTTTTATATAGATTTGCATTGCGCACACTGCAAGCAAGCAATCAGTGTTTTTCCAAGCAGTGTTTTTTTCAAACTCCTTGGACTGCTTGGCGTCTTACTGAAAATTGTATGTTTTGTTTTTGTATACCATTCGACCATTGAAAATGGTCAAAAATTGTATACTTAGTTTGTGCAAAAGTAAGTAACAGGCAGAAGGAGACATGACAGACCCCATAAAGTATATATATTCTGGCTCAGGATCAACAGCCGAGTCGATTGAGCCATGTCCGTCTGACCGTCTGCATTTTTTGGTATGGATTTAGGGTCCATTTCAATTTGGTGAAAACCTTACGCTAAGTCGATTTTTGTGAAATATTGGCATTTTCCTAACTTGCCTTATATTTCATCCATGTTCGGAACTGGGAATTTATCAATTATACTTATTTCATTTAAGTTCCGATAGTCGTCGACCAACCTGAATTTTGGTTTGCCAACTGCGTCGATCTTTTTGGGAACAATCCATAATAGAGTGCAATAGGGGGAGTCGCTTTCGCGTATATTGCCTTGTTGTAGCATTTCCTCAATTTGTTTGTTAACTTCTGCTTCATAAGCAAAAGGATATGAATAGGGTCTTTTATATACTGGGTTTTCGAATTCATTTAGGTCTTCCTTTACTGAGTACTGGAATTCTTTGAATTCTTTTAGTAGTTGTATAGGTCTATAATTTTCTTTATTGCTTAAATGGTCTAGTCGGTATGTGTGGTGTGAGTTCATGTCATTATCCAATGCGTAGTTTATTTCGGCTGTAAAGTGCTTTTCTTGTTAAATTGTGATTGCCTGCTGCTTTCTCTAAAACGCTTATTCGGCAGTCTTGGTTGTTGGGGGGCTGATAATAATTTCGGGTATCGTTCTGTCGGTCGCGATTTAATTCTGCTCTGAATTCATTTAACAAATTTGATCTGTTCTGATCGAATTGTTGTTGCCTAGACGGAAAAGCTTGTTTATGAAGGGTTTTGTTGCTTACATTTGAGCTTTGGATTTGCGTGGGATTTATTAATGCATTAAAGGGGCTTACGAATTGTTGGTGGGCATGAGAGTTTTTGTTTTTATTTGTGTTAGTATTGGTACTAGTGTTTAAGTTTAGTGAGTTTATATTAAGTTTTGGATAATAATCTTATTTCTTAGAAATTGGGTTTTCGTAAAGACCTTCTTGTTGGGCAATTTGTCCTAATTTATGAAAAGTTGAAATGTCATGCCTCGCTAGGGTCATAAACAACCTGTCAGGCAGTGATCTTTGATATTTAGACCATGGATTTAAAACAATACATGGATTTTACTATGGATTTTAAAAAAAATACATGGTCTATTGTGTTTGTCGAAATGTGCGTAACAGGTAGAAGAAGGTATCTGCGGCCCCATAAAGTATATATATTCTTGCTCAGGATCACTAGCCGAGTCGATTAAGCCATGTCTGTCTGTCCGTCTGTATGAATGCCTATATCTCAGAAACTAAAAAAGCTAGAGCCGCCAAATTGGGTGACAACACTTATGTGAATCATACGCTGTAAAATTTTTATTAAAATTTGGGACACGCCTACTTCCGACCCCGCAAATCGATAAACCGTATAGCAAGCTCAATAATAAAGCTAGAGTATTCTGTTTTGGTGTGAATGATAACTATCACCACCTAAACGATCGCTGAAAATGTGGATCCGATCGGATAATGAACATAAAAGTTATTCAACGTTTCATATAGATTTGCACTGCGCCCACTGCAAGCAAGTAAGCAGTGTTTTTACCAAGCTGTGTTTTTTTCCAACTGCTTGGACTGCTTGGCATCTAACTGAATATTATATGTGTTGTTTATTATTTTTCTTTAAAAAACACGTTTACCAATAACAGCTTTCTAGATCTGATTTTTTTCATAACCTTGAAAAATCCATGGTTTTATACAGTCAACACTTGACTGTAGCCGTTCTTACTTGATTTGATTGTAGTTGCCATTCCTTGTGAATAGACTAATGTATTATTTTAGTTGTTTTCCAAGGCTAATTAATAGTAATAGTTGACTTATCTTCTTATTGTTCAGAAAATTGACGTAAATTACCTTTGTAGGGCGTGCAATAGAAACGTCGCAAAAGTTCCCCTACTTTGAGTTTTAAACTCGACGATGAGAGTATCTTTTAGGGTTGACCACTCGTTGTGAAATCCTAGTTTGCAGACCTTTTCGACATATCCGATGACCTGTAGGTCAATGGCTTTCTGATGGCTTTTTGAAGAGGGTCGTTCGTCGGGTATAGGTTGAGCATGTATTCAATTCGTCGGATAAACCAACTGCGGCTATTTGGCTCTCCACAGAACTGCGGCACTTGACGTATTTTTTTTCCCAAATTTTTTTTGCTTATTTATTGAATTTTCGCTTTTACTTAAGAGACTAAATAACAAGTTTTCAAATCTTATTCTAAACTAGCTAATTATAATTTTATGAAATGATTTGTGTTTAGGCCACGGCCTAACAAATTTAACGCTGGGACGGTTGATCGGTGCAGTGCAGTCGGCTTTGGCTGCATACTCGAAGAAGTTTTCTTGCAAGGTGATTTGGATGTGAGCCTAGTGTTTCCTTGTATTTTACTTTTTTCTCTGATATTGTCTCAATGACAAGTTTTATTTGTAGGTCTCTGTGTATATTCTCGTTCTGAAGGTATCATAGAGCTCCAGTTATGATTCTCAGAATCCTAGACTGTACTCGCTGCACTATGTCGATGTTGCTTCTCGATGCATTGCCCCATAGCTCGGTGCCATAGATCCATATGGGTTTTAGAACGGAGTTATACAGGCTACGGAGTTATACAGGCCTCCAGGCTTAGGGGAGAGCGAACGCCTATAAGCCAGTGTAGATCCTTTGCTTTTAGTCTCAGGTGCGTCGTCTTGGCCTCTATGTGTTTCCGCCAGCATCTGGGCATCTGGATCGGCTCAGTGTTGCGGTGTCGTCAGCTAATGTGGATATTGTTAGCTGGCAGTCTATTGGAATGCCTGCCGTGTATAAGGTGTATAGAATTGGACGCAGAACACTTCCTTGGGGCAATCTAGCTTCAACAGTACAATCGCTTAAAGTGCTTGAACTGCATCTAACCGCGAACGCTCTTTGGTATAGGTAAGACTTTAAGACTTTAGGTAAGACTTTGAGACTTTGTTCAACGTCTAAATAAAAAGCTATGCAATATTCACGATGTTCAAAAGCAGTGCCAATTTCTGTTGTGATGCGGCTAACCTGCTCAATATCTCCATGTGTGGCCTGAAAACCAAATTGGTGTGATGGGAGTGTGTTATGTGTTTTGAGGTGGTGACTGATTCGTAGCAGCAGCACTTTTTCAAATAACTTAGAGAGACAAGTAAGTAAGCTTATTGGCCTGTATGATAATGGCTGTGTTTTGTCTTTCCCAGGCTTAGGGATCATAACAATGACTGATTTCTTCCACTTTTGAGGGAAGTATCCAATTTTGGAAATTGCGTTGAAGAGCAAGCAGATTTATAGAACGGCACACATTGGGAGCTCGATGATCATTTTCGGGGTAATTAAGTCGAAACCAGGTGAATTTTCAGTCTTCAGTTGCTCTTTAATGACTTTCGTTATTTGCTTGGCCGGAATTATATGGGATCTTGTGGTGCTAAGTCAGATGTAGTTAAGGGTGGGAGAGTAAATGAGTTAGTGGCTGGATTTGGTTGGAATATTTTTTTGAGATGATCAACAAAGGCTCTTGCTCTGTCCATGTCACTACGAGACCAGTTTTTGGTAGAGTTACGGAGGGTTACAACAGTTTCTGTTGGATTCCTGTGGGCTTTCCACAATGAGTTCTTTGTGCTGATGGGCGTAAGATTCTCGATGTAGCGTAGTTGTGGGTCCGCATCTTCTTATTTAAGCGCTTTAGTAAGTCTGCGAGAAGCTGCTTTTAGTCTACTCTTTGCCAGGTGATCTGTGCTTCTGCCACTTCCTTTCGAAGTCATCGTTTTTCAAGGACAAGCAGTTCAGTATCTCGACCTGTCATGTTAAACTTTATACTGCATGCGTGGATATCTTGTGGAGTTTACGTGTTTGCTGCTGCATTCTGTTTGTTTGATCTAGGTCACCAGCAAATTGATCAATATCTTGCTCGGTTGCTTGTAACCCTATACGGCCGCTCGATGTGTTGCGGCTGGTACAAAAGATATTACAGCACCGGACAGTGATCAGATGAAAGTTCTGAAAGTGCTTCAGCTGTAATCATTGATTGGGATAACCTTTTGGTGATGGCAAAGTCAATAAAATCTCTCTTCTTAGGTTCTACTGGCCAGTATGTAGGCGCACCTGCAGAAACATAATTAAGCTTGCTTTGCGGTTTAATGATTGCGTTGTACAGCTGTTTTTCTTTAGGGGTCGCTATCTGAGATCCCCAGTACGTGTGCTTGGCATTCTAATCGCCAGCTGCAACAAACCTTTCACCGAGCGAGTCGAAAAGTGTTGTGAATATGTCCTCAGATATTGTGAAGCGGGGTGAGAGTGAGAGCACCGTTATAACATTGGAGGCTTATAGAGGTAGATTGTAGGCAGTCTTCTTGGAAGTTACTAAGAAAATGGTGCTTAATTCGCGATCGTATTAGTATGCCAGTGCCTCCATGAGCCTTGCCATCCGGGTGATTTGTAAAGTAAAATTTGTATTCTGATATTTGGAAATTGTTCTTTTCAGTAAGGTGAGTCTCTGAGAGTAGCATAACATCAATGTTTCTGTCGGCTAAGAACTAAGAAAGTTCTAGTTTGTGCCGCGAAACGCCATTAGTGTTCCAGGTTGCTATTATTAAGAAAGTCATTATCTTGTTTTAAAAGAAACGAGCATTTGAATAAGGGTGTTTCGGTTGCTCTTAAGCTCTTAGATGTTTGGTTGCATGAAGGCCATGAAGTCTTTCATGCTTTGCTGCATAGAAAGCACAATCGCTTCAACACCAATTGGCTGCTGTTGAATGTTTTCGTGAGTGTTGGTTTGAAGAATGGGGGTGTATTCTGTTGATGCTTGGATCCCTGATTTTAGTGCAATTGCAAAGGAAATGTTTGGCACTGTTCGGTGGCTGACAGACGAAAGGATGTTAGTTATAGTCGGTTCCATTAATTTGTGAATTGTTGGTGTGGTTCGATCATGAGCTGAAGCCACTCGTTTGTTTAGGCGACTCTTAAGTTCCTTGTAAACAATGCATCCTCGCCAGTTGGCTGTGTGCTTTTCGCCACAGTTGCTGCATAATTTAATTGAACTGTCGTCCTTGTTCTTAAGACAGTTTACGGTACTGTGAGCATCGCTGCAAACGACGCAGATAAAATTTAGGGTGCAGTACGCTTTGGTGTGGCCATATTCTTGGCACTTGGTGCACTGCACAGGCTGCCGGCGCTTGTGTGGCTCTTCGACGGCTATTCTCCGGTGCAGTAAAAACTGTACCTTATAAATAGAATGTACTTAATTTTGCTGATTTTTTGACTCGATGGTTCCAGTTCGACTTTAAAGATTGGCTGCGGCTCTTTCCTCCGGTTAAAAATGTTGATCATCGTTTTTGCGCTGAAGTTGTTCTGCTTTAGTGCCTTAGTCTGCACATTCGTTTCGTGTATGTTTCCCTTGGCAAGAGGTATGACGTGGAACTTGTTTTCTCCGATGATTGCAGCTAGTTTGTTAACCAGCGCACTTGAGGTTTTCTCACGTATAAATATTGGTGGCGGCTTAATCTTCTGCTCTTGTTCTTCGATTAGATGCACTTCGCAGTCATATAATACTGTAAACCTTTTTGAGGTTGAGTTGTTGTCAGCGTTAGTGCGATTTATTTTCGGCTGATTACCAGCCTGTTTGTGTTGTGGGCTTAGCTTTCGCTTTATTTGGATGTTGCGATCCAGCCCGGTTTGAAACAGTTTTTATACCATTCAACCATTGAAAATGGTCAAAAATGGTATACTAACTTTGTGCAAATGTAGGTAAAATGCAGAAGGAGGCGTGGCAGACCTTACAAAGTATATATATTCTGACTCATGATCACTAGCTGAGTCGATTGAGTCATGTCCGTCTGTCCGTTTGAACGTCTAGATCTCCGCTATTACAAAAGCTAGAGACCCCATATTTCACATGAAGATTCCTGTATACCATAGGTAGATCGAGTTTATTTTAAATTTTTGATGCCACGCCCACCGCCCACGCAAATCGATAATTTTCGATTATCAGAAGAAGTATTGAAGTTACAGCTTTCTGATTTGGTATGAACATAAATAATTGCAATATAAATCTATTCCCAATAACAATCCAATCGGACGATAAAAACAGAAGTTATCCATGTTTCCGTTTTTCGTACTCCACAGCTTGCGCCTGTGCTGCGCGTCGTGACGTCATCGGCACGATGCCTCGTTTCAGTCGTAGCGTATGTACAGCTGGTTGTTATGTTTTCACATGTAGATGGCGCTATTCAAAGATAGATCTAACCGATCCAAACCGATCGTTAATCTAATAGGAAAACGTTGCATAGGTGACAAAGGTATCTGTGCAGAAATTCTTGTTGGAACTTAAAGTAACGGCATTGGGCGAATGGTATCTGACTGCCGGGCGTGCTCGACTGTCCGTATATGTTCAATTTAGAGGCACGCTCCTTTTCTGACACTCGTCGGGAAGTGCCAGCCACGCAGCAACAGCAGGAGCAGCTACTTAATCATTTATGCATACATATATTTACCTTTTCTTAATTCGGTTATTCGTTTTTTCTCCGTTATTAAGCTGGCCAACGTTTTAGCCCTTTCCTTGACGCTTTCTTGAGTGTTTTTTTATTTGAAATCAAGTTAGCTCTTGCTTTGTTTTTGCCTTAGCATGCTCTGCCCGCCTTACTCTTTCGCACTACAGACTTATTTCTACTACATCACGCACTAAAGCTAAGGAACTGGCTAAATTTATATATGCCTCTCGCTTTAACCTATAGTAAAATTTATCTTAGCTCGAACTGAGTAGGCTTAAACTTTTCATTTAGTCAGTCTACAAATTTGTTTTTCGTTCTAAATCAATTTTCATGGAAACACGCAGAGGACAGCTATACAGTTTTCGGCGTTTTTGAATAAAATTCTGAATGGTTTTCAAACAGTTAAAGTAAAGTTAACCGTAAACTGATCTACTCTTTCTTTTTCATAAGAATCAGTAAAAATTAGAAATTAGGATGTTTATAAAGCAAATTAATACTTTAAACAATTAGAGCTCCTAAAGCTCTGATCGAAGACCTGAAATTTTTATTACAGCTTTCAAAATGTATCTGCATAGTTAAGAAAGACTACCTTTTTGGACCATGGTCGACCATGAGTCGATTGAGCCATGTCTGTCTGTCAGTCTGTGAACGCCTATATCTCAGAAACTAAAAAAACTAGAGCCACTAAATATGGTGACAACACTCATGTAGGTCATATGCTGTCAAATTTTTATTAAAATTTGGGCCACCCCTACTTCCGCCCCGTGAATCGATAAACATTATAGCAAGCGCAATAATAAAGCTACAATATTCAGTTTTGGTGTGTATGATAACTATCACAACCCAAACGATTGCTGAAAATTAACATAAAAGTTATTCAACGTTTCCTATAGATTTACACTGCGCCCACTGGAAACACGCAATTAGTGTTTTTTTCCAAGCAGTGTTTTTTTCCAATTGCCTGGATTTTTAAGCATATGTGCCTTTCATTGGTTCAAATTCCAGAACGTCTAACTAAAAATTATGTTTTGTTTTTTTTTTTTATACCATTCGACCATTGAAAATGGTCAATAATGGTAAACTAAGCTTCTGCAAAAGTGTTTAACAGGCAGGAGGAGACATGGCAGACCCCAAAAACTATATATATTCTTGCTCAGGATCACTAGCCGAGTGGGTCCTGTATACCATACACAGATCAAGTTTATTTCAAATTTGATTATCTGCTGATAATATGCACAATTACAATCCGATTGGACAATAAACACAGAGTTATTAAAGAAAACGTTTTTCATACAAAAGTTCCGTTGCCGTGTTAGCCTTTGTGTGTGTGTCTGTATGTGTGTGTGAGAGCGAGTTAGTACTAGTTAGTGCAACTACGAAGTTGGTCGCATCGCTTCTTACGGTCGGGAGCGCTCGACTGTAGATTTCCTTACTTGTTTTTTCTTTGAAAAATTTGTTTACCAATAACAGTTTTCTCCATCTGATTTTTTTCATTATCTTCAAAAATCCATGGTCTTATACAGTCAACACTTGACTGTAGCCGTTCTTACTTGTTGTACTATTGCATATGGTATATTAATTTTGGCCAGAACTTTGCGACGCACCTTAGGAGTTATCTAGGACCCTAAAAAGTATAGTCCGTCTGTCCGTCCGTCCGTCTGTTGCAACGCAAACTAATCTCTCAGTTTTAGAGTTATCTTAATGAAACTTGGTATACTTGCTTCTTATTGAAGCACGCTGTTAATAAGTTTAACTGAATTGAATCGGACCGAAATATCGTATAGCTGCCATAGAACCTATCGGTGGAATTTTGCGATTCGTTAAGATATCGCTGTAATATACCTATGTGTAAGTAATATACATATGTGTAAGTGTGTCCATTAAATGTTAGGCAAGTTTAATTTAAATCAAACAGATATATCGTTTAGCTGCCTTAGAACATATTGGCTGATTTATTACGTGGTGTAACTGGAATGGTATAAAACCTTCGGCGTGTCAAAGGTAGCCTTTCGTTCTTCTTTGTTTTTACTTATCAACGCCACAAACTTCAACTTGCTTTACTATTGTAACAGTCACCCCTTTCATGCAATTTTAACGATTTGATCAATTTCTTTTTTTCGCCTTGTCGTGTCTTGTGGCAATACATTAAAGGTCCATCGGAAGCTTTTGGTCGGGCTAGGAGCTTAGATTACATTAAAATTGAATTTGTGAGTGTTTTGTGTGGCATAGTTTTTGGGTTAGGCAACAGATCTATCTGCAGGGCTAATCTCAGCATGGATATCATTTCAGCCCTCGAAAGCGACACCAAAGCCCTTGCCCGGTTGTACTGTCTTTTTGTCTTTGCAAAAATCAATTGCATTCTTCCACAGGACATTCACACGACACACTCGCATACACAGCAAGATACCTGCATAGATAGAAATATAAGTATTCGCACACAGCTACGGAATTGTCATTTCTCAACTTAGATAACAGTCGATTTCTTTTCAATTCCAAAAACAAGAACCAAGTTCAATTGCATTTTTCCAAGTGGCTCACAGCGCCATGTGGCTGTGGAAATCCCGGACCACCTGGGCAACCAAATCAAAAAGCTAACGTTACATACATACAACATATTTTTTTCTAATGTGGCATGTGCAATAAAGTACACAAATAGAAATAGAGTCACAGGCAAAGAGGGAGTAGTATGGTTGATAAACAAAGATAGGAAAATAGAGATGGAGGTTGGAAGAGAGTGAGAAAGGTAGATTGGGAGAGTGAGAGAGGTAGAGAGATAGATAGGCCGAATGTTAGGCAAAAAAGAGCTTGTTATTTATTTTATGTAATTTTAGGGAATTATATAAATTATATATCAAATACTTTCTTTACTTAAGCCGTTTTATTTTATTCGATAACAAACATCAAAATTAGTTTTTAAATGAAAATGAAAGCACAAGAGAAGAAGAACAAGTTAAAATAATTATGGCTCCAATAAACTTTCTATTTATTTCAAATTTCTAAACTTAATGCTCTTGTATGCTCTTATTCCCAATTTCATATAATTTCCCAATTTCAGTTTTGTTTCTTAATTAAGCGAAGTCTTAAATTTCAATAGTAGCAATTTCCATTTATTAGTCTATCACACAAGTGGGAGTTATGAGAGTAATGGGAGTAAGATAGAGGATGGGAGAGATAGTAAGGAACAACAGCACCAATTAATTTCACTTTGCCATCAGTTGATGGATGCTGGGGTTCCGCGACAAGCGCTTTATTTGGCTGCGGCGTGGCATGGTGGTAGAAGAGGGGGCGGGGTTTGTAACGGGAAGCTGCACACGGTAGCTTTCAGCGTCGCAGTTTTGCTGACGTATCTAACACTTTAACGTGGACACTAACTGGTCTGGTTGTACACTTCGCAGGCGCCTGCTACGAGCAGAACGGTCAGAGCTACAGTCTGGGAAACTTGAATTCACATTTGCGTTTTAATCAAAGCGGCTCGCCGTATTTGCTGTACGAGGATGGTGGCCAATGTGGGTCCGATGGCCGTCGCTGGTCGACGAAAATCGAATTTGTTTGTGCAAACAATGCGACGAAGGACAATGGCAACAGCAATAGCAGCGGCGGCACAGGAATACCCGCAATGGACGCCGTGAAAATAATCGAGGACTCCAATTGTCAGGTATTAATTCAATATCAGACGCCGTATGCCTGTCAGGAGCAGATAAAATGCAAGGAAACGGTCTATAGAGATTACACGAGCGGTGGCAGCGGCCTCGATACTCTCGATCTGACACCCCTAATTAACGCCAATGACAACTATGAGGCACGCATCGACCTGCCGATGCAGCAAACACAGCAGTTGCCCCAAAACACTAAGGTAAGTGGCCAGTGCAATACATCGCAGCCCTGGAGAGGGTGCAGGCAGTGCTCTAGCAACTCTAATCTTAATTTTACTGCCTTTGTCTTTTGCAGTTCTTTCTGAATGTGTGCCGACCATTAGTGCCCAAATACCAATTAGGCTGTGCCGGCGGTTCAGGTGCCTGCATGGCCAAAATGTCGGCATCTGGAGCACCCGAAGAGGAGCACGTAAGTATCAGGAGGGAAAGCGTGTGTGGGGGAAAGCGGCTTATGTCCTTAAGCCGGCGGTTCTGTGCACATATGCCCGTCTCTCTCTCTATAAGTGTATGCTATCTGTTTGACTCTATATGTCTATCTGTCTTACTCTATATGTTTGTGTGTGTGTGTGTGTGTGTGTGTGGTCTTCACGGTAATTGGCATCAGTTTCCCGATTCTGTCTCTATTCCTATAAGTTAATGGTAAATGCTTTAATTTTTTCCTTAAGCCATTTGACCCAATACGCCTCTCGCGCATTAAACATGCAGCGAATCCTAAATTGGAATCTAAATTACAATGCAAATATCATTACAAAACCTTTTGCTGCAATGGCGCAAGCAGTATAACTATAGAAAACGTTTAGATGAATAATTTTTGTATTTATTATCCGATCGGAGCACACTTGACTGTAGCTTTCCTACTTGTTTTTATACCATTCCACCATTGAAATTTTCAAAAATGGTATACTAAGTTTCTGCAAATGTACGAGGTGTGTTCAAAAAGTAAGGTGACTTTTCAAATTTCGCTGGCAATGTAGAGTAGAATCTGGTTATAGCGACCTTCAAGGGACCGACGATTTAACGTCATTATACCCGGAACACGCACTAACAGAAAGGTGAGAAAAAAATTTTTATTTGCTTATTTTATGGTTGCCAAGTTCGTAATATATTTTAACATAAAACAAATTAATTCTTTAATCAAACAAAACATTTAATTAATTTAATTTAATAACACGGGTTTTTCATAAGTCGTATATATATAATGCGTATTTATAAGCATAATATAACAAGATGCATTTTTGATGTGGTTTTTTCATCGACGGGGAAGCACTTTCGTTTTGAAGACATTTTGTGGACCTGTTGCACAAGTGTTGAGCTTAAACTGAATGAGCTCATCATGCGTATTTAGTGCATTGACACACATTTGGCGAATTTACGCATTAAGTTTTATTGAAAAAAACAAAAAAATAGAAATATAACGGGACATCTCATGAAATATAGGCATGAGGTCTGCACACGCACGCTGTAAACACTTTTGTGACGTCTGCCACTGATAGATACATACATTTCTAACAGAGTCGTTTCATGCTTAAATTTGTTGGCATTATTTTGCTGTATTTTTTTTTGGCATGTCGCAATATCCGGTTTGTCGCTAAAAGCGAAGACGTACTAACCGGATGTCCTTTCATATAACTTTGTATGGGGACCAACCAAGCCATCGAGTTTCCGTCGCAATAACCGGACTGACGCTATAAGCGGAGTCGTTATAACCGGATTCTACTGTACTTTCGATTATCGATTTTTTTGTTTTGTTAGGTTGATACACTCTTCCCAAACATTTGTTCCAAGATTCAAGTGAATGGCATTTTTGTTTGGTTGTGAGAGACGTAAAGGTTATAAGTGTTTTGCGGCGATTTTTTGCTATCGAAAAGATGGATCAAAGGACTTGCATAAAATTTGGTGTAAAAAACAAAATAAAGTGCTCCGAAACACTTGAAATGTTGATAGTGGCATACGGTAAAACTCTTCTGAGTAAAAAAAATGTTTACAAGTGGTACAAACTCTTCTAAGATGGCCGAGAAGATGCTAATGACGAGCCTTGCTCTGGATGCCCAAGCATGTCAACAATTGATGAAAACGTTCAAGTAGTGAAGAAAATTGTTTTTGGAAAATCGTCGAATCACTATCAGAGAAAAAAGCACGCCAAGTTCGATCAAATGTCAAAGTTTTGCTCACTGTTTTCTTCGATTACCATGGCGTGGTGCATCAAGAGTGCTTACCATATGGTCGTACGGTCAAAAAACAGTATTATCTTGAAGTTATGCGCTGAGAAGTTATACGAAGAAAACGTCCAGAATTGCGGAAAAACAATTTATGGCTTTTGCATCATGATAATGCCCCTGCTCACTCATCTTTGCTTGTGGGAGATTTTTTTTTTCGTTCACCGGATTTGGCCCCGTGTGTCTTTTCGTTTTTCCCAAAACTAAAGAAACCTATGAAGGGACGGAGATTTTTAACGATTGAGGAGTTGGAAGAGCTCAAGGCTATACTGAAAAGTGCTTACGAGAAGTGCTTTGAGCATTGGAAAACCGTTGTCATAAGTGTATTGTATATGAGGGGGATTACTTTAAAGAGGACAACATAAATATTGATAAATAAATTAATATTTTTTCTTAAAAATACAAAGTCATCTTACTTTTTGAACACACCTCGTATATAAAATTACTATATAAACTATATACATTTTCTGGACCAATTTAAAGCGTCTGGCACAATATATTGATAAATAAATAAATATTTTTTCTTAAAAATACAAAGTCACCTTACTTTTTGAACACACCTCGTATATAAAATTACTATTTAAACTATATATAAACTATATACATTTTCTGGACCAATATTAAGCGTGTGGCACAACATAAAGCAACTAAATGTTTTGGCGCAAATTTCTATTCGGAAATCAGCTGATCGCTAGCTTACTTTTAAAAGCTCTTAAAAAGCTTTGGTGCCGCTTTTAAAGCTTTTAATTAAAATTTTTTTTATGTATGATCATCAACCAGAGAACTGTTATAGACACTCCAAATAGCGTCTACATAACATCCAGCCCTGGCGAAATACCAGAACCCCAGAGCCACAGGCGCAGCACTGCCTTGCGCTCGGCCCTCTGCCTGTACAGAACCCGAAACAGCGTAAAGCAACATTGATTTAGTCGCACAATGACAGCGGAACGATAAGCACAGGCGTATTTCTGCGCTCGTTTCAATGCATGTGTGAGCACATGCTCGTTTACGTTTGTATGCGCTGTTTGTGAAATTTGGCAATAGGCAATTTTGCATGCCCAGCGCCCAGTCAATTTTGTGTTTCAGCATCGAGATGCTTGAGACCGAGAATGACTTTGTGGGACGTATGCGAGCATGCAAATTAATTTCCGTTTAATTAAAAACTCAGAAACTTTATATCGTTGTGGTTTTATTTAACTCCAAATTGTGACTGAACAGAAAAGATTTTAGAATACCCTAAGCTAGCTGTGGGTGTTGGGGAGCGACGCGGCAGAGCTCTGCAGATTTGGTTTGAACTGACCAGGATCTGTAATGTCAGCTGTTTGTCGTCAAGGGCCGAAAGTGCGCGCGCAAGACAAGTTGCGGGCGCTGTTAGTGGCATTTGCAACGTTTTGAGCGGATTTTTAGAATATTGAACTGAACAGTGTATTACAATGTTTCAGTTCTTCAGTTGGATTGGCGGTTGTTTAGTTTATTCAACTGAGCAATGTTGCAATTCTTGTTAAATATTTGTTATTTATTATTTAGGCAATTCTTGTTAAATGTTGTTTTGTATTTATTGTTATTATTTATTGATTAGTTAGCTGTTTGTATTGTTTTGTATTACATGTAGTTAACTCTCCCTCCTTAAAATCCTGTTTGTCCTCGAGCAGTTTTTTTTTTTTAAATATGGAATATTTTTAAATTCCGGATAAATCTTTAAGGGTGAGTATGGCTATGCGAGTGCGTTGCCAATTCGTTTAGATGCTTTGCATTTTTAATATGGTGAGTTTCTAGTGCTTTTAAGGATAGGATTTGTAGTCGTTCAGCTAATTTTAGAGTCATTTGTATATACCACTAATACATAATTCTTGTTGTTTCATAATTGTTGTTTCTTTGTTATTGAATTCTTTGCACTTTATATAAATGTTGTTATCCAAAAGTGCACTAAGTATGTGCCTGTTAGATGTTGAGTTGTAATTCAATTGGTAATATTGCCAATAAAATTATAAGGTAGAATTATGCTCTTGTATTCTTCTATTTCTTCAATATGTTCCGCGTTACTGAAGTCACACAGCGATTTCTTTTCCTGAACTAGCTTAAAAATACATTTTGTGTTATTTAGGTTTACAATTTTGTCCTTACTACAAATTTTTAGATTATTGGATAGTTTACAATTTTTTGGTATTTTTAACATTTGTTTTTATGTTGGAATATTTCATTAGTTTATAGGTGTACAGTGGAATAATTTTTTATTAAAGGTTTGATTAAAAGGTTTTGATAAGTTGTTGTTTCTAGTTCTGGGATTTTGACAATATAAATAATTGAAGTTTTATTGTGGAGGACCGAGACATCGACAAATTCCAACATTTCTTCAACGGACAAGGAAGCTAAGTTGCCTTTATGGAATATATTACGGACTTCTGCAATTTCTATCTCATTTAAAAGAAATGTGTTTATAATATTTAGTTTTGTCCATTGAATGGCGTATTTAGAACTTACTATTTCTTCTTTCATTAATCTAACTTGATTCTGTAAACTTGTTGCTATTTCATTATTAAAAGAATTGTTTCGTTTTATCGAATTTGCCAACATATTTGAAATTAAAATTAAATTGTTTATCCTGTTCTGTAGTTCGTTATTTATAATTATTTGATCGTTATTATTTGCAATAAGGTCGTTTAGATTATTTCCGATCATTACTAAGTCAGCAGAATCAGGATTTCCTGCAATATATTTCCAGGCTGATCCAATCCAGTTGATTGATTTGGCCTGTCTATTTTTAAATGATGAAGTAAGTGTGCCTAATGCTGAGAGTGTTAGGACTATTTCGTGGGTTAAGGTATGGTATAAGTAGCTATTTATTAGGCCAGTAACTGTGTGCTCGCGTATTTTCAGAAGTTCGGTTTCGATTTGTTGAATATTTATAATGTGAATAAGGTTTATGGATGATATTTTTATTTTTCCTTCCCCTTTGTAGATTGTTATAGTATGCGCGTCAGTGTAATTTGTGATATCCATGGTTGCCATTACCGATGGCAGAACCATTAAAATTAAAAAAAACCTATGAAAGAAAAAAAAATTTTGTATTATTAAACAACCAAGTTTTTTGCGGGTATAGTCCGATTCTTTCATGATCGGATTGATACCCGCAATCGGACTACAGCTGGTAAATGTGATTGGTCTTCATATAATTTTTTTTTTTATTTTTTTATTTATGTTATTTTTTTTTCAGACTAAACGCATTTATCATAGGTTTTAATTTCTAGGAGTATTATAAAAAAATTAATAGTCGCTTTTGATATTACTTTTATGAAGAACTCGTCCGGCATCGGTGACGATAGTTGTATTTCTGTTTTCTTTCACTATTTCTTTTTTAAATCAGGGGTTTAATTTTGAGCCTAGTCTGGTATTTTGTTTGACAAATATTTCTTGCCCTGGTTGGTAAGTTTTTATTTCTTTTCGTTGTTTATTATGGTTTTGTAAATCTGTCATTTGTTTTTGTTTAAGTTTTTCTATGTTATTTTGTCTGCTTATTTCATGTTGTTCGGGATCAGTGGTCAAGTGTCTGCCAAAAAACACGTCTAAAGGTCGTTGTTTCGTTACAGAGTGTATTGAGTAATTATACTCATAAACGGATCTGTCTAGAAGTTCTTCAAATTTTCGGTGAACCTGTTTTGCTTTTAAACATCTCATGGTTTCGGCAAGAGTGGAATGGAATCATTCTATTTGTCCGTTAACGGAACTTTTGCAGTGAGGAGCTTTGTAAATTTCGATACCAAATAGCTCTTTTTACACGAAAGTAATGCTAGCTAAGTTAAAAGATTTTTCATTTTCCATTTCTATAAATTTGGGTACGCCGTAGTAATACAAAATATCATGCAATGGTCTTTTTTATATGGCATATTAACTTTGGCAAGAAGTTTGCACCGCACCTTAGGAGACATCTGTCCGTCCGTCTGTTGCAACGCAAACTAGTCTCCCAGTTTTAAAGATAAACTGTGAAACTTTTCTGATATATGATAATTTGTCCATTAAATGCTATTTAAGTTTTATTAAAATCGGACAGATATATCGTTAAGCTGCCATAGAACCTAACATACATTTTCGGTTTGAAGAAAGTTATAATACCCTTCTACTCCATGAGTAGCGGGAGTAAAGAGAGTTTATTATAAAAAGGCTGCTGCTGTTCAGAGCCGCCGCCGTCGCTGCCGCTGTTGTCGCTGCCGCTGTTGTCGCTGGTGCCGTTGTTGCCGCCGCTGTCGCTGGTGCCGACGCTGATGGTGTCGGGTTCCTGCAGTTGTTGCGGCTTGGAATTTTCTGACCAAGCGCACGTGGCGGATGTTTAGGCTACGTTGGCCAGTGGTCCCACGGTTTTGGAAATGCTGAACAAGTGCACGTTGTTTATGCAACTTTACCTCGAGGTTTCGCTTCTCGTTGTTGTGCAACAGGAGTGTTGTTAATTCATCCCCCTTTAAACGCGGACGTCCTCGGACGCAATGTACGGCCTCTTTTCTGTTGTGGTTGGCCTAGGGTCTCCTTTAGAGGCTGCTAGTCCTTCGCTGGTCACCTTGAGGGTTGCTTGGCGACTTTTCCTTCCGATTATAAATCGTGTTAGCGGTACTACGTTAGCGGCGCTTCAGCTCCTTTGTATTGTTTATATTGACCTCCTTTAACATTTGTAGGGATAATACTTTGTCTACTTTTGTTTTTCTGCCATTAGTTGCAACAGAGGTGGTGTCGCTTCGATGGGAGTCATGGTCTTTGAGATATACATATGTGTCATCTCCAACTTTTATAGTTGTGATTTCAAACTGTACGAGGAACGTGCCCTTCAGGTCCATCTTTTCCATGTCTATTTCGATTGTTCCCACGAAGTCGTTTAACAGGAGCATGCCGGTGAACAGCTCTTCATGGTTGGGTACGTGTTGGCTATTTATTATTTTACATTGTGGTATTTGGTTTTTCAACAGGTGCGTGGTACATATGTCGTTGCTTAAATCTACTAGATTATTTCTATTACAAATTATCTTGTCATTGTGGGTTTCGCATGGTTCTTTCATTCCTAAAATTTGCTGATTGCATCTTAATATATTTTCGAATTTTATATCGTTTATTATATCTCCTACTTTTCCAGGTTTTAGTAACATTGGGGCGCATATGTTTTTATGGTTAGCCGCTATTTTTATTTTAGAGAATTCTAATAATTCTTCTGGGTTTATATATATATATATAAACCCAGAAGAATTATTAGAATTCTCTAAAATAAATATATCAGTTTCTAGAATTTTGGTAAATTTTCTTATTTCTACTTCTAACAGAATTAATGAACTTATGGTGTTAGTTTTCGCCCAGTCTTATATTTAAGTGTGGTGATTTTTAGACTTTTGACTTCTAGATTATCTTTTTCTGTTTTTCTGATTGTGTTTGTTATTTGAGGGATTTGGTTTAGTCTGTCGTTTAATATCCTGTTTGTCGTGATGCCAAAACATGTTGGCAAGAAAAGTAACCTGGAAGAATATCATGTTTATACCCGCTACTCATAGAGTAGAAGGGTATTATATCTTTGTTCAAACCGAAAATGTATGTAACAGGCAGAAGGAGACACCTCCGACCCCATAAAGTATATATATATTCTGGCTCAGGATCAACAGTCGAGTCGATATAGCTATGTCCGTCTGTCTGTCCGTGTGAAAACCTAGATCTCAGCTATTATAAGAGCTAGGACTACCAAATTTGGTGATAATATGTGTCATTATTGCACGCTGATCAAGTTTGTTTTGGATTTTGGTCACGCCCCCTTCCGCCTCCGTAAATCGAAAAATTAATTACAAGCGCAATTTTCATGCCATATTGTTCATTTTCGGTTTACATGATAACTATAGCTAGATGATCTCTGAAAATTTGGTAACAATCGGATAAAAATTGTGCCGAATAGTGTGTGCGTGTACGGTGGTGAAATGGGTTAAGTTGTGGACTGCAAAACGAACAGTACCATTATGCATTTACGGGTTCGAGTCCCGCCCGCATCAAAAATTAAATGTGTGCAAAAATGTTTTTTTTTTTTTATTTTAGACTGCATAAATATTGTAAGTCCATGGCCTTTTACGGTCAAAATATGATTGTAGCCGTTCTTTATTGTTCCGCAAATAATTTTGATGTACGAGCAGCTGGGTAGCGGGTATATTACAGTCGAGCATACTCGACTGTAGCTTTTTTACTTGTTTTATATTATTTTTATGAACCACTTTTCCTGAACGAATGGTTGTGTTTTTGTCTTCTATTTTTATTTCGTATTTTGCCGACAATTTGGAACCTAACCTTTTATCGATCCTAACATAGACTACGTCACCTTTGTTGTATGGTTTTATGGGAGATTTCTTTTGGTTTATTTTTCAGACTTTGAATGACCTCTTTGCGTGCCGAATCTAGTGTTTGGGGGTCTGTGATTTGTCGGTGGCCGAAAAATATGTCTATTGGTTTTGTTTTAGTGGTTGAGTGGACAGATGCATTGTACTCCTGAACGGCTTTGATGATTATTTCTTCGAATCTAGCCGCGCCAGAGTCTTTAATAAAGCATCTCATAATCTCTGTTAGAGTCGAGTAGAATCTCTCGACTTGGCCGTTACTGGTGGATGAATAGGGTGATGTCGTGTAGACAGTTGCTTTTAGCTGTTCTTGCAGCAAAAATTTTATCTTGGCGGAGTTTAATGCTTTCTCGTTGTCCATAACGATAAATTTAGGCATACCGAAGGCTATCATGTTTTCCCTTAGCGGGTGTTTCGAATCTGCTGAGGCTTTTGATTTGAGCAATTTGATTTGGGCGTATTTAGAAAATTTGTCTATGGCTGTGAGTACCAATTGTTTTTGTGTAGATGTCTATATGAACGACCTGGCTGGGATAAGTGGGTATCGGATTTGGTTGGATTTCTCCATTGTTAGGGTGTCTGTTATACTTGGATAATTTGCAAGTTTCACATGCTTTCGCTGTTGCTTCAGTTTTTTTCGGAGGCTTGGGAAAAAGAACTTGCTCATTATTTGTAATTTGTTTTCTACTGTGTTCCTATGTGCCCTCATAATGTTCCCTCGCTTCTAAGTCGTCCTGTTCATCTTTCTCAGTTATGTCTTTCAACTGTTTTTGTGTGTACCTGACCTTATACCCATTGATTTGAATCGGGTAGATGTTCTGTATTTTTCCTATGATTCTCTCTGCGGAAAGTAAGCCATTTACTGTTGACGATATGTCAGTGGTAAGTGAGCTGGTTTTTGAAAACGTTGATCGGTTTATTTTCTACCGGTATCAGGTTATGTGAAGAGCTCTGATAGTTGTGAATTGTGGCTATTGTGGAATTCACTTGCGTACCTACTGGAATTCTAGACAGGGCGTCTGCCACTACGTTGGAGGTGCCTGGTTTGTATCTAAGCTCGTGATTATACTCTTCCAAGTAGCTCTTCCAGTGTTTCAGTTTCAAGTTCTTATTTTTTGCGTTCAGAACAAAGGTTAGGGGCTTGTGGTCGGAGTATATCACCACCTTGGTAGTACCGTATGTACCTAATACGCAAACTCTGAAGAGCCCATACTATCGCTAACATTTCTTTTACATTTTCAGCTTAGTTTTCTTCGGTCTTCGTTAGAGTGCGGGAAACAAATGTGATGGCACGAGAATATTGTTCGAGGACTGCACCGATAGCATAATTTGATGCATCGGTAGTTAGCTGGAACTCTTTGTTGAAGTTGGGGTAGGACAGAATGACGTCTTGAGATGCTAAAGTTGGTCTTATTTTGCTGAACGCATCTAGTGCTTCCTTATCCAATCCTATTTTAGTTCTGTTGGAGATGTTTTTGGATGCACGTCCGTTTTCGCCTCTAAGTAGACTTGTAAGTGGTTTAGCTAACCTCGCAAAGTCGCGAATAAATCTTCTATAGTAGCTGGCTGGTCCCAAGAATGATTTAAATTCCTCTAGAGTTTTCTATGTCTTTTGCTTTTAAGGCGATCTGATGGAACTCACTTTTTAGATCTAAAACTGAGAAATATTTGTTGTCGCCCAGTTGTGAGACTAGTGCGTTAGAATCTGCTTTCCTTCCTTGACTTCCCGTACAAATTTCATAACATTCTATCTATTAGAAGTGAAGTTATTGCGTTTTAAGTGTCAGCCAACATTAAATTTTGTTTTAAAATTGGTAAAACTTTCACCGAAACGTTTCAATTGATGAAACAAGTTTATGGCGATGATTGTTTATCCCGTAGCAGAGTGCACGAGTGGTTTCAACGTTTTCAAAGTTGTCGTGAGGAAATAAATGACGATGAACATGTGGGCCAACCAAAATCCGTGATCACCGAAAATTCCATCGAAACTGTGCGTGAATTCATAAAAAATCAGCCGAAATCATCATTGAAATTCAGGGAAATAGAATTGAACATCTCCAAAACATCGATTTATCGCATTTTGACCGAACATTTGGGCTTACAAAAGGTATGGTCACGGTTTGTTCCAAAATTGACTGACGACTAAAAATTGCCCAGAATTCTACATTCGAAGGACATTATTAAAGAGGTAAATAAAGACCCAAACTTCCTTTACAAGATTGTGACTGGTGACGAAACGTGGTGTTTTCAATATGCTCCCGAAACGAAACGCCAGAGTGCTGAATGGAAAGCGCCGGACGAGCCGAAACCCAAAAAATCGCGCCTGGAGAAGTCAAAAGTGAAGACAATGCTGATTTGTTTTTATGATTCCAAGGGTATTGTCCACAAAGAATTTGTTTCACCCGGACAAAACGTTTATGCGGTATTCTACCTTGGAGGTTTGTAGCGTTTGGTGCGCCGTATTCGACGTGTTCGGCCCGAATATCGCGAAGATGGAAGTTGACGTTTGTTGCACGATAATGCGCCGTCTTATCGATCGACGCTTGTGACCGATTATTTGACCAAAAATCACATTTTAACGATCAACCACTCCCCGTATTCACCTGATATGGCACCGTGCGACTTCTACCTTTTCGGAAAAATGCATTTGCCGATGAAAGGAAAGCGTTATGCAGACGTGGAGGCCATTCAAAACGCTTGCACCGGCATACTGGCGGCCATACCGGGCAACGAGCTAAAACACTCGTTCGACAAACTTTTGGACCGTGCAAAAAGCTGTATTGATGCAGTAGGAGACTATTTTGAATAAAATTAATTGATTTTGCCGATAAAACCATTTGTTCTGTCTATTTTTTAAAAGTCCTGTTTACTTTGGAACGCACCTTGTATTTCTCCGATCTCGGGGATAGGGTACCTATCCGAAATGGTGACAGAGTTCAGTTTTCGATAGTCTATGACTATCCTATACTTCTTCTCTCCAGACGCATGAGCTTTCTTGGGGACTATCCATACTGAAGCGTTGTATGGAGGCCGTGAAGGTCTTACGATGCCATCTAGTAGCAATTGGTTCATTTGTTTTTCGACCTCTGGCCAATGGGGTGGGGTATGGGTAGTGTTTACTATACACCGGTAAATCCGATGAAGTTCTTATCTTTCCCTTTACTTGGGTAGTGTACGTTAGTTTTTCGTCGGGCTCAGCAAATAAGTCAGCGTGTGTCTTGATGATTGAGTCCATGAAATCTTTCTGCTTTTCAGTCATATGCTCGGTTCTCACTCTGATGTTGTTTACCGCCTGAGTGGGCAGCTGTTTAATGTTTACTCTATGATCAAAAGTGTCATTTCTAACATTGATGACAGCGTTAAGCTGTTGTAAAGTGTCGTTTCCTATTATACCATGGAATGTTTTGAGAGTGGGGAGCAAAAAAAAAAATCTAATTGGGGTATGATCTTTGTTAAACAGGAGAATGATTTGGTGGGTGATTTTTGTTTGACCGCCCACAGAGTTTTCATAGAAAGGGTGTTCATTTAACTTAGGGTTCGTTACTAGATTTGTCTGTATGTAGTTTTGGTTGGATCCTGTATCTATTAAGAATTTGAAAGTCTTTCCGTCCTTCGTACCATAATTGATGTAGGGTAACGAAGAACTAGAAGAATTGCTGGTGTCGGGGTGTGATAAAGTCGTGGGTCAAATTTCTCCATTGCGTGGAACTGCCGTTCTGTAAAGGTTCTTGAGCCGCTAACCTAAATTTGTCTTGGCGGTTAAAGTGGGGGCTGTTGTCTAATCTTTGGCGCAAATGAATTTCTTTGCTCCTGGTTCTCTACTAGACCACACAAATGCAATGTGTGGCTCAGATCTTACGGTTCCTTCATGGCTAATAGGCGGGGCAAGTCGCCATTAAGGCCGCTCACAAATGTGTCGAGCGCCTTGCCTCGGTAGTTATCGGTTAAAGCTCTAATAACTTCTGGTGACTCCTCAAGGGCTCCGATTTGATTCAAAATCAATGAGAGCTGGTCATGCGACCTTGGCTAAAACTCGAGAGTTTTAAGATCTCGTTTATCAGCATAGTGTGCTGTAAGACACTTTGAAATGGCCTTTCAATTCATTGGCGTATTATATGATTTTAGAACCGCGTCTGCCTCACCAACTACCTTGGTACGTACAGTTAAAGTCATCAAGTAGAATTTGTAGAGTTCTTCTTCTCCTTCATAGATAGCCATTATGCGGTCGACGTTTTTTTTTTTTCCATGAATTAAAGATGGCTCTGTCTCCCGAAAACTTCTTAATGAGTTTTGTTAATTCTGGTACCCCCCGCGTTCTTCGCCTGTCCTGGATCCTACTATTTGAATGTCGGTAAAATTTTTGTGTCCAAAATTCGGGTTGAACAGTTTTTCGCTCTCTATCGTCTCTCTAATTAGGGAATCACAATCACACTTTTTAATTCGGGGGTAGTCGTAGAGGTGCTGGTCCCCGGTTGTTTATTACCAGCCGCTTGACTGGAGCCACCGGCTATACCTAGCCCTGCCATAGCATCGGTTAACCCGCTTGGCATTCTCGAACAAAATTTGAAGTATGAGGAAATATTCGTTTTGGAATCGGACAACTACTCTATTCTATTTGAGGTTGGGATGCTCGAAATTTAATATATTTTTATTTTATTATAAAACTTTTGCCTGCTTTTTTTTTTGCTTATTTGAATTTATTGCTTGAAAACCAGTGGATAGTCTCTTCCTTCTATCCTGGATCTATTGCAGTCTCTTTTAGTTGGTTATATTTTTTCACAGAGTTATGAGCTATACTCGATTATTCACTTTTATTATTTGAATATTCGCCTTTTATTTTAGAGCAAAGGGGTGTATATTATCGAATTTATTGTAAGATTGTGTATTCTTAACTTCTATTTCTTAATGTCTTTCCTTGATTTAGTTTTTTCTTGGGGTTTTTTCTGTACTACTTAGTAACTACGCTTACAGGTATATTCTTATTCGGCGAATCTGCTACTACTGTCTCTGTAGATTTGTTCCTTTTTGTCCTGCGGCGATGTGGAAAAGCGGCGGTGCGGCAGATGACTGGGGATCCTCGGTAGCACTACTGTAGTAGCCGTCTGCGAACTGGTACAACAGACGGAGTCGGCGGTAAAAAACGAGACGCGTGAGTTCTTCCTATAAAGTCCATCGCGCTTGCGGTGCTCGGCTCTTGTGAGGTATTATTTTTTCGGTACACTGTGTGGCGATGGGGCACTGGTATTTAGAGCACAAAGTACACTGTGTGGCGTTTTTTGGGCACTGGGACTTAGAGAATAAGGTACACTGTGTGGCGTTTTTGCGGCACTGGTACTTAAACGCGAAATACTCTGTGTGGCGTTTTGGGGCACTGGTACTTAAACGCGATGTTCTTTTTTTCGTACGAATGTTCTCGCGTTCCCTGCTCGGGCGCCAATTAAATTTTGATTTGATTAAGAGATAAAAAAAATAATGTGTCTTTATTGGTTGGGTTTTGATTTAGAACTAACTTAACACAAAACAAGTAAGAAAGCTACAGTCGAGAGTGCTCGACTATAATATACCCGCTACCCAGCTGCTCGTACATCAAAATTATTTGCGAAACAATAAAGAACGGCTACAATCATTTTTTCACCGTAAAAGGCCATGGGTTTACAATATTTATGCAAAGTCAAAATCTTAAATTAAAACAAGTAAGAAAGCTACAGTCGAGTGTGCTCGACTGTAATATAGCCGCTACCCAGCTGCTCGTACATCATTTATTTGCGGAACAAAAAAAATGGCTACAATCATATTTTGACCGTAACAGGCTATGGACCTACAATATTTATGCAAAGTCAAAATCTAAAATAAAAAAAAAAAAACATTTTTGCACACATTTAATTTTTGATGCGGGCGGGACTCGAACCCGTAAATGCATAATGGTACTGTTCGTTTTGCAGTCCACAACTTAACCCATTTCACCACCGTACACGCACACACGATTCGGCACAATGCTGCAAGCAGCGCTACCGGCAGCGCTGCTAACAGCTATGGAAAACGTTAAGCTGAATAACTTCTGTGTTTATTATCCGATTGTTAGCTTTCTGATTTGGTATGAACAAAAATAATTGCAATATAAATCTATTCCCCAAATTACAATCCAATCGGACTATAAACACAGAAGTTATCCATGTTTCCGTTTTCCGTACTTCCACTGCTTGCGCCTGTGCTGCGCGTCGTGACGTCATCGTCACGATGCTTTGTTTCAGCCGTAGCATGTGTAAAGCTATGCCGTTTTCACATGTAGATGGCGCTATTCAAAAATAGATCTAATTTAAACAATAGGTGGCGGATAAACTTGTGCAGCGTTTTTTAATGGAATTAAATGTGTGATAATTTGTTTCGAAACTGGGCGAATGGTATCTTACTGTCGGGCGCTCACGACTGTAGCTTTCTTTACTTGTTGACCATTTTCAATGGTCGAATGATATAACAAGTAAGAACGGCTACAGTCAAGTGTTGACTGTATAAGATCATGGATTTTTTAAGATTATGAAAAAATTCAGATTGAGAAAACTATTATTGGTAAACGTGTTTTTCAAAGAAATATAATAAACAACACATACAATTTTCAGTTAGACGCCAAGCAGTCTAAACAGTTGAAAATAAACACTGCTTGGAAAAAACACTGCTTGCCTGCTTGCAGTGGGCGCAGTGCAAATCTATATGAAACGTTGAATAACTTTTTTTTTCATTATCCGATCGGAGCCAAATTTTCAGCGATCGTTTAGGTGGTGATATTTATCATTCACATCAAAACTGAATACTGTAGCTTTATTATTGCGCTTGCTATATGGTTTATCGATGTGCGGGGCGGAAGTAGGCGTGGCCAAAATTTTAATAGGAATTTTACAGCGTAGCGTGGCTCTAGCTTTTTATACCATTTGACCATTGAAAATGGTCAAAAATAGTATACTAAGTTTATGCAAATGTATGTAACAGGCAGAAGGAGACGTGGCAGACCCCACAAAGTATATATATTCTGACTCAGGATCACTAACTAAGGCGATTGAGTCATGTCCGTCTGTCTGTCCGTTTGAAGGTCTAGATCTCAGCTATTACAAAAGCTAGAGACACCATATTTCACATGAGGGATCCTGTATACCATAGGTAGATCGCGTTTATTTTAAATTGTTGATGCCACGCCCACCGCCCACGCAAATCGATAATTTTCGATTATCAGAAGAAGTATTGAAGTTACAGCTTTCTTTGGTATGAATATAAATAATTGCAATATAAATCTATTCCCCAAATTACAATCCAATCGGACGATAAACACAGAAGATATTCATCTAAACGTTTTCCATAGTTACAATGCTTGCGCCTTTGCAGCATATCTTGACGTTATCATCACGCTTTGTTTCAGCAGTAGCGTGTGTACAGCTGATTGCCATGTGTTCATATGTTGATGGCGCTATTCAAAGATAGATCTAATTTAAACAATAGGTCACGGATGAACTTGTGCAGAGTTTTTTGGTGGAATTAAATGTGTGATAATTTGTTTCGAAACTGGGCGAATGGTATCTTACTGTCTTGTGCGCTCGTCTGTAGCTTTCTTTACTTGTTTTGAATTCCTTTTTTGTGTTTCGTCAATTAACGACTTAGGAAACGAAAAAAATAATATTTTCAGGTGGTCCCTTCTGGTATCTTTCAAACCACGCGTTTCACGCATTTGTCAAAATTTATTAAAGTTAAACGAGAAACACAAGCTGGAAGAGGGAGAGAGGGCGAGGAAGCTCTTCTCAATTTCGTTTCTTGGGAAATTTTAAGGCTATTCTGGTGGCCATTGTGGACCAAATTATGCCGGGGATTGTATACACATTAATGCACGGCGTGGAGACGTCTGTGTAGACAGCATCAGTCCAAGTGTCGCCACAGCACATTTGTTGCTATGTCTGTCTCTGTGTCTGCGTGCGTGTCGGTTCAAGACTCAATCCGAACACTGAACTTACACAAATCTTTATTGCTTTTCAACTAACCTTTGCAGCCAAGCCGAGTAGATTGAGCTATGTCTAGCCAGACGATCTTTGGTAACAATCGGATAATAAACACAGAAGTTATTCAACTTAACGTTTTCCTGTCTGACTTTTGTGGTTCTTACGCTGTAAAATTTTTATTAAAATTTGGGCCACGCCTACTTCTACTCCTGCAAATTGATAAACCGAATAGCAACCACAATAATAAAGCTACAGTATTCAGTGTTGGTGTGTATGATAACGAGCACCACCCAAACGATCGCTGAAAATTTGGTTGCGATCGGATAATGAACATAAAAGTTATACGATAAGTCGTTTGATAAGACCGTGACTTTTTGTATTTGCCGCGCACCTGCTCTAAATACAACACTGCTCCTGTCAGCAGTTATCGATTAACAGCTGACTGTAAAATTTTGAGAAAGCTGCGTTTTTTGGTTTGCGTTTTATAGGCATTGAAAGCAGACGATCTCGTGAATTTTAACGAAAATGGAAAAAGTGAATTTCGTGTGCTAATTAAGCATTATTTTTGCGTAAAAATCCATCACCGAAACCAAGGAAAGACTTGATAAATATTATGGGGACTCTGCACCATCAATTTCAATGGTTAAGAAATGGTTTACTGAGTTCCGTTGTGGTCGTACCAGTACAAGTGATGCCGAACGTTCAGGTCGCCCAAAAGAGGTCGTCATGCCAGAAATCGTCGACAAAATCCATGGAATGATATTGGATGATCGGAGAATGAAAGTGCGTGAGGTAGCTGAGGCTGAAGGCATCTCAACTGAACGGGTACATCACATTTTACATGAATATTTGGACATGAAAAAGCTTTCCGCGCGATGGGTGCCGCGATTGCTCACACACGACCATAAGCGCAACCGTGTGACCATTTCAAAGGAGTGTTTGGCGATGTTCAACCGCAATCCAAACGAATTTTGCGCCGTTTCGTTACCGTAGACGAAACATGGATCCACCACACCACACCAGAGACCAAAGAACAATCAAGACAGTGGGTTTCTCCGGGTGAACGTGCACCAAAGAAGGCCAAGGTGGGTCTGTCGGCCAACAAGGTCATGGCCACAGTTTTTTGGGATGCACAAGGTATCATTCACATCGATTACCTTGAAAAGGGTAAAACGATCACCGGCGAATATTATTCAGAGCTTTTGGACAGATTCGATATTGATTTGAAGCAGAAACGACCGCATTTGGCGAAAAAAAGTGCTGTTCCATCAGGACAATGCACGGGTGCACACGTGTGTAGTCAGCATGGCAAAATTTCATAAATTGGGCTACGAACTGCTACCCCATCCAGCATATTCTCCAGATTTAGCCCCCTGTGACTATTTTTGTTTCCAAACATGAAGAAATGGCTCGGCGGTAAGAGATTCGGGTCAAATGAAGAGGTCATCACAGAAACAAACGACTATTTTGAGGGCCTTGAGAAAACCTATTATTTGGAAGGAATAAAAAAATTGGAAAAACGCTGGACTAAATGTATAGAGCTAAAAGGAGATTATGTTGAGAAATAAAAACGCTTCTTTGACGAAAAAAATATATTTTATTCAAAAAGTCACGGACTTATCAAACGACCCTCGTATAACGTTTCCTATAGATTTGCCCTGCGCCTTATGCAAGCAAGCAGTGTTTTTTTTAACTACTTGGATTTTGATGCATGTGTGTCTTAGATATGTTAAATATGTTGACAACCAATGTAAGTTGGACGCGTTATTGCGTCCGTGGTTAAGTTGCGGACTGAGAAACTAATGATTTAATGTGTTCGTTGGTTCAAATACCAAAGCGTCTAACTGAAAATTATATGTTTTAGTTTTTTTTCTTTGAAAAACTCGTTTACCAATAACAGTTTTCCCAATCTGATTTTCTTCATAATCTTCAAAAATCCAAGGTCTTATACAGTCAACACTTGACTGTAGCCGCTCTTACTTTTTTTTCTGTTTGGTTTTGTTTTTTTACTTTTTTAAGACTCTTCCCTGTTCGTGTTGTTGCAGCATGTCTGTCTAGTCAATAAGGATGGATCTTCTCTTAGATTTTCGTGTACAACTTATTTATTTGGGTCTGCGAACAATTAAGTTTATTTTGGCTCACGCACTCTTCCTCTTTCTCTTCAGCTCCCTCTCGGTGTCAATTTTCTTTTTTATTTTATTTGGCCTTGTATAGTCGATGCTTTCAACGCGCGTCCAACCGAAAAGTTCACAAATAAAAGTAATAACTCGCTAGAAAAAACAAATAAGAAAGTAACAGTCAAGTGTGCTCGACTATTATATATCCGCTACCCAGCTGCTCGTACATCAAAATTATTTTCGAAACAATTAAGAACGGTTACAATCATATTTAAAAGACCATGGATTTACATTATGTATGCAAAGTCAAAATCCAAATTAAATAAAATAATAAAAAAAGTTTTTGCACACATTTAATTTTTTACGCGGGAGGGACTCGAACCCGTAATAGTATAGTTATCATATAAATCGAAAATGAACAATATGGCATCAAAACTGCGCTTGTAATCAATTTTGTTCGATTTAAGGGGACGGAAAGGGGTGTGGCCAAAATCCAAAATAAACTTGATCAACGTGCAATAATAACACATTTTGTCACCAAATTTGGTAGTCCTAGCTCTTATAATAGCTGAGATCTAGGTGTTTACACGGAAAGACAGACGGACGGACGGACAGACCGACATGGCTTTATCGACTCGGTTGTTGATCCTGAGCCATAATATATATACTTTATGGGGTCGAAGATGTCTCCTTTCTGCCTGTTATATACATTTTCGGTTTTAGCAAAGTTATAATACCCTTCTATTCTATGAGTAGCGGGCATAAAAATAAACGGGAACAAACAAAACTCTGCTAGGGTTTGCTTGTTCTTTCGTTCGTTTTTACCATTGCGATAAGAAAGTTTTTCAATAAATTTTGAAACAGCAAGCTACTCAAAACTTGCCGTCCACAGCTAAGCTGATAAGCTGGCAACTGGCGCCACCAACTGACCCTTTGAAGGACTTTTCGTCCTGGTGTATCTTGCTGCTGATGTCTGTTGCTGCTTGTTTGCTGACGCATTAGTTCAGATTTTTGGTTTTCAGTGGATTTCCGATGCCAACAAAGCTAGAGACGATCTGAAAATCAATAACAAGAACAACAGAAACAAGAAGAGCAGTGCAAAAGCAGACAGAGAAAAGTGCCAGTTAGCGAAACGGTTGGCAATTAATTATACAGCCAACAGCTTAAAACTGTCCAGCTCGGGCTTACAAAATAGGGATGTCGTGATATTAATAAAATATCGTATCGATGATATTTTTTATCAAAACAAAATGATGATAATATTTAAAATATAACAAAAAAATATCGATATACCCATATTTTTAATATTTTTTTTTCAAATAAAATTTATTTTCCCCCACAATGAAAATATAAGTTTCTTTTTAGCTTAATATTTCTTATTTAATTTCATGGATATTCAATATTTAATATAGATAATAATACATTATAATACAGATTTTGTTTATGTATATAAATTTCATATATTAATGCTACTTATTTCTAGAACTTCAAGTTAAGTGATTTTAGGAAGACTCGCAGTGTTACATGTGTGTCAGTCATTCGGCTTCGTGCGTCACAGGCTATACATTTTATAGCGGACGCCTCACACACAGACACACACACAAAGGCTAAAAAGATGCAAATGATATGCTGTAATGACGCGGGCAACGGAACTATGAAAAACGTTTTCTTTAATAACTTCTGTATTTATTGCCCGATCAGATTGTAATTTTGGGAATGGGTGCATATTATCAGCATCTTTACGTGTTCTTAAGCAAAACCTAAATCCTTTCCTTAATATTCGTAAATGATCGATTTGCGTGGGCGGTGGGCGTGGCACCTCAAATTTGAAATAAATTTCATCTGCGCAAGATTTATAGGAACCATCATGCCAAATTTGGTGTCTTTAACTGTAATACTTTCCTTAATATTCGTAAATGATCGATTTGCGTGGGCAAATTTGAAATAAACTTGATCTGCGTATGGTATACAGGAACCATCATGTCAAATTTGGTGTCTCTAGCTTTTGTAATAGCTGAGATCTCGACGTTCATACTGACAGACGGACATGGCTCAATCGACTCGGCTGTTGACCCTAAGCCAGAATATATACACTTTATGGGGTCTGCCATATCTCCTTCTGCGTGTTACATACTTTTGCACAAACTTAGTATACCATTTTTGACCATTTTCAATGGTCGAATGGTATAATGAGCCGGCGCCGGTTAACGTTCTGCCACCCTACCCACTCGACATTGGCTAATACGTTTAAGATAAGACGGCAACATGTGCAACGTTTGCCATAGACGCCATTCTACCTTGACATGGGCATAAATCTTGTGGCACTCGAGCGCCAATACAATCGCCATGGCGATTGGTAACCCGCTGCTGCTGCTGCTCGACTGGACACTAAGCAGTCGTCGCTTTCCCCCCTGCTAGTATCCACCTCCCCAACCTTATTATTCTGCTTACAGTGTTGGAGGATAAGTGAGAGGACAAGCAGGAGTTGGCACGCGCTATGTGGTCGTTCGCGCCAGCGCCTGTTGCAATTGAAGCGCCATATAGGCAGGCGCCAAAAAATTCGATTATAAGGCAATTTGCTGACATAATACCCAAGCTTTGACTGCGGATCCTTGCGAGTGTTTGCTGATCTCATTTACATATTTAGTTCAATTATACATACGAGGGTCGTTTGATAAGACCGTGACTTTTTGTATTTGCCGCGCACCTGCTCTAAATACAACACTGCTCCTGTCAGCAGTTATCGATTAACAGCTGACTGTAAAATTTTGAGAAAGCTGCGTTTTTTGGTTTGCGTTTTATAGGCATTGAAAGCAGACGATCTCGTGAATTTTAACGAAAATGGAAAAAAGTGAATTTCGTGTGCTAATTAAGCATTATTTTTTGCGTAAAAAATCCATCACCGAAACCAAGGAAAGACTTGATAAATATTATGGGGACTCTGCACCATCAATTTCAATGGTTAAGAAATGGTTTACTGAGTTCCGTTGTGGTCGTACCAGTACAAGTGATGCCGAACGTTCAGGTCGCCCAAAAGAGGTCGTCATGCCAGAAATCGTCGACAAAATCCATGGAATGATATTGGATGATCGGAGAATGAAAGTGCGTGAGGTAGCTGAGGCTGTAGGCATCTCAACTGAACGGGTACATCACATTTTACATGAATATTTGGATATGAAAAAGCTTTCCGCGCGATGGGTGCCGCGATTGCTCACACACGACCATAAGCGCAACCGTGTGACCATTTCAAAGGAGTGTTTGGCGATGTTCAACCGCAATCCAAACGAATTTTTGCGCCGTTTCGTTACCGTAGACGAAACATGGATCCACCACACCACACCAGAGACCAAAGAACAATCAAGACAGTGGGTTTCTCCGGGTGAACGTGCACCAAAGAAGGCCAAGGTGGGTCTGTCGGCCAACAAGGTCATGGCCACAGTTTTTTGGGATGCACAAGGTATCATTCACATCGATTACCTTGAAAAGGGTAAAACGATCACCGGCGAATATTATTCAGAGCTTTTGGACAGATTCGATATTGATTTGAAGCAGAAACGACCGCATTTGGCGAAAAAAAGTGCTGTTCCATCAGGACAATGCACGGGTGCACACGTGTGTAGTCAGCATGGCAAAATTTCATAAATTGGGCTACGAACTGCTACCCCATCCAGCATATTCTCCAGATTTAGCCCCCTGTGACTATTTTTTGTTTCCAAACATGAAGAAATGGCTCGGCGGTAAGAGATTCGGGTCAAATGAAGAGGTCATCACAGAAACAAACGACTATTTTGAGGGCCTTGAGAAAACCTATTATTTGGAAGGAATAAAAAAATTGGAAAAACGCTGGACTAAATGTATAGAGCTAAAAGGAGATTATGTTGAGAAATAAAACGCTTCTTTGACGAAAAAAATATATTTTATTCAAAAAGTCACGGACTTATCAAACGACCCTCGTATTTAGTTGCATAATAAAATTAAATCAATAGTATAGCCCTTTAGTTAGAGGAAACTTCCCCCTCCAGCAGTGGTTTGAGGCTTTGTCGGCTGAGCGTAAGCAGGGCCTCGCCTTGCCATCCATTTTGTGTGCAATTGTCGGACCTGCGGGAGCTTATGGATTGATCAAGTGGGAAAGGGGCAGATGGAAGTGGCTGCCTGAGGGTCGGTCATGCTGGCATTTGTCGATCCAATCGGTTGCCGCTTATCGTTTTCATCGTCAACGCATCGTTCCGTTCACATCGAAATTTGCAGCCACTCAAACGCATCTTCATTCAGGCAAAAACAGCAAGCCTTACAATCTTCAACAATTTTGAAGACTTGTGGAAGAATCGTAAACGCAGCCGTGATAGTCAGAGAGAGATTTCGAGTTATTTGCGGCAATCTCAGTCATAAAGTTTCATATGTGTCTCTTTTCATTTTACTTGTTATTTTTAAATGCTGCATTCAATCTGTGCTTCTGTTGCAGAGCCTGGGTTTCCCCATTGCCGGACTGTCAATCACCAATCGCACAGACGTCGAGCTGCTCTACGTACGCGGCGATCCCTGCCCCAGCGACAAAGCCATGAATCTCTCAACAAAGATCCATTTCAGTTGCAACATGCGTGCGGGTCGAGTAAGTAAAAAGGATGCTGCTGATAAGCTTAAACGTCTGGTATAATATTAATATCTGCCCGCTGCAGGGTCAACCGGTGCTCAGGTCCATCGACGATTGCCACTATTCCTTCCACTGGGACACGAGCGTCATTTGTCAGCCACATGAGTGCACCTTTGCCGCGGAGACCTGTGAGATTGTGCAGGACGAGCTGAACATGCGCTACAACTTTAAACAGGCGCCGTTTACCAAGGATGGCAATATTGAGGTGATTTTCTTCTTCCTTAACGTTGTCTTCAGCTGTTGTCGCAAATCAAAAAGTCTTTTTACTTTCTTGCTCAGATTAATTACAAGCAGAGCAAGGTCAAGGTCAACATATGTGGGCTACATCGAAAGGCTGTTACCGACTATTCGCAGGATTTGGTTAATGTGTTCTTTTCCCATGATCTTTCTGGATGTGGCAAGGAAGGTGAGTCCAAAATAGTTTTCAATTTAATTCGATTTGCAAATTTTGATGCTTGACGGTTCCGTTTTCGTATCCGTTTCCTTTGGAACATCCGTTGGCACAAAATTCGCATTTCCGCCGCTCGCCGCCCGCCGTAAGTAATTTTGCTCTGGCCACATTATTTGCTCTTTGTATTTTTGGCGCAATTTTGGTTTCTGAGTCGCTTTCCCTCTTAACAATTTTGTCTCTATCTGCTCTAGGGCGCCATTGCGACAGTTTTCGCGTTGCGTGCGTCGCCATTCTACTGCATTTTCTACTTTTTAGACTCTGGATTTAATAAGAATTCATAGTAGTATAGGGTTTGTCGAAATGAGCGTCCGTCTGTATGAACGCCTATATCTCAGAAGCAAACAAAGCTAGAGCCACCAAATTTGGTAACACCACTACAGCTTCAGTATTCAGTTTTGGTGTGTATAATAACTATCACCACCCGATCGATCGCTGAATGATGTCGCTTATGTTGACAACCAACGCGTAGATGCGTCCGTGGTTAAGTTGCGGACTGCAGAACTAATGATTTAATGGGGTCGTTCGTTCAAATCCCAAACTGAAAACAAGTAAGAAAGTTACAGTCGAGTGTGCTCGACTGTAATATACCCGCTACCCAGCTGCTTGTACATAATTTATTTGCGGAACAAAAAAACGGCTACAATCATATTTTGACCGTAAAAGGCTATGGACTTATAATATTTATGCAAAGTCAAAATATAAAATAAAAAAAAAAAACATTTTTGCACACATTTAATTTTTGATGCGGGCGGGACTCGAACCCGTAAATGCATAATAGTACTGTTCGTTCTGCAGTCCACAACTTAACCCATTTCACCACCGTACACGCACACACGATTCGGCACAATGCTGCAAGCAGCGCTACCGGCAGCGCTGCTAACAGCTATGGAAAACGTTAAGCTGTGTTTATTATCCGATTGTTACCAAATTTTCAGAGATCATCTGGCTAGCTATAGTTATCATGTAAACCGAAAATGAACAATATGGCATCAAAATTGCGCTTGTAATCAATATTTTTTCGAATTACGGGGGCGGAAGGGGGCATGGCCAAAATAAAAAAATAAACTTGATCAGCGTGCAATAATAACACATATTGTCACCAAATTTGGTAGTCCTAGCTCTTATAATAGCTGAGATCTAAATTTTCACACGGACAGACAGACGGACAGACGGACATGGCTATATCGACTTGGCTGTTGATCCTGAGCTAGAATATATATACTTTATGGGGTCGGAGGTGTCTCCTTCTGCCTGTTACATACATTTTCGGTTTGAACAAAGTTATAATACCCTTCTACTCTATGAGTAGCGGGTATAAATATTATATATAACTATGTTTCGTTTTTATACCATTGCAGATGGTATATTAATTTTGTCCAGAAGTTTACAACGCATCTTAGGAGACATCTCCGACCTCATAAAGCACATATGTATATATATTCTTAATCAACATCAATACGGGAGTCGAACTAGCCATATCCGTCTGTCCGTCTGCCTGTTGCAACGCAAACTACAATAGTTTTAGAGCTATCTTTATGAAATTCAGTATACATGCTTCTTATTGCTGCACGTTTTAAATAAGTCGGAACAAGCCGGATTGGACCGATATATCGTATAGCTGCCATAGAACCTGTCGGTCGAATTTTGTTATTATACCCGCTACTCATAGAGCAGAAGGGTATTATAACTTTGTTCAAACCGAAAATGTATGTAACAGGCAGAAGGAGACACCTCCGACCCCATAAAGTATATATATTCTAGCTCAGGATCAACAGCCGAGTCGATATAGCCATGTCCGTCTGTCTGTCCGTGTGAAAATCTAGATCTCAGCTATTATAAAAGCTAGGACTACCAAATTTGATGACAATATGTGTTATTATTGTACGCTGATTAAGTTTATTTTGGATTTTGGCCACGCCCCCTTCCGCCCCCGTAAATCGAAAAAACATTGATTACAAGCCAATTTTGATGCCATATTGTTCATTTTCGGTTTACATGATAACTATAGCTAGCCAGATGATCTCTGAATTTAGTAACAATCGGATAATAAACACAGAAGTTATTCAGCTTAACGTTTTCCATAGCTGTAAGCAGCGCTGCCGGCAGCGCTGCTTGCAGCATTGTGCCGAATCGTGGGTGCGTGTACGGTGGTGAAATGGGTTAAATTGTGGACTGCATAACGAACAGAACTATTATGCATTTATAGGTTCGAGTCCCACCCGCATCAAAAATTAAATGTGTGCAAAAAATGATTTTTTTTCTTTTAGATTTTGACTTTGCATAAATATTGTAAGTCCATGGCCTTTTACGGTCAAAATATGATTGTGGCCGTTTTTTATTGTTCCGCAAATAATTTTGATGTACGAGCAGCTGGGTAGCGGGTATATTACAGTCGAGCACTCTCGAATGTAGCTTTCTTACTTGTTTTTTAAGATATCACTGTGAAAGCTTCCTGATATATGTCTATGTCCATTAAATGCTATTCACGCTTTATTTAAATCAGACAGATATATCGTTAAGCTACTACAGAACATATTGGCCTATTGAATATGTGGAGTAACTGCAATGGTATAAAACTTTCGGCTTATCGAAGCTAGACTTTATTTCTTGTTTTTCTTTGATAAACGCGTTTACCATAATAATCTTGCATCTTTCTCAATCTGATTTTATCCAAGATCTTTAAAAATCTATAATCTTACTTATTTGTAGACCATGGATTTTAAAAAAATACATGGTCTATTGTGTTTGTCAAAATGTGCGTAACAGGCAGAAGGATGTTTGTCCGTCTGACCGTCTGTCCGTCTGTATGAACGCCTATATCTCAGAAACTAAAAAAGCTAGAGCCCCCGAATTTGGTGACAACACTTATGTGAATCATACGTTGTAATATTTTATAAAAATTTGGGTCACGCCTACTTCCGCCCCCGCAAATCGATAAACCGTATAGCAAGCACAATAATAAAGCTACAGTATTCAATTTTGGTGGGTATGATAACTATCAGCTAGCTAAAAATTTGGTTCCGATCGGACAATAACCATAAAAGTTATTCAACGCTTCATATAGATTTGCAATGCGCCCACTGCAAGCAAGCAAGCAGTGTTTTTTCCAAGTAGTGTTTTTTTTTCCAACTGCTTGGACTGCCTGGCGTCTAACTGAAAACCATATATTTTGTTTATTATTAATTCTTTGAAAAACGCGTTTAATAACAGTTTTTTCAGTCTGAATTTTTTTAATCTTCAGAAATCCATGGTCTTATACAGTCAACACTTGACTGTAGCCGTTCTTACTTGTTTATATTTTTTACGTTTTTGTTTGTAAGTAATTTCCATTTTGTGATTTTGTGTTTTTTAGCCCTGAAGACGGTTACCGTTGAGTAACCGAAATATATTGGAAAATAATGAAATAAAAAACATATTGTGTTTTTTATTTTTTTCTACATCAAATTTTGACCTCGAGCCAGCAACCATGAGTAGAATTATATTATATTTTGAGCTAGAACGGCCGTGAACTTACAATATTGATGCAAAGTCAAAATCTAAAATAATAAAAAAAGTTTTTGCACACACAAATGTTAAAAATATATCAAAACTAAAAATGTAATTTTTAACGGCGGGACTCGAATGGTATTGATTGTTTTTCAGTCTACCACTTAACCCATTTGATCACCGTACGCACTATTAGGCACAATGATGTTGGCAGTGTTAATGATAATATAAACCGAAACAATATTGCACCGAAATCACGCTTGTAATCAATTTTTTTCGACTTACGGGGCGGAAGAAGGTATGGTTATAATCCAAAACAAGCTTGATCAGCGTGCAATAATGACACATACTGTCACCAAATTTGGTAATCCTAGCTTTTGTAATAGCTTAGATCTAAATTTGCACACGGACATCGACTCGGGTGTTAATCCTGAGCCAGAATATAAATATTATACTTTGTGGGGTCCGAGATGTCTCCTTATGCCTGTTATATACATTTTCGTTTAGAACAAAGTTATAATACCCTTCTACTCTAGGAGTAGCGGCTATAATTATCAACGAGATAATACGGTAAAATAATCTTGCTGCAAATTCGGGGACTCTTTTCTGCATTTCCGTTGTGCTCACAGTTTTAATCCCACAGCTGTCGCTGCTCTTGCCGCTACTCCTCCATTCGAGCCATGAATATTTAAAGACCCAATAAAGAACCACACACAGTCGGACTGAGGGACAGAGGAACGTCCACACACAGTAGCCTGGTGTGCATGGCTATGATATATGTATTGTATATGGGCACCGTCCTGCGACACTAAAAACTTTCCCATTAAAGAGGAAAAAAGTTTCTTTATTTACATGGTAACTGGCAATAAAACTGACGATTTAATTATCACAAACTCGATGACCGAGAGACCGTAAACAATGAATACAAAAAGCAATATAAAACTCTGTTTGTATTTGCAGTTGGTAATCTGCAAGCGATCAGACCATTCTAATGTGCACAATGACGAGTGAATTGCAAAGCGGGAGAGGGAGGCGCAGCATTCGACATTCTATTGGTAGACCAAATCCCAGAACTTCATTCAGTAGCCTCGCCTGATGTATAGACTTTACACGTATACACGTAGACACGTACCCACCCACAAAATCCCTAGAGCAGCACATAGCCTCCCTCGCGGCACAGGATCGTCGTCTGTCGTTTCCTCTGCTGTTGCCCATATTTTGCGGCTACTCTTGTCGACCCTAGTGATAATTATTTTTGGCTTTTATGTAATAACTTTACAGCACAGAACGACCCCAAACCCAATTCCCACGCCTTTTCAGCCCTGTGCTCATTCAGGTTTACATCACCGCAAATGCCGTTGACATTTCCCACCCAAAGCTCTGATTACCCGTAGGGAAATATGATAAGGATTCATTAAATTTGTTGTTGATTTTGCCGGAGTTATGAAACTGTTGTGTTTTTCGGTCAATTAAAAGAAAATGCCGCTTTGGGTGTCGCTCAGAACCTTATAACATTTTATTGGGGTCAACTTTGTATGCACGCTATGTGGTTTCATTTGTGCTAATTGAGTGCCTTTTTCAAGCTAGTGCTAACCATAATGTCACTCAAAATACTTTAACAAAAGTTACTCTCGTTGCAGGCAAGATGAATGTGCAGATGCGTGTGGTATGCAGCAGCAAAACCTTCAACTCTAGCACCATCACCAACGTAAGTAGCAAAAAAAGAGAGAGTTTGTAGCGAGTGATTAAACCAATACAATCTAGCCTAGATTTTGAGATTCACTTAAGAACCTTGACTACCAAGGGGACTTAAGTTTCTAAACCCAAACCCTTCTCATGTTCCGTTATAGTTGCTCTGATTTGTGTACAGTATTTTAATTTTACAAATGTTACTTTTTACTTTTTCGCAAGCAATCTATGACTTCTTCTTAAATGTGTCGGTATAGAAAGTAAATATTTTTTCCCACGTCGGAGAATAAAAGCTTTATATGCGTTAATTATGGGCTTTAGACTATTTAGTTAAATTAAAGATAAATTCAATATTTATTCTGTAAACACAAACAATAGTTTCAGAAAATATTTACGTGGAAAGGACAATAGGAACAGTAATCTGTGTTTGATCGAAACCATTAAGCTTACACTTACAAAAATACATATACATATAACATATGTATGTTGTATACCTATGTTGCTAATCGACTCGCAGCACAACGCAGGCAGGCCTGATTGGTACTATGCAATTCTACTTATCGTGATGCCATCGTTGCGTTGGTTTCAGTCATAGCGTGTGTAAGGCTGCTTGCTATGACAGTTTCGTAGTGTCGCCATCTATTCAAAGATAGATCTAATTTGAATTATAGGTGGCAAATTAACTTGGGCAGAGTTGCTTGTTGGAATTCAACGTGTGATAATTTGTTTTGAAACTCGACGAAAGTTATCTTACTATCGGGGCGTTTCTTCTTAGTTAAAACTTGTTTCTCTTGAAATTCCCGTCGTTTACAAATAGAAATTACTAATGAAATTTTTGATTTGCGAAGCCGGGTTACCAGTTACCCAACATTTCAAATCAACGTATATTAATTATATACTTGTAGGTATTATTTGGTTTCTCTAGCTAAGCGCATAGCTCTCGCTAATAAGAGAATGTTTGTTTAGATAGACAGATATGCCTGACTTAATTGCGACGAGTCGTGAAGTTGGCCAATAATATATTTACTTTGTAATGTCTGCACCGCGTTATTTCATTTATAACTTAAACTTTCGATTTAAAAGGTCTAACATATATAACGAAGTTCTTTTAAGCAACAACGGGAGCTCATTATACCATTTGACCATTGAAAATGGTCGAAAATGGTAAACTAAGTTTGTGCAAATGTATGTAACAGGCAGAAGGAGGCGTGGCAGACCCCACAAAGTATATATATTCTGACTCAGGTTCACTAGCTGAGTCGATTGAGCCATGCCCGTCTGTCTGTCCGTCTGTCCGTTTGAACGTCTAGATCTCAGCTATTACAAAAGCTAGAGACACCATATTTCACATGAAGGTTCCTGTATACTATAGGTAGATCGAGTTTATTTTCAATTTAATTTAATCGATAATTTTTGATTATCAGGAGAAGTATTGAAGTTACATCCTTCTGGTATGAACATAAATAATTGCAATATAAATCTATTTCCCAAATTACAATCCAATCGGACGATAAACACAGAAGTTATCCATGTTTCCGTTTTCCGTACTTCCGCTGCTTGCGCCTCTGCTGCGCGTCGTGACGTCATCGGCACGATGCTTCGTTTCAGCCGTAGAGTGTGTAAAGCTATGCCGTTTTCACATGTAGATGGCGCTATTCAAAAACAGATCTAGTTTAAACAATAGGTGGCGGATAAACTTGTGCAGCGTTTTTTTGATGGAATAAAATGTGTGATAATTTGTTTCGAAACTGGGCGAATGGTATCTTACTGTCGGGCGCGCTCGACTGTAGCTTTCTTTACTTGTTTCTTTTTTTTTTGCTTTATATTATTTATTGAATCTTCCCTTTGTTTTAAGAGACTAACAATAAGTATTCAAAACTTAATCTAGCTTAGTTAACTCTCACTTAGTGATAGTGTTTATGATTAATGCCATAATAAGTTTATTGCTGGGCTGGGAGGTCTTTGCGCTGCAGCCGGCTTTGACTGCATACTCGGATTAGTTTTCTTGCGAGGGGATTTGATCAGCTTGTCTTGGTATTTCATTTTCTTCTCAGTTATTACTTCGATTACTAATTTAATTTTTAGGTCTCTGTGTATGTCTTCGATCCGAAGGTACCACGGCGCTCCAGTGATACAAGTAGATACTTGTAGTTCTCAGAATTCTTGATTGTGCTCGCTGAATAATGTTTATGTTACCAGTGGTGGGCATGTTTGTTTGTTTAAGGTTAAGGTAACCTGCTTGCATTTTTGTACATTTATAGAAATTCTCCAGTCGGCAAGCCATCGTTCTACAGATATTAAGTGTCGGGATAGGAGTGCCATGGCTTTTGTTGGGCATTTGGAGCGACTGAGTATCGCGGTGTCATCAGCGAACGTAGAGGATGTAAGATTGTAGTCTGTGGGGAAATATACCGTATACAGGTTGTATAGGATTGGACCCAGAACACTGCCTTGTGGCACTCCAGCTTCAATTGCGCAATCGCGCGAGGTTCTTGTATTGTTGTTAATTTTAATATGAGGGCTAATTCGCAGGAGTAGCATTTTTTCAAGCAACTTGGAGAGTCAAGTTAGTAAGCTTATCGGTCTATATGATGATGGCTGCGTTTTATCTTTTCCTGGCTTTGGAATCATTACTATGGTCGACTTTTTTCATTTTTGAGGGAAGTATCCAAGCTTGGCGATGGGGTTCTTGAGGTTCTAAATTTGCTGCTATTAAAGGAGGGAGAATAAATAAGTTGGTAGCAGGATTTGGTCTGAATACATTTTGTAAATGGTCAGCGAAAGCACTGGCTCTTTCCTCGTCACTGCGAAACCAGGTGCCAGAGGGACTTCGTATTGGCATAATTGACTCTATTGTAGTGTTTAGGTTTCTGTGAGCTCTCCACAAAGGGTAGTTAGTGCTGGTGGGAGAGAGTTGCTCGATATATAAACGTTGGCTGTTTTCTTCCTCTTGTTTAAGAGCATTGGTAAGCCTACGTGTGGCTATTTTAAGCATGTGTCTTATAGTTGGTGATCTATTGGACTGCCACTCCCTTCGTAGGCGTCGTTTACCAGCCGCTCGATTTCTCGGTTAGTTCTGAAGTAGTTTGGTTTTGCATACGTCACTGGCGGGGTTGAAGCCTTTGCAGCCGAAACTAGAATATTTTCAAGAGTGTCCGTTGACATTGAACTGGATTGATACGTTTGTGTGGCTCCTCCACGGAGATCCTCCGATGTAGCAAGTACTGTAGATTGTAGATTGGATGCACTTCGTTTTTCTTTAGTGCCTGGAACTCTGGTTCTAGTTCTATTTTAAATAATGGCTGCGGAACTTTGTCTTTGTTTAAAATATTAATAGCTGTTTTTGCAGAAAAGTTTTTGACTTTCAGAGCCTCAATTATTTCGGCAGGTGTCACTGTTGCTTCAATGCCCTTAAGTACTACCTGTAGCCCTTGGTAGGTGTAGTAGTTTTTACCAGCTTCATTTAGGTATTGAGTCACTATACGGTGGTCTGCTTCTGTTTGAATCTTTAGTTTTGTTTCATAAATATTTCCTTTTTTAAGCGGGCATTTGCTGTCACCAACCAATGCAATGAGTTTATTTACAATTGCGTTTGTACTCTGTTCTCGTATGAATATAGGTGGAAGTCTGGTTTTTTTTGGTTCCCCTACCGTTGTTTTGTTGGGTTGTTTGGTCGCAGAATCAGCCAAGATAGCATATCGGTTTGAATTGTTTACTGTAGAATTTTCATTGCCGTTGTTGGATCGATTGATTTTGGGTTGATTACCCGCTTTTTTGTTTTGCGGGCTTGATTTGGATGTAGCGATCCATGCCAGTCGAAATCGTCTTCTGCTTTAGTTTTGGTTCTTCTTTGCGTGCATTATTGTTATTGCCACGATCCATGCCAGTCTGCGCAGTCGCAATCGTCTTCTGCTTTTGATTCGGTTCTTCTTTGCTTGCAGTATTGTTGTTGCCAATGGTCGGTGTTGCTGAATTATTTACAGCTGGCACAGCGATAATTAGTTGTTGTTTTGGTAGTAGTGACAGTTGCGCTGAGTGCGTATGTCGTTTTGATTCATTGTTATAAGTCCAAATATAACAATTACCAGATCAATATGGAATGATTATTTATTTTAGTAAATAATTACCATAGTCAATAATAGTTAGTTGTGTGAACTGCACTTTGCACTTTGTGTTTAACTTTCACTATACTTTTGTAGTTTTAGAACTTGCTTTTAAAAATTGATTAATAAGTTTTGAGTTAGCTTTGGGACGAAAGTATTAAATTATTAAAGTTTTAACGTTTTGCTTTAACAGATTTATATTATATGCATATACTTATTCCAAATTTCAAACTTTCAAATTTCATAAACACAAAAGTTATTCAATTAAACGTTTTCCATAGTTTCTCTGTGGGCGCCTTTGCAGTATGTCGTAACGTCATCGTCACGTTGCTTCAATTCAGCTGTAGCGTGTATACAGCTGATTGCTATGACGATTTTCTATGTAGATGGCGCTATTTAAATATTAATAGAATAGATGGCATATGAACTTGTGCATAGGAAATAGAAGTGTGATAATTAGAACATGGATTTTAAAAAAATACATGGTCTATTGTGTTTGTCGAAATGTGCGTAACAGGCAGAAGGAGGCATCTGCGACCCCATAAAGTCTATATATTCTTGCTCAAGATCACTAGCCGAGTCGATTAAACCATATCTATTTGTCCGTCTGTCCGTCTGTATGAACGCCTTTATCTCAGAGACTAAAAAAGCTAAAGCCACCAATTATTGATAAACCAACGCGTGAGAAACCAAAAAAAGTGCGTACTGCCGGTAATATCGCTGCTGTGGCCGGCGGCATCATTGGCCCATTTTTCTTCGAAAATGCGGAAGGAGCCGCCGTTACGGTCAATGGCGAACGCTACCGCGCCATGTTAACGGATTGGTTCTTCCCGGAAATCGAGGAGGAGGACTTGGACAACACTTGGTTCCAGCAAGACGGCGCTCCGTGCCACACAGCCAACGTTACGATCTATCTTGTGCGCACAGTTTAAAAAAAAAAAAGTTACGTGGCGGATCACTAGCCGTCGATTGATCCATATCCCTCTGTCTGTCCGTCACGCGTTTGTGTGAACACACAGATCTCAGCTATTATAAAAGCTAGAGACACCCAATTTTGTATTAAGGTATATAAACATTACAAGCTCTTGGAATTTGAGGAAATTTGAGGTGCCACGCCCACCGCTTTTAAAATTTTTTTTTTATACTATTCGACCATTGAAAATGGTCAAAAATGGTATACTAAGTTTGTGCAAATGTATGTAACAGGCAGAAGGAGGCGTGGCAGACCCCACAAAGTATATATATTCTGACTCAGGTTCACTAGCTGAGTCGATTGAGCCATGCCCGTCTGTCTGTCCGTTCCAACGTCTAGATCTCAGCTATTACAAAAGCTAGAGACACCATATTTCACATGAAGGTTCCTGTATACTATAGGTAGATCGAGTTTATTTTCAATTTAATTTAATCGATAATTTATGATTATCAGGAGAAGTATTGAAGTTACAGCTTACAGCTTGCTTTGGTATGAACATAAATAATTGCAATATAAATCTATTTCCCAAATTACAATCTAATCGGACGATAAACACAGGAGTTATCCATGTTTCCGTTTTCCGTACTTCCGCTGCTTGCGCCTGTGCTGCGCGTCGTGACGTCATCGGCACGATGCTTCGTTTCAGCCGTAGAGTGTGTAAAGCTATGCCGTTTTCACATGTAGATGGTACTATTCAAAAACAGATCTAATTTAAACAATAGGTGGCGGATAAACTTGTGCAGCGTTGTTTTGATAGAATAAAATGTGTGATAATTTGTTTCGAAACTGGGCGAATGGTATCTTACTGTCGGGCACGCTCGACTGTAGCTTTCTTTACTTGTTTTTTTTTTTTTTCTTTTTATATTATTTATTGAATATTCCCTTTGTTTTAAGAGACTAACAATAAGTATTCAAATCTTAATCTAGCTTAGTTAACTCTCTCTTAGTGATAGTGTTTATGATTAATGTCATAATAAGTTTATTGCTGGGCTGGGAGGTCTTTGCGCTGCAGCCGGCTTTGACTGCATACTCGGATTAGTTTTCTTGCGAGGGGATTTGATCAGCTTGTCTTGGTATTTCATTTTCTTCTCAGTTATTACTTCGATTACTAATTTAATTTTTAGGTCTCTGTGTATGTCTTCGATCCGAAGGTACCACGGCGCTCCAGGATACAAGTAGATACTTGTAGTTCTCAGAATTCTTGATTGTGCTCGCTGAATAATGTTTATGTTACTTCTGGATGCGTTGCCCCACAGCTCGGAGCCATAAGTCCAGAAAGGTTTTAAGACGGAGTTGTATAGAAGAGCTTTGAACTACAGACTAAGTGGAGAGCGAGTATTTATGAGCTAGTGGAGGTTCCTTGCTTTGAGTTTAAGATGTATCGTCTTGGCTTCTATATGTTTGGCCCAAGTGAGCCGTCTATCTAGATGAACACCTAGATATGTTGCCTCGTCGGCTTGTGGGATGCATATGTTATTCAAAACCAGGTAACCTGCTTGCATTTTTGTACATTTAGAGAAGTTCACCAGTCGGCAAGCCATCGTTCTACAGATATTAAGTGTCGGGATAGGAGTGCCATGGCTTTTGTTGGGCATTTGGAGCGACTGAGTATCGTGGTGTCATCAGTGAACGTAGAGGTTGTAAGATTGTAGTCTGTGGGGGAAATTCGCCGTATACAGGTGGTATAGGATTGGCATATGAACTTGTGCATAGGAAATAGAAGTGTGATAATTAGAACATGGATTTTAAAAAAATACATGGTCTATTGTGTTTGTCGAAATGTGCGTAACAGGCAGAAGGAGGCATCTGCGACCCCATAAAGTCTATATATTCTTGCTCAAGATCACTAGCCGAGTCGATTAAACCATATCTATTTGTCCGTCTGTCCGTCTGTATGAACGCCTTTATCTCAGAGACTAAAAAAGCTAAAGCCACCAATTATTGATAAACCAACGCGTGAGAAACCAAAAAAGTGCGTACTGCCGGTAATATCGCTGCTGTGGCCGGCGGCATCATTGGCCCATTTTTCTTCGAAAATGCGGAAGGAGCCGCCGTTACGGTCAATGGCGAACGCTACCGCGCCATGTTAACGGATTGGTTCTTCCCGGAAATCGAAGAGGAGGACTTGGACAACACTTGGTTCCAGCAAGACGGCGCTCCGTGCCACACAGCCAACGTTACGATCGATCTTGTGCGCACAGTTTAAAAAAAAAAAAGTTACGTGGCGGATCACTAGCCGTCGATTGATCCATATCCCTCTGTCTGTCCGTCACGCGTTTGTGTGAACACACAGATCTCAGCTATTATAAAAGCTAGAGACACCCAATTTTGTATTAAGGTATATAAACATTACAAGCTCTTGGAATTTGAGGAAATTTGAGGTGCCACGCCCACCGCTTTTGAAATTTTTTTTTTTATACTATTCGACCATTGAAAATGGTCAAAAATGGTATACTAAGTTTGTGCAAATGTATGTAACAGGCAGAAGGAGGCGTGGCAGACCCCACAAAGTATATATATTCTGACTCAGGTTCACTAGCTGAGTCGATTGAGCCATGCCCGTCTGTCTGTCCGTTTCAACGTCTAGATCTCAGCTATTACAAAAGCTAGAGACACCATATTTCACATGAAGGTTCCTGTATACTATAGGTAGATCGAGTTTATTTTCAATTTAATTTAATCGATAATTTTTGATTATCAGGAGAAGTATTGAAGTTACAGCTTACAGCTTGCTTTGGTATGAACATAAATAATTGCAATATAAATCTATTTCCCAAATTACAATCTAATCGGACGATAAACACAGGAGTTATCCATGTTTCCGTTTTCCGTACTTCCGCTGCTTGCGCCTGTGCTGCGCGTCGTGACGTCATCGGCACGATGCTTCGTTTCAGCCGTAGAGTGTGTAAAGCTATGCCGTTTTCACATGTAGATGGCGCTATTCAAAAATAGATCTAATTTAAACAATAGGTGGCGGATAAACTTGTGCAGCGTTGTTTTGATAGAATAAAATGTGTGATAATTTGTTTCGAAACTGGGCGAATGGTATCTTACTGTCGGGCACGCTCGACTGTAGCTTTCTTTACTTGTTTTTTTTTTTTTTTGCTTTATATTATTTATTGAATATTCCCTTTGTTTTAAGAGACTAACAATAAGTATTCAAATCTTAATCTAGCTTAGTTAACTCTCTCTTAGTGATAGTGTTTATGATTAATGTCATAATAAGTTTATTGCTGGGCTGGGAGGTCTTTGCGCTGCAGCCGGCTTTGACTGCATACTCGGATTAGTTTTCTTGCGAGGGGATTTGATCAGCTTGTCTTGGTATTTCATTTTCTTCTCAGTTATTACTTCGATTACTAATTTAATTTTTAGGTCTCTGTGTATGTCTTCGATCCGAAGGTACCACGGCGCTCCAGGATACAAGTAGATACTTGTAGTTCTCAGAATTCTTGATTGTGCTCGCTGAATAATGTTTATGTTACTTCTGGATGCGTTGCCCCACAGCTCGGAGCCATAAGTCCAGAAAGGTTTTAAGACGGAGTTGTATAGAAGAGCTTTGAACTACAGACTAAGTGGAGAGCGAGTATTTATGAGCTAGTGGAGGTTCCTTGCTTTGAGTTTAAGATGTATCGTCTTGGCTTCTATATGTTTGGCCCAAGTGAGCCGTCTATCTAGATGAACACCTAGATATGTTGCCTCGTCGGCTTGTGGAATGCATATGTTATTCAAAACCAATGGTGGTCATGTTTGTTTGTTTAAGGTTAAGGTAACCTGCTTGCATTTTTGTACATTTAGAGAAGTTCACCAGTCGGCAAGCCATCGTTCTACAGATATTAAGTGTCGGGATAGGAGTGCCATGGCTTTTGTTGGGCATTTGGAGCGACTGAGTATCGTGGTGTCATCAGTGAACGTAGAGGTTGTAAGATTGTAGTTGGGGGAAATTCGCCGTATACAGGTGGTATAGGATTGGACCCAGAACACTGCCTTGTGGCACTCCAGCTTCGATTGCGCAATCGCGCGAGGTTCTTGTATTGCATCTTATTGCATAGGTACGACTTTAGTAGCTTATGTGTGTTTGGGGGCAACAGTTTGATTATTTTAAACAAAAGTCCATCCAGCCACACTTTGTCAAATGCCTGCGCGACGTAACGAAAAATGGCTGTGCAATATTCTCGATGTTTAAAATTAGTACGAATTTCTGATGTGATTCGATTGACCTGTTAGATGGTTCCTTGTTTTTCTCTGAAGCCAAATTGATGTGTTGGAAGTGAGTTGTTTATTTTAATATGAGGGCTAATTCGCAGGAGTAGCATTTTTTCAAGCAACTTGGAGAGTCAAGTTAGTAAGCTTATCGTCCTATTTGACGATGGCTGCGTTTTATCTTTTCCTGGCTTTGGAATCATTACTATGGTCGACTTTTTTCATTTTTGAGGGAAGTATCCAAGCTTGGCGATGGGGTTCTTGAGGTTCTAAATTTGCTGCTATTAAAGGAGGGAGAATAAATAAGTTGGTAGCAGGATTTGGTCTGAATACATTTTGTAAATGGTCAGCGAAAGCACTGGCTCTTTCCTCGTCACTGCGAAACCAGGTGCCAGAGGGACTTCGTATTGGCATAATTGACTCTATTGTAGTCTTTAGGTTTCTGTGAGCTCTCCACAAAGGGTAGTTAGTGCTGGTGGGAGAGAGTTGCTCGATATATGAACGTTGGCTGTTTTCTTCCTCTTGTTTAAGAGCATTGGTAAGCCTACGTGTGGCTATTTTAAGCATGTGTCTTATAGTTGGTGATCTATTGGACTGCCACTCCCTTCGTAGGCGTCGTTTACCAGCCGCTCGATTTCTCGGTTAGTTCTGAAGTAGTTTGGTTTTGCATACGTCACTGGCGGGGTTGAAGCCTTTGCAGCCGAAACTAGAATATTTTCAAGAGTGTCCGTTGACATTCAACTGGATTGATACGTTTGTGTGGCTCCTCCACGGAGATCCTCCGATGTAGCAAGTACTGTAGATTGTAGATTGGATGCACTTCGTTTTTCTTTAGTGCCTGGAACTCTGGTTCTAGTTCTATTTTAAATAATGGCTGCGGAACTTTGTCTTTGTTTAAAATATTAATAGCTGTTTTTGCAGAAAAGTTTTTGACTTTCAGAGCCTCAATTATTTCGGCAGGTGTCACTGTTGCTTCAATGCCCTTAAGTACTACCTGTAGCCCTTGGTAGGTGTAGTAGTTTTTACCAGCTTCATTTAGGTATTTAGTCACTATACGGTAGTCTGCTTCTGTTTGAATCTGTAGTTTTGTTTCATGAATATTTCCTTTTTTAAGCGGGAATTTGCTGTCACCAACCAATGCAATGAGTTTATTTACAATTGCGTTTGTACTCTGTTCTCGTATGAATATAGGTGGAGGTCTGGTTTTTTTTTGGTTCCCCTACCGTTGTTTTGTTGGGTTGTTTGGTCGCAGAATCAGCCAAGATAGCATATCGGTTTGAATTGTTTACTGCAGAATTTTCATTGCCGTTGTTGGATCGATTGATTTTGGGATGATTACCCGCTTTTTTGTTTTGCGGGCTTGATTTGGATGTAGCTATCCATGCCAGTCGAAATCGTTTTCTGCTTTAGTTTTGGTTCTTCTTTGCGTGCATTATTGTTGTTGCCACGATCCATGCCAGTCTGCGCAGTCGCAATCGTCTTCTGCTTTTGATTCGGTTCTTCTTTGCTTGCAGTATTGTTGTTGCCAATGGTCGGTGTTGCTGAATTATTTACAGCTGGCACAGCGATAATTAGTTGTTGTTGTGGTAGCAGTGACAGTTGCTAGGGAGGTCACTGCACTTGTTATTGCAGTGTTACAGTTACCTGGAATGGTCGTTTGGTGCTGCGAGGGGAGCGGGATAGGAGAGGCGGTCTCTTCGCTCCACGACTTGTGGGCCGAAGCAGGCAGAGAGGGAGAGCAAGAACGCGGTCTGTCGATCGCTGAGGGCAAAATGTTATTTTTCGAGGTAGTTGAAGTTGAGGGTGTTCGATCATCGATTTGCGGCGAGACGAAAGAAAAGTATGCATTGTTGCGTTGTAAAGAGAGCCGGCGCTCGTCTTGTCGACAATGTGCGCTGAGTGCGTATGTCGTTTTGATTCATTGTTGTAAGTCCAAATATAACAATTACCAGATCAATATGGAATGATTATTTATTTTAGTAAATAATTACCATAGTCAATAATAGTTAGTTGTGTGAACTGCACTTTGCACTTTGTGTTTAACTTTCACTATACTTTTGTAGTTTTAGAACTTGCTTTTAAAAATTGATTTATAAGTTTTGAGTTAGCTTTGGGACGAAAGTATTAAATTATTAAAGTTTCAACGTTTTGCTTTAACAGATTTATATTATATGCATATACTTATTCCAAATTTCAAACTTTCAAATTTCATAAACACAAAAGTTATTAAATTAAACGTTTTCCATAGTTTCTCTGCGATTTTCAATGTAGATGGCGCTATTTAAACATAAATAGAATAGGTGGCATTTGAACTTGTGCATAGGAAATAGAAGTGTGATAATTAGAACATGGATTTTAAAAAAATACATGGTCTATTGTGTTTGTCGAAATGTGCGTAACAGGCAGAAGGAGGCATCTGCGACCCCATAAAGTCTATATATTCTTGCTCAGGATCACTAGCCGAGTCGATTAAACCATGTCTGTTTGTTCGTCTGTCCGTCTGTATAAATGCCTTTATCTCAGAAACTAAAAAAGCTAGAGCCCCCAAATTTGGTGACAACACTTATGTGAATCATACGCTGTACAATTTTTTTTAAAATTTCAGCCAGCCTACTTCCGCCCCCGCAAATCGAAGAACCGTATTGCAAGCGAATATATCTCAGAAACTAAAAAAGCTAGAGCCACCAAATTTGGTGACAACACTTATGTGAATCATACGCTGTAAAATTTTTATTAAAATTTGGGACACGCCTACTTCCGCCCCCGCAAATCGATAAACCGTATAGCAAGCGCAATAATAAAGCTAGAGTATTCAGTTTTGGTGTGAATGATAATTATCACCACCTAAACGATCACTGAAGACTTGGCTCCGATCGGATAATGAAGTTTTTCAACGTTTCATATAGATTTGCACTGCGCCCACTGCAAGCAAGCAGTGTTTTTTCTAAGCAGTGTTTTTGGACTGCTTGGCGTCTAACTGAAAATTATATGTGTTGTTTATTATTTTTCTTTGAACAAGACGTTTACCAATAACAGTTTTCTACATCTGATTTTTTTCATAACCCTGAAAAATCCATGGTCTTATACAGTCAACACTTGACTGTAGCCGTACTTACTTGATTCTTTCTGAACTGGGCGAATGCTGTCCTACTGTCGGGTGGGCTCGACTGTAGCTTTCCTTACTTGTTTTCTTTCTTCATGGGGTATTAAAGTGCAGGGTACTGCAACTGTGCCATTGGTTAGTGAAAACTGGCTCATAACTCTTATCTATTTGTAAAAGATATTAATTAAATTTGTAGTCGATAGTAGACATAAAAGATTAAGAAACGGGGAAAACGCCATTGCGAAGTGCGCTGTAGATAAAAGTGTTGCATACATTTGCGGGCAATGGGAAAAAAACACAGTAATTGTTATGCTTAGGGTGCGCAGTGCAGAAAGGTGATAAGTCCTAAGTGGATTTAACATACATTTTTGTATGTACAGTGAACAGTGTACAGTATACACGTTTGTATGTTTACATGTTGCCTCTCTACCTGCCCTTGTGTCCCGTCAAGGAGTTGGTTTTCAAAGTAACAATGTATAAGAAATATGCAAAAAAAAAGCCACCTGCCGCCTGCTACCAGCTGTGTGGAAACTGGGCGCAAAATAATGCAGTAGACGTTCTTTGTTATGCTTACCACTTGGCAAATCCGCTTTGTCAGCCTTTTCTATTTGTTGCTGTTATCGTAGCTGCTGCTGCTGCTGTTGCCTTTTAGTAGAAATGTTGCCTACCAACCTGTGCGGCTTTGGGTTCAGTCCATGCTTGGGCGCTTTTTTGTATATTTCTATCAGTCTGTTCCTTTACACAGTTTTACATAGTTGCAGTCCTCGCTTTTAGCCGCCAGGCTTGCCATTGTTTTGGACCTGCCTTTGTTGTCTTGACAATCACAGCTAAAAATGCACGTGCCTGACTTGTTACAGTTGCATTATGCTGTTGTTGTTGGCGTTGTTGAGGTTGTTGTAGCTGCTTCTGTTGCCTTTGCCATAGAATCTATGGCATAGATCCAGATACGACAAGTCTTGCGCCTCCCTTCTTAGCCTTTGTTTGTAATACCCGTTCGTCAGGTGTCGCCTGGTTATAGTGACCCTTTTTCATCGGTGTCTCTGCTTTGCTGCTTGTCTATCCCATAATTGTCATTGTCAGCCTGATTTGGTCAGGACACAGATCACAAGCAAAACCCTTTGATATTACATTTCCTTCCTCCCGCAGTAAGTTTTCTAATTGTCTTTTGTCCTTTTTACCCCACAAGTTTCGACTCCAAAACTGTATTAAATATTCCCAAACTCTGCTTTAAGAATTGTAAAATGAATTTGAATTTAAGTAAATTTAATTGGATTTAGAAATCTTATATGTATTTTGCGCCGCTTTGTGTTAATTGCCCCGCCATCCTTAAATTGATCGTGCACTCTTTTTATACCCGTTACTCATAGAGTAGAAGGTTATTATAACTTTGTTCAAACCGAAAATGTATGTAACAGGCAGAAGGAGACATGTCCGACCCCATAAAGTGTATATATTCTGGCTCAGGATCAACAGCCGAGTCGATATAACCATGTCCGTCTGTTCGTCTGTCTAAACTCCTAGCTCTCAGCTATTATAAAAGCTACGACTACCAAATTTGGTGGCAATATGTGTTATTATTGCACGCTGATCAAGTTTATTTTGGACTTTGACCAAGCCTCCTTCCACCCCATTAAATCGCAGTGGATTACAATTTTGGTGCCATATTGTTCACGTAAAATTTGGTAACAATCGGATAATAAACACAGAAGTTATTCAAGTCAACATTTTCTATAGCTTTACGCAGCGCTGCCGGCAGCGCTGCCTGCAGCATTGTGCCGAATAGTGCGTACATGTAAGGTGGTCAACTGGGTTAAATTGTGGACTGCAAAACAAAAAGTACTATTATGCATTTACGTCAAAAATTAAATGTGTGCAAATTGATAATTTTTGAATATAAAGGAAAGTATTACAGTTTCAGACACCAAATTTGATAAGATGATTCCTGTAAATCATGCGCAGATAAAGATTATTTCAAATTTGAGGTGCCACGCCCGCCGCCCACGCAAATCAATAATTTTTAAATATTAAGGAAAGTATTTGGGTTACAGATTTCTGCTTTAAAACACGTAAAGATGCTGATAAAATGCACCCAATCCCGAAATTACAATCCGATCGGGCAATAAATACAGAAGTTATTAAAGAAAACGTTTTTCATAGTTCCATTGCCCGCGTCATTACAGCATATCGTCTCCATCGTTTTAGCCTTTGTGTGTGTGTGTCTGTATGTGTGTGTTCTCACACTCACTCTCGTGAGTTCGTACTAGTTAGTGCAACTACGAAGTTGGTCGAATGGTATCTTACGGTCGTGCGCGCTCGACTGTAGCTTTCCTTACTTGTTTTTTATTATTTTAGATTTTGACTTTACATTGTAGCCGTTCTTTATTGTTTCGCATATAATTTTTATGTACGCGCAGCTGGGTAGCGGGTATATAACAGTCTGTACACACTCGACTGTAGCTTTCTTACTTGTTTCATTATGGTATCATACATATATGACAGCCAAACCATATGCAGCGTGTAGCAGCCAAAATTGTCAACTTGCAGAACGTTGTAATTAGTGGTCTGATCGAGACAGGCAGCTTTATTAGCCCGGTCCGAGCATGCCAAAAATACAGCAATTACTGCCTAAAAATAAAACACACCACGGTTTCTCCCCGCCGAGTTGACACATGCACTCACACCACCCGACAAACACTCCTACACACACACGTCCATTACGCACAAATTACCAAAGATGGCGCCGTCAGCAATTGAAAATACTTGCCTGTTTACTTCGCCAGTAGTCTCTCTCAATTGTTTTATATGCTGTACGCATAAATTTAATAGGTAATACAAAGCAAAAAACTTTATTAATTGATATATTAGGTGGATTTTAAACAAATCTTATATGTCAAAGTAAACAGAGTTTATGTTTGTTTATATACATAGAAAAATATATTTTTATACCCGCTACTCATAGAGTAGAAGGGTATTATAACTTTGTTCAAACCGAAAATGTATGTAACAGGCAGAAGGAGACACCTCCGACCCCATAAAGTATATATATTCTAGCTCAGGATCAACAGCCAAGTCGATATAGCCATGTCCGTCTGTCTGTCCGTGTGAAAATTTAGATCTCAGCTATTATAAGAGCTAGGACTACCAAATTTGGTGACAATATGTGTTATTATTGCACGCTGATCAAGTTTATTTTTTTATTTTGGCCATGCCCCCTTCCGCCCCCGTAATTCGAAAAAATATTGATTACAAGCGCAATTTTGATGCCATATTGTTCATTTTCGGTTTACATGATAACTATAGCTAGCCAGATGATCTCTGAAAATTTGGTAACAATCGGATAATAAACACAGCTTAACGTTTTCCATAGCTGTAAGCAGCGCTGCCAGCAGCGCTGCCTGCAACATTGTGCCGAATCGTCTGTGCGTGTACGGTGGTGAAATGGGTTAAGTTGTGGACTGCAAAACGAACAATAATATTATGCATTTACGGGTTCGAGTCCCGCCCGCATCAAAAATTAAATGTGTGCAAAAATGTTTTTTTTTGTTTTAGATTTTGACTTTGCATAGATATTATAAGTCCATAGCCTTTTACGGTCAAAGTTTGATTGTAGCCGTGTTTTTGTTCCGCAAATAAATGATGTACGAGCAGCTGGGTAGCGGGTATACTACAGTCGAGCACACTCGACTGTAGCTTTCTTACTTGTTCTATCATTAAAAATGAAAATGAAAACGAAACAAAGAAGCATGCATTGCATTGCAGGATATCTTTCCGGGCAAGCACTCTTCAGCTTAGTCGTATTTGCCAGGAGCTGGTGTCAGGCAGGCACTGCAGCTTGCTGCAGTACTTAGCTCGCATGTGGCACAAACCAATTGACCCAAATTTAAACCAGTTCACAAATAGCTGCAAGCTGCTTGCAACCAGCAATGCAACGCAGTGTTGCATTGAGCGGGAGTCCAATGAGGGCCAGGCAATCGGGTTTGGGAGTAGCACTTATGGACACCACTACAGGAGGACTTACACGAAGGACATCACACATGCAGGCGCGCATGAGCTGGCTGCCACGGAGCATTCGCTTTCGGAGCGTTTGTCCGATTGTCGTTAATTGCATTACACACTTTTTACTCGGCTTTATGTATGTTTACCAGACTCGGCCAATACTACTATGTACGGTCTATATACGCAGGTGTTATTAATTTAATTTCTCTGTCAAGTACAGCCCAGCGAATGTCACTCGATCTGTCCGTTTAGCTCTTTGCTCGTTTGTCCCGCTGTCCATTGGCTATTTGAGATACATTCCATACTTAATTAGTTGCCTGCAACAGGTTGCAAGGTCTCGTTAGGCAAGGTGTGTTAAGTGTAACAATTAAAAAATTATACAATATGCAAGACAATGTGTTCATGTTGCATGAATCTCTGATAACTCAAAGTTGTGTTTGGTAAGCGTAGTTTAACCTTGTCTGCAGCATGGGCATAATTTATTTAATAGTCAAGTTTTTTATGCGTTGCGAGGATATGTTTCAGTTTATCCAAGTAATTGAATCAATATAAAATGTGCGCTAAAAGAACATTTTTTCCCCTAATATTCGTAACTTATCGTTTTCTGCGGGCGGTGGGCGTGGCACCTCAAAAATTTAAAATTAACTTCATCTGCGTATGACTTACAGGAACCAAATTTGCCAAATTTGGTGTCAGTAACTGTAATACTTTCAATAATTTTCAAAAATTATCGATTTGCGTTTTTGAAATAAACTTGATCTGCGTATGACTTACAGGAATTATCATGCCAAATTTGGTGTCTGTAACTGCAAAACTTTCCTTAATATTCGTAAATTAACAATTTGCGTGGGCGGTGGGCGTGGCACTCCAAAGTTGAAATAAAGTTGATCTGCGTATGGTATACAGGAACCATCATGTCAATTTTGGAGTTTCTAGCTTTTGTAATAGCTAAGATCTCGACGTTCATACAAACAGAAGGACAGACAGACATGGCTCAATCGACTCAGCCATGTCTCCTTCTGCCTGTGTAGCAGCGGTACTTGCTCCTTTGCAGCATATCGTCATTGCCGCGATGCTTCGATTTAGCCGTAGCGTGTGTAAAACTGATTGCTATGACGCTTTCAAATGTAGATGGTGCAATTCATAGATAGATCTAAACTAAACAATAGGTGGCATATAAACTTTTGCAGAGGAAATAAAAGTGTGATAATTTCTTTCGAAACTGGGGGAATGGTATCTTACTGTCGGGTGCGCTCGACTGTAGCTTTCCTTACTTTTTAGACCATGGATTTAAAAAAAAAATACATGGTCTATTGTGTCGAAATGTGCGTAACAGGCAGAAGGAGGCATTTTGGACCCCATAAAGTATATATATTCTTGCTCAGGTTCACTAGCCGAGTCGATTAAGCCATGTCTGTCTGTCCGTCTGACCGTCTGTATGAGCGCCTATATCTCAGAAACTGAAAAAGCTAGAGCCACCAAATTTGGTGACAACACTTATGTGAATCATACGCTGTAAAATATTTATTAAAATTTGGGCCACCCCTACTACCGCCCCCGCAAATCGATAAACCGTATAGCAAGCGCAATAATAAAGCTACAGTATTCAGTTTTGGTGTGTATGAAAACTATCACCACCTTAACGATCGCTAAACATTTGGTTCCGATCAGATAATGAACATGCAAGTTATTCAATGTCTTATATAGATTTACACTACACCCACTGCAAGCAAGCAAGTAGTGATTTTTCCAACTGTTTGAACTGCTTGGCGTGTAACTGAAAATTATATGTGTTGTTTATTATTTTTCTTTGAAAAACACGTTTACCAATAACAGTTTTCTAAATCTGATTTTTTTCATAAATTTAAAAAATCCATGGTCTTATACAGTTAACACTTGACTGCAGCCGTTCTTACTTGTTTTTGTTTTGTGTTCTTTCACAAGTAAAGAGAAATTAGTGCGTGCAAACCCAATATATCATGTATTTTTTTTAAAATCCATGATCTAAAAACAAAACTATAAATTTAATTTTTGACGCATGCGAGATACTGTTCGTTTTGCAGTCCACCACTTAACCCATTTGTCCACCGCAAACGTACGCACTATTCGGCATTTTGCTGCTAGCAGCGGTGCCGGCAGCGTTGAATAACGTTGACTAGAATAATTTCTGTGTTTATTATGCGATCGTTACCAAATGCACTATGGTCCAGAATTTGATTTTTTTTTGGCATAAAGTCGGTTTTTCGATGTTAATATATCGTTGTTTTCTTAATTTAATCTCAAAGTACATTAAACAAATTTTAATTAAAAGCTTAAAAGCGCCACCAAAGCTTTTTGAGAGCTTTTAAAAGTGAGTTATCGATCAGTTGATTTCCAAATAGAAATTTTCGCCAAAATATTAAGTTGCTTTATGTTGTGCCACACGCGGTAAATTGGTAAAGAAAATTTAACTAAATTAGGGAAAATAAACTTCAAGGTATGCGCTATTTCATGTGTATTGTTATTTTATATTACAAAAAGTTTACAAAAAGGATAGATTGTCGCATTCAAGGCAAAATCGGCTCAATACCATGACTGATATATTTTACAGAGCTATAGCTTCCTCGGATCCATTATTGTCGAGTGTTACTCTAAAGGAAAGAGAAAGAAAAAATAAAAAACGCCCTTCTCAAAAAATGTATTGAGTCTTTTGCACCTTCCGTCTATCGTTGAAAATGAAAACGATCTGCAGTGCGATTCTGATGACGATAAGGATATTTATAATATTGAATTGGATGAAGAAGAAACTTAAATTTAAAAAATAATAACAATAAAATGTGTGAAGTTTAAACCACGTAACTTAATTTTTCGACTTTATGCCAAAAAATCGAATTCTGGACCATAGTGAAATGTTTAGAAATCATTAGGCTTGTGTTAAAGATGACACATACTGTCTCTGAATTTGGTAGTCCTAGCTCTTATAATAGCTGAGCTCTAGGTTATCACACGGACAGACAGACGGACATAGGTATATCGACTCGGCTGTTGATCCTGAATCAGAATATATATACTTAATAGGGTCGGAGATATCTCCTTCTGCCTGTTACATACATTTTCGGTTTGAATAAAGTTATAATAATAAAATAAAATAATAATACTATTCTAAGAGTAAATAATATATTTAATATTTAACTATTGCTTCATGGTCAGGCCAGATACTTATCCGACAGTCCTCGTATTAACGTCGCAGATATTGGTTATCTTTTTTAATCCTTTAGCTTAAGTTGTCATGCATGGCCAGTTCCCTAGTGCAGTTGTGGAAAAACTCGATAAGCGAGCAAGTTGCAGGAAACCGAAGTATATTGAACATCCTGTATTGTTGTGCAAATTGTGGAGAGCTTGCACGCACCGCAGACAGAAGAATACAAACGCTACAGAACCACAACAAACACACCCGCGGCGGGGCAGTGCCAACAGTCGAAGTCTTTTAACTCGCCGACAAACTTACACACACACAAACACACACACACACACACACACACACAGACATACACACGTTCAGACACGCCGACAGTTTTGTTATATTTGGCTGTTGTTGTTTTTCCTTGCCTTGGGCCCAGCTGCCAGTAGAGGACGGGCACAAAATAAAGGATAGGTTAAGTGACAAGGGGCGACAAAAGCAAAAATGTCTTGTTTGAAACCGCCAGCGACGCTGTCGGAAAATTAGCGATTCAATGAAATGGGATTTTAAATGGCTGCACACTTTTTAATGCGTCTACCCCCTTTTCCCGCCGGCTCTACTTGCTGTCTTTTCAGTGTCCTCAACATGTTTTAGTTTCGTGTCTAGGGCAGCGGCGCAACGGACTGCTGTGTGAGTTGGGACGCGTCGGCAAAGTTGTGCAGCACTAGTTTTTGCCACTTGCAGTTGCCAGTTGCAGCCGCCGCAAAAGTTTTTAAATTATGCGCACATTTACAGCGCACATTTACAGCGCTGGTGAAGCTGTTGCTGTTGGTGTTGCTGCTGCTGCTGTTCTTGCTGCGGAAATGGTCTTTGGCCGAAAGTATTACACGCAGCGTGCTGCGTGCCAAATGGTCAGAAAGATAGGAAGTGTGACAACGCCGTAGGAAAATGAGAAGGTTTGTGGCTATAGCGTGGTGGCGGAAACAAGCTGTAAACGCTTGAGATGTCGCAATTTGCCGCCCTTTTTGTAAATGACGCCGTCGCGCAGCACGTAGAAACAGCAGCAGTCTCTGCCTGCTTTCATCAGCGATTTATGTATTTTTGCTGCTATCAATTTATTTGAGCATTTGTTTATTTTTTTTGCATTTAATGAGCAAAGTTTCTAATTGCAAGTGGTGTGGCAACTCTCTTTTTCCCTCTCTTTATTTGTAGGAAAAGCAGTGCAGCTTACTATACGTGCAGCATACGCCAAGCATCTGCCATTTTCTGGGCCTCAGTGCGCCGTATGACGATCCCGCTGCCCCCATCACTAGCAGGCCCAAAACACCCATGCCCCCCAACAGCACATCGTTTAAGCCCATGGGTAAGCCAACAGCAACTCACACTCACGATAATTCAGCTTCAACTGCAGCACCGATAGTTGAAGCCGCAGTAGAAGATCGTCCGGCCGCTGATCCGAGCCCAATGGGCTCCGTGGGCAGTAAGTGCAGCTGTAGCCCAGCGACCTTTGGTTGTGTCCTTATTAATTTGATTACCTCTTTCTTATTTTGCAGCTATTCTGGGAATCATCCTGTCGATGACATTCTTTGTGGCAGGCGTGGGCATGTTTGCTTTCTCGCCAGCCCGCAGGCAGCGCGTGCAACGTCTCTTTCGGCGCAACAACTCGGCTGTACGCTACTCTGTGGTAACTGTCGACTAATAAAAGAAAGCAAGGCTGCAAACCAAACCCGAACCAGATTCTAATATATTTTCAACTATCTATGCAAACTAGGCAAATAGGCTTACTAACAAAATACAAAATATACCTTTGCAGAGGGTATATTCATTAAGCTCAGATGTCTGCAGCACATAGAAGGAGACACACTCTCATTTTTAAAGTTATTTTGATAAATTGGTATAAATACTTCTTATGAGAATGTCTGATTTAGCCGAAACTGTCCGATATATCATACAGCTGCAATAAAAGCTGTCGGATTATTTAATTTATTTTTTACAACTAACTAAAACTACTAATCAAATTTTAATAACAATATAATTATAATTAATAATAATATAATTATAATTAATAATAATATAATTATTATATATATTACAATCTACCGCAAACTGAGTTTGTTATGCAGAGGTATATTAATTCTGGCTAGAAGTTTGCAAAGCATTTAAGGAGACATCTCCGACACTACAAAGTATATATATTCTTAACCAGCCTCAGCAGGGGAGTAGAACTAGCCAAGTCCGTCCGTCCATCTGTCTGTTGAAACGCAAACTAATCTCTCAGTTTAAGAGCTATATTAATGAAACTTGATACACATGCTTCTCATTGCTGCACGCTGTAAATAAGTCAGAAAGAGCCGAGTCGGACCAATATAGCTGCAATAGAACTTATATTTATATTTTTATACCAGCTACTCATAGAGTCGATGGGTATTATAACTTTGTTTAAACCGAAAGTGTATGTAACAGGCAGAAGGAGACATCTCAAAACCCATAAAGTATAAATATTCTGGCTCAGGATCAACAGCCGAGTCGATATAGCCATGACCGTCTGTCTGTCCGTGTGAAAATCTAGATCTCAGCTATTATATGAGCTAGAAATAGCAAATTTGGTGACAAAATGTGTTATTATTGCACGCTGATCAAGTTTATTTTGGATTTTGGCCACGCCCCTTTCCGCCCCCGTAAATCGAAAAAAATTGATTACCAGCGCAATTTTGATGCCATATTGTTCATTTTCGGTTTATATGATAACTATAGCTAGCCAGATGATCTCTGAACATTTGGTAATAATCGGATAATAAAAACAGAAGTTATTCAGCTTAACGTTTTCCATAGCTGTAAGCAGCGCTGCTGGCATTGTGCCGAATAGTGTGTGCGTGTACGGTGGTGAAATGGGTTAAGTTGTGGACTGCAAAACGAACAGTACTATTATGCATTTACGGGTTCGAGTCCCGCCCGCATCAAAAATTAAATGGGTGCAAAAAATTTTTTTTTTTTTTTTTAGATTTTGACTTTGCATAAATATTGTACATAGGTCCATAATATGATTGTATCCTTTCTTTTTTGTTTCGCAAATAATTTTGATGTACGAGCAGCTGGGTAGCGGGTATATTACAGTGGAGCACACTCGACTGTATCTTTCTTACTTGTTTTAGATATCGCTATGAAACTTTTGCTTTCTTTAGATATTCGATGTTGATTAATATTTGAAGTAACTGCAAGATTATTCAAACTGCTGAAAATAGCCTTTCTTTCTTGTTTTAAATTTATGTTTACCTATGTATACTACAATATAAAAATTTACCCAATTTTTAGACCATGGATTTTAAAAAAATACATGGTCTATTGTGTTTGTCAAAATGTGCGTAACAGGCAGAAGGATGCATCTGCGACCCCATAATGTGTATATATTCTTGCTCAGGATCACTAGCTGAGTCGATTAAGCCATGTCTGTCTGTCCGTCTGTATGAACGCCTATATTTCAGAAACTAAAAAAGCTAGAGTCACCAAATTTATTGACAACACTTATGTGAATCATAAGCTGTAAAATTTTGGGCCAAGCCTACTTCCGCCTACAAGCACAATAATAAAGTCACAGTATTTGGTGTGTATGATAACTATCACCACCTAAATGGTCGCTGAACGATCGCAGCGGAACTATGGAAAACGTTTTCTTGTGTTTGTTGTCCGATCGGATTAGGTGCACATCGTCAGCAGGGCGGTGGACGTGGCATCTTAAATTTGAAATAAACTTCATCTGTGTATGGTATACAGGATGCTAAATTGGATGTCCGTAGCTTTTTTAATAACTGGCTCAATGCAGTGATCCTAAGCAAAAATATACCTATATAGTTTATGGGGTCTGTCTGTACGTCGTCTCCTTCTGCTTACTACATACCTTTGAACAAACTTAGTATACAATTTTTGGTCGAATGGTATAATAAATAAAACAAAACAGAAAAAGAAAAAAATTAAAAGCAGTCTGCAGGGTTATAACCCGTATTCTAATCAGAGCCTTATCTTTAAGGAATTTTAATACTTTTCTCTTTATATCTTAACAAATTCATTGCAGGTGCAGTCGAACGAGGAGGCCAACCTGTTGCTAGAGCCGAATGGCGAGTTTACGGAGAGCGATGATGATATGCTACTTTAGGTTAAGGAAACACTTCTTTCTGCGGTACTTTGTACTATACCAAGTTAACCAAAACATGTTAAGTAGATTACAGATAGAAAGACATGAGAGAACCCAAAGCCTTGTAAATTTAACACCAAAGACAAAATGCAACTGATTGTGAGCTAACACTTATAATAGGCAAGTAGTAAAATCGACGACGACTTTTATTAATTTATATACACACACATACACACACACATACACACACATGCACACACATACACACACATACACACACATACACACACATACACACACATACACACACACATACATACACACATATACACACACATACACATACACACATACACACACACATACACACACACATACACACATATATACTTATTTATGTACAATACGTCAGATGACAACGACGAGGAGACAACCCCAATTAGGTGAAGTGTATGGCTTTATAAATATTATACACATATATAATTTTATATATCTGCTCTAAATATGTAAAAACAAAAAGAACACCCACAATATAATAGTGTATACCATTCATTATTTATAATCCCCAAGAATTGCATACGACAATATTCATGAGCAACTTATATCACGAAATGAAAGAGAGCTATATTAAGTATGTAAGGGTACATTTTTAAACCATGAATTTAAAAAAAAAAAAAACATGATAAGGAGGCATCTGCGACCCCATAAACTTTATATATTCTTGCTCAGCATTACTAGCCGAGTCGGTTGAGCCGTGTCTGTCGGTCTGTATAAACGCCTCAGAGACTAAAAAAGCTGTTGCAACCGAACTTGGTGTGACACTCGTGGGTGTCATAAGTTGTCAATGATTTTTTTTTTTAAATTTGGGCTACGCCTAATTTTGCCCCGGAAAATTGATCAAACCGAATAGCAACCGTAATTCTTAAGATACGGTATGCAGTTTTGGTGTGTATGCTAACTATCGCCATCCGCACGATTGCTGAAGGTTCCGATCAGATAAGAAACATAAAAGTTTTTCAAGTTAACGTTTCTCATACATTTAAACTGCGCCCCCGGTTGCAAGCAATGTTTATTCCAACTGCTGGGATTTTGATGCATTTTAATTATCAATTGGTGTGTGTCTTAGATATGAATGAATACAACCAAAGCGTGTGTCCGTGGTGAAGTGGGTTGAGTTGCGGACTGCAAAACTAATAGTTTTAGTGGGGTTGCAAGTTCAAATTTCCAAAAAAAATGTTCGGTTTTCACAATTTGAATTGTATATGAATTTCGAAAATCAATGGTATTATACAGTCGAAGTTTGATTGTAGCCGTTCTAACTTCTATCATTCATTCTACCGTTCGATCATTGAAAATGGTCAAAAATGGTATACTAAGTTTATGCAAATGTATGTAACAGGCAGAAGTAGGTGTGGAAGACCCCACAAAGTACATAAATTCTGATTCTTTCCGTCTTTTCGTTTGGATGTCTAGATATCAGCTATTACAAAAGCTAGAGAAACCAAATTTCACATGAGGTCTCCTGTATACCATGGGTAGAACGAGTTTATTTTCAATTTTCGATGTCACTTTCACCGCCCACGCAAATCAATAGTTTACGACGATTATTAGCAAAAGTATTAAAGTTAAAGCTTTCTGCTTTGGTAATAGATAATTGAATATAGATAATTGCAATAAAAATCGATTTTCCAAATTACAATCCGAACGGACACTAAACACAGAAGTTATTATCTAAACGTTTTCCATAGTTACACTGCTTGAGCCTTTGCATCATAACGCGACATCATCGTTGCGATGCTTCGTTTCAGCCGTAGCGTGTGTAAAGCTGATTGCTTTGAAGTTTTCACATGTAGTTGGCGCTATTTAAAAATAGATCTAATTTAAACAATAGGTAACGGATGAACTTGTGCAGAGTTTTTTAATGGAATTAATTGTGTGTAATTTGTTTCGAAACTGGGCGAATGGTATTTTACTGTCGGGTGGCTCGACTGTAACTCTCCTTACTTGTTTTTTTATTTTTTTTTTACTAAAATTTGGTATCATTATTTTTCTTGTATTACGTGGGATATACTTAACTGAAAAAGTTGTACTTAATCTTGTTATTAATGGAAAATGGATTTACGACTTTTTATTTTATAAAGGCTTCTGTAAAAACCATCCAGTATGAATAATCTTATTCCCGTATGTAAGCCTAATCAAATGTAAGTGTACGATCTGTATTTGTTCTGTATTAAAGTTTTGGGAATATAACAGAATCATAAAGAAACGATGTGTGGATGTTTGCTTGGTTGGGTATTGTTGTTGCTGTAAGTAATCCCATAATTCCTGAATTGAAAAAGCAAAGGCGTTGCTTAAATTTTAAATTATACTTTGTTTGCCGTATTTTTATATATGATTTTTACAATTACCATAAATAATGTACACATATGTATGTATAAGTAAATGATTTAGTCCGCATAAATTTGTAGGTACCATAGGTATTACATTTCAGAGCTATCTATACTTAGGATATTTAAATGCTAATTACATTTTTAGGTATATATATATATATATATATATATATATATATATATATATATATATGTATATATATACTATACTATACTAGACTATACTATACTATACTATACTATACTATACTATACTATACTATACTATACTATATATAGAGCATATGCATTCGATCCGATGAAGATTATTGAAGTGAAGTGTGAAATGAACTAAGCAAATGTGCCGATATAGTCGATATAGTAATCTGAGCTAGGTGTAAGTATGTCGGAAATGAAATTTAATTTTTTATTAGCTCTAATAGGAGACGATTCAGAGTACTCTACTAGTTGTCATGTGATTTTGGAAAAATACAAGGTTTCCATTTGATGTATTTTCAGTGGTATTTCCCAATAAGTGTGAGTTTTTCGATTAAGCTAGTTACCAAAGTTCAAAAATATATTTTTGTGTACATTTTATATGCGGTACTACGTTTAATTGTTACTCTATTAATAACATTCAGTACACGGCATAGTTTATATGTTACTATTTGGATACGTCATATGTATATATATTGCGTGTGCGTAGCTTACAACGGTAATGGAGATTTTACAAAATAAAGCTTGGTTGATTTTTGTTCAAAATATAATTAAAATTTGAGATTCGTGTGCAAAGTAAAAACACAAGTTTTTTATCTTGTGCACTCTCTCTCTCTTCAAGTTTTAAACATAAAGTAAAAAATTAACAATATCATAAGAATAAGATAATATATTGTATTTATATGTACAAATAACTAGGCTTAGCTTTCACATACAAAAACAGAATGATATGCTCTCTTAAAAAGCTAAGGTTTATACACGTTTATTTCCCTTAATTTGATTGTTAAATTTCATTTTAAAAAGAATTTTCTTACTTGTTTTTTGTTTTTGATCTTTCTACATTTTATCAACAAAGGCCACATGAAATATTTAAAAATTAAATTTTCAACAATTTTGGTAAAATTATGCGATAGAATTCGGCTAGACAAATATGCACACTACCTGCACATGCACGCACAGACATTCCGATACCGAGAAAGGAGTCGATACCAGTTGCATTCGTTGTCTCAGCTTTTAAGCCTGATTTGAAATTTGTAGCAGCGTCCTTGGGATGGGTTGGAGGTTGAAGAACAAAATATGATGCCTCAACGGAAAAGTGGGTCCTCATCAGAATCCATTTTATGCCAGTCCTATACGTCGCTCTGCTTGGCATTGGTATTGATTACAAAGGCACCATTTATGTGTCCATTGCCGTAATGCGCCTTGCTGTTCGGCGGGTAGAGATTCGTAAGCCCATTCTTGCCGTTGGCTATCATGATGGCTGTGTGTGGCGTGCTACCATTCAGCTGCGCCACAAGCGGATTTTTAGTTGTTTCACTGGGCGGTGTAGTCAATGGTGGTGTCACTGGAGATGGTTTGATCAACTCCATCTTGTCATCCGTCGATCCCTTCAGTGCGGACTTAATGAGTGCGCCATTTCCGCTGGTACTGCGTGGTCCACGATGCGGCAGGGCATACCGTAATCTTTCCCAGAACCACGGGTCTCCCCACTTGATGTAGGTGTTTGTGATCAGATAGGCCTTCAGCTCGTCGTCTAGTTTGTCTTGATTCCCGATATCCGAGTAAATAATAACAATGACACGGTTGACGCCTTCCTTTAGCGCTGCCCTGTGCGCTGCACGGAACTCCATGCGCGACCAGTCGGACTCAATGAAATTTTGGCTAAGCACAATGATGGTGCGTCGCGAGTCGGCAACAGATTTCACAATATTCTCAGCTATGAAGGCGCCTATATTCCAATCACGCTCGTGCAGGCACAGCTTAAACTGGTCGGTTCCCTGCTCCAGTTGTGGATGGAGGTACTCCTCCACGAAGCTGCGATCCTTGTGCGAATACGAAATGAACGCGTCGAACTTTTTATCCTTGTCTATCTCCCCTTCGGTGACAAACCACAACAGCCAACCACGTGCATAGAGCCAAATCTTAATCTCCTGTTCGTATTTGTAGTAGAGTGCAAAGGTAATGCCTATAAGGAAACCTGTCAAAGAGATAACCACAATCATCGCAATGAACAATGAGTTTCTCTCGTGCGGACACAGGTCGAGTCCTCCCAGTTCGATGAGGCGTGTTGGTGGCTTGGAATCCGAGCAGTTTATGTCCGTACGATCTTCCACCATGTCGGGGTTATTTATGACAAACAACAGCATCGGTTTCATTGCACAATCGCAGACCCATGAGTTCTTTGACAGACGCAGCTTGAGATTGTTGCTGTAGCTGTAGCTTGAGTTCAATCGAAGGATGGTGCTTTCATTAAGGTTTTGCAGGTGGTTGGCTCGCAAGTCTAGCTGCCTTAGGTTTCTTGGCAACTGGCTGGCATCCAGCTGGGTCAGATTGTTATTCGCTGCATGAAGAATTGTGACATTCATATAGCCTGGAGCACTGTTGTCGGGGAGATAGAGCAGCTCGTTGTTCGTTACATTCAGCTCGACTTCACGCAGACTCGGGGGCAGGACGGGCAATGTGGGCAGCTCTTTCAACTGACGATTTGCACAATTTACAATTAGCGTGTAGTCAACGGTCCGCACATGGCATTCACAAGGTGAGGGACAGCGTTGTTGCTTGGGATCCTCCGACTGATCAAATTTGCAGAGCAAATCTTTCGGATCGACCTCATTTATTAGACGTTGCGCCAGTGGGGCGGGTCCATCGCAACGTAGACGGTCTAAAATGGTGATCAGCTTCTTGGCGTAGTCCGCAGTGATGTTCCTGTTCACCACCTGCACAAAGCGCACCAGTGAACAATCGCAAAACAGCGGATTATTGTTAAGGTCCACTCGGACCGACTTGACGTCGTCGGCAAACCGCAGACCCTGTTCAATGGCCTTAAACTCGGCCTGCTTAAAAAACTGTATGGTGCGTATCTGGTTGTGGGTCATGTTCATGCTGAGATCGTAACCAGACACAAAGTCGAAGTCGCTGTAGTCTAGGAACGTGAAGTTATTGTAGCTCAGATCGATGTCTTGCAGCTGGCGCATGCTATACTTCCAGTCGGTGAACATGATCATAACCGAGTTGTTGCGCAAGTTGAGTTTTGTGAGGTTCTTAAGAGGTTCAAATGGCGACATCACGTTGGCGTTAGCATCGTTGGGACCCATATACTCGGCCAGGGTGATTTGGTTGTGGGCCAGATGAAGTTCACGCAGCATGTGGTTGCCTACAAAGGTCTGCGGTTGAATAGCGGCAATGCGATTACCGCTCAAAGTCAGGGTACGCAGATTGCTTAGATTGTTTAAGATGGTTCTGGAAGAACAATAGAAGTGAAGGGATGGGGAATTAGTTGGTCGGATAAGTGTGATCAAGCTTGTAGTTTAAAGCTTACTTTGGCAGTTCGGTTAGCTGATTCTCGCCGAGATTCAAGTTCTCCAATTTGATCAAGCAATCGAAAATACCTTCGGGTAAGTAGATAAGCCGGTTCCTCTGCAGATCCAAAGTCAGTAGGTTGCCCTGATGGTCCAAAAGATGGGCGGGCAGTTCGCTTAGTAGATTATCCTTTAGCGAGATATTAATCAGTCCACTGGAATGTTCTATGAGATCGGAAGGTACCGACTCCAGTTCACAGTGCAAAAACAGCGTATGCATTTCGGGAAGATTGGCAAACAGGCGCGAGGGAAGCGTCGCCAAGCGCGCCCGATTTTTCTGCAGCTTCACCTGTTGCAATTTTTTATTGTGCTGGAACAGACCCGCGGGTAGCGAACTAAAAGTGTTGCTATTAAGATTAATCTCAGTCACATTGGTAAGCAGAGCAAAGACATCGGGCCTCAGCTCAGTTATGCCATTATTGTGCAGATCGATGTCCTTCACCGAGCTGGCACCCTCAAAGTCATCCCTACTGAGATTGTGTAGCTGATTGCTCCACAGATTCAAGTGGGACAACTTATTTAGACCGCGGAAGAACCCACGAGGCAGCTGCCGCAGATTGTTGCTGCCCAGTTCTAGAAACTGTAGATTATCCATACCATTCAGTATGGTGGCAGGCAGTTCTCCCAGATTGGCAGCACGCATGTCCAGCCAGTTCAGATGATACATATCCTTTAGCAGGTCCTCAGGAATGTAGTCCAAGCGTCGGGCAGCAAAGCGCAGACGCTGCAGATTTTTCAGTCTCAACAGATGCTGCCGAGTTACATTCATCCCCAAATCATTTGCCTCGAAGATCAGCTCCTTGGTGCTGTTAATCCCCAGGTGCTCCATGATTCCTGCAATCGGTGTGTGCTTGGGCAGCGGACAGCGTCTAATCTGCACCCTATCGATTTTTCCGATTTTCAATGCGGGCAGCTTGCGGTATCCCTCATTTGTGTCCGTTATGTTGCACTCGATGTGCACCGATGACGAGGGCCGTATGGTAATCTTGAACGTGGGCGTAAAGTTTTGTGCCGGACAGCTGATATCGTATTCGCTGCCTAAGACGGCGCAATCGCAGTCAATCGTAGTGAGATCGCTGCAAATCTCACGATTAAAGTAGCCCTGCGAGGCGACCAGCTGCAGGGAGGCAACCAGAGAAATAAGCAGCAAAGGCGATGCTGCCGCCGCCACAATGAATCTCATTCTGACGTCAGTTTTTGTTTCCCAGATTCCGGAAAATTTCTGCAAAAAAATTAAGGTTTATGTGAGTTATCGGTGTTGATAACGAGTTTAAAAAATTTTGTGATAATAACATTTGAAATTTGAAAGCACCGTTGTATTCACGTTTTCTTCAGACGCTGCAATAAAAATGAGTTGCGGCGGAATGGGGCCCACCTCAAAGCCGATACGCAGACCCAGTTACCCAACCGTATCTTGGACGAAGCTCTTGGCAACTCTGTAGTGTAATTACGGTAAATATGGAGTGCATAAAATGTTGTCAAAGGTTTGACTGGGGATGAGTGGATGCGGATATGGGTATGTATGTGTGAGCGACAATAACTTGTTATGCAGGCTCGAAAATAAAGAAAATAAATTTGAATTGAAGATGGCAGTGGGGAGGAGGAGATTTAAGCTGGCCACCACAATTTAATTGTGCCCATTAGCTAGACTTTTGAGAAAAGGAATTCAATTAAAAGTTTGCGCCGCCCAAACTGTTTCGGGTAGTTATGCTGGCTGTTGCATATTCCGCAGGCAGAACGAAAAGCATCATAAGAATCAACTTAATCATCATCAGGCGCCGCCATAAATTGTTCCTTCGCTCTGACAGCTGCTTCTCAATGAAATTTTGATAAGGCAATTTAATTATGCGCGGTCTAATTTGATTTCCAATTTGGTGGCTTTCGCTAGTTCTCTCTCTCCAAGTGTCTTACACTTCTTCTCTTTCTCTCTGTTCCATCCTCTTTTTCTCCCTTTTTCTCTCTCTGGGTACCCCGAGGCGCACAATTAACTTTGCATTGTTTTAATTAGACTACAACAATGATGAGATTTGGTGACTGGCGCCTCGGGGAGCTCAAAAAATGATATATTGTTTATATAGGATAAATTGGGCTTCCGCCTGAATTGCATTTGCTGCGCTAGGCTACCTTTCAATAACAATGACAACAGTGTCTAATGCAAATTACCAACAAAAAGATGCCAGGAAGGGGAGGCGATGAAGAAGATAAAGACAATTGAGTACGCTTCAATTGACTTGATCTAAATTACGTAAATATTGCACTTACATCCAAGCCGGGGCAATTATCTTAATGCTCTAGAAGTAACAAACAAATCGCCACGGTGGTCGTTTTATTTACTGATCTGCCACGATGACAAGCTATTCATCGCATCGAACAGTATGCAAAATCCCTTTAAATCTCAACACCTGATATTCGCACGCCAAGTGGAGCCAGAGTTACTTTAGACTGAGCGTGAGTGAGTGTGTAGCCAACTTCAATTTCACATAAAACTTTAAGAGCTTTTCGCCCGTTAGCGGCTAATTTAACCGTGCAAGCGTTAACGAGACGAGATACCGTTTACTTTACCGTAAGTCTCCTCCTTCTTCCCCTTAATCACTCTCCATGTACTTTCATTCGCATTTCTTTCCTTTTCCTTGAAAACTGCTTCACATGGCTACAAGGTTCTGTTTTGGCTTTTAAATTAAGCTTGGATTATGTAAACAGGCAACGCTTGGGCTGAAGCACTTTTTTGTGGTGTTTTAGTTGTTGCTGCTGTTGCGCAAAGATTTAAAAAATGAACATTCGCTTAACAAAATTACTTTTAGTTTTTATGCTATGCTGGCCGTGTAAATAGCCTTCAATGGGTAAACAGACGGCCGGCCCCGCCCATTCCGCTCTGCCCTTAGTCCGCCTTTGCTTTGATATGCTCATAGATATGCACTTGTTTATGCAATCCAATCTAAGAGGATTCCTGTTCATTAGTTTTTCAAAATGTTCTTTTAATTAGCAGCAGAAAAAAAGAAAGAGATAGAGAAAGAGGAGCCTGAACTAAACTTTTTAAGGTTGCTTGTGTCTGTGTGTGTACTTATGTCTGCGTTCGCGTCGCTGCTTCCTTCTCCCGTTCCTTCTTGCTGCTTCAGCTGCTGTTGGAATCTAATTTCATTCTAGGCTTGAAATTAAAAGTAATTGTTAATTTTAAACGTTTCACACATACACATTGTTAAAATTTTAAAATCAAATTCTTCCAATTCCTCTGCAGCGTCCTTCTCTTCTCCCCTCCTCACTAGGTTGCTTTTTCTGCATTTGTTTGTTTTAATAAGACGCCGCCTCGGCTCGATTCGAGTCGTTAATAAAGGTTTACGAAGTTCTAGCCAAGCGCAGATTTCTCACGTACTTACACACACACACCTACGTATGTGAGCGTACGCAGGGCATCCAGGTGGAGTGAGCATGTTTGCTCTCACGTGCTCTTTTCCGTTAGGTAACGGTACTAATTTCATTAGACACACTAAATTACAACCGCAACCCTATGATGGAGCGCACACGAAGCGGAACGGGCTGTGTGCTGACTTGTGCTGTATTCTGGGCTGTGGTGCGGCGTGGCAGGGCCTCTGAGAGTTGTATTGTGTTTAAGGAGCCGTGTGGCAGGGTGTATTGCCAGTTGACGGCGTAGGGCTTACCTTGTGCCACAACGACAATTTTAATTGCTGCCCTTCTATAAAGTGCTTCAATATGTATAGCACACGCACATGCAGGTAATCAAATCTGTGTGTGTGTGTTTCAGTGTGTGTGTCTGTGTATTTATCTGTTATTTAACAGTCGCGTATCCCACAGCGCAACTTTGACAAGTAAAGAAAGCTACAGTCGAGCGCGCCCGACAGTAAGATACCATTCGCCCAGTTTCGAAACTAATTATCACACATTTAATTTCATCAATAAAACGTTGCACAAGTTTATCCGCCACCTATTGTTTAAATTAGATCTATTTTTGAATAGCGCCATCTACATGTGAAAACGGCATAGCTTTACACACGCTACGGCTGAAACGAAGCATCGTGACGATGACGTCACGACGCGAGCACAGGCGCAAGCAGTGGAAGTACGGAGAACGGACACATGGATAACTACTGTGTTTATCGTCCGATTGGATTGTAATTTGGGAAATAGATTCATATTGCAATTATTTATGTTCATACCAAAGCGTTCGTAGAAAGCTGTAAATTCAATATTCCTTTCCAATTCTTTTAATAATAGAAAATTATCGATTTGCGTGGGCGGTGGGCGTGGTATCAAAAATTGAAAATAAACTCGATTTACCTATGGTATACAGGAACCTTCATGTGAAATATGGTGTCTTTAGCTTTTGTAATAGCTGAGATCTAGACGTTCAAACGGACAGACGGATAGACAGACGGACATGGCTCAATCGACTCAGCTAGTGATCCTGAGTCAGAATATATATATACTTTGTGGGGTCTGCCACGCCTCCTTCTGCCTGTTACATACATTTGCACAAACTTAGTATACCATTTTTGATCATTTTCAATGGTCGAATGGTATAAAAATAGGCTTTCGCATGCCTGCGGTGCGCTTTACTACTGAAAGAAATATCAGCAGCAACAACAACATAATGGAACAACAACAACAAGCAGCAACAGCCTTTCATTAAATTTCTTAATGCCTGGCTGGATTAGGGCCAAAAAGTGCCGTTATAGGTGTCAGGTGCCTTTAATGACATGTTCGCCTCGCCTCGCTTTGCCCCGCTAGTATCGCATCCCACACTGAATTTTCCAATCTTACACATTTTCCAAAATGTAAAAATGCTGAGGGGACGATGTTGGACGAAAATGTTGGGAGGAAAATGGGAGCGAACGCATTCATCAATCAACTTGACAAATCACCACAATTGTTGGATGTAAATACAGAAATGTTTCTGTGTGTATGTACACACATGCACAGAAACTCTTCCTTTCTTTCGCAATCACTTTCTATCTTCATCTCTTTCTTACTAGCAGATGCAGGCAAAACAAACAAACAAGTTTTTTAAAAATTTCTTTTTAAAATCGTTCGAAACAAAATCCAATAAAAAACTTGGACATCACACACTCACACACACCCATCCGTGGTGGTGGCAGATCCTAGAATACCACCCCAGTTGCGACCCCTAAACGGGGATGGGTCTTTTCAGAAAAGGCTCTTTTTAAAATGGTGAAAAGACTCTGTTTGCCTCTATCTTGGAAATCAGCCAGGTTGATTCCTCTCCTTTTTAGGACAAGCAGTTCGTAACTTGTTTAAGGCCTGCTAACGCGAGAAGGCAATTCTTCGGACAGACTATAAACAACCGACCCCGGAGGATACCCATTAACAATCAACTAACATGGTCCTTTAGAACCAACCTTTCGGTGCAGCGAGTCGGATTCCTAGTGCTGGCGACTAGGAGGGGTGAGCAAGCAAGTTCTCCTAAGATACCTAGGTCCCCAAGAGCGACACAATGCACAATGCAATCGACAACCGCAACCCGCAAGAGACGATGCAAACCTTTCTGCAGCTAGAAACAGAAGTGCGTTTTCTGTCGGAGTCTTCCTCGACAACAGGCCAGGAGCTCCTAGAAGCTTTGCGCGCCGAGTTTTGAGAAGTCAAAATCACTCCTTCGTTGATTCTTTCCATCAGGCGATCGTACGTCGGCCACCTTGAAGCTCCCAACAGACCAAGCGGGGAAGCTTTCTAAGGTGGGAAAAGTGAAAGTAGGCTGGGTCATCTGTCGCATACGCCGCAAAGACCAACCTGCGAGGGGCTTCAGATGCATAAAGTTCGGCCATGTTGCCAGCATCTTATGCACTAGACGAGTAGAGAGTAGAGACAATGCAGCCAACAGTAACCGCTGTCCGCACATGGCTGCTTAATCTGAACCACTATGAAGCAGCGCACGAGGTGCGCGAGGACGGCTTCCATCGCGTGAAGATGCATGGGCTATATATTTATAGCTACTACTTCGCTTCCTTAATGCATATAGAGAGTTTCATCATAGCCCTGGACAAGCTCGTGAATGACGCCCGGAACAAGTCTCCCTGTCTAATAGCCTAGGCAACCGACTAGGGGTGCTCCACCACCAACGGTAGAGGTCGTGCATTGTCGGCACTCGACGTCGTCCTTCTCAACCCCGGAGATCGGCACACCTTTTCAAGAGGCAATGCATGCTTGATCACCGATTTCACATTTGATACTAGCAACCTAGAAACAAGAGCTACCTGGACCCTGAACAACGGTTACATGGCACAGAGTCGCTAACGGCAGCTCCCGGGAGAGGACGCTTTCGAGTGGGAATACTCGACAATTAGTCCTTCACGATTTAGAAACTGCCACTCCCAGGATCGACCAGCTGATGTCACAAATCCAAAGGGCCGGCAGTGCCTCAATGAGCAAAACAAAAGCGAGGATTTGGCGTCCTCCAGTCCATTGGTGAAACGACGACATCGCCAGAGCACGGGCAGACTGCTTCCATGCCAGACGCGCCTACCAGAGGGCTCTAAAGCGCAGTGACTCCAGGTCAGAGCTTCCAGAAAGGCGATGAAACGCCGCATCAACGACAGTAAGTGACGAAGCTTTCTGGAACTTTGCGACAAGGCAGACGCGGATCCCTGGAGGTTGGCATACAAGCTGACCATGAAAGAGCTACGTTTAAATCGCAGTGCCCTTCCTGCCACACGCTAATGCACGGAATAGATGCGTATCGATTTCCAGAGCATACCCATGACGAGGCAGCTCGAGTTGCTAACCACCATACCACGACTTCGAAACATTTCGACGGGGTGATGCCAAAGGAGGTCAATAACGCGGCAAGAAAGATAAAGGCGGTAAATGCGCCAGGACCAGTCGGTATAACGAGCTTTATTGTTCAGACAGCTATTACCCATCCGGCTATAAACCCATCTGCTTGCTGGACCAGCCGGACGGCTTTCTAGCGGATTCTGTGCGATCACCTGATCACCCCAACATTTTCGCTTCCGAACGGAAAGCTCCACCAAGCAGGCAATCCGTACAGTCACTGAGATTGCAAATGAAGCTATTGAGGGTAAACGATGGCTCTGGGGAACAAAGCATTTTTGGCTGGTAGCCGCCTTGAACGTAAGGTAAGGTTGATGCGGTGCTATTTTGACGGGAAAGTCTTATATTACAGGAACAGCGCAGGAAAAGTGATGCATCGGGCGCCAAGATTGTAGGCTATGTAAACGACGTGGCCATAGTCGCTGTAGCAACAGAGCTTCACGAGGTCCAGGATAAAATGGTCGTAGCTTTTAGGTTGGATAGGGAGTGGCTTAACCAGGCGTGTTTGGCTTCAGACACTATGTCGCCCAGAAGGCCGCGGTGGCATGCACGGCGCTTGCCAAATCATGCCCAATACGCGGGGCCGATGCAGTTAAGGAGACGTCTCCTCACAACGGTGGTGTAATCCACCCCCACGTACGCTTATTCAATATGGGCTAGAGGCGGATTTCGCACAATTTCCGGTGAGGTCGCGCAGGTGATTGCAGGCATCCCACCCTTTGACCTGCTAGTGGAGCTGAGTACCTTCAGCTCAGGCGGACACGATGGACCACGCTAAAAGCGACGGCCACTTCAGGCGTCTGTTTACAGGACAGATGCGTAGTCTTCCAGAGAGGCAGCTGAACGCGACGGCTGATCTCGGACGTGGAACCCTGGATAAGTCCCAGGTTCTGAGCGGCCACGGCTGCTTTAAGGCCTATCTGCACCGCTTTGGAAACGGCAAGCAGCCTTTCTGTCTGACCCGCGATCAGGTAGAAGACGTCGAACACGTGATATTCTTATGATGTTCATGGGAGCAGACCACGGTGGCAGATGCGTTCGAAGAAGCACCTACACCAGACAACCTAGTGAGGAAGATGACCGCCGATCAGGAGAAGTGGGATGACGTCAACGCAATGGTCTGCAGCGTGATGAAGAGACTGAGGCGGGAGGAATGGACCCAGAGTCTAGGAGCGAGCTACTAACGCTACTCCCTCCTGTTGTAGGGCCTTGGTGGTCCGTCTCCTCTCCTTTTCGTCTGGGCCAACTACTTTTTGCTTACTTGTGGTTTCAATATGAAAGCGTATGTTTGTGTGTGTGAGTGTGTCTGTGGGTGTGTGTTGCCAAAAGATTTCAATAGTCGAGAACTTTTGCAAGTTGCGGGTCCAATATTAATGGGACCCAACGTGGTTTACAACAAAACGTTTCCCGGCCCGACCAACCAGACCAGCTGTGACATGTTTATAAACAGCATAGGTTAGGGGCGAGTGTGGGCGGCGGGTGCTTCTGTAGACGTGTCCAGAGGGCATAAGTACTTGTGTGTAGTGACCCCAGCTGAAGTTCTGGCTGAATAGACTAGTTTGCTTATGGCATTTTCCACAATGAGCACCGCTCTCTGTAGCAGTTCTCTTTATTGCAAGCAAGCTTCGATATTGTAGAGGGTTATATAACCACTTAGTATATGCGGTGAGTTTGGTAGTAATATAACAATAATTTATTTTCCAAATTTAATTAATTCGTTACTCTGATTCAAATCTAACTTGAGCAGAATCTAGTTTGCTATATTGGATGAAACAATTAAGTACTTAAAAGATTAACTTATGGTTTTTGAATTCGCTATTGAATATTTATTGAAGCAAAGTTTTTTGCTAAATTTTAGAAAATCTAAAATTTAAATCTAAACAAGTTCGAGAGTGCTCGCTGTAATATACCCGCTACCCAGCTGGTCGTACATCAAAATTATTTGCGGAACAATAAAAAACGGCTACAATCATATTTTGGCCGTAAAAGGCCATGGACTTACAATATTTATGCAAAGTCAAAATCTAAAATAAAAAAAAAACATTTTTGCACACATTTAATTTTTGATGCGGGCGGGACTCGAACCCGTAAATGCATAATAGTACTGTTCGTTTTGCAGTCAACAACTTAACCCATTTCACCACCGTACACGCACACACGATTCGGCACAATGCTGCAAGCAGCGCTGCCGGCAGCGCTGCTTACAGCTATGGAAAACGTTAAGCTGAATAACTTCTGTGTTTATTATCCGATTGTTACCAAATTTTCAGAGATCATCCGGCTAGCTATAGTTATCATGTATCATGTATCATGTAAACCGAAAATGAACAATATGACATCAAAATTGCGCTTGAAATCAATGTTTTTTCGATTTACGGGGGCGGAAGGGGGCGTGGCCAAAATCCAAAATAAACTTGATCAGCGTGCAATAATAACACATACTGTCACCAAATTTTGGTAGTTCTAGCTCTTATAATAGCTGAGATCTAGATTTTCACACGGTCAGACAGACGGACAGACGGACAGACGGACATGGCTATATCGACTCGGCTGTTGATACTGAGCCATAATATATATACTTTACGGGGCTCTTCTGCCTGTTACATACATTTTCGGTTTGAGCAAAGTTATAATACCCTTCTACTCTATGAGTAGCGGGTATTAAAATCCCCTTTGTCTGCTTGAAATTTTAATATTTATTTAGTTAGTCGTATGTTTATGTTCAGCTTTACAAGAGAACGAGAAGTGAGCTTGTGAAACGCCCAGAGCTCCCCTGCCCCTAGTTATTTACCCCCTCTTTCAGTTGGCTTCGTAATCGTCTGAGTCTGTTGAACTAAAAATAGCTGCAAGCTGATTTCCCTGCAACACCTGCAAGTTGCAAATTGCCGGTCAGGCAGTTGCCGCAAGTGTTGTTGCTACTGCTGCGGCTAGGCCAAAGCGTAAGTGTGGAACGTCTACCAGAATGAGCCGCATGAAAAAGCAGCTGCGAAAGCTGATGAGGAGGCGCCGTCACAGTTCTCGTTCGTTTGGCTCTTATTAGTTAATTAGTTAGCACTATTGCGATGCATATTGCTGTATCAACTTGTTGCAAGTTGCTGCGAGACTGGTGGTTTTTTTTGGAGTACTACAATGTTGCCACAATGCAGTATATCTAAAATTGCTGTGCTAACTTCAACAGACCATTCCACGAGATTGCAAAGTGTTCATTGCTCTTAAGGGAAAGGTTGTGCCCTAGAATAAGGCAACGGCAAAGAATAAGGAAAACATGCGCTGTAAGCAAAGACTTCGCGGAGTTCAAGTTGCATGCAAATAAAGCTAAGCGAGTTAAGACCTGATTTTGTTTGCCAGCAACGTTTGCGCCGCTGAAAAGCAACGCATTGTCTGGGCGCAAAAAAGAAAGGCATTCACTGTATTCTTTCAGCAGCTGCAGAAATCGAGAGTGAGTGAGACAGCCTTTGAGATAGAGAGGTGGACTAAGCGTCGCCTAGTGAAAGGCTTTGTAATGTCATTTGTCTGTTAATCATGTTGTCGTTTATAAGTTCTTGCAAACTTTTTGCATAATGCCCGCTCGTGCCCGAAACAAATGAAAGAACTTGTTGAGTCTGTAGACGATGAGCGAGACAGCTATAGAGAGCGTGGCAGAAAGAGGGGAGTGTTGGCTAAGGCAAAGAGGCGACATATCAACTTTGTGTGGTGTGCGTGACCCATTCGAGTATAATGGGTTTCCATTGTTATAGCCGTGGCTGCTGCTGAACAGAGTAAGGCTATATGTAGATATACATATGTATGTATGTTTGCAGCTGTTGCTGTATTTATGGCAGAGACTGTAGCCCATGATTTCTTTTATTATCCGCTGCGTTGTTGTTAGCAAATGAGGTTTTTGAGGGAGGAGGGTCATGGTCTGACTGGGGCTTTGCTGTACGTTTCCACTGTGGGGTACCACCCCAAGTCACCAAAATGGACACTTTGGGGTCGACAAGTTCGTCTCTCTCTTCGCTTCCTTTTCTCACACAACTTATTGCTGCTGCCCGTGTCTTGTGCGGGTTTTAAGTCTTGTTTAGTTTTTCGATTGGCCAAATTGATTTTTATACTATTCGAACATTGAAAATGCTCAAAAATTGTATACTAAGTATGTGCAAAGTAACAGGCAAAAGGAGACATGGCAGACCCCATAAACTACCATATATATATTCTTGCTCAGGATCACCAACCGAGTCGATTGAGCCGTGTCTGTATGTCCGTCTGTTTGTATGAACGTCGATATCTCAGCTGTTACAAAAGCTAAAGACACCAAAATTGACATGATGGTTCCTGTATACCATACGCAGATCGAGTTTATTTCAATTTTGAGGTGCCACTCCCACCACCCACGCAAATCGATAATTTACAAATATTAAGGAAAGTATTACAGTTACAGACACCAAATTTGGCATGATGGTTCCTGTATACCACACGCAGATCAAGTTTACATAAAATTTAAGATCCCAAATTTAAGATGCCAGTGGACACGACTTCAGTGTCTGTCCGCATTTCCCACTGTCCATTGTTGACTGGCCACTGCCGACTGCCCACTGCCCACAAATGAAAATGTCGCCCATTCCAGTTGGAGTTTATTATGCAAGTGTATCCCAAAAAAGAGTTGGGAAGGCTTTAGCCCTTGCACAGGCTTTAGCATTGTAGATAATACAGCGCAATGCTAACCTACCAAGGGTGGCTGGGAAACTTAGTTCTTTTTCCGGGGGACGGATGGTCAGACACAGAGCAGCGATTGATCCTATGCCAAATATATACAAGTAAGAAAGCTACAGTCGAGTGTGCTCGACTGTAAAATACCCGCTACCCAGCTGCTCGTACATCATTTTTTTGCGGAACAAAAAAAAACGGCTACAATCATATTTTGACCGTAAAAGGCTATGGACTTACAATATTTATGCAAAGTCAAAATCTAAAATAAAACAAGTAAGAAAGCTTCGGTCGAGTGTGCCCGCTACCCAGCTGCTCGTACATCATTTATTTGCGGAACAAAAAAAAAACAGCTGGTGCGGGCGGGACTCGAACCCGTAAATGCATAATAGTACTGTTCGTTTTGCAGTCCACAACTTAACCCATTTCACCACCGTACATGCACACACTATTCGGCACAATGCTGCAAGCAGCGGTGCTTACAGCTATGGAAAACGTTAAGCTGAATAACTTCTGTGTTTATTATCCGATTGTTACCAAATTTTCAGAGATCACCTGGCTAGCTATAGTTATCACCGAATATGAATATTAAAACCGAATATGAACATTATGGCGTCAAAATTGAGCTTGTAATCAATTTTTTTCGATTTATGGGGGCGGAAGGGGGCGTGGCCAAAATACAAAATAAACTTGATCAGCGTGCAATAATTACACACATTGCCACCAAATTTGGTAGTCCTAGCTTTTATAATAGCTGAGATCTAGATTTTCACACGGACAGACAGACGGACAGCCGGACATGGCTATATCGACTCCGCTGTTGATCCTGAACCAGAATATTTATACTTTATGGGTTTGGAGATGTCTGCTTCTGCCTGTTACATACATTTTCGGTTTGAACAAAGTTATAATACCCTTCTACTCTATGAGTAGCGGGTATAATAACAGTAATTATTTGGTAACAATCGGATAATAAACACAGAAGTTATTCAGCTTAACGTTTTCCATAGCTGTAAGCGCTGCCGGCAGCGCTGCTTGCAGCATTGTGCCGAATCGTGTGTGCGTGTACGGTGGTGAAATAGGTTAAGTTGTTGACTGCAAAACGAACAGTACCATTATGCATTTACGGGTTCGAGTCCCGCCCGCATCAATAATTAAATGTGTGCAAAAATGTTTTTTTTTTATTTTAGATTTTGATTTTGCATAAATATTGTAAGTCCATAGCCTTTTATGGTCAAAATATGATTGTAATCATTTTTTTTGTTCCGCAAATAAATGATGTACGAGCAGCTGGGTAACGGGTATATTACAGTTGAGTGTGCTCGACTTTCTTACTTGTTTATAGCTGTTTTTATCAGCTGTAAGAGATGTAAGAGCTAAGGATGTTATGTATATCCCTGAACGGAACATTTTTATTCACGAGTTTTAATTTTACAACAATTTGTGCGATGCAACCCTTTAATCAAAATGAACGAATCTTTTTTTTCTTTCTTATTAAAAATCATTTGTAATCGATATGTTTCGTTTTTCTATACGGTCGGCTTTCTGTTTGTATGGAATTGTATATTAAAAGCGCATACCATAAATATGAATAGACTCTCATGTCGTCTACATATAGCGTGGAAAATGCGTTGATATATTGCGTAGAGCTTAGGAACATTGTGGGATTTTATGTATTTATATAGACATTTATTCTTATTATAGATGGGGAGCTACTTAACATGCAGACCCTTACACACACTCAGAAATCATTCACATATTCAGAGCAGTGGTACTGACCATGGCGTATGTCGCAGCCGCAGGGTCGATAAATAAAGATTAAAATCTCTGAAATGTACACAAAAGTGGCTGGCACTTCAGTTCAATTTAAGCATGTAGTATGTATGCATGTGTGAGTGTGTGTGGGGGAATGCATGGCGGATACACGCGCGCGCAGCATAAATCAAAAAGCGCTGCATACTTTATGGCGCTGAGCGGCTGCACACACAATAGCGAAACGTTTTATTTCAATGGCAAATAATTGAAGCCGCCAAGTTGCCGCGTATTCATACAGTGGAATAATTCAGCAGAAAACACGTGAATTTAAATCCGTCGACATTGTGTAAACGCACTGTGGTGTGAGCAGTGTGCGTGTTTATTTGTGTGTTTGTGTGCAATGAAATTCGCAGCAAGCGTTGTGATTTTGTTTCGTTTCGCTCTCTCGTTTTTATGCACGCCGCATTCGGTTTTGCCACGCTCTTTAACGCCATTAAATCAGAGTGCAAATAAAAGAAAGTGAATAAAAAGCAAGTTATAACCTTGCTGCAAGTGTTGCCAAGCCTTTGGGCCCGAATCGAGTCGCCTGAATCTGAAATGATGTCATAAAAATGGAAAAGTTCGTAAAGTGCACTTTATACGTAGCGCTTGACATGGAATGAAAATGTATTAACGAGCTGTGTGTGTGACGAGGCAGCACCGGGTTGGGGAAGTCTGTGAATTCTATGCGATAGAAAATCGCATAAAAATTGGTTGCACTTAAATGTAGCATGAGCTCCAATTATAAAAGCAAACCTTCGTAGCGATGATAAGCAAATGTCTGTCTATACACCGTTCAAGATTATTGAATTAAATAAATAGATATTCTACAAATTAAATAGCACAAAAATTCACTTAGCAATAGTAAGTATTCAATTATGATCTATCAACGCATATACAATACGTTCTTTAACGGTTTAAATAACCCTCTTAATTTTAAGCTAAATGTACAATATCTAAATATGTACAATAAGTAAAATAAATAATTAAGTTCATCCGTTTGATTATGGTCATTTAACATAAAACCATTTATTTCAGAGCTGCATCAGGGATATTTTGTAGGCTATTACAAGCGGCTTTTGCCGCTATAATTGCTGGCTTTTCAAGAATGTCACAGCCTGGCAACATTCAGCAGGCAGTGGCAATAGCCTTTTAATTACATTTTAATATTTAGATTAAAACATTGCAATAGTCATAATCACCGTAACATGAGCCAACACACAATTTAGTCCATTTGGTTGCCACAAACTAACGGCGTCATGCATCTACCACGCTCCGCTTGCCACTCGCCGGTATTGGCGACACATTGGAAAGTCAAACAAAATTTAAGTTTATTCTAAAAATACGCCATAGTATTTTGCAATTATTATAAATACCAAACAACTTAGTATATACTATATATTAATATAGCATATCCCATGTTTCTTATACAGCGTAAACACACTAAACGTTTCAGCTGTAGGGAATCCGATGCTCGCTCGCTGCACGTTGGCACCGACAGTTGCATTAATTAGTTATTTACCACAATTCGGGGGCGTAGCTGAGGTGGCATGCCGTCGATGTGGACGGGGCTTAGTCCCGGCTTTGGTCTGAAACTGCGTGCTGAAACTATTTCATATGCAAACGTAAATTAAATGGGTCGTTGAAACTGCTGTCACTATGTCACTGTGCACATAGGTGTTAATTTGCGCGTATGTGTGTTGGTATGTGTGCACATATTTTATGGCAAATGTTTTGTACATTTTTAATTTTAATTGTCGTTACTTGTATATAATTTTTGCATAATTGGGTGGCAGCGCATGGGCGTGACAGTTAAATTATAATATTTCGAATTGTAAATTGTGTCTGCGACTGTTAATTGTGAGCTGCACATTTTATTTCGCGTACCAAGGATTTAAAAAAAATGCATACCCAATATATATATATATATCGGGTTTGTCGAAATGTGGGTAAGAGGCAGAAGTAGGTAAGTATGTATATTCTTGCTCAGGATCACTAGCTGAGTCGATTGAGCCATGTCTGTCTGTCCGTATGTTTTGGTGTGTATGATAGCTATCACCACCTGAACGATCGCTGGAAATTTGGTTCCGATCGGATAATGAACATAAAAGTTATTCAACGTTTCATATAGATTTGCACTGCGCCCACTGCAAGCAACCAAGCAGTGTTTTTTCCAAGCAGTGTTTTTTTTTCAAACTGCTTGGACCGCTTAGCGTCTAACTGAAAATGATTTGGACTGTTGTTATACCATAGCAGACGGTATATTAATTTTTGCCAGAAGCTTGCAACGTATCTTAGGTGACATCTCCGACCCTATAAAGTATATATATTCTTAATCAACATCAATGGAGGAGTCGAATTAGCCATGTCCGTCTTTCCGTCTGTCCGTCCGTCTGATGCAACGCAAACTAGTCTGTCAGTTTTAGAGCTATCTTGATGAAACTTGGTATACATGCTTCTTATTGCTGCAGGCTGTAAATAAGTCGGAACGGACCGATGTATCGTATAGCTGCCATACAACCTATCGGCCGATTTTTGTCATTTTTCAAGATATCGCCAAGAAACTTTCTCAATCTATGCCTTAGTATGTCCATTCAAAGCTGTGCAAATTGATTCAAAATCGGACCGATATATCGTATAGCTGCCATATAACCTATCGGCCGATTTTTGTAATTATTCAAGATATCGTCGTGAAACAATACTGAAATATGTCTGCAATGGTATTTAACCTTTGGTGAGCCGAAGGTAGCCTTTATTTCTTGTTTTTCTTTTAAAAACGCTATTACCAATAGGAGTTTTCCCAATCTGATTATACCTTTCGACCATTGAAAACTTTGTTCAAACCGAAAATGTATGTAACAGGCAGAAGGAGACACCTCCGACCCTATAAAGTATATATATTCAGGCTTAGGATCAGCAGCCGAGTCGATATAGCCATGTCCGTCTGTCCATTTATTTTGGATTTTGGCCACGCCCCCTTCCGCCCCTGTCAATCGAAAAAACATTGATTACAAGCGCAATTGTTCATTTTCGGTTTATATGATAACTATAGCTAGCCAGATGATCTCTGAAAGTTTGGTAACAATCGAATAATAAACACAGAAGTTATTCAGCTTAACGTTTTCCATAGCTGTAAGCAGCGCTGCCGGCAGCGTAAATTCTTTATTTGTACAGGAAATAATAAGAATGCCTTACAATGCAAATTTTTGCAGTTGTTGGAAAACAGCGTCAGTAGCTTAATGGAAAAGCGATGAACTCCTGAACCGGCAGGCCCGTGGTTCGATTCCCAGTTCATGCCGCTTAAGCTTTTTCTTTTTTTTAAGAACTTATACTTTTATTTTTGAATATGCATTAATTGGTGGTCGTGCATTTTATTTAAAATTTTTTAATGGCTCACAATGAACTTAGTTAACAAGTGGAGAAGTGACAGTCTCTTAAATCAGCTGTGTGCGATTGTTACAGCGCAGCTTTTTCTTATATTTTTTTTTTTATTTTTATTTTTTATTTAATTGTATGTTTAAGTTTTAAGAATAAATAGCAACAACAACACGCATCATGCATTCAGACTTTGATTTTGTCGTGCAAGAATTTCCGAATGGTCTCATAATGTAAATTTGGCAAAATTTGCGTAATGGCTTAATGACCGAATGGAGAAGTGGTGGACCTCTTGGGTAATGGGTCCAAGGTTCGATTCCGCATGCATGCGTGTCATGGTGCATGGTGGGGGAGATCGAACTTTTCTTATTTTTTGCAAAGAAAAGTTTTTGCCCTCCTTTTTGAGCTACCTTCATGAAACTTCGTATACATGTTTCTTATTGCTGCCCGCTGTAAATAAGTGGGAACGAGCCGGTACGGACCGATACATCGTATAGATGCTATAGAACCTATCGGTCGTTTTTTTAACAAAATTTATTAAAAGTTAGAGTGCTCTAGAACACTTTCCATTCAAGTATATAAAGAGGTATTAAAAGGGCACATATCGTTTTTTACATGCACGTATTCGATTTATAGTCTTCAACAGGTAGAATTATTATTTTTACTGTTTAAGTGATAAATCTTGGATTTTTTTGGTACCTGAATAAAAGTTATACGTTTTCAATACTTTTTACTCCTTTTGCCGACAGCGCTGCTTGCAGCATTGTGCCGAATAGTGTGTGCGTGTACGGTGGTGAAATGGGTTAAGTTGTGGGCTGCATAACGAACAGAACTATTATGCATTTATGGGTTCGAGTCCCACCCGCATCAAAAATTAAATGTGTGCAAAAAATTGTATTTTTTATTTTAGATGTTGACTTAGCATAAATATTGTACATAAGTCCGTGGCAAATAATTGTGATGTACGAGCAGCTGGGTTGCGGGGTTGCGCACACACACGCACGCACGCACACACGCACACACACACACACACACACACACACACACACACACACACACACACACACACACACACATTGCCTGGTGGTCACCCTCGATATCCGGAACGCCTTCAATTCCGCCAGATGGGACAGAATTATGGATTCACTTACCGCCAAGGGAATCAACCGCTACCTGATTGGGATGATGAGTAGCTACCTCGAGGGAAGAGTGCTCCACTATAGGACCAGTGCAGGAGAGTCGACGTACCGTGTCTCCAGTGGAGTCCCACAGGGATCAGTACTGGGTCCAACATTATGGAACCTGATGTACGATGGAATCCTGAGGCTAGCCCTGCCAGAAGGAGTGAAGATCGTGGGCTTCGCGGATGACGTGGCTATCGTAGCCGTTGCAAAGCAACTGCATGAAGTCCAGGAGATGGTCAACTCAGCCATCAGGATGGCGCGAGCATGGCTCTCCCAAGAGGGTCTTTCCTTAGCGGAGCATAAAACAGAGGCGGTACTAATCAGTTCGCGGAAAAGGGTGGAGATAGCTAGCATCATAGTTGGCGACACAACTGTATGCTCGCGACCCTCACTTAAGTACCTTGGAGTGGTTCTGGACCATCGGCTCAGTTTTAAGGACAACATGTCCCACACAGCACGGAAAGCGGCAGTAGCATGCACGGCACTGGCAAGAATCATGCCCAACACAAGGGGACCGAAGCAGCTGAGGAGACGACTTCTGACGTCCGTTGTCCAGTCCATCACGCTGTATGCTGCAACCATATGGGCAAAGGTAACAGCGAAGAAAACGCATACAAGAGCGATTCGGGCAATCTACCGAGTGTGCGCTCTCAGGATAGCATGCGGCTTCCGAACTATCTCGGGCGAGGCTGCGCATGTGATCGCCAGCATGCCACCCTTTGACCTTCTAGTCGAGTCAAGGGTAGCGGCGATGAGGAACCAGGATACTGGTAATGACTACCAAGGTAACCTCATACCACGATGGCAAGATACATGGTCGGTCTCCCAGAAGGGCAGCTGGACGCGACGGCTTATCCCGCAAATCGAACCCTGGATTGGAAGGAAGCATGGGCAGATAAACTTCTACTTGACCCAGCTTCTAAGTGGACATGGCTGCTTTAGAGCCTACCTGCACCGCTTCGGTCATAGCGAGGATTCCATATGCGCTACCTGTGGTGCAGGCTATGAAGAAGATGCCGAGCACGTCATATTCGTGTGCCCCCGATTCAACAGGGAAAGATTTGCGGTGGAGGAGGCGTTCGGGGAGACACCATCACCCGGAAACCTTGTGCCGAACATGGTGGCCTGCCAGGAAAAATGGGATGCTGTGAACGCGATGGCATGTAGCGTTTTGGTGCAGCTGAGGCGAGAGGAAAGGATCCGAGCAGATGCGAGCCTCTAAGGCTATACTCCCCCCTGTTGTAATGCCTAACGGCGGGGCCAGGAGGGAGTAAGAACGGTGTTTTACAACAGGCTACGGCCTGGTGTCACAAAGACCACTTGAAGTACTGCGGTGCGTCAACGTCTTTTAAAAAAAAAAAAAAAAAAAAAAAAAACACACACAACACACACACACACACACACACACACACACACACACACACACACACACACACACACACACACACACACACACACACACAGACACACACACACACACAAATCTACCACGAAAGTAGCAAGACGTGTTTTTTGATAGTGAAGAGTTTTTTTCCTGTGTTTCTGCGGTTTTTCTGCCCAGAACCCTGACCTGAAAGAGCAAAGTGCTTGTTCAAAGTCTGCTGCATTGGTGGCAATACTCACTGCGAGGTTTTCCGGGTTCTGGAATCCTAATCGGGAGTCTTTTCCCAGGCCATATCACTGCGCTTATTGGTGGCGGGGGCGAGGAGAGCGCCGCGAGGGCTGAGTGAAGGTGAAAATTTAATTTTCACTCAACTTTTCCTCGCTTTCTCCTTTTCCTAAGTCACGCCATTGTGGCCGGCGGAGAACATCAGCTGACAGCGTTGCCAACCTACGTCAGTAAGCGATCGGACCTGAGTGGCGTTGCCAGATCAACGGCACCGCCAGGGCTGCTCGATCAGTTGAGCGCGTAATTCAGTTATTTAATTTGAATTTTATATTTTTATAAATATCTATATTTATAAATATTTATTTATAAATATATATTTATATTTATATAAAAATCACGTAAATTTAAATTTAAAATTTGGCGCTCTACGTACGCATAGGGTAAGTTGTTGACACCTGCCAATTAATGGACGGTACAACGGGGGGCATTGCCCCCGACGACGTGGTGGACCCATTCAAAAGAAGCGCCAGAATGTCCAGGTCCCCCACAAGAGGAGCGGGAATAACGGAGCGAGGAGCTGAAATCCCAGTTCCAGCGGCCGTGAGCGTAGCGCAAGCCGTCTCCCAGACGCTGACTTCAATACCCAGCATCAGTGATGTTGTAGTAGGAGAGAACTTGGCCCCTTCAGCACCGCCAGCGACCAAGAAGAAGATCTCCGATCTCATCAGCGTGCCGACCCAAAAAGCCCCAGCGAAAACCCCGCCTGTTTCGCCGATTAGGCCACTAGACCTGTCGGCCTACAAAAACGAGGACCTGCGCAGCATTTTGGGCATTTTGGAACGGAAAATAACGGTACTGTTATCAGCCTTTGAGACGCAGCGCCACGTCACCCGGGAAACTAAGGGGGTTATTTTGGAGATGGCAGCTCTAAATGCCAGAGCAATCCAGCTGCAGGATGCCATCGATAAGGTGGCCCCAACGAAGAGCACGGCAACCCAGACGGAAGCGCGACTGCAACCAGCATGCACCCCGGCAGCCAGCAAAAAGAGCGCCCCATTGAAGCCTGCCCCGAAGAAGCTTCCCGCTAACAAGGATGTGACATTGCAGACGTCCAAAATGAAGGAGCCACTTCCGCCCAGCTTCGCGTCCGTAGCCAAAGAGGGTAACAAAAAGGCGGAGTGGACTAAGGTGGCACCTAAACGACTACGCAAAAAGCCGGAGGCGATAATAATTAAAAAGACGGGAGAAATTTCATACTCGGAAATGCTCCGTAAGCTCAAAGCCGACCCGAGCCTGACAGAACTTGGCAGTCATGTCAAGAAAATCAGGAGGACCCAACAAGGCGAGTTGTTGCTCGAAGTGGAGGGAAAAGTTTCTGCAAGCGTGCCCAAATATAAAGGAGCGATCGAGGAATCCCTCAGGGAAATGGCTGCGGTCCGCACGGGCGCGCAGAGAATGACGCTAACCTGCAGCGGCATGGATGAGGCGACGACAGCAATGGAGCTCTACAACTGCATGGCCTCCCAATTTGAAGGTATTCAGCTGAAGCCAGAAGATGTGCGGGGGATGCGCAAAATGCGAGATGGGACCCAAGTGGCGACGGTTACGATTAGCGTTAACGACGCAATAGGCGTCCTAAAAAAGGGCTCGGTAACCGTTGGCTGGTCTCGCTGTCGCATCATTCAAGACACACGCCCCACAAGATGCTATAAATGCCTGGGTTACGGTTACAAGGCCATCAACTGTAAGGAGCCTGACCGCTCGGACTGCTGTCTTCGGTGCGGCGAACGTGGGCACAAAGCGAAGGGCTGTGTTAATCAGCCGAAATGCCTGATCTGCAACAGCGATGTAGACAGAAATCACCCGACAGGTAGTTATGCATGCCCTACCTTCAAAGCGAGCACAAAAAAAGGAGTCCTGAGTCGCCGTGATGATGATTAACATCTTCCAACTAAATGTTAACCACTGCGCAGCTGCACAGAGCCTCCTGTCCCAGACAGCGAGAGAGCGCAATGCTGACGTCATGCTTCTGAGCGAACCGTACGCCCCTGGTGCGGGAAACTCAGGAGTGCTCTTCGACTCTACACGCAAGGCGGCAGTCATATGCTGCAGAAACCTCTACATAGAGGAACAGGAAAGCGTGCCTATGCGTGGCATTGCGTACGCTAAAGTTAAGGGTGTTCACCTATATAGCTGCTACGCCCCGCCTAGTGACAGTCCGGACCTCTTCGAGGAATTGTTAAATACTCTAATTCACCACGCTAGAGGGCGCAAGCCTGTAGTCATTGCAGGTGACTTCAACGCCTGGGCAATAGAATGGGGAAGCCGGATATCCAATCTCAGAGGACGGGCCGTTATTGATGCCATGAACCAGCTGGATCTGGTGCTGTTGAATGACGGCGGCAAGCCGACGTTTAATAACGACAGAGGTACATCATTCATCGATGTCACCTTTGTCAGCAGAAGCCTAGCTCCCACTGCTAAATGGACGGTTCAGGAGGACGTAACGCTGAGCGATCATGCCCTAATTACATTCAGCGCGCGCACGTCGTGCATCACACAACGACAGGCAAGGAGTACTCTTGGGCATGCATGGGACATCAAAAAACTTGACAAGGACATGCTGGCTTTCAACATCGAACAAATGGTGCTTACAAATGGACATGCGGAAACCATGGTGGCGGCGCTCATGAAGATGCTGGAAGCTGCATGCGATGCAGCGATGCCGCGTAAGAAGCAAAGAAGTAAACGCAAACCTCCGGTCTACTGGTGGAACGGCTCTCTCAACCAGCTACGCTCGGAATGCTTCAGGGCAAGGAGACAGGCACAACGAGCCAGAGGTCACTCTCAGCACTCAGATCTACATGAGAGGTACAGATCGAAACGTGCGGAGCTCAGAAATGGCATTGCTGCTGCCAAAGCAAATGCTTTTAAAGAGCTGCTGACGAGCGTAGACGATGATCCGTGGGGTCCCGCCTACAAATTGGTTTGCAATAAGCTGAAAGCCGCTGAAGGAGGCACCCCACAGGACCCGGCTCTATTATCAAGCATCGTGGAGGAGCTATTCCCAGATCAGGATACGCTATGGCAACCCGCACAAGAAATCCCTGTCCCCGACTTCCCGTGTGTCACTACATGCGAGGTCATCGAGGCGGCAAAGCGAATTAAGCCCAACAAAGCCCCAGGTCTCGATGGCATCCCAGGCGTCGTAGTTATGGCTGCCGCAAATGCCAAGCCTGAAATCTTCAGGGACACCTTTCAACAGTGTCTGATAGATGGTGTCTTCCCTTCTCGCTGGAAGAACATGAGGCTGGTATTGTTGCCGAAAGGTAAGGCTACATCTAATGCTGCAGGCAGTTTCCGCCCACTATGTCTGCTGGATATTGTGGGAAAGCTCTTCGAACGCATCCTATACACCCGAATTGAGCTGATCACTGAGAGCCCCGATGGCCTACAAAGACACCAGTATGGCTTCCGGAGAGGAAAAAGCACTCTAGACGCTCTCACTGCCATAAGAGATCTGGCCAAGTCCGCCCTTGATGGTGACAGATGGCTAGGTGGCAGCAAGGAGTACTGCGCCATCATCACGCTAGACGTGAAAAATGCCTTCAATACGGCGAGATGGCCAAACATCCTTGGGGCCATGCGCAACATGGGTATTCCTCGTTACCTCAGGATCCTCATTGGCAGCTACTTCAGGGACCGTATACTATGGTACGATACTGATGGCGGGCCAAGAAAACACCACGTCACCGCAGGCGTCCCACAAGGGTCGGTACTTGGTCCAATACTGTGGAACATAATGTACGACGGGATATTGTCCATCAGCAAGCCCAGTGGAGTGGAGCTACTCTGCTTTGCTGACGACGTGGCAGTAGCAGCGGTTGCCAAAACTATTCCGGAGTTACAGGACAAGAGCAATGCAGCGATTAGCTCAGCTATTAGCTGGCTGGAGAATGCCGGTCTAAGCATCGCTGCGCACAAGTCCGAAGCAGTGTTGTTGAGCAGCAGAAAGGCCGTCGAGAGTATACGTGTCGCGGTCAAAGACGCTCAAATAGAGTCTGCTGGATCCCTGAAGTATCTGGATGTTCTTATTGACCATAGACTGTCATTCAAGGAGCATGCGAGATACGCCAGTAGGAAGGCAGCGATGACAGCAGCAGCACTGGCAAGACTCATGCCAAATATAGGTGGACCCAGGATGCCGGCCAGGAGGCTGCTAGTGGCAGTCGCGAAATCATCGCTTCTATACGCTGCCCCCATCTGGAGGAGTGTCACGAATAGAGTGACTTACCTGGACAGCGCGCGTGCAGTATCACGGACCCTGGCTCTTAGACTGATAAGAGGATTCAGAACAATTTCGGAAGATGCAGCTCATGTCCTCGCGGGCATCCCCCCGATTGATCTTGAGATAGAAGCCCAATACCTGTCTCGAGAAGGTGTTAACGGTGAAGAGATCAGTGTCTGGCTTTATGGGGTGTGGCAGACTAGGTGGCAACACTCACAACAAGGGAGAAGGACCTACCAGCTGATTCCAGATCTATCCGAGTGGGCAGGGTGTGAACACAAAGTGCTGGACTATCACTTAACCCAGTTCATCACCGACCATGGTTGCTTCCGGGGTTACCTCTTCAGGTTTCGCCATGTGGACTCAGCCCTGTGCCTGTTCTGCAACGACGTAGCCGAAACAGCGGAACATATCCTAATGCACTGCACTAGGTTTCGTACAGAGAGGGAGATACTGAAGATTCTTGCTGGAACTCCGCTGAGCCCGAGAAGTTTAATGCGCAATATGCTGGCGGACAAAACCGTGTGGGACAGGGCTCATGGCATTATAATAGGCATGATGAAACGTGTTCGCATCGATGAGACGGCCAGCAGACCCGTTGGATAAAGGAGCACTCCCGTGTGGTGGCGGACCAAGAATACCACCTCAGCGGGCTCGGCTTGTCGTAAAAGGCGACTAAAGAGTTAACGAAGAAGCGTTACACAGCAACGCACCAAGAGAGGGACTGCGACCGGGCACCACATCCTGCTCACCGAAGTAATACCTTGATTGGAAGTACCAGTGAGCGAAGCAAGGACTGGAGAGCATACGGAGATTTTTGTTTAGTACGTAGGCGTAACTCTACTTGGAGAGTTATGAATCGTGCATACCATCCACAGACGGTGGATGGTATCTTTCGAAGATCTTATTTTCCTGCCGTATTTGTAATAAAAAAAAAAAAAAAAAAAAAAAAACACACACACACACACAGACACACACACACACACACACACACACACACACACACACACACACACACACACACACACACACACACACACACACACACACATGAGGGACTTGGTCGACAGCATACTCGGCCTGTATGTCGCAGCAGACGAGGAACAAAGCCGTCTTGCATCAACAAGGAGGACGATTACGCCTCCTACCCAAAGATGCTCCCCGAGGGAAGGAAAACGCTCCCGAGACGACAGAGACGAGCTTTTGTCACCTCCCCCCGGCCCTAAGAAGTCCAAGGGCAAGACGGCAGTGAGACCGACCGCCATAATAACGCAGACAACGCCTGCAGTAATCGCGAAGGAGAAAACACCGCGACAAGATGAAGAACCATGGAAGAAGGTCGAGAACACCAAAAGCCGAAAGAAGACGCTAAAACCAGACGCCATCGTCGTCAAGGGCAAGGAGGGAGCCTCGTATGCCGAGATCCTGCGTTCTGTCAAGACGGAGCCTAAGCTGAAGTGCCTTGCGCAGCAGGTTAAAGGCATCCGGAAAACGGCCAAGGGCGAGCTACTCTTTGAGCTCAAAAGGTCAGCCGATCCCAACACGAGGACCTTCCAAGAAGCGGTGCAGGCATTTCTGGGCCCCGAGACAGAGGTGCGTTCACTCACCGAGATGGCAACCCTGGAGATCAAAGATCTGGACGAGGTCACAACGACGGAGGAACTCCTGGAAGCCCTGATCACGCAGTTCGGCGAAATCGGTGCATCGCCAACTTCGATTGTCTCCATCCGCAAATCACACGCAGGCACCCAGACGGCAACCTTGAAGCTCCAGGCCGACAAAGCAGAGAAACTCGCCAAGGAGGGCAAGGTCCGAGTCGGTTGGGTCATCTGCCGTATTCGGCGCAAAACGCAACCGCTGAGATGCTTCAAGTGCATGGAGTTCGGCCACATTGCCAGCCGCTGCATGGGTGAAGACTGCACTGGTCTTTGCTTCAAATGCGGCGAGAAGGGACACAAGGCAATGAGCTGTTCAAACAGACACAAATGTATCCTATGCACCAGGAAGGGAGAAAAGGAAACTGACCATCCAGCCAACAGCAGCCGATGCCCATACATGGCAGCAGCGCAGGCTCGACGTATCCAGCAATGACGAGGATTTACCAACTTAACCTCAACCACTGCGAAGCAGCGTATGACCTGCTAGAGCAATCGGTAAGAGCAAGTAATATTGACGTTGCCATACTGAGCGAGCCGTACCGCAAAAGATCCCCCAATACGTGGGCTGAGGACCACCTCGAAAAGGCGGCGGTATGGAGCTGCGGTCAGCCTGCAGCACAGCCACTGGAAGTTCTCCAAGAAGAAGGGTTCGTGCGCACGAAGATGTACGGACTGTACATCTACAGCGTGTACCTGGCACCCTCAATGCCCATGGATTGCTACATGCGCGCCCTGGACAGGCTAGTAGCAGACGCACGAAGCAAGTCGCCATGCCTGATAGCCGGGGATTTTAACGCCTGGGCAATCGATTGGGGGTGTCCAAGTACTAACAGCAGAGGTCAGGCTGCAACGGACGCAATGTCCACACTGGATGTCGTCCTACTGAACCATGGAGCCCGCCACACCTTCTCGAGGGGCAATGCTGGGTCAATTATTGATTTGACATTTGCTTCTAGTAGCCTGGCACCGAACACCACCTGGACCCTGCGCGAGGACTATACGCACAGCGATCACCTGGCGATTGTTATAGAGGTCCGAACGCGAGCACACCAGATGCTCATGCCAAGAAAAAGACGCTATAAAGTGGACACACTCGACATAGGGGTCTTTGAGAGCATACTCGGCGACTTCAATGGCAGAGGCAATGCCACGGCCAGAACCGACCAGCTCATGGCGCATATAGTGAGAGCGTGTGATGCCTCAATGCGCAAAACCGGAACGGGTGCCAAGCGCAGCCCAGTCCATTGGTGGAACGACAACATTGAAAGGGCACGGTCTGACTGCTTTCGAACAAGACGGGCTTACCAAAGGGCCCTTAGACGCAGCGACCCGAGATCAGAATCGTTCAGGGAGCAACTCAGAGTAAAGAGGTTAGTAGTCAAACGCCTAATAAAGCACAGCAAGAGAAGAAGCTTCCTGGAGCTGTGCGACAAAGCCGACGCGGACCCCTGGGGAATGGCGTACAAGCTGACGATGAAGAGGCTGCACGCATTCAGAGCGCCGACCCCAGCGTGCCCGACGCTAATGCAAGCAATTGTCAGGCACCTGTTCCCAGAGCATGGATTGGTCACAGGAAGGACCCACCAAACCAACGTGGATTGCCAATTCAGCGAGGTTACCACGGATGAAGTCGCAAGCGCCGCTCGGAGGATCACGACAGGAAAAGCCCCGGGCCCAGATGGGATTCCTAGTGCGATAATAAGGATTGCCATGGAACGGCAGCCAAGCTATTTTGCGGACGTGTTCAACGCATGCATAAGGGAAGGAGTGTTCCCCAAGCGCTGGAAGAGGCAGGAGCTCGTTCTGATCCCAAAAGGAGGTAAACCACCAGAGGACCCATCCGCCTACAGGCCAATCTGTCTGCTGGACACTGCTGGGAAAGCATTGGAGACAATCCTATGCGACCGTCTCAACATTGAGATTGACGAATGCGGAGGCCTGTCACCACTCCAATTCGGCTTCCGAAAGGGACGGTCCACTACGCAGGCCATCCAAGTGGTAACGGACTTGGCAGAGAAAGCGATAGAGGGCAGGAGATGGCTCTGGGGGACTAAGCAATATTGCCTGGTGGTCACCCTCGATATCCGGAACGCCTTCAATTCCGCCAGATGGGACAGAATTAGGAATTCACTTACCGCCAAGGGAATCAACCGCTACCTGATTGGGATGATGAGTAGCTACCTCGAGGGAAGAGTGCTCCACTATAGGACCAGTGCAGGAGAGTCGACGTACCGTGTCTCCAGTGGAGTCCCACAGGGATCAGTACTGGGTCCAACATTATGGAACCTGATGTACGATGGAATCCTGAGGCTAGCCCTGCCAGAAGGAGTGAAGATCGTGGGCTTCGCGGATGACGTGGCTATCGTAGCCGTTGCAAAGCAACTGCATGAAGTCCAGGAGATGGTCAACTCAGCCATCAGGATGGCGCGAGCATGGCTCTCCCAAGAGGGTCTTTCCTTAGCGGAGCATAAAACAGAGGCGGTACTAATCAGTTCGCGGAAAAGGGTGGAGATAGCTAGCATCATAGTTGGCGACACAACTGTATGCTCGCGACCCTCACTTAAGTACCTTGGAGTGGTTCTGGACCATCGGCTCAGTTTTAAGGACCACATGTCCCACACAGCACGGAAAGCGGCAGTAGCATGCACGGCACTGGCAAGAATCATGCCCAACACAAGGGGACCGAAGCAGCTGAGGAGACGACTTCTGACGTCCGTTGTCCAGTCCATCACGCTGTATGCTGCAACCATATGGGCAAAGGTAACAGCGAAGAAAACGCATACAAGAGCGATTCGGGCAATCTACCGAGTGTGCGCTCTCAGGATAGCATACGGCTTCCGAACTATCTCGGGCGAGGCTGCGCATGTGATCGCCAGCATGCCACCCTTTGACCTTCTAGTCGAGTCAAGGGTAGCGGCGATGAGGAACCAGGATACTGGTAATGACTACCAAGGTAACCTCATACCACGATGGCAAGATACATGGTCGGTCTCCCAGAAGGGCAGCTGGACGCGACGGCTTATCCCGCAAATCGAACCCTGGATTGGAAGGAAGCATGGGCAGATAAACTTCTACTTGACCCAGCTTCTAAGTGGACATGGCTGCTTTAGAGCCTACCTGCACCGCTTCGGTCATAGCGAGGATTCCATATGCGCTACCTGTGGTGCAGGCTATGAAGATGATGCCGAGCACGTCATATTCGTGTGCCCCCGATTCAACAGGGAAAGATTTGCGGTGGAGGAGGCGTTCGGGGAGGCACCATCACCCGGAAACCTTGTGCCGAACATGGTGGCCTGCCAGGAAAAATGGGATGCTGTGAACGCGATGGCATGTAGCGTTTTGGTGCAGCTGAGGCGAGAGGAAAGGATCCGAGCAGATGCGAGCCTCTAAGGCTATACTCCCCCCTGTTGTAATGCCTAACGGCGGGGCCAGGAGGGAGTAAGAACGGTGTTTTACAACAGGCTACGGCCTGGTGTCACAAAGACCACTTGAAGTACTGCGGTGCGTCAACGTCTTTTTAAAAAAAAAAAAAAAAAAAAAAAAAAAAACACACACACACACACACACACACACACACACACACACACACACACACACACACACACACACACACACACACACACACACACACACACACACACACACACACACACACACACACACACACACACACACACACACACACACACACACACACAGCTGGACGCGACGGCTTATCCCGCAAATCGAACCCTGGATTGGAAGGAAGCATGGGCAGATAAACTTCTACTTGACCCAGCTTCTAAGTGGACATGGCTGCTTTAGAGCCTACCTGCACCGCTTCGGTCATAGCGAGGATTCCATATGCGCTACCTGTGGTGCAGGCTATGAAGAAGATGCCGAGCACGTCATATTCGTGTGCCCCCGATTCAACAGGGAAAGATTTGCGGTGGAGGAGGCGTTCGGGGAGACACCATCACCCGGAAACCTTGTGCCGAACATGGTGGCCTGCCAGGAAAAATGGGATGCTGTGAACGCGATGGCATGTAGCGTTTTGGTGCAGCTGAGGCGAGAGGAAAGGATCCGAGCAGATGCGAGCCTCTAAGGCTATACTCCCCCCTGTTGTAATGCCTAACGGCGGGGCCAGGAGGGAGTAAGAACGGTGTTTTACAACAGGCTACGGCCTGGTGTCACAAAGACCACTTGAAGTACTGCGGTGCGTCAACGTCTTTTTAAAAAAAAAAAAAAAAAAAAAAAAAAAAAAAACACACACACACACACACACACACACACATACACACACGGAGACACGCACACGTACACGCAGGATACGGACGCGATTTAGAAGCGCTGCGGGAAATTCCTTTATTAACGAAGTGAGCTTGGCCAGAACAACTGGTTGCCTTGCAGATCCACATGTGCAGTGGTGATGTGCAGTTGTTCTGCTACGCGATTAAAAGCGATTAAAACGAAACGCGAGTTACAATAAGTGGCAAATTAAATTTTTGCAATTTCATTGTTGTGCCCAGTTGCTGAGGGTCAGCTGTTAGGGCTGCAAAGAAACTCGCGTTGCCAGATCGACGCCGCTGCCAGATCTGCTCTGGTGATCTACAAGGGCGCGAAAACATAAAATTCAAATTTTGATTTGAATTTCAATTCGAATTTTAATTTAAATTTAAATTCAATTCTTAATTTAAATTTAAATCTGAATTTGGGTTCAAAATTAAATTTGAATTCTGTTTTCCGAGTAAATCTAATCGGAGAGAGCGAAGCAACTTTAATAGTTGCAGAAAGTTAAATTTGGGCTTAAACTTTTCTTTCGGAGTGGACCAATTGTAGAAAGGGAAAAGGCTCAAAACTCGCGGACAGACTGAAAATCATCCTCTCACCATTTCGGTGCCTTAGAGAGGCTCTGGTGTCCGAAAAGGGGCGGAATAAACCCCCATCAACGCCTAGGGGAAATCCGTGGCCTACGCGGGACCCTCTCTACTTTCTGGTACACGACGACTGCAAAGCTTAAACCGCTATCGCTGGTCTATAAATGGATACTCCAGCGGGGGGCACTGCCCCCACAGACGTCGACCCATTCAGGAGAAGTTCCAGAATGTCGAGGTCTCCTACAAGAGGATCAGGAAGTTTGGTGCAGGGAGCCGTGATCACCGGGCCAGCGGCTGCGACTGTGGAACAAGCGTCATCCAGTCACCGCAATGCTGTAGTGGTGGACAACTTGGCCCCAACACCTAGTAACTCCACTGCTATTGCAAACTCGACGGCAGTGGACGTTATTAGCGTGCCGACGCACAAGGGGGGAGGAAAATCTCCAACTGTATCGCCAATACGGCCTGTAGACCTAGGCACGGCGATCCAGAACGAAGATCTGCGAAGTATACTTGCCAGAATGAGTGGCAAAATACAAGTCCTTCTATCGGCGTTCGAAACACAGCGCCATGTCACCAAAGAGACCAAGGGCGTAATTAGTGAACTCTCGGCTCTCAATAATAGAGCAACCGAGCTATACGAAGGCAACGCAAAGAAGGAACGAACTGCGACAACAGCTACGCAGACAGAGGCGGAAAAGAGCATCAAAAAGGCCACTCACGCAGTGCATGTGGCAAAGGCCCAGACGCCCAAGGAACAAGCGCCAAAGTTGGGCAACAAAACAGGAGCAATGACCAAAAGCAGTGTAACGGAGGCAAAGCCGGTAAACTATGCATCTGTCGCTAAAAACGCTAGCGCTGGTGGCGAGTGGACCACTCCTAAGCCTAAGCGCCTGCGCAAAAAGCCAGAGGCTCTTATCGTTAAGAAGACAGGAGAGGCTTCCTACCCAGATTTGATCTGCAAACTTAAAGCGGACCCGAGCCTTAGTGAATTGGGCAAACATGTTCGCAAAATACGTAGAACACAGCAAGGGGAGCTGCTGCTTGAAGTATACGGAAACGTCTCTGAAAGCGTTCCCCAATTCAAAAAGGAACTAGAAGCGTCGCTCAAAGAAATGGCTTCTGTACGTACGGGAGCACAAAAAATAGCACTATCGTGTAGCGGAATGGACGAGGCCACGACAGCAGCGGAACTCCACAGCAGTCTAGTCAAGCAATTCCAAGGCATCCAGCTAAATCCGGAGGATGTCAGGAGCCTTCGCAGAATGCGGGATGGGACTCAGATTGCGACGCTCTTACTGAGCGCGAACGATGCTATTGCGGTACTCAAGCAGGGCACTGTAACCGTAGGGTGGTCAAGATGCCGCATCATCCAGGACCTCCGGCCCACGAGACGCTACAGGTGCCTGGGATACGGACACCGAGCAACGTCCTGCAAGGCGATCGATCGGGCAGATTGCTGTTTGCGATGCGGTGAGAGAGGGCACAAGGCAAAGGGGTGTGCGGCACCACCAAACTGCCTTATTTGCAGCAGGGAGGTGGATAGGAGCCACCCGACGGGCAGTTTTGCTTGCCCGACCTATAGAGCGTGCATAAAGGAAGCTAAGAGCCGTCCCAATGCAGGACGAAATTAAATTTATCCAGCTCAATGTGAACCATTGCGCAGCTGCTCAGAGCCTACTGGCTCAAACTGCGGCGGAGCGCAATGTCGACATCATGCTTCTGAGTGAGCCCTACTCTCCTACGGTGGGAAATAATAATCCGACGATTACGGACGAGTCTGGCAAAGCAGCCATCAAATGTTGCAGCTCTCTACACGTGCAGGAACTGGCTGCCTCTCCGATGCGGGGAATCGCTTATGCGAAGATAAAAGGCGTGCATATGTACAGCTGCTATGCTCCGCCTAGCGACAGCCCGGAACAGTTTGAGCAGATGCTAGAGCTGATGGTGAGGCATGCGAGAGAGCGTAGTCCGAAGATAATCGCTGGTGACTTCAATGCCTGGGCAGTAGAATGGGGCAGCAGGGTATCCAATCCCAGAGGCCGAGCTGTGATAGACGCGATGGAAATTCTGGACCTGATATTGTTGAACGACGGTCTCAAGCCTACGTTCAACAATGATAGGGGAACGTCATATATTGACATTACCTTTGTCAGCAGAGGACTAGTGGCAAACTCTAACGCTAGTTGGACGGTCCACGATGATGCTGTAACACTAAGCGATCATGCACTGATTTCCTTCAGCCTCCTTCCGGTGGCCACGTCTTGGAGACGGCAGAGGAGAACAGTCGGGCAAGCATGGGACACCAGGAAGATCGATGAAGTTATGCTGGCATACCAAATCGACTCCCTGGCAATCACAAATGACCATGCAGACACTATGGCGGCTGACCTCATGAAGAAGCTTGCAGCAACGTGCGACGCAATCATGCCAAGGAGAACTAAGGCGCAGCGCAAGCCACCTGTGTACTGGTGGAGCGCCACCTTAAGTCAACTTCGTTCTGAATGCCTTAGGGCAAGGAGAAGGGCGCAAAGAGTCAGAGGTAGCACCCAGCATGCGGAACTCCTGGAGGTTTATAAACGGAAACGACTAGAATTCAAGCATGGCATATCGGCTGCCAAGTCGCATGCCTACAGGGAACTGCTTGATAGTGTGGACAAAGATCCCTGGGGTCTGGCATATAAGCTAGTATCCAACAAGCTGCGGAAGAGAGAGGCAACGCCATCGGATCCTGATGTCCTGGCTAGCATTGTTGCGGAACTTTTCCCAATGCAGACCACGGCATGGCAGCCAACAGCAGCAGTCCCTACTCCTGATTTTCCGCGCGTCACGGAACGAAGGAGTACTGTGCAATCGCTACGTTGGATGTAAAGAACGCCTTTAATACCGCTAGATGGCCCGTAATCCTGAGCGACATGCATAGAATGGGTATCCCGGAGTACTTAAGGACCGTGGTTGGCAGTTATTTCATGGATCGCGTCCTTTGGTACGATACGGAGGCAGGCCCGAAAAGGTACCGTGTGTCGGCAGGTGTTCCACAAGGATCTGTACTTGGACCGATCCTGTGGAACATCATGTACGATGGTATCCTGGGCATCAGCAGGCCAATAGGAGCGGAACTGCATTGCTTTGCGGACGATGTGGCCATAACAGCAGTAGCCAAAACCATTGCAGATCTTCAATGGAAATGAAACGTGACAATAAGTGCGGCCATTGGCTGGCTGAAGAAAGCCGGCTTAACAATTGCGGCCCACAAGACCGAGGTCGTAATGCTTAGTAGCCGAAAAAAGGTGGAGAGAATGCTGGTTACGGTTAACGGGACACCGGTGGCCTCTCAAGCGTCCCTAAAGTACCTGGGTGTGCTGATAGACCACAGGCTATCATTTAAGGACCATGCTAGATACGCAAGCAGGAAGGCAGCAATCACATCTGCTGCCCTTTCTAGACTGATGCCCAACGTGGGAGGTCCCAGATATCCGGCCAGGAAACTGCTAGTGGCGGTAGCAAAGGCTACGCTAACCTATGCGGCACCAATTTGGAGCAACGCCACCATAAGAAGCTCTTATATGAAAGGAGCGCGCTCGGTGCTACGTTCTATGGCCCTTAGACTTATAAGAGGCTTCAGGACAGTTTCCGAAGACGCAGCTTTACTTCTGGCAGGCTTGCCACCAATTGACCTTGAGATCAAGGCCCTGAGTCAAATTCGTGAAGGTGCTACCCGACTAGAGGCTCACGAGCGGCTGATGGGAGAGTGGCAGAGCCGATGGCAAACGTCGCAACGGGGGAGGTGGTCCTACCAGCTCATCCCCGAGCTAGCGGTTTGGGTAGAGTGCCGCCATAAAAACTTGGACTACCACTTAACCCAATTCATCACGGACCATGGCTGCTTTTGGGCTTACCTACTCCGGTTCCACCATGTTGAGACAGCCCAATGCGTCTACTGCCCCGATGCGGTGGAAAATGCGGAGCATGTTCTTATGAACTGTTCCAGATTTACGGCGGAGCGTGAGCAGCTAAGAGCGTTGTCTGAGAATCCGCTCAACCCAAGTGGACTGTTCGCGGCTATGATGGAGAGCAGTGAGGCATGGGAGCTAGGGCATACGATCATCACCAACATGATGAAACGAGTCCGAGCCGACGAGAGGGCCAACAGTTCTGGAGGCTAATGAAGGAGAAGAGTTCCTGTGTGGTGGCGGGAAAAGAATACTACCACAGCGTACCCGGCTTGTCGTAAAAGGCGACTGAAGGGTGGAAGGACGTGCGTCTCATGGCCAACATTTAAAGAAGGGAGTGCGAGTGGCATCACATCCTGCTCATCGAAGTCATACCTTGACTGGCAGTCCCGATGAGCGCATAAAGGACTGAAGAGCATACGGAGGTTTTTGTTTTAGTACGTAGGCATAACTCTACTTGGAGAGTTATGAATCGTGCATGCCACCTACGGACGGTAGGTGGTATCTTTAGAAGATTTTAATTTTCCTACCGTAAGGCGTTACAAAAAAAAAAAAAAAAAACACACACACACACACACACACACACACACACACACACACACACACACACACACACACACACACAGAGAGAGTTAATTCCCACTTAAACTAGACGTGTTTTTAAACGCTGCGCGATTTTGATCTATTTCTTTCGACGGTGCTGTTAGAAATAGTGGAGAAGTGCACAAAGCCGCATCCCTTTGTTTTGCTTCGGGATCACAAAGTGGTCAACGCGGAAATAAGTACTTATCGGTATAATTTACTTTTATTAACAAAAAATTGTCGCGGGAGGCCCGGCTGACCAAACAGCTGACAGCGCTGCCAACTGATCGCGAAGTACGCGTGGGTGGCCCTAATTTAAATTTAAATTTGAATTTGAAGTTTAAATTTTGGAGTGGAGTACGCCTGCAAAGCGCGATACGGCAACAACTTTGCTCTTTAATTTGGAGTGGACCTAATTCTTAAGGGAAAAGGCATAAAGGCCGCGGACAGGCTAAATATCAACCTGTCACCCTAGCGGTGCCTAGCTCTGGTGTCCGAGAAGAGGCGGAGCAAAAAATCCTCCAACGGTCAAACGCCTAGGAGAAATCCGTGGCCAGCGAGGGACCCCTTTAAATTAGGTGCTCCAAATTCATTTAGAGCAAGTTTAGCCGTAAATCAGAGCTTTAATGGATAGTCCAGCTGGGGGCATCGCCCCCAATGACGGAGACCCGTTTAGAAGCAGCTCCAGGACAATGAGGTCCCCGAGACCGACCCCATGCGCCCCGTTCCCGGCGACAACGGACCCAACAACGCCACTGAAGAATGTGGCTAGCAAGGAGAGCTCGACGTTTGAGCAACTTGGGGAGAAAATAAGAGCGCTGAGTCAAATGCTACTAGGTAGACGTTCGATCCACCAGCCAATGAGGGACTTGGTCGACAGCATACTCGGCCTGTATGTCGCAGCAGACGAGGAGCAAAGCCGTCTTGCATCAACAAGGAGGACGACTACGCCTCCTACCCAGAGATGCTTCCCGAGGGAAGGAAAGCGCTCCCGAGATGACAGAGGCAAGCTTTTGTCACCTCCCCCCGGCCCTAAGAAGTTCAAGGGCAAGACGGCAGTAAGACCGACCGCCATAATAACGCAGACAACGCCTGCAGTAATCGCGAAGGAGAAAACACCGCGACAAGATGAAGAACCATGGAAGAAGGTCGAGAACACCAAAAGCCGAAAGAAGACACTAAAACCAGACACCATCGTCGTCAAGGGCAAGGAGGGCTCCTCGTATTCCGAGATCCTGCGTTCTGTTAAGACGGAGCCTAAGCTGAAGAGCCTTGCGCAGCAGGTTAAAGGCATCCGGGAAACGGCCAAGGGCGAGCTACTCTTTGAGCTCAAAAGGTCAGCCGATCCCAACACGAGGACCTTCCAAGAAGCGGTGCACGCATTTCTGGGCCCCTGGGACAGAGGTGCGTTCACTCACCGAAATGGCAACCCTGAAGAGCAAAGATCTGGACGAGGTCTCGACGACGGAGGAACTCTTGGAAGCCCTGATCACGCAGTTCGGCGAAATCGGTGCATCGTCAACTTCGATTGTCTTCATCCGCAAATCATACGGAGGCACCCAGACGGCAATCTTGAAGCTCCATGCCGACAAAGTAGAGAAACTCGCCAAGGAGGGCAAGGTCCGAGTCGGTTGGGTCATCTGCCGTATTCGGCGCAAAACGCAACCGCTGAGATGCTTCAAGTGCATGGAGTTCGGCCACATTGCCAGCCGCTGCATGGGTGAAGACTGCACTGGTCTTTGCTTCAAATGCGACGAGAAGGGACACAAGGCAATGAGCTGTTCAAACAGACACAAATGTATCCAGCGCATGACCTGCTAGAGCAATCGGTAAGAGCAAGTAATATTGACGTTGCCATACTGAGCGAGCCGTACCGCAAAAGATCCCCCAATACGTGGGCTGAGGAGCACCTCGAAAAGGCGGCGGTATGGAGCTGCGGTCAGCCTGCAGCACAGCCACTGCAAGTCCTCCAAGAAGAAGGGTTCGTGTGCACGAAGATGTACGAACTGTACATCTACAGCGCGTACCTGACACCCTCAATGCCCATGGATTGCTACATGCGCGCCCTGGACAGGCTAGTAGCAGACGCACGAAGCAAGTCGCCATGCCTGATAGCCGGGGATTTTAACGCCTGGGCAATCGATTGGGGGTGTCCAAGTACTAACAGCAGAGGTCAGGCTGTAACGGACGCAATGTCTACACTCGACGTTGTACTCCTGAACCATGGAGCCCGCCACATCTTCTCGAGGTGCAATGCTGGGTCAATTATTGATTTGACATTTGCTTCTAGTAGCTTGGCACCGAACACCACAGCGACCACCTGGCGATAGTCATTGAGGTCCGAACGCGAGCACACCAGATGCTCATACCAAGGAAAAGACGCTATAAAGTGGATACACTCGACATAGAGGTCTTTGAGAGCATACTTGGCGACTTCAATGGCAGAGGCAACGCCACGGCCAGAACCGACCAGCTCATGGCGCATATAGTGAGAGCGTGTGATGCCTCAATGCGCAAAACCGGAACGGTTGCCAAGCGCCGCCCAGTCCATTGGTGGAACGACAACACTGAAAGGGCACGGTCTGACTGCTTTCGAACAAGACGGGCTTATCAAAGGGCTCTTAGACGCAGCGACCCGAGATCAGAATCGTTCAGGGAGCAACTCATAGTCAAGAGGTTAGTAGTCAAACGCCTAATAAAGCACAGCAAGAGGAGAAGCTTCCTGGAGCTGTGCGACAAAGCCGACGCGGACCCCTGGGGAATGGCGTATAAGCTGACGATGAAGAGGCTGCACGCATTCAGAGCGCCGACCCCCGCGTGCCCGAGGCTAATGCAAGAAATCGTTAGGCACCTGTTCCTAGAGCCTTAATAGGTCCCAGAAAGGACCCACCAAACCAACGTGGATTGCCAATTTAACGACGTTACCACGGATGAAGTCGCAAGTGCCGCTCGGAGGATCACGACAGGAAAAGCCCCGGGCCCAGATGGGATCCCTAGTGAGATAATAAGGATTGCCATGGAACGGCAGCCAAGCTACTTTGCGGACGTGTTCAATGCATGCATAGGGGAAGGAGTGTTCCGCAAGCGCTGGAAGAGGCAGGAGCTCGTTCTGATCCCAAAAGGAGGTAAACCACCAGAGGACCCATCCGCCTACAGGCCAATCTATCTGCTGGACACTGCTGGGAAAGCATTGGAGACAATCCTATGCGGTCCACTACGCAGGCTATCCAAGTGGTAACGGACTTGGCAGAGAAAGCGATAGAGGGCAGGAGATGGCTCTAGGGGACTAAGCAATATTGCCTGGTGGTCACCCTCGATATCCGGAACGCCTTCAATTCCGCCAGATGGGACAGAATTATGGATTCACTTACCGCCAAGGAAATCAACCGCTACCTGATTGGGATGATGAGAAGCTACCTCGAGGGAAGAGTGCTCCACTATAGGACCAGTGCATGAGAGTCGACGTACCGTGTCTCCAGTGGAGTCCCACAGGGATCAGTACTGGGTCCAACATTATGGAACCTGATGTACGATGGGATCCTGAGGCTAGCCCTGCCAGAAGGAGTGAAGATCGTGGGCTTCGCGGACGACGTGGCTATCGTAGCCGTTGCAAAGCAACTGAATGAAGTCCAGAAGATGGCCAACTTAGCCATCAGGATGGCGCGAGCATGGCTCTCCCAAGAGGGTCTTTCCTTAGCGGAGCAAAAAACAGAGGCGGTACTAATCAGTTCGCGGAAAAGGGTGGAGATAGCTAGCATCATAGTTGGCGACACAACTGTGTTATCGCGACCCTCACTTAAGTACCTTGGAGTGGTTCTGGACCATCGGCTCAGTTTTAAGGACCACATGTCCCACACAGCACGGAAACGGCACTGACAAAAATCATGCCCAACACAAGGGGACCGAAGCAGCTGAGGAGACGACTTCTGACGTCCGTTGTCCAGTCCATCACGCTGTATGCTGCAACCATATGGGCAAAGGTAACAGCGAAGAAAACGCATACAAAAGCGATTCGAGCGATCTACCGAGTGTGCGCCCTCAGGATAGCATGCGGCTTCCGAACTATCTCGGGTGAGGCTGCGCATGTGATCGCCAGCATGCCACCCTTTGACCTTCTAGTTGAGTCAAGGGTAGCGGCGATGAGGAACCAGGATACTGGTAATGACTACCAGGGTAGCCTCATACCACGATGGCATGATACACGGTCTCCCAGAAGGGCAGCTGGACGCGACGGCATATCCCGCAAATCGAACCCTGGATTGGAAGGAAGCATGGGCAGATAAACTTCTACTTGACCCAGTTTCTAAGTGGACATGGCTGCTTTAGAGCCTACCTGCACCGCTTCGGTAATAGCGAGGAGTCCATATGCGCGACCTGTGGTGCAGACTATGAAGAAGATGCCGAGCACGTCATATTCGTGTGCCCCCGATTTAACAGGGAAAGATATGCGGTGGAGGAGGCGTTCGGAGAGACACCAACACCCGGAAACCTTGTGCCGAACATGGTGGCGTGCCAGGAAAAATGGGATGCTGTAAACGCGTGGCATGTAGAGTTATGGTGCAGCTGAGGCGAAAGGAAAGGATCCGAGCAGATGCGAGCCTCTAAGGCTATACTACCCCCTGTTGTAATGCCTAATGGCGGGGCCAGGAGGGAGTAAGAACGGTGTTTCAACAACAGGCTACTGCCTGGTGTCACAAAGACCACTTGAAGTACTGCGGTGCCTCAACGTCTTTAAAAAAAAAAAAAAAACACACACACACACACACACACACACACACACACACACACACACACACACACACACACACACACACACACACACACACACACACACACACACACACACACACACACACACACACACACACACACACACACACACACACACACACACACACACACACACACACACACACACACACACAGACACACACACACACACAAATCTACCACGAAAGTAGCAAGACGTGTTTTTTGATAGTGAAGAGTTTTTCCCTGTGTTTCTGCGGTTTTTCTGCCCAGAACTCTGACCTCAAAGAGCAAAGTACTTGGTCAAGGTCTGCTGCATTGGTGGCAATACTCACTGCGAGGTTCTCCGGGTTCTGGAATCCTAATCGGGAGTCTTTTCCCAGTCTTTTCCCAGGTCATATCACTGCGCTTATTGGTGGTGGGGGCGAGGAGAGCGCCGCGAGGGCTGAGTGAAGGTGAAAATTTAATTTTCACTCAACTTTTCCTCGCTTTCTCCTTTTCACGCCAGTCACGCCATTGTGGCCGGCGGAGATCATCAGCTGTCAGCGTCCCCAACCTACGTCAGTAAGCGATCGGACCTCAGTGGCGTTGCCAGATCAACGGCACCGCTAGGGCTGCTCGATCAGTTGAGCGCGTAATTCAGATATTTAATTTGAATTTTATATTTTTATAAATATCTATATTTATTAATATTTATTTATAAATATATATTTATATTTATATATAAATCTCGTTAATTTAAATTTAAAATTTGGCGCTCTACGTACGCATAGGGTAAGTTGTTGACACCTGCCAATTAATGGACGGTACAACGGGGGGAATTGCCCCCAACGACGTGGTGGACCCATTCAAACGAAGCGCCAGAATGTCCAGGTCCCCCACAAGAGGAGCGGGAGTAACGGAGCGAGGAGCTGAAATGTTATAGTAGGAGAGAACTTGGCCCCTTCAGCACCGCCAGTGACCAAGAAGAAGATCTCCGATCTCATCAGCGTGCCGACCCAAAAATCCTCAGCGAAAACCCCGCCTGTTTCGCCGATTAGGCCACTAGACCTGTCGGCCTACAAAAACGAGGACCTGCGCAGCATTTTGGGCATTATGGAACGGAAAATAACGGTACTGTTATCAGCGCCACGTCACCCGGGAAACTAAGGGGGTGGTTTCGGAGACGGCAGCTCTAAATGCCAGAGCAATCCAGCTGCAGGATGCCATCGCTAAGGTGGCCCCAACAAAGAGCACGGCAACCCAGACGGAAGCGCGACTGCAACCAGCGTGCACCCCGGCACCCAGCAAAAAGAGCGCCCCAGTGAAGCCCGCCCCGAAGAAGCTTCCCGCTAACAAGGATGTGACATTGCAGACGTCCAAAATTAAGGAGCCACTTCCGCCCAGTTTCGCGTCCGTAGCCAAAGAGGGTAACAAAAAGGCGGAGTGGACTAAGGTGGCACCTAAACGACTACGCAAAAAGCCGGAGGCGATAATAATTAAAAAGACGGGAGAAATTTCATACTTGGACATGCTCCGTAAGCTCAAAGCCGACCCGAGCCTGACAGAACTTGGCAGTCATGTCAAGAAAATCAGGAGAACCCAACAAGGCGAGTTGTTGCTCGAAGTGGAGGGAAAAGCTTCTGCAAGCGTGCCCAAATATAAAGGAGCGATCGAAGAATCCCTCAGGGAAATGGCTGCGGTCCGCACGGGCGCGCAGAGAATGGCGCTAACCTGCAGCGGCATGGATGAGGCGACGACAGCAATGGAGCTCTACAATTCGAAGGGATTCAGCTGAAGCCAGAAGATGTGCGGGGGATGCGCAAAATGCGAGATGGGACCCAGTCAGCAACAGTGACGTTATGGTCACGGTGTCGCATCGTCCAGGACGATCGCCCAATAAGATGCTACAGATGCCTAGAATTTGGCCACCGGTCTTACAGCTGCAACTCAGTCGATCGCTCGGACTGCTGCCTTCGGTGTGGCGAGCATGGTCATAAGGCAAAGGGCTGCGCAGCACCACCAAGATGCCTTATCTGTAGCAACGACGTAGATAAGAACCATGCGACAGGCAGTTTCGCATGCCCTACCTACAAAGCCAGCACTAAAAAAGAAGCCAATAGCCGCCAAAATGATATTAGATCTTATTAACAGCTCAACGTCAACCATTGCGCAGCTGCGCAGAACCTTTTGGCTCAGACAGCGAGGGAGCGCAATGCTGACGTACTGCTCCTGAGTGAACCATACCTTCCGGGTGTAGGTAACTCAGTGGTCCTCGATGAACTAGGTAAGGCGGCTATCAAGTGTCACCCTAGCCTACCTGTGGAAGAGTGCGAAAACATACCAATGCGCGGCATCGCATACGCTAAGATCAAAGGAGTGCACTTTTACAGCTGCTATGCTCCACCTAGCGACAGCCCGGAGCAATTTGAGGAAATGCTTAGAAAGCTTGTTGATCATGCAAGAGGGCGCAGACCAGCAGTCATAGGTGGTGATCTCAATGCCTGGGCCACTGAATGGGGCAGCCGGACTTCCAACACAAGAGGACGCGCAGTGATTGAGGCCATGAATTTGATAGACCTCGTATTACTAAACGACGGCCTCAAGCCGACCTTTAATAACGACAGAGGCTCGTCTTGCATCGATGTCACCCTTGTCAGCAGTGTCCTAGTGGCCAACGCAAACTGGATGGTGCAAGAGGACATAACCCTGAGCGACCACAACTTGATCACGTTCCGGGTACAAACAAGGAGACCGATGCCCAGACAGCGGAGATGGGCACTAGGGCCAGTATGGAACACCAAAAAACTGGATAAGGATATGTTGGCCTACCAGATTGAATCCATGGAGACCACAAACGGACACAATGGAGACCAAGGTGGCATCGCTTATGAGCATGCTCAAAGCAACATGCGACGCAGTGATGCCGAGAAAAACATATGCGAAACGCAAGCCCCCTGTTTACTGGTGGAGTGCCTCTCTACACCAGCTCCGTACGGAATGCCTAAGGGCGAGAAGACAAGCGCAGCGATCCAGAGGACGACCGCACCACGTCCAATGCACGGAAGCATACAAAGCGAAGCGAGCCGAGCTCAAAAACAGCATATCTGCAGCAAAGGCAAATGCATTTAAGGACCTGCTTGCAAGCGTTGACGAAGACCCCTGGGGTATTGCCTACAAAAAAGTCCGGAAAAAACTTAATGTCGCTGGTGGAAGTACCCCTCAGGACCCAGCCGCACTGGCCAGCATCGTGTCGGAGCTATTCCCAAGCCAAGCCGTTATTGCAACCCGCTCTACAAGTCAACACCTCCGATTTTCCGTGCATCACAGCATGCGAAGTCGTCGAAGCAGCGAAGAGGATCAAGCCGAAAAAAGCTCCCGGCATTGATGGTATTCCTGGGCTAATTGTTAAGGCCGCTGCCACCGCAAGACCCGAGGTCTTCAGGGAGGCTTTTCAACAATGTCTTCTGGACGGAGTCTTCCCCAAGCGGTGGAAGACAATGAAACTTGTCCTTCTGCTAAAAGGCAAGGGGCCTGCAAACGCAGCAGGCACCTACCGCCCCTTATGTGTCCTGGACATTGTGGGCAAACTGTTTGAGCGCATTCTATACACACGCATAGAAGCCATCTCCGAGAGCCCCACAGGCCTTCAATGCCAACAGTATGGCTTCCGCAAAGGGAAGAGCATGCTCGATGCCCTCACAGCCGTAACTGAAGTAGCGAAGAACGCACTTGACGGCGACCGATGGCTAGGCGGCAGTAAAAAGTACTGTGCCATCATCACGCTCGACGTGAAGAACGCGTTTAATTCAGCGAGATGGCCCAATATCCTCGGCGCAATGCGTAACATGGGCATACCTGATTATGTCCGAAGCGTAGTTGGCAACTACTTCAGGGAACGCACGCTGTTGTATGTTACTGAAGCTGGTCCAAGATGCCACCAAGTCTCTGCAGGTGTTCCACAAGGGTCGGTACTTGGACCGATCTTGTGGAACATCATGTACGATGGGATCCTGAGGATTAGCAAGCCCCGAGGCGTGGAGCTACACTGCTTCGCCGACGACGTTGCGGTAACAGCGGTGGCCAAGACAATACCGGAGCTCCAGGACATCAGTAACGTGGCGATCAGGGCGATCACCGATTGGCTTGAGAAAGTCGGCCTAGGAATTGCGGCACAAAAGACGGAGTTAGTTCTGTTGAGCAGCAGAAAGAGAATCGAAAGCATGCAGGTCGAAGTGAAGGGAGAAATAATCACTTCAGCAGGAGCGTTGAAGTACTTGGGAGTCCTAATAGACCGTAGGCTCTCCTTTAAGGACCACGCAACGTATGCCAGCAGAATAGCGGCAATAACAGCTGCAGCGCTGGCAAGAATTATGCCCAACGTGGGAGGACCCAGATTGCCGGCAAGGACTCTGCTTGCGGCGGTTACTAAGGCAACGCTGCTGTACGCTGCCCCTATCTAGAGCTGTGTTACAAGCAAAGTAACCTACTTGGCTAGTGCGCGGGCAGTATCACGGACCATGGCACTGAGACTAATCAGAGGCTTTTCAACCGTTTCGGATGACGCAGCGCATGCTCTTTCAGGCATTATACCCATTGACCTGGAGATAAAGGGCCAATATCTAGCGCGAGAAGGAGTTAACCAAACAGAGATTCTCGAGTGGATTCGTGGAGTCTGGCAGACTAGGTGGCAAGAGTCGCAACGTGGGCGATGGACGTACCAGCTCATCCCTGACCTATCGGAATGGGCAGAGTGTGAGCACAAAGAGGTGGACTACCACATGACCCAGTTCCTAACGGACCATTGTTGTTTCCGAGGGTACCTATTTAGGTTCCATCATGTGGATACAGCGCAATGCCTCTTTTGCATAAACGCGGTGAAAACAGCAGAGCACATCCTCCTGCACTGCTCCAGGTTCGCTGTGGAGAAGGTCCAACTGGAGTCGCTCGCTGGTGCACCTCTCAGCCGAAGAGGCCTGATTGCCGCTATGTTGGCGAACAAAGACGTTTGGAATGGGGCTCACGATATCATAGTCCGCATGATGAAGCGTGTCCGCAAGGACGAGATGGCCAACAGGAATGGCGGATGAGGAGTACTCCCGTGTGGTGACGTCGTAAAAGGCCACCAAAAAGTCAAGGAAGGAGCGCCATGCAACAACACAGCGCACAAGTAGAGGGAGTGCGATTTAGCATCACATCGTGCTCACCGATGAAATACTTTGACTGGCAGTCCCGGTGAGCATGTCAAGGACAGGAGAAGGAGCGGAGGTTTTTGTTTAGTACGTAGGCATAACTCTACTTGGAGGGTTATGAATCGTGCATACCATCTACGGTCGGTAGATGGTATCTTTAGAAGATTTCATTTTCCTGCCGTATATATAATAAAAAAAAAAAAATAACACACACACACCCACACACACAAACACACACACACACTCACACACACACAGAAAGAGAGAGAGAGTTAATTCCAGCTCAAACTAGACATGTTTTTAAACGCTGCGCGATTTTGATCCATTTCTTACGAGGGTGCTGTTAGAAATAGTGGAGAAGTGTACAAAGCCGCATCCCTTTGTTTTGCTTCGGGATCACAAAGTGGTCAACACGGAAATAAGTACTTATCGGTATAATTTACTTTTATTAACAAAAAATTGTCGCGGGAGGCCCGGCTGACCAAACAGCTGTCAGCGCTGCCAACTGATCGCGAAGTACGCGTGGGTGGCCCAGCTGATAGTGCTGCCAACCGATCGCACAAATCGATTGGCGTTGCCAGACACACGGTGCTGCCAGACTTTGTCCGTTGGGCGCGAAACGTAAAAATTTAAATTTGAAGTTTAAATTTTGGAGTGGACTACGCCTGCAAAGCGCGAAACGACGACAACTTTGCTCTTTAATTTGGAGTGGACCTAATTCTTAAGGGAAAAGGCATAAAGGCCGCGGACAGGCTAAATATCAACCTGTCACCCTAGCGGTGCCTAGCTCTGGTGTCCGAGAAGAGGCGGAGCAAAAAATCCTCCAACGGTCAAACGCCTAGGAGAAATCCGTGGCCAGCGAGGGACCCCTTTAAATTAGGTGCTCCAAATTCATTTAGAGCAAGTTTAGCCGTAAATCAGAGCTTTAATGGATAGTCCAGCTGGGGGCATCGCCCCCAATGACGGAGACCCGTTTAGAAGCAGCTCCAGGACAATGAGGTCCCCGAGACCGACCCCATGCGCCCCGTTCCCGGCGACAACGGACCCAACAACGCCACTGAAGAATGTGGCTAGCAAGGAGAGCTCGACGTTTGAGCAACTTGGGGAGAAAATAAGAGCGCTGAGTCAAATGCTACTAGGAAGACGTTCGATCCACCAGCCAATGAGGGACTTGGTCGACAGCATACTCGGCCTGTATGTCGCAGCAGACGAGGAGCAAAGCCGTCTTGCATCAACAAGGAGGACGACTACGCCTCCTACCCAGAGATGCTTCCCGAGGGAAGGAAAGCGCTCCCGAGATGACAGAGACAAGCTTTTGTCACCTCCCCCCGGCCCTAAGAAGTTCAAGGGCAAGACGGCAGTAAGACCGACCGCCATAATAACGCAGACAACGCCTGCAGTAATCGCGAAGGAGAAAACACCGCGACAAGATGAAGAACCATGGAAGAAGGTCGAGAACACCAAAAGCCGAAAGAAGACACTAAAACCAGACACCATCGTCGTCAAGGGTAAGGAGGGCGCCTCGTATGCCGAGATCCTGCGTTCTGTTAAGACGGAGCCTAAGCTGAAGAGCCTTGCGCAGCAGGTTAAAGGCATCCGGGAAACGGCCAAGGGCGAGCTACTCTTTGAGCTCAAAAGGTCAGCCGATCCCAACACGAGGACCTTCCAAGAAGCGGTGCACGCATTTCTGGGCCCCTGGGACAGAGGTGCGTTCACTCACCGAAATGGCAACCCTGAAGAGCAAAGATCTGGACGAGGTCTCGACGACGGAGGAACTCTTGGAAGCCCTGATCACGCAGTTCGGCGAAATCGGTGCATCGCCAACTTCGATTGTCTTCATCCGCAAATCATACGGAGGCACCCAGACGGCAATCTTGAAGCTCCATGCCGACAAAGTAGAGAAACTCGCCAAGGAGGGCAAGGTCCGAGTCGGTTGGGTCATCTGCCGTATTCGGCGCAAAACGCAACCGCTGAGATGCTTCAAGTGCATGGAGTTCGGCCACATTGCCAGCCGCTGCATGGGTGAAGACTGGACTGGTCTTTGCTTCAAATGCGGCGAGAAGGGACACAAGGCAATGAGCTGTTCAAACAGACACAAATGTATCCTATGCACCAGGAAGGGAGAAAAGGAAACTGACCATCCTACCAACAGCAGCCGATGCCCATACATGGCAGCAGCGCAGGCTCGACGTATCCAGCAATAACGAGGATCTACCAACTCAACCTCAACCACTGCGAAGCAGCGCATGACCTGCTAGAGCAATCGGTAAGAGCAAGTAATATTGACGTTGCCATACTGAGCGAGCTGTACCGCAAAAGATCCCCCAATACGTGGGCTGAGGACCACCTCGAAAAGGCGGCGGTATGGAGCTGCGGTCAGCCTGCAGCACAGCCACTGGAAGTCCTCCAAGAAGAAGGGTTCGTGTGCACGAAGATGTACGGACTGTACATCTACAGCGTGTACCTGACACCCTCAATGCCCATGGATTGCTACATGCGCGCCCTGGACAGGCTAGTAGCAGACGCACGAAGCAAGTCGCCATGCCTGATAGCCGGGGATTTTAACGCCTGGGCAATCGATTGGGGGTGTCCAAGTACTAACAGCAGAGGTCAGGCTGTAACGGACGCAATGTCTACACTCGACGTTGTACTCCTGAACCATGGAGCCCGCCACATCTTCTCGAGGTGCAATGCTGGATCAATTATTGATTTGACATTTGCTTCTAGTAGCTTGGCACCGAACACCACAGCGACCACCTGGCGATAGTCATTGAGGTCCGAACGCGAGCACACCAGATGCTCATGCCAAGGAAAAGACGCTATAAAGTGGATACACTCGACATAGAGGTCTTTGAGAGCATACTTGGCGACTTCAATGGCAGAGGCAACGCCACGGCCAGGACCGACCAGCTCATGGCGCATATAGTGAGAGCGTAAAAATGCGCAAAACCGGAACGGGTGCCAAGCGCCGCCCAGTCCATTGGTGGAACGACAACATTGAAAGGGCACGGTCTGACTGCTTTCGAACAAGACGGGCTTATCAAAGGGCTCTTAGACGCAGCGACTCGAGATCAGAATCGTTCAGGGAGCAACTCATAGTCAAGAGGTTAGAATTCAAACGCCTAATAAAGCACAGCAAGAGGAGAAGCTTCCTGGAGCTGTGCGACAAAGCCGACGCGGACCCCTGGGGAATGGCGTATAAGCTGACGATGAAGAGGCTGCACGCATTCAGAGCGCCGACCCCCGCGTGCCCGAGGCTAATGCAAGAAATCGTTAGGCACCTGTTCCTAGAGCCTTAATAGGTCCTAGAAAGGACCCACCAAACCAACGTGGATTGCCAATTTAACGACGTTACCACGGATGAAGTCGCAAGTGCCGCTCGGAGGATCACGACAGGAAAAGCCCCGGGCCCAGATGGGATCCCTAGTGAGATAATAAGGATTGCCATGGAACGGCAGCCAAGCTACTTTGCGGACGTGTTCAAGGCATGCATAAGGGAAGGAGTGTTCCCCAAGCGCTGGAAGAGGCAGGAGCTCGTTCTGATCCCAAAAGGAGGTAAACCACCAGAGGACCCATCCGCCTACAGGCCAATCTGTCTGCTGGACACTGCTGGGAAAGCATTGGAGACAATCCTATGCGACCGTCTCAACATTGAGATTGACGAATGCGGAGGCCTGTCACCACTCTAATTCGGCTTCCGAAAGGCACGGTCCACTACGCAGGCCATCCAAGTGGTAACGGACTTGGCAGAGAAAGCGATAGAGGGCAGGAGATGGCTCTGGGGGACTAAGCAATATTGCCTGGTGGTCACTCTCGATATCCGGAACGCCTTCAATTCCGCCAGATGGGACAGAATTATGGATTCACTTACCACCAAGGGAATCAACCGCTACCTGATTGGGATGATGAGAAGCTACCTCGAGGGAAGAGTGCTCCACTATAGGACCAGTGCAGGAGAGTCGACGTACCGTGTCTCCAGTGGAGTCTCACAAGGATCAGTACTGGGTCCAACATTATAGAACCTGATGTACGATGGGATCCTGAGGCTAGCCCTGCCAGAAGGAGTGAAGATCGTGGGCTTCGCGGACGACGTGGCTATCGTAGCCGTTGCAAAGCAACTGCATGTAGTCCAGGAGATGGCCAACTCAGCCATCAGGATGGCGCGAGCATGGCTCTCCCAAGAGGGTCTTTCCTTAGCGGAGCAAAAAACAGAGGCGGTACTAATCAGTTCGCGGAAAAGGGTGGAGATAGCTAGAATCATAGTTGGCGACACAACTGTGTTATCGCGACCCTCACTTAAGTACCTTGGAGTGGTTCTGGACCATCGGCTCAGTTTTAAGGACCACATGTCCCACACAGCACGGAAAGCGGCAGGAGCATGCACGGCACTGGCAAAAATCATGCCCAACACAAGGGGACCGAAGCAGCTGAGGAGACGACTTCTGACGTCCGTTGTCCAGTCCATCACGCTGTATGCTGCAACCACATGGGCAAAGGTAACAGCGAAGAAAACGCATACAAGAGCGATTCGGGCGATCTACCGAGTGTGCGCCCTCAGGATAGCATGCGGCTTCCGAACTATCTCGGGTGAAGCTGCGCATGTGATCGCCAGCATGCCACCCTTTGACCTTCTAGTCGAGTCAAGGGTAGCGGTGATGAGGAACCAGGATACTGGTAATGACTACCAAGGTAGCCTCATACCACGATGGCAAAGTACATGGTCGGTCTCCCAGAAGGGCATGTTTTGCCGAACATGGTGGCCTGCCAGGAAAAATGGGATGCTGTGAACGCGATGGCATGAAGCGTTATGGTGCAGCTGAGGCGAGAGGAAAGGATCCGAGCAGTTGCGACCCTCTAAGGCTATACTCCCCCCTGTTGTAATGCCTAACGGCGGGGCAGGAGGGAGTAAGAACGGTGTTTCAACAACAGGCTACGGCCTGGTGTCACAAAGACCACTTGAAGAACTGCGGTGCCTCAATGGCTTAAAAAAAAAAGAATAAAAATAACACACACACACACACACACACACACCGGAGGAGAAAGTTTTTCTAATAAGGCCGTGTTATTATACGCTGCGCGAAACTTTGATTATCCTGGTGTCATCACGGCCAGAACAATTTGCGCTCGTGCAGTGTTCCATAGCATTGGTGCGTGGGTGTTCGCCGCACTATCGTGTCGCTATAAAGGAATCGCGTAAGCAATTTAAAATTAAAGAGAAATTATTGCAATCGGACTGACTTGCAATTTTGCAACTTTTTGTTGTAGGCCAGTTGACAAATCAGCTGTTGGTGCTGCCAATCTATCGCAGCGGGCGATCTGGTTTGAGCGGCGTTGCTAGACAAACGGCGTTGCCAGACCTGCAGTGGAGATCGGTTAGGGCGCGCAACCAGTTATATTTAAATTCTAATTTAAATTCTATTTTTTTTTTAGAGCGGACGCATTTTGATAACAGAGCACAAAGGTCGCGGACAGACCGAAAATCAACCTCTCACCTTTGCGGTGCCTAAGTAGAGGCTCTGGTGTCCGAAAAGAGGCGGAATAACCTCCAGCAGTCAACGCCTAGGGGAAATCTGTGGCCTACGTGGTAGCTCACTTTTCAAAAAGCTGATCCGCGTGCTGCTTCATAAGAAACTGGTGCTGTTGGTCCGCAAATGGACAATACAACAGGGGGCACTGCCCCCAACGGTGATGACCCATTCAGGAGGAGCACTCGAATGTCGAGGTCTCCTACCAAAATAGGTATCACGGTGCAAGAAGCTGAAAACGTGCAGGCGTCGGCGTCAGGCGGGCAATTTGGCGGAGCTGTTGTGAAGGACACTTTGGCCTCTCCAAAACCATGCCAAAAGAAAATTGCTGACCTAATCAGCGTACCGACGCAAAAAATAGCGGTAAAATCCCCGACTGGCTCGCCAATCCGTCCTGCAGACCAATCGGCGTTTAAAAACGAAGACCTGCGGAGCTTACTGGGCTTGATGAACGTTAGAATAAACACGCTCCTGACCGCATTTGAAACTCATCGCCACGTAACTAAAGAGTCTAAAGGTGTAATCGCAGAGCTGGCTGCAATTAACATTAGAGCGATCCAGCTTCAGGAGGGTGCGGGTAAAGACGAGGCCTCCTTCAGAAACACCGCCACCCAGACGGAGGCGCGGCAGACTAAAGACCGCAAAGCGGCGGCGAAAGTGAAGCCACATTCACATCCAATGATACCATCCGAGCCCACCAATACGAAGGAGCCAAAGCCAGCCAGCTACGCGACCGTTGCCAAGGACGCGAGTATAAGGGAGGTGTGGACTATGGTGATGCCAAAGCGTTTGCGAAAGAAGCCAGAGACCATTATACTAAAAAAACTGGCGAAGCTTTGTACGCTGACATGCTGTGTACGCTAAAAGCCGATCCCAACCTAAGTGACTTTGGAAAACAGGTTAAAAAGATCCGAAGGACCCAAAAGGGCGAGCTACTGCTCGAGGTAGAGGGCAATGCCTCTGCCAGCGTCCCGGCTTTCAGAGAAATTATTGAGGAGACCCTCAAAGAAATGGCTGCGGTACGCACGGGGGCGCAGAGAATGGCGCTAATATGCAGTGGAATGGATGAGGCAACAACAGCGGAGGAACTCCAAAGTAGTCGCGCCTCCCAATACCAAGGCATACTTGTAAAGCCAGAGGATGTTAGCGGGTGGCGCAAAATGAGGGATGGAACTCAGTCAGCAACAGTGACGTTATGCACGAACGATGCAATAACGGTTCTCAAACGGGGTTCGGTAACCGTAGGATGGTCACGGTGTCGCATCGTCCAGGACGATCGCCCAATAAGATGCTTTAGATGCCTAGAATTTGGCCAGCGGTCTTACAGCTGCAATTTAGTCGATCGCTCGGACTGCTGCCTTCGGTGTGGCGAGGATGGTCATAAGGCAAAGGGCTGCGCAGCGCCACCAAGATGCCTTATCTGTAGCAACGACCTAGATGAGAACCATGCGACAGGCAGTTTCGCATGCCCTACCTACAAAGCCAGCACTAAAAAAGAAGCCAATAGCCGCCAAAATGATATTAGATCTTATTAACAGCTCAACGTCAACCATTGCGCAGCTGCGCAGAACCTTTTGGCTCAGACAGTGAGGGAGCGCAATGCTGACGTACTGCTCCTGAGTGAACCATACCTTCCGGGTGTAGGTAACTCAGTGGTCCTCGATGAACTAGGTAAGGCGGCTATCAAGTGTCACCCTAGCCTACCTGTGGAAGAGTGCGAAAACATACCAATGCGCGGCATCGCATACGCTAAGATCAAAGGAGTGCACTTTTACAGCTGCTATGCTCCACCTAGCGACAGCCCGGAGCAATTTGAGGAAATGCTTAGAAAGCTTGTTGATCATGCAAGAGGGCGCAGACCAGCAGTCATAGGTGGTGATCTCAATGCCTGGGCCACTGAATGGGGCAGCCGGACTTCCAACACAAGAGGACGCGCAGTGATTGAGGCCATGAATTTGATAGACCTCGTGTTACTAAACGACGGCCTCAAGCCGACCTTTAATAACGACAGAGGCTCGTCTTGCATCGATGTCACCTTTGTCAGCAGTGTTCTAGTGGCCAACGCAAACTGGATGGTGCAAGAGGACATAACCCTGAGCGACCACAACCTGATAACGCTCGCTGGTGCACCTCTCAGCCCTAGAGGCCTGATTGCCGCTATGTTGGCGAACAAAGACGTTTGGAATGGGGCTCACGATATTATAGTCCGTATGATGAAGCGTGTCCGCAAGGACGAGATGGCCAACAGGAATGGCGGATGAGGAGTACTCCCGTGTGGTGACGCCGTAAAAGGCCACCAAAAAGTCAAGGAAGGAGCGCCATGCAACAACACAGCGCACAAGTAGAGGGAGTGCGATTTAGCATCACATCGTGCTCACCGATGAAATACTTTGACTGGCAGTCCCGGTGAGCATGTCAAGGACAGGAGAAGGAGCGGAGGTTTTTGTTTAGTACGTAGGCATAACTCTACTTGGAGGGTTATGAATCGTGCATACCATCTACGGTCGGTAGATGGTATCTTTAGAAGATTTCATTTTCCTGCCGTATATATGATAAAAAAAAAAAATAACACACACACACAGACACACACCCACACACACAAACACACACACACACACTCACACACACACACACAGAGAGAGAGAGAGAGAGAGTTAATTCCAGCTCAAACTAGACATGTTTTTAAACGCTGCGCGATTTTGATCCATTTCTTACGAGGGTGCTGTTAGAAATAGTGGAGAAGTGTACAAAGCCGCATCCCTTTGTTTTGCTTCGGGATCACAAAGTGGTCAACACGGAAATAAGTACTTATCGGTAAATTTTTCTTTTATTAACAAAAAATTGTCGCGGGAGGCCCGGCTGACCAAACAGCTGACAGCGCTGCCAACTGATCGCGAAGTACGCGTGGGTGGCCCAGCTGATAGTGCTGCCAACCGATCGCACAAATCGATTGGCGTTGCCAGACACACGGTGCTGCCAGACTTTGTCCGTTGGGCGCGAAACGTAAAAATTTAAATTTGAAGTTTAAATTTTGGAGTGGACTACGCCTGCAAAGCGCGAAACGGCGACAACTTTGCTCTTTAATTTGGAGTGGACCTAATTCTTAAGAAAAAAGGCATAAAGGCCGCGGACAGGCTAAATATCAACCTGTCACCCTAGCGGTGCCTAGCTCTGGTGTCCGAGAAGAGGCGGAGCAAAAAATCCTCCAACGGTCAAACGCCTAGGAGAAATCCGTGGCCAGCGAGGGACCCCTTTAAATTAGGTGCTCCAAATTCATTTAGAGCAAGTTTAGCCGTAAATCAGAGCTTTAATGGATAGTCCAGCTGGGGGCATCGCCCCCAATGACGGAGACCCGTTTGGAAGCAGCTCCAGGACAATGAGGTCCCCGAGACCGACCCCATGCGCCCCGTTCCCGGCGACAACGGACCCAACAACGCCACTGAAGAATGTGGCTAGCAAGGAGAGCTCGACGTTTGAGCAACTTGGGGAGAAAATAAGAGCGCTAAGTCAAATGCTACTAGGTAGACGTTCGATCCACCAGCCAATGAGGGACTTGGTCGACAGCATACTCGGCCTGTATGTCGCAGCAGACGAGGAGCAAAGCCGTCTTGCATCAACAAGGAGAACGACTACGCCTCCTACCCATAGATGCTTAGAAGGAAAGCGCTCCCGAGATGACAGAGGCAAGCTTTTGTCACCTCCCCCCGGCCCTAAGAAGTCCAAGGGCAAGACGGCAGTAAGACCGACCGCCATAATAACGCAGACAACGCCTGCAGTAATCGCGAAGGACGCCTGCCGTATATACAATAAAAAAAAAAAAAACACACACACAAACACACATACACACACACACACACACACACACACGACACACGGGAAAGGAAATTTCTGATACGGACGCGATTTAGAAGCGCTGCGCGAAATTCCTTTATTAACGAAGTGAGCTTAGCCAGAACAACTGGTTGCCTTGCAGATCCACATAGTGGTGATGTGCAGTTGTTCTGCTACGCGATTAAAAGCGATTAAAACGAAACGCGAGTTACAATAAGTGGCAAATTAAATTTTTGCAATTTCATTGTTGTGCCCAGTTGCTGAGGGTCAGCTGTTAGGGCTGCAAAGAAACTCGCTGCAGAGGTGATCCGACTCGAGCGCCGTTGCCAGATCGACGGCGCTGCCAGATCTGCTCTGGTGATCTACAAGGGCGCGAAAACATAAAATTCAAATTTTGATTTGAATTTCAATTCGAATTTTAATTTAAATTTAAATTCAATTCTTAATTTAAATTTAAATCTGAATTTGGGTTCAAAATTAAATTTGAATTCTGTTTTCCGAGTAAATCTAATCGGAGAGAGCGAAGCAACTTTAATAGTTGCAGAAAGTTAAATTTGGGCTTAAACTTTTCTTTCGGAGTGGACCAATTGTAGAAAGGGAAAAGGCTCAAAAGTCGCGGACAGACTGAAAATCATCCTCTCACCATTTCAGTGCCTTAGAGAGGCTCTGGTGTCCGAAAAGGGGCGGAATAAACCCCCATCAACGCCTAGGGGAAATCCGTGGCCTACGCGGGACCCTCTCTACTCTCTGGTACACGACGACTGCAAAGCTTAAACCGCTATCGCTGGTCTATAAATGGATACTCCAGCGGGGGGCACTGCCCCCACAGACGTCGACCCATTCAGGAGAAGTTCCAGAATGTCGAGGTCTCCTACAAGAGGATCAGGAAGTTTGGTGCAGGGAGCCGTGATCACCGGGCCAGCGGCTGCGACTGTGGAGCAAGCGTCATCCAGTCACCGCAATGCTGTAGTGGTGGACAACTTGGCCCCAACACCTAGTAACTCCACTGCTATTGCAAACTAGACGGCAATGGACGTTATTAGCGTGGGGGAGGAAAATCTCCAACTGTATCGCCAATACGGCCTGTAGACCTAGGCACGGCGATCCAGAACGAAGATCTGCGAAGTATACTTGCCAGAATGAGTGGCAAAATACAAGTCCTTCTATTGGCGTTCGAAACACAGCGCCATGTCACCAAAGAGACCAAGGGCGTAATTAGTGAACTCTCGGCTCTCAATAATAGAGCAACCGAGCTATACGAAGGCAACGCAATGAAGGAACGAACTGCGACAACAGCTACGCAGACAAAGGCGCAAAAGAGCATCAAAAAGGCCACTCACGCAGTGCAAGTGGCAAAGGCCCAGACGCCCAAGGAACAAGCGCCAAAGTTGGGCAACAAAACAGGAGCAATGACCAAAAGCAGTGTAACGGAGGCAAAGCCGGTAAACTATGCATCTGTCGCTAAAAACGCTAGCGCTGGTGGCGAGTGGACCACTCCTAAGCCTAAGCGCCTGCGCAAAAAGCCAGAGGCTCTTATCGTTAAGAAGACAGGAGAGGCTTCCTACCCAGATTTGATCTGCAAACTTAAAGCGGACCCGAGCCTTAGCGAATTGGGCAAACATGTTCGCAAAATACGTAGAACACAGCAAGGGGAGCTGCTGCTTGAAGTATACGGAAACGTCTCTGAAAGCGTTCCCCAATTCAAAAAGGAACTAGAAGCGTCGCTCAAAGAAATGGCTTCTGTACGTACGGGAGCACAAAAAATAGCACTATCGTGTAGCGGAATGGACGAGGCCACGACAGCAGCGGAACTCCACAGCAGTCTAGTCAAGCAATTCCAAGGCATCCAGCTAAATCCGGAGGATGTCAGGAGCCTTCGCAGAATGCGGGATGGGACTCAGATTGCGACGCTCTTACTGAGCGCGAACGATGCTATTGCGGTACTCAAGCAGGGCACTGTAACCGTAGGGTGGTCAAGATGCCGCATCATCCAGGACCTCCGGCCCACGAGACGCTACAGGTGCCTGGGATACGGACACCGAGCAACGTCCTGCAAGGCGATCGATCGGGCAGATTGCTGTTTGCGATGCGGTGAGAGAGGGCACAAGGCAAAGGGGTGTGCGGCACCACCAAACTGCCTTATTTGCAGCAGGGAGGTGGATAGGAGCCACCCGACGGGCAGTTTTGCTTGCCCGACCTATAGAGCGTGCATAAAGGAAGCTAAGAGCCGTCCCAATGCAGGACGAAATTAAATTTATCCAGCTCAATGTGAACCATTGCGCAGCTGCTCAGAGCCTACTGGCTCAAACTGCGGCGGAGCGCAATGTCGACATCATGCTTCTGAGTGAGCCCTACTCTCCTACGGTGGGAAATAATAATCCGACGATTACGGACGAGTCTGGCAAAGCAGCCATCAAATGTTGCAGCTCTCTACACGTGCAGGAACTGGCTGCCTCTCCGATGCGGGGAATCGCTTATGCGAAGATAAAAGGCGTGCATATGTACAGCTGCTATGCTCCGCCTAGCGACAGCCCGGAACAGTTTGAGCAGATGCTAGAGCTGATGGTGAGGCATGCGAGAGAGCGTAGTCCGAAGATAATCGCTGGTGACTTCAATGCCTGGGCAGTAGAATGGGGCAGCAGGGTATCCAATCCCAGAGGCCGAGCTGTGATAGACGCGATGGAAATTCTGGACCTGATATTGTTGAACGACGGTCTCAAGCCTACGTTTAACAATGATAGGGGAACGTCTTTTATTGACATTACCTTTGTCAGCAGAGGACTAGTGGCAAACTCTAACGCTAGTTGGACGGTCCACGATGATGCTGTAACACTAAGCGATCATGCACTGATTTCCTTCAGCCTCCTTCCGGTGGCCACGTCTTGGAGACGGCAGAGGAGAACAGTCGGGCAAGCATGGGACACCAGGAAGATCGATGAAGTTATGCTGGCATACCAAATCGACTCCCTGGCAATCACAAATGACCATGCAGAGAATATGGCGGCTGACCTCATGAAGAAGCTTGCAGCAACGTGCGACGCAATCATGCCAAGGAGAACTAAGGCGCAGCGCAAGCCACCTGTGTACTGGTGGAGCGCCACCTTAAGTCAACTTCGTTCTGAATGCCTTAGGGCAAGGAGAAGGGCGCAAAGAGTCAGAGGTAGCACCCAGCATGCGGAACTCCTGGAGGTTTATAAACGGAAACGACCAGAATTCAAGCATGGCATATCGGCTGCCAAGTCGCATGCCTACAGGGAACTGCTTGATAGTGTGGACAAAGATCCCTGGGGTCTGGCATATAAGCTAGTATCCAACAAGCTGCGGAAGAGAGAGGCAACGCCATCGGATCCTGATGTCCTGGCTAGCATTGTTGCGGAACTTTTCCCAATGCAGACCACGGCATGGCAGCCAACAGCAGCAGTCCCTACTCCTGATTTTTCGGCGCGTCACGGAACTCGAAGTCGTGGAGGCTGCCAAGCGAATCAAGCCCAACAAAGCTCCCGGCCTCGATGGAATCCCTGGAGTAGTGGTCAAGGCAGTGGCGATGGCTAGACCTGACATATTCAAGGATACATTCCAGCAGTGCCTTACGGACGGGGTCTTTCCAATGAGGTGGAAAAGCCAAAAACTAGTGCTGCTACCGAAAGGCAAAGGACCTGCACATGCTGCAAGCAGCTATCGCCCATTATGCCTACTGGATATTGTGGGTAAATTGCTGGAGCGAATTCTGTATTCCCGAATAGAGGCAATCGCCGAGAGCACCAACGGCCTTGGAAGTCAGCAGTATGGCTTCCGGAAGGGCAAGAGCACCCTGGACGCACTCACGGCGGTGAGAAATATTGCCAAGAACGCCATCGAGGGTGACAGATGGTTAGGAGAAACGAAGGAGTACTGTGCAATCGCTACGTTGGATGTAAAGAACGCCTTTAATACCGCTAGATGGCCCGTAATCCTGAGCGCCATGCATAGAATGGGTATCCCGGAGTACTTAAGGACCGTCGTTGGCAGTTATTTCATGGATCGCGTCCTTTGGTACGATACGGAGGCAGGCCCGAAAAGGTACCGTGTGTCGGCAGGTGTTCCACAAGGATCTGTACTTGGACCGATCCTGTGGAACATCATGTACGATGGTATCCTGGGCATCAGCAGGCCAATAGGAGCGGAACTGCATTGCTTTGCGGACGATGTGGCCATAACAGCAGTAGCCAAAACCATTGCAGATCTTCAATGGAAATGCAACGTGACAATAAGTGCGGCCATTGGCTGGCTGGAGAAAGCCGGCTTAACAATTGCGGCCCACAAGACCGAGGTCGTAATGCTTAGTAGCCGAAAAAAGGTGGAGAGAATGCTGGTTACGGTTAACGGGACACCGGTGGCCTCTCAAGCGTCCCTAAAGTACCTGGGTGTGCTGATAGACCACAGGCTATCATTTAAGGACCATGCTAGATACGCAAGCAGGAAGGCAGCAATCACATCTGCTGCCCTTTCTAGACTGATGCCCAACGTGGGAGGTCCCAGATATCCGGCCAGGAAACTGCTAGTGGCGGTAGCAAAGGCTACGCTAACCTATGCGGCACCAATTTGGAGCAACGCCACCATAAGAAGCTCTTATATGAAAGGAACGCGCTCGGTGCTACGTTGTATGGCCCTTAGGCTTATAAGAGGCTTCAGGACAGTTTCCGAAGACGCAGCTTTAGTTCTGGCAGGCTTGCCACCAATTGACCTTGAGATCAAGGCCCTGAGTCAAATTCGTGAAGGTGCTACCCGACTAGAGGCTCACGAGCGGCTGATGGGAGAGTGGCAGAGCCGATGGCAAACGTCGCAACAGGGGAGGTGGTCCTACCAGCTCATCCCCGAGCTAGCGGTTTGGGTAGAGTGCCGCCATAAAAACTTGGACTACCACTTAACCCAATTCATCACGGACCATGGCTGCTTTCGGGCTTACCTACTCCGGTTCCACCATGTTGAGACAGCCCAATGCGTCTACTGCCCCGATGCGGTGGAAAATGCGGAGCATGTTCTTATGAACTGTTCCAGATTTACGGCGGAGCGTGAGCAGCTAAGAGCGTTGTCTGAGAATCCGCTCAACCCAAGTGGACTGTTCGCGGCTATGATGGAGAGCAGTGAGGCATGGGAGCTAGGGCATACGATCATCACCAACATGATGAAACGAGTCCGAGCCGACGAGAGGGCCAACAGTTCTGGAGGCTAATGAAGGAGAAGAGTTCCTGTGTGGTGGCGGGAAAAGAATACTACCACAGCGTACCCGGCTTGTCGTAAAAGGCGACTGAAGGGTGGAAGGACGTGCGTCTCATGGCCAACATTTAAAGAAGGGAGTGCGAGTGGCATCACATCCTGCTCATCGAAGTCATACCTTGACTGGCAGTCCCGATGAGCGCGTAAAGGACTGAAGAGCATACGGAGGTTTTTGTTTTAGTACGTAGGCATAACTCTACTTGGAGAGTTATGAATCGTGCATGCCACCTACGGACGGTAGGTGGTATCTTTAGAAGATTTTAATTTTCCTACCGTAAGGCGTTACAAAAAAAAAAAAAAAAAAAAAAAACAAACACACACACACACACACACACACACAAACACACACACACACACACACACACACACACACACACACACACACACACACACACACACACACACACACACACACACACACACACACACACACACACACACACACACACACACACACACACACACACACACACACACACACACACACACACACACACACACACACACACACACACACACACACACACACACACACACACACACACACACACACACACACACACACACACACACACACACACACACACACACACACACACACACACATACTCGGCGACTTCAATGGCAGAGGCAATGCCACGGCCAGAACCGACCACCTCATGGCGCATATAGGAGCTGGAGCTGTGCGACAAAGCCGACGCGGATCCCTGGGGAATGGCGTATAAGCTGACGATAAAGAGGCTGCACGCATTCAGAGCGCCGACCCCAGCGTGCCCGACGCTAATGCAAGCAATTGTCAGGCACCTGTTCCCAGAGCATGGATTGGTCCCAGGAAGGACCCACCAAACCAACGTGGATTGCCAATTCAGCGAGGTTACCACGGATGAAGTCGCAACCGCCGCTAGGAGGATCACGACAGGAAAAGCCCCGGGCCCAGATGGGATTCCTAGTGAGATAATAAGGATTGCCATGGAACGGCAGCCAAGCTACTTTCCGGACGTGTTCAACGCATGCATAAGGGAAGGAGTGTTCCCCAAGCGCTAGAAGAGGCAGGAGCTCGTTCTGATCCCAAAAGGAGGTAAACCACCAGAGGACCCATCCGCCTACAGGCCAATCTGTCTGCTGGACACTGCTGGGAAAGCATTGGAGACAATCTTATGCGACCGTCTCAACATTGAGATTTTCGAATGCGCAGGCCTGTCACCACTCCAATTCGGCTTCCGAAAGGCACGGTCCACTACGCAGGTAACGGACTTGGCAGAGAAAGCGATAGAGCGCAGGAGATGGCTCTGCGGGACTAAGCAGTACTGTCTGGTGGTCACCCTCGATATCCGGAACGCCTTTAATTCCGCAAGATGGGACAGAATTATGGATTCACTTACCACCAAGGGAATCAACCGCTATCTAATTGGGATGATGAGAAGCTACCTCGAGGGAAAAGTGCTCCACTACAGGACCAGTACAGGAGAGTCGACGTATCGCGTCTCCAGTGGAGTCCCACAGGGATCAGTGCTAATGTACGATGGGATTCTGAGGCTAGCCCTGCCAGAAGGAGTGAAGATCGTGGGCTTGGCGGACGACGTGGCTATCGTACCCGTTGTAAAGCAACTGTACGAAGTCCAGGAGATGGCCAACTTAGCCATCAGGAAGGCGCGAGCATGGCTCTCCCAAGAGGGTCATTCCTTAGCGGAGCAAAAAACGGAGGCTGTACTAATTAGTTCGCGGAAAAGGGTGGAGATAGCTAGCATCATAGTTGGCGACACAACTGTGTGCTCGCGACCCTCACTTAAGTACCTTGGAGTGGTTCTGGACCATCGGCTCAGCTTTAAGGACCACATGTCTCACGTAGCACGGAAAGCGGCAGTAGCATGCCCAACACAAGGGGACCGAAGCAGCTAAGGAAACGACTTGTGACGTCAGTTGTCCAGTCCATCACGTTGTATGCTGCAACTATGTATATGGACCAAAGCAACAGCGAAGATATCGCATACGAGAGCGATTCGGGCGATCTACAGAGTGTGCGCCCTCAGGACAGCATGCGGCTTATGAACTTTCTCGGGTGAGGCTGCGCATGTGATCGCAAGCATGCCACCCTTTGATCTTCTAGTATAGTCACGAATAGCGGCGATGAGGAACAATGATATTGGTAATGTCTACCAAGGTAGCCTAATACCACGGTGGCAAGATACCTGGTCGGTCTCCCAGAAGGGCAGTTGGACGCGACGGCTTATCCCGCAGATCGAACCCGGGATAGGAAGGAAGCATGGGCAGATAAACTTCTATTTGACCCAGTTTCTAAGTGGACATGGCTGCTTTAGAGCCTACCTGCACCGCTTCGGTCATAGCGAGGATTCCATATGCGCGACCTGTGGTGCAGGCTACGAAGAAGATGCCGAGCACGTCATATTCGTGTGCCCCCGATTCAACAGGGAAAGATATGCGGTGAAGGAGGCGTTCGGAGAGACACCAACACCAGGCAACCTAGTGTTAAACATGGTCGCGCAGGAGAAGTGGGATGCTGTAAACGCGATGGCCTGTAGCGTTATGCTACAGCTGAGGCAAGAGCAGGGGATCCGGACATCTGAAGCGAGCCTTTAAGGCTATACTCCCCCTGTGTTTCAACAACAGGCTACGGCCTGGTGTCACAAAGACCACTTGAACGCACTGCGGTTCGTCAACATCTTAAAAAAAAAGGATTTAGCATCGCACTCCCTCTCCTTATTCGCTATGCTGTTGCATGGCGCTCCTTACTTGACTCTTTAGTCGCCTTCTAGACAAGCCGAGCGCACTGTCGCCACCCTGTGGATTTTTGCTTTTGTCCTGCGCGACACTAAAACTGTGGAAATAACCAAGTGTTTTAATAAGTTGGAATATAATAACTTGGCTGCCAACTAGTTACTGTGAGCAATCTTGTGCTTGTAGCGTTGCCAGATCGACGCTGCGATCTTTTTTTGCGTTCAGCTTAATTTGCGTTCCAAAAACTTTGCGTTGCGACCGTTGGGCGTGAAGTTCAATTTCAAATTTGAATTAATAACTCAAATTTAGTTTTGGGAAAAAAGCTCAAAGGTCGCGGACAGACCAAAAACCATCCTCTTCCCGTCTTGGTGGCTAAGCAGAGGCTCTGATGTCCGATTAGAAGCGAAGCAAACCTCCACCGGTTAAACGCCAAGGAGAAATCCGTGCCCCCGCGGGACCGCTCTCTAAATTTGGTGCCCAATAACCCTCAGGCCGCTGAAACTATAACAGATGGATAGCACAGCGGGGTCAATGCCCCCGATTCCCACGACCCGTTCAGAAGAAGCTCCAAGTTATCGAGATCCCCCACTAAAGGAGCTGGAAACCCGATACAGGGAGCCGAAAACGCAGTTCCGTTGGTGGCGAGGTGTCAGAAAGCAGGCCCCCAGCCGCCAAAAACCTGCGACTTCAGTGCAATAGCAGAGGTTGAGATCCTGGCACCTACAATGTCCACTACTGTGTCGAGTCAGAAGACGATGGACCTTATTAGCGTGCCGACGCAAAAGGCAGGAGCAAAGTCTCCATCTGGATCGCCACATCGGTCGTTAGACTTGACCACGGCACTCCAGAACGAGGACCTGAGGAGCATTCTTGTCATGATGAATGGCAAAATTAACACCCTGATAGCCGCGTTTGAGACCCAGCGGCACGTAACCAGGGAGACCAAGGGCACGGTAATGGACCTATCTGCTCTCAATAACAGAGCGTTAGAGCTACAGGAGGCCTCCGTTAATAAGCCTCCCCCAGGAGTACTGCCACTCAGACGGACGCACAAAAAACTAAGCGCAGCCGGTTGGAAACAACCAAGCAGGCAAAACCTGGAGCGCATGTGCCTAAAACGGGCAACCCAATACCTGTCGCCATTTCCACCGCGCCGGTACATACAGCGAAGGAGTTCAAGCCTGTGAGCTACCAATGAGCGCGAACGATGCCATCGCTCTCACCGCACGGGGAGTTGTCACCGTTAGATGCATCACCTTTAGCATCGGACCAATAGACACGACACACAACTAGCGGAGAAGCACACCAGGAGTACCTTGGGAAGTCAGGAAGCTCGACCATGATATGTTATCGTATCATATAAACTCCCTCCAGATCACAGACGGACTTGCAGAGCCAATGGCGGAACAGCTTTCGGAACTACTGGCAGCAACGAGCGTTTCAACGATGCCTAAGAAAAGAAAGGTGAAGCGTAAACCACCGGTATACTGGTGGAGTGCTTCTTTACATCAGCTACGGACAGATTTCCACAAGGCAAGGAGACGAGCGCAACGAGCCAGAGGAACACCTCAGCACGCGGATCTGCTAGCGGCCTTCAAAACCAAGCGCACAGACCTCAAGCACGGGTTCTCGCCTGCCAAAGCGCGCGAGTTACCACTTCGGGTGTACCCCATTGGACTCTGGACAGCAGCAACACTCATTACAACAGGATTGGCATTCAACACCACAGAAAAGGCATTTTTCGCGGAAACACGGAGCAGAACAGCAACGTTATACATACACACACACATACATACACACACACATACACACATATACATTTCTATGTAAGAGCTGTCTGCAAACAGTATACATACACATAAGGCAGACAATATATGATAGTGTCGTCTAGCTACATACATATGTATGGTATGTACATGAATACATAAATAAAAAGCCAACTAGGTTTTCGGGTGAAACAGGCATCTATGCCCACTCGCAACGTTCAATAAAGGGCCAACTAGGCTCACGGATAAAACAGGCGCCTATGCCCATCCGCAACGAAGTATTCAGTTAGCAAATGTATTGTTCGCCGTGTTCTATTTGTTCACACGCTATCGTCTATATGGCAGTGTGAGGTGCTGATTTCATATTGGCCGAATAGTTCGCTTACATTATGATAGCAAATTATAACATACACAAAATGTACAAGTTAAAAATATGCATATTAGTTTTAGTTTTAGTCAGACATAATTTTAATGAATTCCAGTCGATTCTGCAGTTCGGACGTCGCGACTCCTCTGGCACCTAACCAGCATCGACGAGTCGCTGTCGCTGATACACAGCTAGAAGCTGTACACATTCGTCCGATCAGGAGACGCCTCCGACCCCATAAAGTATATATATTCTGGCTCAGGATCAATAGCCGAGTCGATTGAGCCATTTCCGTCTGTCTGTATGAACGTCGAGATCTCAGCTATTACAAAAGCTAGATACACCAAATTTGACATGATGGTTCCTGTATACCATACGCAGATCATGTTAATTTCAAATTTGGAGTGCCACGCCCACGCAAATCGATAATTTACGAATATTAAGGAAAGTATTACAGTTACAGATACCAAATTTGGCATGATAGTTCCTGTTAACTATGCGCAAAATGCATTTTTTCAAATTTGGGGTGCCACGCCCACCGCCCACGCAAATCGATAATTTTTGAATATTAAGGAAAGTATTACAGTTACAGACACCAAATTTAGCATGATGGTATATATATATATATATATATATATATATATATATATATATAGGACTTGTATACCAGGATTACTATACTAATATTAATAATTATAATTAAACTTAGTACGAACACCTAATTATAAGTACACCAGCTACACTGCATTTCGTTCCGCCATACGTTCCATCTCTCTGGCTGTCACTTCATTTTAGGAGGGGAGGAGTTGCCACTTCGGGTGCACCCCATTGGACTCTGGACAGCAGAAACACTCATTACAACGGGATTGGCATTCAACACCAGAGAAGAGGCATTTTTCGCGGAAACACGGAGCAGAACAGCAACGTTATACACACACATACACATACATATACACACACATACACACACACACATATACACACACACACATACACACATATACATTTATATAAGACCTGTCTTCGCACAGCATACATACACATAAGGCAACATATTCATACGCCACTAAAAAGTATTCCTGTTGTTGAGTTCATCCAGAGTAGACCTGTGTTCACATAATAGTTTCGCAGATAAGATATGTATGAGTTTAGTTGAAACATTGTTACCCCACCAAACCATGGTTGGTAACTCGCGCTTTCAAGGACCTGCTGGAATGCGTAGTCCAGGACCCGTGGGGTCTCGGTTATAGGCTCGTGACCAAAAAGCTGAGCAGAAAGGAAAGCTCTCCAGACGAACCCGAAATTTTGTCAAGCATTGTCTCGAAACGCTTTTCTATGCAGACCACAGTATGGCAACCAGAGAAAGAAACGCCAGCCTCTCCTTTTCCGGAGGTCACTGCAAACGAAGTCGTCGATGCAGCTAATCGCATTAAGCCCAACAAAGCGCCAGGCATGGACGGAATCCCCGGTGGGGTCATCAAACCGGTGGCGGTGGCCAGACCCGATATCTTCAGAGACACTTTCCAACAGTGTCTCCTGGATGGAGTCTTTCCGACGCGGTGGAAAAGACAGAAGCTGATGCTGTTGCCAGAAGGAAAGGAACAAGCTCACCGTGCAGGCAACTACCGCCCGCTTTGCCTGCTAGACATTGTTGGTAAATTGTTCGAACGTATCATATACGCTCGGTTAGAGGCGACAACCGAGAGCCCCACGAGAAAGCTCCAGGATAAGTGCAACGCGACGATCAGATCGACCATCGAATGGCTCGTAAAGGCCGTGTTAAATATCGCGGCAAACAAAACCAAGGCTGTTCTCTTAAGCAGCAGAAATATCGTGGAGTGCATGCCGATCACTGTCAATGGAATACAGGTGACTTCAGCAGGATCGCTGAAGTACCTGGGAGTACTAATAGACCGCAGGCTCTCGTTCAACGACCATGCAAACTGTGGCAGCAGAAATGCTGCAACCACGTCTGCTGCACTGGCAAGACTCATGCCCAACGTTGGAGGACCTAAGGTGTCGGCTAGGAAACTGTTGGTGGCGGTAGCAAAGGCTACGCTACTTTATACCGCACCTATTTGGGGCAACGTCAGCAATACTCGGGTGTACATGAAAGGAGCACGGTTAGTCGTGCGAACCATGGCCCTTAGGCTCATTAGAGGATTTAGGACCGTATCCGAGGACGCAGCTCTAGCACTGGTAGGCTTGCCACCGCGCCACGGCGTTACTCTCTGGAAGACCCGATGGCAAGTGTCGCAGCTTGGGAGATGGACATACCAACTCGTCCCGGAGCTATCGGCTTGGGCAGAGTGTCAACATAAGGTCCTTGACTACCATCTGACCCAGTTTGTTACGGACCATGGCTGTTTCCGGGCCTGTACCGGTCAGCCCAGTGCCGCTTCTGTACAAACGTGCCGGAAACGGCAGAACATGTACTTATGCACTGCACCAGATTTCAGGCAGAAAGGGAGCAGCTAGTGGCGCTGTCTGAAGATCCGCTCAGCCCAAGAGGTCTTCTGGCAGTTATGATGGCGGACAAAGAGGCATAGGAGGTGGGGCACCGCATCCTGATAGGCATTATGAAACGTTTCCGAGCTGACGAGGTGGCCAACAGATCTGGAAGCTGAAAGAGGAGTCGTGTTCCCGTGTGGTGGCGGGTTAAGAATTCTACCGCAGCGGGCTCGGCTTGGAGACTAAAGAGCCGAACAGCAATGTCAACGATAAAGGAAGGGACTGCGCTACTGGCATCGCATCCTGCTCACCGTCTGTTTTGGTGTGTATGATAGCTATCACAGCCAAAACGTTTTATAAAGATTTGCACTGCGCCCACTGCAAGCAAGTGATTTTTCCAAGCATTTTTTTTTCCAACTGCTTGGACTGCTTGCCATCTAACTGAAAATTATATGTGTTGTTTATTTTATTTCTTTGAAAAACACGCTTAATAACAGTTTTCTCAATCTGAATTTTTTCATAATCTTAAAAAGTCCATGACTGTAGCCGTTCTTACTTGTTTTTGTTTGTGCGTTTAGTGCAGCCTAAATAAACCAGACATGTTTGCATTATGGTTTAAATCTTTTTGCTGAAAATTCTTTAATTGATATTTTTCATGCATATTTAATAGCTGTACTAATATTTACGTTAACTTACCTTTTTAACTTTTATCAAACTTTCCTTTCTGTCTTTTTTGGTTTCCCCAATTTACTGAAAAGATAGAAAGTGAGAATAAGAATACAAATGCGTGAAAAACAGAGTTGCAAAGAAGTGAGAATCTCGAGGGGAAAATGTAAAGCAAAAACAAGTGAGAACGGCTGCTGTCAATTGTGACTGTAAAGGACCATGGATTTTTAAAGATCATAAAAAAAACATATAAAAATCGTATATATACTTTATGGGGTCACAGATGCCTCCTTCTGTTACGCACATTTTGACAAACCCAATATACCCCGTTATTTTTTTTAATCCATGGTGTTAAAAGAGTTTAACTGTGCAACTTTAACTTTTCAAATGAACTGCAGCTACAACAAGTAAAGAAAGCTACAGTCGAGCGCGCCCGACAGTAAGATACCATTCGCCCAGTTTCGAAACAAATTATCACACATTTAATTCCATCAAAAAAACGCTGCACAAGTTTATGCGCCACGTATTGTTTAAATTACATATATCTATTTTTGAATAGCGCCATCTACATGTGAAAACGGCATAGCTTCACACACGCTATGGCTGAAACGAAGCATCGTGACGATGACGTCACGACGCGAGCACAGGCGCAAGCAGTGGAAGTACGGAAAACGGAAACATGGATAATTTCTGTGTTTATCGTCCGATTGGATAGTAATGTGGGGAATAGATTTATATTGCAATTATTTATGTTGTTATGTGTTGGTGTTATGGTGTCTCTAGCTTTTGTAATAGCTGAGATCTAGACGTTCAAACGGACAGACGGACAGACAAACGGACATGGCTCAATCGACCCAGCTAGTGATCCTGAGTCAGAATATATATACTTTGTGGGGTCTGCCACGGCTCCTTCTGCCTGTTACATACATTTGCACAAACTTAGTATACCATTTTTGAACATTTTCAATCGTCGAATGGTATAAAAATGATGCCAGCGACTTTATAACTTTGCCACTTCCTAGCTAGAAGTGATTGCAACACATACCCACTAATTATGTCCCACTTATTATGTCATACATATACAAAAGTGGCAATCATGGCCCGTTGCTGGAGCCTACTCCTTTGGGAAGTGTGTGTACATGACACGCTCGTGTAAGCCACTTAAATTTAAAGGCATACCTAATGCGTATTCATGAGTTTGTCGCCCCTTCGGCACGCGTGCATGAGTGTTTGTGTACATGTGTGCATTTAATTTAATTAAGCTGTCTGCTACTTAACATTGCATCTGAAAAACCATTTGCAAGTTAAGTGTATGTGAGGCGAGCCCATAGACCCGGCGATGATGAGCTAACCGAGCCGGGCTACTTGGCAGCAGCCCCAGCTAAAAAAGATACATCCCCACAGACTTACTGGGGCAACCACAAGCTGCAACGCTTTAAGTTGCAAATGCAAATTCATCTCTTTGCTGAGTTCTAATTTATTTATAAGACCCCATGTAATTAGATTATGCAATCACTTGTTTTTAATTCGTCTAAGCAGACCTTACAGGGTATATATATCTGAATTTTCGTAGTTAAATCATTTTGTCATGCCACCAACTTTTAGCTTACTCAGTTCATTTTATAGAGTATCTGCCAGTGGAGTGGCCATTGCTTTTGAGGACTGTTGTCTTCAACGTTGTGTTTATATTGGACTGAATTAAACAAAGCACATTTGAATTCACTGAGTTTGCAAAATTTGATTACAATTCTTTCAGCATCCCTCCTAAACAACAACATCACACACCTACAGTGAAGGATGTTAAGTAATAAAAACACAAATCAGAATTTTGGGAAACAGCGAAGTCATTTCAACAAAAGATAAAATTCATCCCGTCCTATGAGGTCAAATGAGGTCAAGTTTCGTAAACTCACCCGTTGTGTCATATTGAAAATCCAATTACCCGAGCAGCTTGCATCAATTTAAATATTTTGAGACTGCTGCAACACAAGCACAACGACATACATATGAAGCTTACATATTTACATTTATGAATTGCGTATGTTATTGTTGTTAACTTAGTTATTTCTTTAAGTATATATATAGAAATTGCAATTCGAACAAAACTTTGTCTGAGTATTTTGGAATATTTGCTCACATGTGCGTAAATAATTAGGTGGGGTTTTTGTCCTTAGAAAACGCTGATTACGGATGATGTCGCATGAACATGGTCCATTATTCAAGACTTTCAACCAGAAGCAAAATTTTAAACATCAATAAATTTAAAAATTTTAAAAATTTGAAACTAGACAAACATTTAAAGATTCATATAACAATAATTTATAGACCATGGATTTTAAAAATATATGTGTATAGTCTATTGTGTTTGTCGAAATGTGCGTTACAGGCAGAAGGAGGCATCTGCGACCCCATAAAGTATATATATTCTTGCTCAGGATCACTAGCCGAGTCAATTAAGCCATGTCTGTCTGTCCGTCTGTATGAACGCCCATATCTCAGAAACTAAAAAGGCTAGAGCCACCAAATTTGGTGACAACACTTATGTGAATCATACGCTATACAAGTTTTATTAAAATTTGGGACACGCCTACTTCCGTCCCCGCAAATCGATAAACCGTATAGCAAGCGCAATAATAAAGCTAGCGTATTCAGTTTTGGTGTGAATGATAATTATCACCACCTAAACGATGGCTGAAAATTTGGTTCCGATTAGATAATAAACATTAAAGTTATTCTACGTTTCATATAGATTTGCACTGTACCCATTGCAAGCAAGCAAGCAGTGTTTTTTTTTTTCAAAGCAGTGTTTTTTCCAACTGCTTGGACTGCTTGGCGTCTAACTGAAAATTATATGTGTTGTTTTTTATTTTTCTTTGAAAAACACATTTACCAATAACAGTTTTCTAAATCTGATTTTTTTAATAACCTTGAAAAATCCATGGTCTTATACAGTCAACACTTGACTGTAGCCGTTCTTACTTGTTTTATGTAGATGGCGATATTCAAAGATACATAGATCTGATTTAAACAATAGGTGGCAAATGAACGTATGCAGTGTTTTTTGATAATAATAAAAGTGTGATCATTTTTTTCAAATGAACGTATGCAGTGTTTTTTGATAATAATAAAAGTGTGATCATTTTTTTCAAAACTGGGATGAATGGTATCTTACTGTCGGGCGCGCTCGACTGTAGCTTTCCTTACTTGTTTTCATATTCAAAATCACTTAAATGGCAAACCGACAACAAGAAGCCGCGTGGCGATTCTCGTTTTAGCGAAGACAAAAGTAGAATCTAAATAGACAGGCGGCTACACGAAGCCCGCTTAATGTGTGCCGGCAAACCGGCAAATGCATGTTAATAAAAGTACGCTTGCATCTCACATTGTACTAAATTTTTCATAGGTGCAACATGGACACAAGGCAAGCTGCTTCAAACCGAGGCGAGCTCTTTGTCGGCAAGTTTATTATATGTACGAGCAGTGCTGTGTATGTGTGCGACATGGTGCTCGTCAACGTGTTTGTACCCTTTCGAAGAGTATAATCATTTTCGCCACAGCCGTGAGATACACAAAGTGAATATATTCTTAATCATAATGGGACTTTAACTGAACAACCTATATATCGAATAGCTGCCATATTAGCTGATTTTTGTAATTTTTCACGGCTTTTCACATTTTTAGAGACTGCTGACAAAACTTAGTCACTATACGACAACATGACGGTTTATATAAATAGTGAACCTAAACTCAACTGAATAAAGTTATACAGTATTATGTAAAAACAAGTAAGAAAGCTACAGTCGAGTGTGCTCGACTGTAATATACCCGCTTCCCAGCTGCTTGTTCATAATTTATTTGCGGAACAAAAAAACCACTACAATCATATTTTGACCGTAAAAGGCTATGGACTTATAATATTTATGCAAAGTCAAAATATAAAATAAAAAAAAAAACATTTTTGCACACATTTAATTTTTGATGCGGGCGGGACTCCAACCCGTAAATGCATAATAGTACTGTTCGTTTTGCAGTCCACAACTTAACCCATTTCACCACAGTACACGCACACACGATTCGGCACAATGCTGCAAGCAGCGCTCCCGGCAGCTATGGAAAACGTTAAGCTGAATAACTTCTGTGTTTATTATCCGATTGTTACCAAATCAGAGATCATCTGGCTAGCTATAGTTATCATGTAAACCGAAAATGAACAATATGGCATCAAAATTGCGCTTGTAATCAATGTTTTTTCGATTTACGGGGGCGGAAGGGGGCGTGGCCAAAATCAAAATAAACTTGATCAGCGTGCAATAATAACACATATTGTCACCAAATTTGGTAGTCCTAGATCTTATAATAGCTGAGATGTCTCCTTCTGCCTGTTACATATATTTTCGGTTTGAACAAAGTTATAAGACCCTTCTACTCTAAGAGTAGCGGGTATAAAAAGTGATCCGCATTGAAAATTAAAAAATTGTATTTTATTTTTAACCTACTTTCTCAAGGAACAACATTTAATACGAAACGGCAAGCAACAGTTCCCTTACGAAACTCCTAACTGTGATATACCTATAGCTGGAAGCCCTAATACGCATTGAAGATTTATCACTATTGTTTATGGTAATTTCGGTACAATGGGTCGAAAGTTTTAATTAAAATTGAAACTGAATCAAGTTTATATAAAACTTTTGTACCCTTCGCTTAAACCATATACCTTCTATAAGTACTTGGCTGGGTATATCTGGTTTAATAAGCTGCTATGATGCGCACTCGTAAGGCTCGGTGGCAAAAACAATGCGATGCGGTAGCCCAATTGCAAATTTGCAAGAGTTTTAAAATTAACAGGCCAGCCTGGATGGAGCGAGAGGAAAGATTCGGGCCGGGGCTGGGGATAGTGGAGGCAACTCTCGCGCCTTTTCAGCTGTCATCGCCTGCACTTCATTTTATGTGCTGACAATTTCTAATTACAATATAACAAGTAAGAACGGCTACAGTCAAGTGTTGACTGTATAAGACCATGAACTTTTTAAGTTTATGACAAAATTTAGATTGAGTAAACTGTTATTAAACGTGTTTTCCAAAAAAAATATAATAAACAACAAATATCATTTTCAGTTAGACGCCAAGCAGTCCAAGCAGTTGAAGAAAACACTGCTTGGAACAAACGCTGCTTGCTTGCATGCAGTGGGTGCACTGCAAGTCTAAATGAAACGTTGAATAACTTTTTTGTTCATTATCCGATCGGAACCAATCTTTCAGCGATCGTTTAGGTGGTGGTAGTTATTATATACACCAAAATACTGAATACTGTAGTTTTATTATTGCGCTTGCGCCGAAGGTTATATACCATTGCAGTTACTCCACATACTAAATTGGCCGATAGGTTCTATGGCAGCTTAACGATATCTGCGATTTTAATAAGACTTGCATAGCATTTAATGGACTTACTTAGACATATATCAGAAAATTTCACATCGATATCTTGAACAAGTAAGAAAGCTACAGTCGAGAGTGCTCGACTATAATATACCCGCTACCCATGCTCGTACATCATTTATTTGCGGAGCAAAAAAAACGGCTACAATCATATTTTGACCGTAAAAGGCTATGGACTTACAATATTTATGCAAAGTCAAAATCTGAAATAAAAAAAAAAAAAACATTTTTGCACACATTTAATTTTTAAATACGGGCGGGATTCGAGCCCGTAAATGCATAATAGTACTGTTCGTTTTCCAGTACACAACTTAACCCATTTCACCACGGTACACGCACATACTATTCGGCACAATGCTGCAAGCAGAGCTGCCGGCAAAAGGAGTAAATAGTATTGAAAACGTATAACTTTTATTCAGGTACCAAAAAAATCCAAGATTTATCACTTAAACAGCAAAAATAATAATTCTACCTGTTGTGGACTATAAGTCGAATACGTGCATGTAAAATACGATATGTACCCTTTTAATACCTCTTTATATACTTGAATGGAAAGTGTTCAAGAGCACTCTAACTTTTAATAAATTTTGTTAAAAAAAACGACCGATAAATTGTATGGCAATCGGATACGATGTATCGGTCCGTACAGGCTCGTTCCGACTTATTTACAGCGGGCAGCAATAGGAAACATGTATACAAAGTTTCATGAAGGTAGCTCAAAAAGAGAGGCAAAAACTTTTTTTTGGAAAAAATAAGAAAAGTTCGATTTCCCTTACCATGCATGACACACATGCATACGGAATCGAACCTTGGACCCATTACCTAAGAGGTCCACCACATCTCCATTCGGTCATTAAGCTATTACGCAAATTTTGCCAAAGTTACATTATGAGACCATTCGGAAATTCTTGCACGACAAAAACAAAGTCTGAATGGATGATGCGTGTTGTTGTTGCTATTTATTCTCATAACTTAAACATACAATTAAATAAAAAATAAAAATAAAAAAATATAAGAAAAAGCTGTGCTCTAACAATCGCACACAGCTGATTTAAGGATTGTCACTTCTCCACTTGTTAACTAAGTTCATTTTGAGCCATTAAAAAAACTTTAAATAAAATGCACGACCACCAATTAATGAATATTTAAAAATTAAAGTAAAAGTTCTTAAAAAAAAAAAAATTTAAGCGGCATGAACTGGGAATCGAACCACGGGCCTGTCGGTTCAGGAGTTCAACGCTTTTCCACTAAGCTACTGACGCTGTTATCCAACAACTGCATTGTAAGGCATTCTTATTATTTCCTGTACAAATAAAGAATTTGCGCTGCCGGCAGCGCTGCTTACAGCTGTGGAAAACGTTAAGCTGAATAACTTCTGTGTTTATTATCCGATTGTTACCAAATTTGCAGAGATCATCTGGCTAGCTACAGTTATCATGTAAACCGAAAATGAACAATATGGCAGCAAAATTGCGCTTGTAATCACTGTTTTTTCGATTTACGGGGGCGAAAGGGGGCGTGGCCAAAATCCAAAATAAACTTGATCACCGTGTAAAACATAAGATAGACAAGCACTATTCAATAATTATATTATTATCAAACTAAGTAACATAAAAGCCCACATTAACAAGAAACAATCTACGAAAAAAAAAATCTGAAAAGGCACAGAAATTTTTCTTTAACGAACTTAGGGAAGCCAGAAATAACACTAATTCATTATAAAATAGGATAAGCTACAATATAGACACTGTCTAATTATGTAAACAAAGTAGTCGATGGCCATTAGCCAGTAAACTAAACATTATCCCAAAACGGTTATTTCATAAGGAACAAATAATAATATAAGATAGATTATAAGTAAACAAGATGTAATATTTATAAACACAAAACTCATGTTTAACATAAAGATACCCATTTTTAAAAACATTGTTAAAATCAAAATATCGTCGGAGTTCATGGCATACACCAACAACACGTCGCCTAATTGTTTTCTGCTCCGATCCGCCCGCCCCAAGTAATTTATTGTCAGCCGGTTGGCAAAAACAATCAGCTCGAAATATTAACTTTAAATGGAAAAGTTTTCAATAAGTTTTCGGCTAAAGCGCAGCTCATTAGCGTCCTTTGTTGTCAGTCATCCGGACGACAGCTGCATTTGCTTGGGATATTCGAAACCGGCAAGAGACAATGGACTAGAGGCGTATTAATGAGTATTAATGATGCCTATCGTTAATTAGCAATAAAGCTGTCATAAACAATACAACATATAAATTGCAGACGGGGAGTTCAATGCACGTTGGCGAACAGGTGGAAGAGGGGTGGCCAGGATAATAACAATGCCAGACGAGCAACAACAATAACAAATATGCAAATCAGTTGAGCACACAACTCTAATTTGCAGTTGCCTCGCAATATTCATTAAATGCTCATTTATTTCTCATTGTCTTCTTCGGCTATAAATGTCAGTGAGTGGGTATGCAAGTGTGTGTGTGTTTGTATTGCAAAAGGTCCGCATTCAAATCATTCTAAGTGAATAAGAATTCTCAAGCTGTTATGGCGATAAAGGGGATTAAGTAGATTCAAAAATCATTGACCACCACTGAAGAACGTTTCTACAATTTGATTAAAACAAAAAGTATTTTAAACATATTGTGTTATACTTCAGTAAATAAACCCAATAATGATCTTGTGGCTGTTTTGTATTTTTAAACTATCACATTCTACTTTAGACTCTCTTTATAAGGAATGTTACTCCAATGTATCTAAAAACTTTCCTGTGGATGAAAAGAAACATGCCTCAAACTTTCCTTCTTTTAGCAAGAAACAAAGAAAATCGCTCCCGCAATGCGCAAATTGCGTAAATAGCTCGGCTGCAATAAAACATAAACAATGCCCAAAATCTTTGTATAAATTAACAAGTTTCCGAGTAGATTGTTTGGAGCGAGGTTACGACCGTCGCGATTTATTCCCAAAATCCAACTAAACTCTAAGTACATTGCTTCTTAAAATTATAGCTAGCCCTATACCCTAAACTGCTGATCCGGCGCCTCGTGTAGAGTGTCAAATAGCAAGCGAGGCAAGAACTGCAACGTTGTCACTGAGCTGCTGGGAACGCTGTTGAGTAACATCCGCTGGTTAAGCTGACCCGGCACTCGTGGCCCGCCGATTACGCGTGATCAGCTTGGCAACTTTTATGTTGCTGGGTGATCGTGTTAACTTATACACTATATAGTTACTACGTGCAATATTTACATTTAAATTTATTTCTCTATGTTGCATTTTTAGCGCAAAAATTTCAACGTTTTCGTGTCTCTAATGACTTAATTTGCAGAAAAAAAGTACTACAGAAAACAAACCAAGAACCCGAAATTAAAATAATAGAAGAGCACAACAGAAACAGAGAAAGAGCGCAAAATTGAATGTGTGGAGGGGGCGGTGAGCAAGGGGCAGGTGGCTCTGGCACTTTACAAATAACAATGCTGTAAAAATTACAAACTGCAAACTATTTTGGTAACAAAAGTATTTTGCAACATGGCCCGAACAGGACTCTAAAGTGCCTGAATACATGCAACTGCAACAACAACAAAAACAATCAAGAGCGACCTATGGAAATCTAAGTCCGCTGCCTGTCGCCGTGACGCAGCTAACGGGGCTTAAGGAGGCGGAGAGGTGGAGGTTTCGCTGTTTGTGCCTTTCTCTTGGGGGCTGCTTCTGCATTGACATGTACATGACCTTTAATTAATGGTATTGATTGAGTGTCGGCAAGGCGTGCAGGACAGAGGGCGTGTGCGGGGCGAGGCACGTAGTACTCAAAAGTTACCGCGGCCCAATTGCATTTCGTTGCAGTTGCGAGCTATACTGATGTTGATGTTATGTTGGTGTTGTTGTTGTTGTTAATGCCACCGCCCTTGTCTGGCTTTTAAAATATTTATGTGCATGTCGGTGGCTTCATCTGATGGCGTCGGGAGTGAAGTAAAGCGAGATGTTGCAGGTGGCTAGGTGGCTTGGTGGCTAGGATAAAGCGCAGTCGGGCAAAATGAAAATTTAATTTGGTGTTGTTTTTGGCCTTACAAGGAAAGATGAGTGAGCAGGGGCATTATCGTGATGCAAAAGCCAGGAATTATGGTAGAAAATGTGTGTATATAGCTCACCTAATGGCTCCCAGTTTGGCTGAAGTCGATAACATGTCATTGAGCGTCGCTAATGTCTTCATTTATTTTTACAATAGTACTCTGCCGCGACTCACCCTCTAAGGCCTTTCCGACCTTCAACCCCTTCCCTTGCCGATTCTTCGTTGCCCCAAATGACCTGCTGCTGCTGTTTGCCATGCTGCATTGGATACATCTTCACTGTGTTTTTTATCCATGCAACCGAAGTTCCCGCTTTCAATGTTAGCCCGAGCTCGATTTGAGGTTAATGTTTAATGCCAAGGAACTAGCTTAGTGGAAGCTAGAGCTGTAGCGAATCCACTCTTCCTCCTGCTGCTTATTTTGTTATTCACTTTGCTACTCCTACTCTGTTTTTCCCGCATTTCCGTTGCTCTGCATTCTGTTGCTTTGCATTCGTCTCACGGACTTGCGGCATAAACGAAACGGACCAACTTTATCAATGTGGCCAAAAGTAGCAGCCAAAATTCCGTTAGTCAAAGCGACGACTTAGCATCACATCCTGCTCACCGATGAAATACTTTGACTGGCAGTCCCGGTGAGCATGTCAAGGTCAGGAGAAAGAGCGGAGGTTTTTGTTTAGTACGTAGGCATTACTCTACTTAGAGGGTTAAGAATCATGCTAGCCATCTACGGTCGGTGGATGGTATCTTTAGAAGATTTGATTTTTCTGCCGTGTATATAATAAAAAAAAAAACATACACACACACACATACACTCGTATCTAGAAAGGAAAGCGAGGAAAAATATATGAAAAGGGATAAAAGAACAAGTACGGAAAGCTACAGTCGAGCGCGTCTGACAGTAAGATACCATTCGTCCAGTTTCGAAACAAATTATAACACTTCAATTTCCTCTGCACAAGTTCACCTATTGTTTAAATTAGATCTATCTTTAAACAGCGCCATCTACATATGAAAGTCATAGCAATCAGCCTTACACACGCTACGGCTGAATCAAAGTATCGCAACGATGACGTCACGAAATGCTGCATAGCGCTAGCAGCGGAACTACGGATAACCTTTAATTAAATAACTTTTGTGTTTATTGGAAATTGAAATTTGGAATATATTTGCATATTGTATATTGTATATGTATGTGTTCAAGAAAAAAGTTGAAACTCTAATACTTTCGTCACAAAGCGAACTTAAATTCAATTTCAAAATCAATTTTCAAAGGCGGTGGACCTAGCACCTCAAATTTGAAATAAACTTCTAGAGCTTGTGATGTTTATACACCTTCAACCTTCTTCCCTACCAAATGTGGTGTCTAAAATAAAAGCTGCGATCTGCGTGATCACACAGACGCGTGACGGACAGACGAGCAGACAGACTGATATGGCTCAATAGACTCGACTAGTGATCCATACGCATACTTTGTGGGGTTTTCAACGCCTCCTTCTGCCTGTTACATAAATTTGCACAAACTTAGTATACCATATATATATATATATATATATATATATATATATATATATATATATATGTCGGAGTATAAAGATTATGCATGAACTTGAATTATTTCATCATATTATGTTTTGCGTCTTTGCATTGTGGTTGTCCGTCGTTTTTCTGCAAGTACTGTTGGAGCGGGGCGACAACGACGCGTCGCCTGTCTAGTTGCACGACGATGCGTCGCGACGTTGCCGCCGAGTGTGGCTCGAGTTTTCGTATAGGCTGTTAGAAAACGAGCGAATACACCTAATTCTGTTTTTACACGAATTATTTTTACACGAATTTGAAATAACACGAGTAAATACGAAAAAATATTTCTATTTTTACACGACATAATTTGAAATAACACGAATACAAAAAAAAAATTACTTTTTTTACATGAATTATTGGATTTAACACGTTTGGCCAGAATGCGTAAAATGCAAAGATCCTGTTAACGATAATAACGCTGAACTTGCTGATATAATAACAATGGCCAATGCAATCGGTGGGGATGGATTCGATGACCTATCGTTAGCAAATGTAGAAGAATTGTTGGTAGATGAAAGCTTAAGCGAAATTGAAATTATAGATCTCACCCTTGAGACTCGTTATGATAAAGAACATAGTGACAGTGACGAAAGAGATCGTCCAATTTTGAAAGCATCTCTAATTAAAGAAGGTCTTGATCTCGCTACAAAATTAGGTAGTCATTTTGAACAACATGATCATGACGAGGAACGAGCTGCCAAATTTCAACGTGAACTGAAATCATTAATGGCATCTTACAGGGAAGTTTATAATGGGTTAACGCCAAATAAAACTCAATCTAAGATAACTGATTTCGTTCAAAAATCTACTGATGTCCCAACACAGTCGGCTAGAAATGATAATGATCAACAAAATCATTCCAGTGATGGCAGTGATATTGTAGTCTTTCGCAAACGTTTACGTTTATTATCAGACAGTGACAATAAATAAAATTGTTTAATGTTTAAATTTTTCTTATGGTTGTACTTTATGTTATTTAAGTTTTTTGGCAATGAATTTCTGGTATTATTTTTTTTGTGAAATCTAAATTTTAATTTATTTTATTATAATTTAGTTTATTTAATAAATTAAAATGAAAATAAATTCTTAAAATAACTACAACAATATTTTTTTTATATTATTTAGTGTAACTTTAACTTATTTTTTGAGGTCTAGAACCAATCTATTATTTTTGTACTTGGCCAGCATCTTTTTTTACACGATTTTTTTTTACACGAATTTCTCGGGAACCATTCTATCGTGTAAAAACAGAATTAGGTGTAGTTCGAAACGCGCTGCGCTCTAATGGGAGACGAAGAGAATTCGACATCAGAAGTGGGATCGGGCCCTATACCTTCAACAGTAGATGGACCATGGCGTACTATTATGGAACTACAAAATAAAAATTTAATTGAACTTGTGCGGGCCATACAAACAACGGCATCTGATGCGGGGCAAAGTAAAGCGGTGCAACTACCCAAATTCAACCCAGACAAGGCAGGCGCAATAGCTTCATCGTGGTGTAACACCGTTGAAATTATTTTGAAAGAAATTGCATTAAAAGGCAGCGCGCTGGTAGTGGCATTAAGCTCAGCACTAGAGGGCAGCGCTTCGCAATGGCTCTCCCAAGTGTGTTACGCTGACATGACCTGGCTCGAGTTTAAAGAACTGTTTATCCATCGCTTTGACACTATAGAAACACCAGCCGCCATGTTTCTAAGTATGTTGTCTAAACGACCGACTGACGGCGAATGTCTTGCAGTCCATGCAAGCCGCATGGTAACAGAACTAACGACGAAACGGCGCCAAATAGAAACGGAAGAAATTGCTGTGTCCGTCATTCTCGCGTTGCTGGCAAATGTTGATAACCGTTTGCAGCGTTTAAGTTTTACATTAAATGTTCGAACCAGAAGCGATTTACAGTCCGAATTGAAAGCGTTCACTTTTAATAATCGGAAAAATGGTTCCACGGAGCAACAAACAGAAACTTATTCTTAACGGCAAAAGCAGTCATCTATAGAGTGTCATTTCTGCGGAAAATTCGGACACAAAATGATTGAATGCAGATTTAGGAAACAACAAAATCAGTTTGCCAACGACACAGTCCTTGTTATTTTTGACCCAAAATATCCAATTGAGTTGCATACGGATGCAAGTTGCAGTGGCTATGGTGCACTTTTATTACACAAAATTAACGACAAGCCCCAGGTAATAGAATACTATAGCAAAGCTACTACACCTGCAGAGTTAAGATACCACTCGTACGAGCTGGAAACTTTAGCTGTTGTAAACTCCATCAAATATTTTCGGCATTATTTGTTGGGTAGGAACTTTACTGTTTTCACTGACTGTAACTCTTTAAAGGCGTCAAGAAATAAACAAGATTTGACCCCTAGAGCCCAACGTTGGTGGGCTTATTTGCAATCATTTACATTTGAAATTCAGTATAGAGAAGGGAAAAGAATGGCACATGTTGACTTTTTGTCAAGAAATCCTATCTCACCGAAGTCTACTATTGCTGTAAAGGTGATTGAAGAGAAGAGAGTTAACTTAGCCGAAATTTCAAGCAACTGGCTCATTGCTGAACAGCGTCGAGACTCGGACATAGCCGAAATCGTGAGCAAATTAAAAGATTGTTCTCTTGCTGAAGATATTGCGAAAACCTATGAACTAAGGGCAGACGTTCTTTACCGAAAAATACAGAGAAATGGCAGAACACGCTGTTTACCAGTGATACCGCGTTCCTTCAAATGGTCTGTTATAAACCAGGTGCATGAGTCAATAATGCATTTAGGTTGGGAAAAGACACTAGATAAAGCTTACGATTTTTATTGGTTTGACAATATGTCAAAATATGTTAGAAAATTTGTTGACAATTGTATCACATGCAAAATGCCCAAATCAAACTCAGGAAAAATTCAGGCCGAATTGCATCCAATCCCAAAAGTCAATATTCCTTGGCACACTATCCACATCGATATAACAGGGAAATTATGTGGCAAGAGTGACCAGAAGGAGTATGTTATTGTTCAAGTAGACGCTTTTACCAAGTATGTCTATCTTAGTCATAGCCTTAAATTAGACAGTGAGAGTTGCATAAAAGCTGTTCAATCGGCCGTTTCGTTGTTTGGAGTACCAAACCGAATAATAGCTGACCAGGGAAGGTGTTTTACGGGTGCAAAGTTTAGTCAATTCTGTTCAGATCAGAAAATAAACTTGCATTTGATTGCCACCGGGGCTAGCCGAGCTAATGGTCAAGTTGAACGAACCATGAGCACCTTGAAAAATATGTTAACGGCGGTTGAAACTTGAACGCAGTCTTGGCAGGACGTGTTAGGGGAGGTGCAGTTGGCAATCAATTGTACAACTAACCGTGTGACGAAGGCAAGTCCTCTTGAAATGTTATTGGGAAAGGTAGCACGCCCATTAGGATTACTTACACCTGGTGACATAGAAAATGATGTTGATCTGTCAAATGTAAGAGCACAAGCTGAAAAGAATGTTTTAGCCACGGCAATTTATGACAAAGAACGATTTGATAAAAATAAGGCAAAAGTTCTTAGACACAAAGTAGGAGATTTTGTGCTACTTAAAAGCGAAGAGAGGCATCAAACCAAGTTGAGTCCAAAAATCAAGGGGCCTTTTGAAATAATACAGGTTCTGGAAGGTGACAGGTACACTTTAAAGTCCTTAACCAATAAAAGAAAGTATAAATATGCACATGAATATTTGAGAACAAGTAAGAAAGCTACAGTCGAGTGTGCTCGACTGTAATATACCCGCTACCCAGCTGCTTGTACATAATTTATTTGCGGAACAAAAAATCGGCTACAATCATATTTTGACCGTAAAAGGCTATGGACTTATAATATTTATGCAAAGTCAAAATATAAAATAAAAAAAAAAAACATTTTTGCACATTTAATTTTTGATGCGGGCGGGACTCGAACCCGTAAATGCATAATGTTCGTTTTGCAGTCCACAACTTAACCCATTTCACCACCGTACACGCACACACGATTCGGCACAATGCTGCCGGCAGCGCTGCTTACAGCTATGGAAAAGGTTAAGCTGAATAACTTCTGTGTTTATTATCCGATTGTTACCAAATTTTCAGAGATCATCTGGCTAGCTGTAGTTATCATGTAAACCGAAAATGAACAACATGGCATCAAAATTGCACTTGTTTTCAATGTTTTTTCGATTTGCGGGGGCGGAAGGGGGCGTGGCCAAAATCCAAAATAAACTTGATCAGCGTGCAATAATAACACATATTGTCACCAAATTTAGTTGTCCTAGCTCTTATAATAGCTGAGATCTAGATTTTCACACGGACAGACAGACGGACAGACGGACGGACGGACAGACGGACATGGCTATATCGACTCGGCTGTTGATCCTGAGCCAGAATATATATACTTTATGGGGTCGGAGGTGTCTCCTTCTGCCTGTTACATACATTTTCGGTTTGAACAAAGTTATAATACCCTTCTACTCTATGAGTAGCGGGTATAAAAATGCCAGAGGGGCCAGTGCCCGAGGAGTTGAATGTGTGTGAAGAGAGCGAAAATGAAAATGTTGAAGCCACTGAAGAAAGTGAAGCACACCAATAAAGGTGATGAAAGATTTACTGCTGGCCAAAGAAAATGGCAGAGTAACAAGACCAGATAAATAATGCAAGCACAAGTGCAAAACAAACTGATGTTTGTTTTGATCATGGCGTGTGGGGCATTGAGTTTGTAATGTTGAATTAAGAAGAATAATTGATTTTGTTAAAAATTACATTATAGTAAGAATTATGTAAAGATACTGGTTAAGAAGGCTTGATACTGTTTTGTGAAATTAACTTGATAAGTTTATACGATTTGAAATGGAAATATTAAATCTTTTGTTTATAAAAAAAAAAAACAAATAAATAATAATAAAATTATAAAAAGACAATTGAATGGAACACGAGGTCGTGTTAGAGTCAGGATGGTCGTGTCGGAGTATAAAGATTATGCATGAACTTGAATTATTTCATCATATTATGTTTTGCGTCTTTGCATTGTGGTTGTCCGTCGTTTTTCTGCAAGTACCGTTGGAGCGGGTTGCACGACGATGCGTCGCGACGTTGCCGCCGAGTGTGGTTTGAGTTTTCGTATAGGCTGTTAGAAAACGAGCAGGGCAGTATGCTTGAGTGATCGCCTGTGAATAGTTCGAAACACGCTGCGCTCTAATGGGAGACGAAGAGAATTTGACATATATATATATTATATATATATATATTATATATATTTTATATTTTGACCATATTCAATGGTCGAATGGCATAAAAGAAGCAAAAAGTAAGCTCCGCATCACACAGTGATATTTAAAAAGGGCAACAAAGTACTAAAAATAGTGGAAATTACCGCAGGATATTTAAATGTCCATATAAAAAAGGTTCCTGTGTGTGTGTGCCGAGTGAAAATTGTGTGTGAGTGTATGTGCTGGGGCTGCATGTGGCTTGCAAGTGTGGAAAGTTGCTCTATAATAAACCTCAACTCAAATGCGAAATGCTCCGGTTGGAATGTAATGCAGGGGAAGGCAGAGAGAAGCTAAGGAGGAAAAAACGAATGAAAGAGATAAAGAGAGTAGCGAGCTTAAGCACTGGTAGAGCACTTTGTATCGGGCTCGCCAGTTCACCAACTGCCAGTTAGTAGTTGTTAGTTGGCAACTCCTTGGCTCCTTGGAGCTGCCAGTTGGCGTTTGGCAAAGGAAGGAGTAGTGGGCCTAAAAGACGTGACGGAGGTGGGGTGGGGTTGCGGTTGTGTGGCGAGCGAGAAATGGCTTGGCGAGTGGGTGAGCGGCAAAAATCTAATGCTTTTTGCATTGCCTGTTAACACATGCAAATTGAAATGTCTAAATCATGCACACAGCTGCACACACACATACGCATTCGTGGGCATATGTACCGCTCTCACACAATGAGATTTGAGATTTGAGTCTAATGCGCTTTGGCACAAAATGCAGATAGCAAAGTGGCACAGAGGCCACCATACACACATACAAACACACAATCGCCCAGTCAGACACACTCCTCACACACAGCTACTAACTCATACTGCAAATTTAACATAACCTGAAATCTTTGAGGCATCATTTTGTGGTTTTTGCGGGCATCTCATCACAGCGCATCAGGCGCGGGAAGAGGGTAGGAGAGGGAGGCCTGTAAAATGTTGTGTAAATTATATGAAATAGCTGCGGTGTACACTATACACGCCTCTGCCTGACTGACCCAGCTGTAGAACATCTTCCACTGCCCTCCACCCCATTGCAGAGGGGAGTAAGACCTGCAGGCATATGTATAATTAATTATTGTCGCAACATCATTTGTCAGGCTATGCAAGGACACGTTTGCTCCCTTGAAGTCTTTGTCGCATGTTTATTTATCAGCCTGTCGCACTGACTCACTCTCCCACTCTACGACTGTCTCACTCACTCACTCCCTCACGGACTGTCTGTCTGTACTTTCCACTCTCACTCGTTGTTTTTATACCATTCGACCATTGAAAATGGTCAAAAATGGTATACTAAGTTTGTGCAAATGTATGTAACAGGCAGAAGGAGGCGTGGCAGACCCCACAAAGTGTATATATTCTGACTCAGGATCACTAGCTGAGTCGATTGAGCCATGTCCGTCTGTCTGTCAGATTTCAGCTATTACAAAAGCTAGAGACACCACATTTCACATGAAGGTTCCTGTATATCATAGGTAGATCAAGTTTATTTTCAATTTTTGCTGCCACGCCCACCGCCCACACAAATCGATAATTTTTGATTAATAGGACAAGTATTGAAGTTACAGCTTTCTGCTTTGGTATGAACATAATTAATTGCAATATACATCTATTCCCCAAAGTTATCCATGTTTCCGTTTTCCGTACTTCCATTGCTTGCGCCTGTGCTCGCGTCGTGTCGTCATCGTCACGATGCTTCGTTTAAGTCGTAGCGTGTGTAAAGCTATGCCGTTTTCACATGTAGATGGCGCTATTCAAAAATAGATCTAATTTAAACAATAGGTGGCGGATAAACTTGTGCAGCGATTTTTTGATGGAATTAAATGTGTGATAATTTGTTTCGAAACTGGGCAAATGGTATCTTACTGTCGGGCGCGCTCGACTGTAGCTTTCTTTACTTGTTGGTACTATTTAAGAGTTGTCGTGAAAGTGCCTGTGCCAGATTATGGTTACACTGCGCGCAGTTAAGCCCGAGCAAACACTTAAGCAGGCAGTCGACGCCGTCGCAGCTGGCGGAACGGGAACGGAAGCAGAAGCACAACAACGCAGAGTTAACCGACTGACTGATGACTGTCATGTGCGTGTCCTGGCCCTGTCGTGCACACGACCCCATCTCTCTGTCTCCTCACCACTCTCTTTCATTCTTTCTCACCACTCTCTCTCTTTCATCATGCCGTTGCTAAGTGTATGCTTATGTCTATGAAAAATTATTTTTTTAATAAGCCAGTCAAGGCAGGCAACTGTGCTTATGTGCGTGTGCGTCGCAATCAGATACCCTTTTTAGACCATGTATTTTTTTAAAAAAATACATGGTCTATTGTGTTTGTCGAAATGTGCGCAACAGGCAGAATGAGGCATCTGAGACCCCATAAAGTATATATATTCTTGCTCAGGTTTAATAGCCGAGTCGATTAAGCCATGTCTGTCTGTCCGTCTGTCCGTATGTATGAACGCCTATATCTCAGAAACTAAAAAAGCTAGAGCCACCAAATTTACTGCCAACACTCATGTGCGTCATACACTGTAAAATTCCTTTTAAATTTGGGCCACGCCTACTTCCGCCCCCGCAAATCGATAAACCGTATAGCAAGCGCCTATATTTCAGAAACTACGAAAGCTAGAGCCACCAAATTTGCTGCCAACACTCCTGTGCGTCATACGCTGTAAAATTCCTTTTAAATTTGGGCCACGCCTACTTCCGCCCCCGCAAATCGATAAACCGTATAATAAGCGCAATAATAAAGCTACAGTATTCAGTTTTGGTGTGTATGATAACTATCACCACCCAAACGTTTGCTGAAAATTTGGATCGGATAATGAACATAAAAGTTATTCAACGTTTTTCAACGTTTCATATAGATTTGCACTGCACCCACTGCAAGCAAGCAAGCAGTGTTTTTTCGAATCAGTGTTTTTTTCCAACTGCTTGGACTGCTTGGCGTCTAACTGAAAACTAAATTTGTTGTTAATTATATTTCTTTGAAAAACACGTTTACCAATAACAGTTTTCTAAATCTGATTTTTTTCATAACCTTGAAAAATCCATGGTTTCCTTAGGTTTCCTTACTTGTTTGATAACTAAATTTTAAAAATAAATATGAAATTTTAGGAATCTAATTTTATTAAAAACAAGTAAGAACGGCTACAGTCAAGTGTTGACTTTATAACATGAATTTTTTAAGATTATGAAAAAATCAGATTGAGAATACTCTTATTGGTAAACGTGTTTTTCAAAGAAAAATAATAAACAACACATATTATATATAACAACAGAAGGAGACATCTCCGACCCCATAAAGTATATATATTCAGGCTCAGGAACAACAGCCGAGTCGATATTGCCATTCCCGTCTGTCCGTATGAAAACCTAGATCTCAGCTATTATAAGAGCTAGGACTTCCAAATTTGGTGACAATATGTGTTATTACTGCACGCTGATTAAGTTTATTTTGAATTTGACCACGCCCCATTCCTCTCCCGTAAATCGAAAAAATGGAGTACAGGCGCAATCGCAGGTGCGATATTGTTCATTTTCGGTTTATATGATAACTATAGCTAGCCATTTGATCTCTGGGAGCCATGGGAATACAAATACAGAAGTTATTCCACTGCCGGCAGCGCTGCCTGCAGAATTGTGCCGAATAGTGAGTACGTGTACGGTGGTCAAATGGGTTAAGTGGTGGACTGCAAGACGAATAGTGCTACTATGCATTTACGGGTTCGAGTCCCGTCCGCGTCAAAAATTAAGTGTGTGCAAAAACTTTTTTTTATTATTTTAGATTTTGACTTTACATCAATATTGTAAGTCCATGGCCTTTTACGATCAAAATATAATTGCAGCCGTTTTTTATTGTTTCGCAAATAATTTTTATAATCGACCAGATGGGTAGCGGGTATATTACAGTCGAGCACACTCGACTGTAGGTTTCTTACTTGTTATACAATGCAACCATTGAAAATGGTCAAAAATGGTATACTAAGTTTGTGTAAATGTATGTAACAGACAAAAGGAGGCGTGCGGTATATATACCCCACAAAGTATATATATTCTTTTTCAGGATTACTAGCCGAGTGGATTAAGTCATGTCCGTCTATCTGTCCGTCTGTCCTTTTAAACGTCTAGATCTAAGCTATTACTAAAGCTAGAAACACCAAATTTCACATGAAGGTTCCTGTATACCATACGGAGATCGAGTTTATTTTCAATTTTTGATGCCACGCCCACGCAAATCGATAGTTTACGATTATCCGAAGAAGTTTTAAAGTTACAGCTTTCTGCTTTGGTAGGATCATAGATATTTGCAATATAAATCTAAATCTAAATCTAAATAAATTACAATTCGATCGGATAATAAACACAAAAGTTTTCCATAGTTATACTGCTTGCGCCATTGCAGCATAACGTGATGTTATCGTCATGATGCTTCGTTTTAGCCGTAGCGTGTGTAAAGCTATGCCGTTTTCACATGTAGATGGTCCTATTCAAAGATAGACCTAATTTTAAAAATGGGTGGCGGATAAACTTGTGCAAAGATTTTTGATAGAATTAAATATGTGATATTTTGCTTCGAAACTGGGCGAACGGTATCTTACTGTCAGGTGCGCTCGAATGTAGCTTAGTTTACTTGTTTTAATTTTCTTTAAATGTGATTCTTTGCCTTAGCGCTTTTACTGACAAATGCAGTAACACGTACATATTGCACGTAAAATGATGTATTATCGGTAAGCCATATTATGCATTCATGAAAACTAATAAAATGCATACACTATTTCACAGTATGAAAAATGATTGGCTGCCTATAACCGAAAGGAGCCTCCAGCAATTAATTTAAAAAATGCGATTTCCACACGGCGCAGTAAAAATAATTTAAAAAAATAATAAACAGTAATAAAAGAAATCCTAACAAAAAGTATGAGTAAAAGCGTGTTTAAGCGCGTCTCTCTGTTGCTTGCCCTTTATCTTTATGCAACACGCGCAACGTAACATAACACCCCGGGATAATGAGGATGTCCCCCCTACCAGACAGGAAGTCAGGCAGAAAGGCAGTTTGTCTGTCTGAAGCGATTCGAGACACGAAGTGTTTAATTGTTTTTGGAACTGTTGCAAAATTTTTTGCTGTAAATGCGGCTTAATTTCACATGGATTACTCGCAGCATGGCACAGGTGTGCGGGGAGCCATATGGGTGTCCGCTCGATAATTGTTTGGACACGTCAAAGTTTTATGATAATGGCACTGTTTGAAGGATCTGCAAGATATTGGCGTTACTTTTGGTGACTAGTAAAAAGTGGGACCGGTGAGCGTGGTTGAGACAGGTACATGGCTAATAGCAATTGGGACAAAGCCAAAAATCAATTTTAATGTTGACCAAAGTCCGGTTTGAATATGCGGGAAAATTGAATGGGAAGGGAGGAAGTGGGCCACAACAAGGGGGAAGGGAAAGCGCCAGATACAACGTCTGGCGGAGTATTGCTTATAACTTTTACTAGTTTGCTGACTGCAGGCTGAATGAAAGACTAACAGCAAACTAGCAGCTGCGTCCTGCCGAAACAACAGTAGTGGGTGTGGCAAGGAGCCGGGAGTCTCGGGTGCTGTGCGACTTGTCCAAGCTAGCTTGCTCGCCTGTGAATTTATTATTAAAAAAAGAAGAGTAAAGATTCCCGGGAAATTGAAGGGGCAAAGCAAAAATTGAAAATCAGAGCAAAGTCAAACGAAATGAAAATCCATAAAATCAGATTTCAGAATGGACAAGCAGATAACCGTGCAATGCAGCCCGAGCTGCGCTGCTCAGCAATGACACTTGACTCTGCCGGGCGCTAGGATGTCTGTCTGTCAAGTAGAATAAACCGCTCGCTGCCTCTCCCACTCTGCGAGCTTCCTTTTGTACATGCGTTTTGCACTTGCCTCACCTCGGCTTTTGCATTGCATTTCTCCACGGGTTGGATCAATACCCGTAAATTATTGGCGAATGGTCGCAATCGAAGACCGTTTGCACAAATTGTACAATTTATGTGCGGCTTCCGTGTGTGTGCCTGTCTGGCTATCGCACTCCTGCTATGCTATGCCATGCAGAGAGGTAATAATAATAACTATAATAATAGCTTAATGATTGTTCTCGTCATAAGCCCCACTACAACAGCAACAACAAAGTCGAATTACTTCTGATAAAGTGCCGCAGGTCAGGTCAAGGCGTGTCTAAGAATTTGTCAGCACTTCTTTCGAGACCGGAACACATTAGTGTCTTGAGATCGTAAGGTATTTAGTCTAAATCTTTTGCTACCTACCCAAGACCGACCAAGAACAATTTTGAGGTAATTTTAAGCTGTTGCTACACATCATTCATTGTCCCTTCTCTATTCTCACTTATTTAATAGAGCGCTTTGCTCCTAATCCAATTTGGCTTTTGTTCATTACTATAGGAAATACATTATGATACGATATAGAGTGTAGGGTATAAACAGTATGTACGATGTGTGTGTGTAGGCAAGTTGTGTGTATTTGCCTGGTTGGTTTTGTTGCCCGGTTTCAGATGTTTGTGCCAGTGGGTGTGTGCGTTTGTTTCCGTTAGGAAATGAACATTTGAAGGCCTACAAATGCCCAGCATAAACAAGTAAAGTAAGTTACAGTCGAGCGCACTCGACAGTAAGATACCTTTCGCCCAGTTTCGAAACAAATTATCACATATTTAATTCTATCAAAAAACTTTGCACAAGTTTATCCGCCACCCATTTTTAAAATTAGGTCTATCTTTGAATAGGACCATCTACATGTGAAAACGGCATAGCTTTACACACGCTACGGCTAAAACGAAGCATCATGACGATGACGTCACGTAATGCTGCAATGGCGCTAGCAATATAACTATGGAAAATGTTTAGATGAATAACTTTTGTGTTTATTATCCGATCGGATTGTAATCTGGAGAATAGATTTAGTGGTCCTAAGCAAGAATATATATAGTTTGTGGGGTCTGCCACGTCTCCTTTTGCCTTTTACATACATTTGCACAAACATAGTATACCATTTTTGACCATTTTCATTGACCATTCCATTGGTCGAATGGTATAAAACGCAATTCCGCTAACTTCCAAGTGTGGGAGAAAGTAAAATAGATATATAGATATCCCGCATATTAAAGTCTGCTTGTAAGTTCGTAGCTTATAGCTGCACTGTTTTCCATTTTAATATACAGGCATGAGAGAGCGTATAATAAATAAGATCGCTCACACAAACACCATGTACAAATACTTCATGTACTTGCCTGTAATTGAAATGTCATATATGTATACATATAACATGTAAAATATATTATAACCGGTATATATTTATGTATATATACTATGACATAAACCGATCGAGGACGAGCACAGCAGGCGCCGTAAACAATGCGATATCATATGTTTACTTGCACACATGCTTCGTGGCAGAGTTGCCCTCTTACCCCTCCTGCTTGGGGCCAACTTTGGCTGACAATCAAAACAGACACAAAGTGAATATGGCTTTAGGGATGCGACATGTTGAGAGAATGTGGCTGAGTGAACGTGTGCAAAAAGGAACGGAAAAGGGAGCTGGGGTACGTCGGTAATGTTGATGATGAGCTGCTCAATAACACGTGCAGTCCACGCGGCGTATGTGTGATACATAATTTGTTATCGCCTGTTCTTGGCGCCTCGCCGGCTCAACTGAGGCCCATGTAATAATTTCAGCCTGTCGCCTGTTTAATATTTTCGCGCCTAATGAAAAGTAGGCTCCCAGCAAGTCCTTTTTTTGGGAGGATATGCCAAGCACGGCTGAATGAGCCTGAACTTGGCAAGCTTTGTCAAGCGGCATTTAAATCATTTGTCAAGGCAGCCAAAGCTGCAGGCTGTTTCACACACCCACACACCCCCATCCCCCACACAGACATGCATGTTTAACGTTCTATTTTTGTTAAGAGGAATACTTTTATCTGCCTTCTCTTTCCTTCCCTCCGTGGCTGTTGGCAATTTGTTTTGTATGTTGATAGCAGATAAGCATTTGAAGAGGTTTATTATTAAATTAGAGATTGTTCGCCATACGCAAGGCAACTAGCAGATGGACTAGGGAGAGCGGAAGGAGGCGCTCAGAGTTATCTTTAAGCCGCTTATGGCGTTCATTTCGCAATCAGCCCTAAAGTCGCTTTGCAAAGTATATTCCACACCAAAAAAAAAAGCTACAGTCGAGTGTGCTCGACTGTCATATACCCGCTACCCAGCTGCTTGTACATAATTTATTTACGGAACAAAAAACGGCTACAATCATATTTTGACCGTAAAAGGCTATGGACTTATAATATTTATGCAAAGTCAAAATATAAAATAAAAAAAAAAAAACATTTTTGCACACATTTAATTTTTGATGCGGGCGGGACTCCAACCCGTAAATGCATAATAGTACTGTTCGTTTTGCAGTCCACAACTTAACCCATTTCACCAACGTACACGCACACACGATTCGGCACAATGCTATGGAAAACGTTAAGCTGAATAACTTCTGTGTTTATTATCCGATTGTTACCAAATTTTCAGAGATCATCTGGCAAGCTATAGTTATCATGTAAACCGAAAATAAACAATATGGCATCAAAATTGCACTTGTTATCAATGTTTTTTCGATTTACGGGGGCGGAAGGGGGCGTGGCCAAAATCCAAAATAAACTTGATCAGCGTGCAATAATAACACATATTATCACCAAATTTGGTAGTCCTAGCTCTTATGATAGCTGAGATCTAGATTTTCACACGGACAGACAGACGGACAGACGGACATGGCTATATCGACTCGGCTGTTGATCCTGAGCCAGAATATATATACTTTATGGGGTCGGAGGTGTCTCCTTCTGCCTGTTACATACATTTTCGGTTTGAACAAAGTTATAATACCCTTCTACTCTATGAGTAGCGGGTATAAAAAAAAGGCACGGGAAACATATCACATTTTAAACTACTGTGGAAAGGCAACTTTACGAGAAAATGGAATACGGAAGATTTCAATTATTGAAAAAAAGTTACTTAAATATTCCCACGATAAAGTCCAAATCTGTAGCAAGAGTTTCATATTCCATTTGGTCCATCAGGTATGCTTCTGTTCGTGTTGCAGTAAGAGCCGAAAATAATGCCCCTCGACACAAATCAAATTGTCGACTAAAAAGACATAACACCAAATGAAAACCACCTGCCATGTCACGGATGCGGTAAAGCGATGAGGTATTTGTAGCGTAAAGGTTGCGAGTAGAAAATAGTCGAATAAATGTAACATTTGAATGCAGAGATTAAAAATTATGACCTTATACCAGACGGATAAATCAAAAAATCCATATATGTGTGTGTGAATGTTCATACATATGTAACATATGTCTGTTTGGAAAACAAAATTCAGAAGGGACTTAAAAAAAAAACCTAATCGAAATGCATTCTAAAAGTTTAATTAGGTTTACACATGGTTTAACTCGGCTAAAATTACTGATTGGTTAAGTTTGTTAATTTAAGCTCGCAAAGCAGACTCAATGGAAATTCTATTTGACATGATGATCTTTCCAAAAACATTTCCTGAACAGGAAAAGCTAAGTTCTGTGAATTGAATTGAATATTCCGTTTAAATTGCAAATCATAATTTCGAACCGAAATGTGAAATTTAATTAAATGTGAAATTATAAATAAATCCTTCAAAAGATGCATGGGTTATCTTGGCTTAAATATGTTATGCTTCTCTAGTTGTCCAACTGCATTTGCATCGGTATGTGTGCGTCTGTGTGCGTGTGTGAAGTCAAGCTTAAAATGGCACACACAAAACGAGGCAACTTTGTACCGTGCGTAATTTAATAAGTCTGTTTAAATAGTTTAAAAGATAAATTGCTACAAACATACATGAGATATTTAAACCACAAGCAATTTAAATATTAAATAAGACGGCACTCACGCACACAGACAGACACACACACACACACACACACACACACACACACACACACACGAATAGGAGAAAGTGTTTTCTGATACGGACGTGTTAATATACGCTGCGCGAAATTGCAGCTGTTGGTGCTGCCAACGTATCGTTGTGGATGATCTGGATCGAGCGGTGTTGCTAGACAAACTGCGCTGCCAGACCTGCATTGGAGATCGGTTAGGGCGCGCAACCAGTTAAATTCAAATTCGAATTTGTTTTTAGAGCTGAAAAATGGTGCTGTTAGTCCGCTAATGGACAATCCAACAAGGGACACTGCCCCCAACGGTGACGACTCTTTCAGGAAGAGCACTCAAATGTCGAGGTCTCCAACTAAAAAAGGTATCACAGTGCAAGGAGTTGAAACCGTGCAGGCGACAGGCGGGCAAGCTGGTGGAGCTGTTGTCGAGGACATTTTGGTTTGCTGACCTAGTCAGCGTACCGACGCAGAAAATAGCAATAAAATCGCCGACTGGCTCGCCAATCTGTCCTTTAGACCTGCGTTTAAAAACGAAGAAGGCTTGATGAACGTTAGAATAAACACGCTCCTGACCGCATTTTAAATTCATCGCCACGTAACCAAAGTAAAGAGGGCAAAGCCTCTGCCAGCGTCCCTGCATTCAGAGGAATGATGGAGGAGACCCTCAAAGAAATGGCTGCGGTACGCACGGGGGCGCAGAGAATGGCACTAATAGGCAGTGGTATGGATAAGACACAACAGCGGCGGAGCTTCGGAGTAGTCTCGCCTCCCAATACCAAGGCATACTAGTGAAACCAGAGGATGTTAGCGGGGGGAGCAAAATGAGGGATGGAACCCAGTCTGCGACAGTGACGTTATGTGGAATGATGCAATAACATGCGGTCCCGTTGCCGCATCGCCCGTTGCCGCATCACCAATAAGATGCCTAGAATTCAGCCACCGGTCTTACAACTGCAACTCAGTCGATCGCTCGGACTGCTGCCTACGGTGGGGCAAGCATGGTCATAAGGCAAAGGGCTGCGTAGCGCCACCAAGATGCCCTATCTGCAGCAGCGACGTGGCCAAGAACCATGCAACAGGTGGTTTCGCAAGCCTCACCTACAAAGCCAATACCAAACAAGTAAAGAAAGCTACAGTCGAGCGCGCCCGACAGTAAGATACCATTCGCCCAGTTTCGAAACAAATTATAACACATTTAATTCCATCAAAAAAACGCTGCACAAGTTTATCCGCCACCTATTGTTTAAATTAGATCTATTTTTAAATATCGCCATCTACCTGTGAAAACGGCATAGGTTTACACACGCTACGGCTGAAACGAAGCATCGAGACGATGACGTCACGACGCGCAGCACAGGCGCAAGCAGTGGAAGTACGGAAAACGGAAACATGGATAGCTTCTGTGTTTATCGTCCGAATAGATTTATATTGCAATTATTTATGTTCATACCAAAGCAGAAAGCTGTAACTTTAATACTTCTCCTGATAATCGAAAATTATCGATTTGCGTGGGCGGTGGGCGTGGCATCAAAAATTAAAAAAAAATGCGCGGCATCGCATATTCGCAATTCGAGGACATGCTTGAAAAGCTTGTTGACCATGCAAGTGGGCGCAAACCAGCAGTCATAGGTGACCTTAATACCTTAATGCAGAATGGGGCAGTCAGACTTCTAACCCATGAGGACTTGCAGTGATCGAGGCCATGAACTTGCTAGACCCGCATTGCTAAACGACGGCCTCAAGCCGACGTTTAATAACGGCAGAGGTTTGCCTACCAGATCGAAACTATGGAGACCACAAATGGACACGCCGAGATAGCATATGAACATGCTCAAAGCAACGTGCGATGCAGTGATGCCGAGGAAAACGAATGCGAAACGCAAGCCCCCTGTCCACTGATGGAGTGTCTCTTTACACCAGCTCCGAACGGAATGTCTAAGGGCTGTAAGGAAGAAACTTAACGCCGCTGGTGGAGGAACCCCACAGGATCCAGCCGTACTGGCTAGCATTGTGTCGGAGCTATTCCCAAGCCAAGACACGTTATGGCAATCGGCTGTAGAAGCCCCCACCTCCGATTTTCCGTGTATCATAGCATGCAAAGTCGTCGAAGCAGCGAAGAGGACCAAGCCGAACAAAGCTTCTGGCACTGTATCCCGGGTGTGATCGTTAAGGCTGTCACCGCAAGACCCGAGGTCTTTAGGGATGCATTCTTCTGGACGGAGTCTGCCCCAAGCGGTGGAAAACGATGAAACTAGTCTTTTAGCCGAATGGCAAGGGGCCTGCAAATGCAGCAGGCAGCTACCGCCCCTTATGCCTGCTGGACATTGTGGGCAAACTCTTTAAACGCATTCTGTACGCACGCATAGAGGCAATTTCCGAGAGCCCCGCAGGTCTTCAATGCCAACAGTATGGCTTTCGGAAAGGAAAAAGTACGCTCGACGCTCTCACAGCGACCGATGGCTAGGCGACAGTAAACAGTACTGTGCCATTATCACGCCCGATCGGCTGGACCGCCCAGAGGTAACAGCGGTTACCAAGACAATACCGAAGCTCCAGAACAACAGTAATGCGGCGATCAGGGCGATCACCGAATGGTTCGAGAAAGCCGGCCTAGGAATTGCTGCGTATAAGACGGAATTAGTCCTGTTGAGCAGCACAAAGAAGATTGAGAGCATACAGGTCAAAGTTAAGGGAGAAAAAATCATCTCAGGAGGAACTTCGGAGTCCTAATAGACCGTAGGGTCTCCTTCAAGGACCACGTTACGTATGCCAGCAGAAAAGCGGCAATGACAGCTGCAGCTCTGGCAAGAAATATTTCCAACGTGGGCGGACCCAGATTGTCGGCAAGGAAACTGCTTGCGGCGGTTACTAAAGCAATGCTGCTTTACGCGGCCCCTATCTGGAGCTGTGTTACAAGCAAAGTAACCTACTTGGCTAGTGCGCGGGCAGTATCACGGACAATGGCACTGAGACTAATCAGAGGCTTTTCAACCGTTTCGGATGACGCAGCGCATGCTCTTTCAGGCATTATACCCATTGACCTGGAGATAAAGGGCCAATATCTAGCGCGAGAAGGTGTTATCTAGATGGAGATTCGTGATTGGATTCAAGGAGTCTGGCAGAGCAGGTGGGAAGAGTTGCAACGTGGGCGATGGACGTACCAGTTAATTCCTGATCTCACGGAATGGGCAGAGTGTGAGCACAAAATGGTGGACTACCACATGACCCAAGCTCTAACGGAACAGCAGTGGAAGCAGCAGAGTACATCTTCCTGCACTGCTCCAGGTTCCCTGTGGAGAAGGTTCAACTGGAGTAGCTCGCCGGTGCACCTCTCAGCTTGAGAGGCCTGATTGCCGCTATGATGGCGGACAAATACGTTTGGGATGGGGCTCACGAGATCATAATCCCCCTGATGAAGTGTGTCCGAAACAAGGACAACAGAAATGGCGGATGAGGGTACTCCCGTGTAGAGGCGGGGTAACAATTCTACCACAGAGCGCTTGGCTTGTCGTAAAAGGCGACTAAAAAGTTAAGGAAGGAGCGCCATGCAACATCACAACGCATAAGGTGAGGGAGTGCGATTTAGCATCACATCCTGCTCACCGATTAAATACTTTGGACTGGTAGTCCCGGCGAGCATGACAAGGACAGGAGAAAGAGCGGAAGCTTTTGTTTAGTACGTAGGCATAACTCTACTTGCAAGGTTATGAATCGTGCATACCAACTACGGTCGGTAGATGGTATCTTTAGAAGATTTCCCGCCATACATGTATATAATAAAAAAAAATAAAAAACACACACACACCACAGAAAACGAGCAATGGCTTAAACCGGGCGTGTTTTTGCTGAGCTACGCGAAATATCAAGTTTTTAACGAAGTCGAGTTATACCGAACAGCCGGTGATTGCACGAAATAACATCGTAGTGTCGCACAATTGTTCAAGGTGCCTCAATACGTGATAAATGCGCTTTGTACGAAGGAGTTGCAAAAAACTAACTTTACAAAACAGTTGTGGGTGTCCCAGCTGCTAAGTTAGCTGTTGGTGCTGCCACCTTATCGCAGTGGGGGATCTGGTCTGAGCGGCGTTGCCAGATCAACTATGCTGCCAGACTAGTAGTGCAGATTAGTTGGCGCGAAACCTATTCAAATTCAAATTTAATTTAATTTAATTTAAATTAAATTTGAAAATTGAATTTAATTTAAATTAAATTTGAATTTGAACCAGTTTCGATTAGATTTTTTTAGGAGCGTAACCGCAAAAATTGTAATATATATATATACTAAAAACCATCCTGTCACCACTTTGGTGCCTAAGTAAAGGATTTGGTGTCCAAGTAGAGGCGAAATATCCTCCATCAGGGACGCCTAGGGGAATCCGTGGGCCTACGTGGAATTCTTCCTAAACTCAGTGTTCCACGTCTGCAAAGGCCTGGCCGCCGACTCTAGGTTTTTATGGATAGCACAGCGGGGGCACTGCCCCCGAGGGAGACGACCCATTCAGGAGGAGCTCCAGAATGTCGAGGTCTCCCACTGGAGGAAGCCCAGTGCCGGTGGCTGCGGAGGAGGTGTAAACGGTCCCCCAGCCGCCAATAGCCAGTGTCCGCAGTGCACAATGCAAGTCGACTGCCACCCAGACAGAGGCACATGAGACTCGCAAAAAGGCTTCACCCAAAGTGCAGGTGCCTATAGTACAAATGCTCAAAGCACTCAAGCCAGCTAACTCTACGCCTGGCAAGAACATCGAGAGGAATGAAAAATCCAGAGCAAGTAACTCCAAGCCGGTTAGCTACGAAGCTGACGCTAAGGAAGCCACCAAAGGAGGAACGTAGACCAAGATAGACTCTAAGCGGCTGCGTAAAAAAGCCTTAGGCAATTATAGTGAAGAAGACGGGGCTTCCTATGTGGATATCCTCGATAAAATTAAAATGACCCGAGCCTCAGCGAATATGTCAAACATATGCTCAAAATACAAAGAACGCCAAAAGATAATCTGCTCATCCAAGTAAAGGAGAAAGCTTCTGCTAACGTTCCCAATTTTAGGAGCGCAACAGAAGCGACGCTCAAGGAGATGGCCTCGGTGCGAACTGGTGCACAAAGAGTAGTTGTCTGCTGTAGTGAAATGGATGAGGCAACAACAGCTAAGGATCTCTACAGCTGCCTGATATCTTAATTCCAGGGCATCATAGTAAAGCTAGAGGACGTCAGGTATATTCGCAGTATGCGTGACAGGACACAAATTGCAACTGTATTGTTGAGCGCTAATAATGCGATTACGGTTCTAAAGCAGAGCAGGTAACCGTGGGCTGGACAAGATGTCGCATCACCCAAGACGCCCAGCCGATAAGATGCTACAGATGCCTGGGTTACGGTCACAGAGCCATGAACTGTAAGGAGATTGACCGGGCAGACCGGGCACCGCCTAAATGCCTAATCTGCAGCAGCGAAACGGACAGAAAATATTTAAAATAAGTCAAGAGTCACCATAATGCATTATCCAACTCAGTGTAAGCCACTGCGCACCTGCTCAGAGCCTCCTGGCCCTGACCGCGGCGGACCTCAACGTGGACATCATGCTCCTAAGCGAACCATAATACTCTTCGGTTAGTGGAAATTCCTCGCCGATCATGGATGAATCAGGAAAGGCAGCTAGAGATGCTTGTATACCATGCAAGAGGGCGCAGCCCGTCGATTATCGCAGGCAACTTAAATGCATGGGCAGTCGATAGAAGCAATGGTAATGCTGGATTTAATTCCGTTGAACGATGGCCGTGTGCCAACATTCAATAATGATAGAGATACCTCTTTCATTGACATTACCTTTGTCACCAGAGGGCTAGCTGCTAACGCATGTTGGACTGTTCAAGACGTGGTTACGCTAAGCGACCACGCTCTGATTTTGTTCACCGTCTTACCATCAGGAAACATGCGTGGACGAGGACCCTTGGGGTCTCGCTTACGAGCAAAAAGCAGTGCAGGAGGGAGAACGCCCCAGATGAACCAGAAATCCTGGTCAGCATTGTATCGGAGCTCTTTCCTACGCAGTCCACTCTAGGGCAGCCAATAAAAGAAACTCCCGTCTCTCCCTTTCCGGAAGTCAATAAACGCATCAAGCCCAACAAGGCGCCAGGCATGGACGGAAAATCCCCGGACAGATCATCATGGCGCTGGCCAGGCCCGACATATTCAGTAACGTATTCCAGCAGAGCCTCCTGGACGGAGTCTTTCCTAAGCAGTAGAAAACACAGAAGCTGGTGTTGTTGTCAAAGGAAAGGAGTCAGCACACCATGCAGACAGCTATAGTCCCCAAAAATAGGAAAACAATGGAGTGCAAGCAGTTCACTGTCAAAGGGACCCGGGTGGCCTCTGCAGAAGCCCTGAAGTACCTGGGAGTCCTGATTGACCGCAGGCTTTTAGCAGAAAGGCAGCAACCACATCGGCAACTTTAGCAAGGCTCATGCCCAACGTTGGAGGTCCCAGCATGCCGGCGAGGAAACTCCTAGTGGCGGTAGCAAAGGTAACGCTACTCTATGCCGCGCCAATTTGGAGCAGCTCAACCAGCAAGCGGTCGTACATAAAAGGAGCACGATTGGTGGTACGGACTATGGCTCTCAGGCTCATCAGAGGCTTCAGAACCATATCCGAGGACGCAGCCATAGCTTTGGCTGGTCAATCGGCGACTTGGAGATCAAGACACTTGGCCTATCACGCCATGGTGTCACTCGCCAAGAGGCTAAGGAGTGGTTGCTGGGAGAGTGGCAGGCTTGGCAAAGGTCGCAACGTGGGAGATGGACCTACCTACTGGTTCCTGAACTAGCGGTATGGGCAGAGCGCCAGCATAAAGTCCTTGACTTTCACCTGAGGAAGTTCCTCACGGACTATGGCTGTTTCCGAGCTTTTCTGTTCCGGTTTCGGCACGCAGAGTCAGCCCTGTGCCTCTTCTGCACCGACGAGATAGAAACAGCGAAACATGTACAGATTCACGGCATAGAGGAACGAACTAAGAGCGCTGACTGGGGATCCGCTCAGTCCAAGAGGCCTGTTTGCGGCTATGGTGGCAAACGCAGAAACATGGGGCACACCATTATCATTAACATGATGAAACGGGTCCGAGCCGACGAGATGGCCAACAGATCTGGAGGCTGAACAAGCACACACACACATACATACACACACACGACGATAGAGAATTTTTCCCTCTTGATTCAGACGTGTATAGTTACGCTGCGCGAAAATTCACGTATATAACAAAGTCGGCTTGGCGAGACTTGTTAAATTACTGCACTAAGCCACATGGTGGTGATTTGCATCTTTTCTGCGCGATTAAACGTGGAAAAAACGTGAGCAATTGTCAATTTGCCGAAATCTTTTCTTATTTGCAATTTGGTGCAGCTGAGGAACATCTGTTGGCGGTGCCAACTTATTTCAGCGAGCGATCTGATTCGAGTGACGTTGTCAGATCTACGACGCTCCCAGGACCACTTGATCAGTTGGGCGCAAAATTCAAATTTTTAATGTGAATTAAAGTAATTTTAAAATTATAAGAAAATTTGAATTTTGTTACTAGAGTGAACGTTTGTTGAACTGGTGACACGTTAAACATTTAAATTTATATATAAATATTTCGGAGTAAGCCGAGATTTAGTAAGGGAAAGGCATAAAGGTCGCGGACAGAGCGATGATCAACCTCTCGCCATTTAGGCGCATAAGTAGAGGCGCTGGTGTCCAGGGAAGAGGCGGAATAACCTCTAACAGACAAAGTCTATGGGAAATCCGTAGCCTACGTGGGACCCTTGCTAAATTTGGTGCTTCACGTTCAGAAAGGCTAATCCGTTGACGCTTGCCAATATATGGATAGCTCAGCGGGGGGCATTGCCCCAGTCAAGGAGGACACGCTCAGGAGAAGCGCCAGGATGTCTAGGTCCCATTAGAGGAGTGGGAATTACAGAGCGGGGAGCTCTAATCTCTCGGTTGAGAGAGTAGTGCAAGCCGTCCCATAGACGGCAATATCAAGCAACCGCGGTACTGCAGAAGTGGAGAACTTGGCTCCTTCAACTTCCTCCAGCAACAACACAAAAGAAGATTTCTGATCTTATTAGCGTGCCGACCCAAAAAGAAGAAGAAGAAGTCGGCCTACAAAAACGAGGACCTGCAGAGTGTTTTGGGCATGATGAATGAAAGATAACGATTCTGCTATCAGCCTATGAGAAGTAGCGCCATGTTACCCTGGAAACCAAAGGAGTGAACGCTGAGATGGCAGCACTCAATGCTAGAGCGATGCAGCTGCAGGAGGCCACGGTAAAAGTGGCTCCTTCAATGAGCACTGCTCCCCAGACGGAAGCGCAGCTTAAATCAGCGGTCGGTAAAAGGAGCGTACCAGTGAGCCCCCCTCCCAGAAAGCTCCCTGTCAGCAAGGAGGTCACATTGCAGACATCTAAGGGGAAAAAACCCTAATCAGCCCAGCTTCGCGTCCGTTGCCAGGGATGATAGCAAGAAGGTGGACTGGACAAATGTTGCACCTAAACGAATACGCAAAAAACCGGAGGCAATCAGCGACATGCTCCGCAAGCTCAAAGTGGATCCGAATGTGGCAGAATTGGCAGTCATGTTGTTACTCGAAGTAGAGGGAAAAGCTTCTGCGAACCTACACCCATACAGAGGAGCGATCGAAGATGCTCTTCAAGAAATGGCTGATGTGCTCACAGGTACACAGAAAATGGTGTTAACCTGCAGCAGTATGGACGAGGCAACGACAGCAAATGAGCTCTACAACTGTCTGGCCTCTGAATTTGAAGGCATTTAGATAAAACCAGAAGTCGTTCGTGGGCTGCGCAAAATGAGAGATGGACCCAAGTGGCGAAGGTTACGCTAAGCGTGAGCGACGCGATTGTCGTTCTAAAAAAGGGCACGGTAATCGTAGGCTGGTCACGCTGTCGCATCATACAGGATGTACGCCTCTCAAGGTGCTTCAAGTGCCTAGGTTATGGTCACAGGGCTAATAACTGCAAGGTACCTTACCGCTCGGACTGCTGTCTACGGTGCGGTGAGGGCACAAAGCGAAGGGCTGTGATAAACCACCAAAATGCCTTATCTGTAGCGGCGATGGGGACAGAAACAACCCGACAGGTAGTTTCACATGCCCCAAATATAAAACAAGCGTCACTAAGGGAGCTCTAAACCGCCGTGATGATGTCGGGCCAAATTAACAAATTAACGATAAAGCGCAATGTTGACGTCATGCACCAGAGAGAACCGTACTCCCATGATGTCGGTTATTTAGGAGTGCTTCTGAACGTTACAGGAAAAGCGGCAGTCAATGCTGTAGCAAACTCTATATAGAGGATCGGGAGAGCGTCCCAATGCGGAGCATTGCGTATGGAAAAGTGAAGGGCGTACATTTATATAGCTGTTATGTTTCACCAAGCGACAGTCTAGACCTTTTCGAGGAACTGCTGGACAAACTAGTATACCACGCAAAAGGGCGGAAGCCTGTGGTCATTGCAGGTGACTTCAGCGCATGGGCTGTAGAATGGGGAAGCCCGACATCCAACCAGAGTGAACGGGCCTTAATCGATGCCATGAACCAACTACACCTGGTGCTGCTGAATGATGGTGCATCATTCATCGATGTCACCTTCGTAATCAGAAGTCTAGCACCCACCGCTAAATGGAAGGTTCCTGATGATGTAACGCTGAGCGATCATGCTCATTTTACGTTCAGCGCCCGCACGTTGAGCAACACACAACGACAGGCAGGAGGCACTTTAGGGCAAGCATGGGATACCAGGAAGCTAGACATGAACATGCTGGCATATACCATCGAGCTAATGGAACCTACAAATGGATAGGCGGAGACCATAGTGACGCCGCTGATAAGAATGCTGGAAGCGGTGTGCGATGCAGCGATGCCGAGAAAGGGGAAAATTATACGCAAGCCTCCAGTTTACTGATGAAATGCCTCCCTGAACCAGCTATGTTCGGAATGCTTCAGGGCAAGGAGACAGGCGCAACGAGCCAGAGGTGATCCTCATCACGCCCAATTGTACGAGGTCTACAAAGCGAAACGGAGCTGAGAAATGGCATATCTGCTGCTAAAGCAAGAGCGTTTAAAGAGTTGCTGGCAAGCTTAGACGATGATCTCTGGAGTATCGCCTACAAAAATGTTAGCAAGAAACTGAAAACCTCAGAAGGTGGAACTTCACAGAACTCAGTCTTGCTATTAAATATAGTGGTGGAACTACTCCCAAATCAGGATACCCAATGGCAAGTCGCCCAAGAAACCCATGTCCCCGAATTCCCGTGTGTCACAGTATACGAGGTCATCGAAGCGGCAAAACGGATAAAACCCAATAAAGCTCCTGGTCTTGATGGCATCCCAGAAGTGGTTGTTATGGTAGCTTCATCTGCCAAACCTAAAATCTAAATGGACACCTTCCAACAATGCCTGCTGGATGGTGTCTTTCCATCTTGTTGGAAAAACATGAAGTTGGTACTGTTGTCCAAAGGTAAGAGACCCACAAGCTGCAAGCAGCTTCCGTCTACTATGCTTGCTGGACATTGTGGAAACCTCTTTAAACGAGAGTCCCGGTGGCCTACAAGGTCACCAGTATGGTTTTCGAAAAGGGAAAACCACGCTTGACGCTCTCATTGCCGTGAGAGATTTGACCAAGACCGCTCTCGACGGTTACAGATGGCTGGGAGGCAGCAAGGTGTATTGCGCCATCATAACGCTAGATGTAAACAAGGAAAGAAAGCTACAGTCGAGCGCGCCCGACAGTAAGATACCATTCGCCTAGTTTCGAAACAAATTATCACACATTTAATTCCATCAAAAAACTCTGCACCAGTTCATCCGCCACCTATTGTTTAAATTAGATCTATCTTTGAATAGCACCATCTACATGTGAAAACATGGCAATCAGCTGTACACACGCTACGGCTGAAACAAAGCATCGTGACGATGACGTCACGATATGCTGCAAAGGCGCAAGCAGTGTAACTATGGAAAACGTTTAGATGAATATCTTCTGTGTTTATTGTTCGATCGGATTGTAATTTTGAGAATAGATTTATATTGTAATTATCTATGTTCATACCAAAGTAGAAAGGTATAACTTCAATTTTCCTAATAATCGTAAATTATCGATATGCTCAACGACTCGGCTAGTGATCAGGAGTCAGAATATATATACTTTGTGGGGTCTGCCACGCCTCCTTCTGCCTGTTACATACATTTGCACAAAGTTAGTATACCATTTTTAACCATTTTCAATGGTCAAATTGTATAAAAATGCGTTCAATACGGCGAGATGGCCATATATTCTAGGAGCTATGCGCACCATGGGTATACCTAGATACCTCAAAATAGTCATGGGCACCTACTTCAGAGACCGTGTACTATGGTACGACACTGAAGCCGGGCCAAGAAAGCACTATGTCTCCGCAGGTGTCCCACAGGGATCGGTACTTCGACCTGTGGAACATCATGTATGACGGGATACTGTCCATCAGCAAGCCCCGTGCAGTGGAGCTACACTGCTTTGCCGACGACGTGGTATAACTGCTGTTGCCAAAACAATAGGAGAGCTACGAGAGAAGAGCAACGAAGCGATCAGAGCAACAATTAGCTGGCTGGAGAAATCCGGTCAAGAAATCGCTGCGCACAAGTCCGAAGTTGTGCTGCTGAGTAGCACAAAGGCCGTTGAGAGCATACAGGTCTCGGTGAAAGGCACCCAAATAGAGTCAACCGGATCGCTAAAATACCTCGGAGTTTTATTTGACCATAGATTCTCTTTTAAGGAGCAAGCGAGATACGTCAGCAGGATGCAGCGATGTCAGCAGCAGCATTGGCAAAACTCATGCCAAATGTGGGGGGACCCAGGACGTCGGCCAAGAGGCTGTTGGTGGCGGTCGCGAAAGCAACGCTGCCCCCATCTGAAGGAGTGGTATGTATAAAGTGTCATACCTAGATAACGCGCGTACAGTATCACGGACCCTGGCCCTCAAACTGATCAGAGGATTCAGAACAATATCCGAAAATGCAACTCACGCACTTGCCGGCATCCCTCCAATTGACCTAGAGATAGATGCCCAATATTTAACTCGTGAAGGTGATCCTCGCGTAGCAATAAATGACTGGTTTCAAGGAGTGTGGCAGACTAGGTGGAAAGAGTCACAACAAGGTAAATGGACCTACCAGATGGACACGGTGTGAACACAATGTGGTCGACTACCACTTGACCCAGTTTCTCACCGGACATGGATGCTTCCGGGGTTACCTCCTCAGGTTTCGCCATGTAGACTCAGCACAGTGCCCATTCTGCGCAGACTTAGCCGAAACAGCGGAACATGTCTTACTGCACTGTTCCTGATTTCTCAGAGAGAGAGAGAGAGAGCTACTGAAGTCTCTTACTGGAACTCCGCTCAGCCCGAGAAGCTTAATGAGCACTATGCTGGTGGACAAAACCGCATGGCAGAGAGCACATGGCATCATCATCGGCATGATGAAACGTGTGCACATTGGTGAGATGGCTAGCAGACGTATTGGATGAAGAACACCCCTGTGAAGTGGCGGGGCAAAAATTCCACCACAACGGGCTCGGCTTATCGTAAAAGGCGACTAAAGAGCCAGCGAAGGAGTGTCACGCTGCATGGCAACGCACAAGGAGAGGGATTGAGATCTGGCACCACATCCTGATTACCGAAGTAATACCTTGACTTGAAATCCCGGTGAGCGTGTCAAGGACTCGAGAGCGTGCGGAGGTTTTTGTTTAGTACGAGGCATACTTCTACTTGGAAAGTTATGAATGCTATCTACGGACTGTAGATGGTATCTTTTGCAGATTTTATTTTACTGCCGTATTTGCAATAAAAAAAAACACACACACACATAGCCAGTGCATACGTTAAACAGTTCATACAGTTGCACATAAGTAGGTGTGAAACTTCTCAATTCGAAAATCCTTGGCGGCCTGCTGCTGAGACCCATCTCACAATCACTTGCTTTTCTTGTGCCATTACTTTCTCAAACGGCTTCCACTCTCTGTTCCGTCTCTGCCTATTGTTGTCTGGGCGTGCGCTAAGTTAAATAAATTTAATAACGCATACGATCAAGGCTCCTACCCGGGCCGATGGCAATGCCCCAAGTGGCGTCAGCGACCACACCGCTGTGACGGCGCCACCGTCTGATAACAATGCAAATTTGGTGCCGGCGTATGAGCAATATTTGTACACTTGGTGAGTGCAGGAATGTGATGGTGTGTGTGTGTATGTGTGACGAGTGTGTGTTGTGTTGTATTTTGTTTCCCTTTGCATGTGCTTTAGCTTTGCATACTCCTATGCGCGCTCCTTTTAGCAATGCGCCGTTTAAAGTTTTAAGCATTTAGGCTAACTGGTCATAAATATACACGCTCACACATACGTTTAACTTACGTATGTGTGTTTTGGTCCATGTATCGATTTTATGGGCGGTCTTTGCCAATTTTCCAAGCGCCGTTTCAACAATTCGCTCACATGGCGCAGCCATAAAATGCCTCGCTGATAACCGACACACAGCCATAAACTTTCAACATACATAGGCCACAGGCACACATCTTGGCGTTCGTTCTCACACAGCTGCAGCCATGTACACATCATTTGACTTTCGAGCTGTTTCAGAAATATCAATTGCATCATTAACTTTTGATAAGTGCAAGCGGGGCAAGGCGCCCCGAATGGATTCGCCGCTTTTTGTTAGATGGCAGTCGCAGAAGGCATCATCAATTTGGTGTCTATTGACAGACAGAACGAAAGAGGGATAGCCAGCCATATAGTCTTTATATTCTGCCTCAGAATCAACAGCCGAGTCGATATAGCCATGTCTGTCTAAGAACGCCTGTAAGAACGCCTATATCTCAGAAACTAAAAACGCTAGAGCCACCAAATTTGGTGACAATATCTATTTGGAGCCGTTTTTATTGTTTCACAAATAGTTTTGGTGAACGAGCAGTTGGGTAGCGGGTATATAACAGTCGAGTAAACTCGACTGTAGCTTTCTTACTTGTTTTTATAAAAAAATATCATATTTTAAACGAATTTCTTTGAAATATGTAATTAATTTCATGGAAAAATTTAGTTTATAAGGCACTGAAAACTTATCATATTATGAGATAATCTCCTAGTTCAAATTTAAGAAACTTTCTTATGCTGAGACAAACTAAAAATCCCACAGAACTTTAACTTTTCCAATGTTTATATTTTTCTAGCTGATCTCTTGTAATGATTTTATTTAGATTTTATTAAAATTGTTCAAAATATTATTGACGTGCCACGTATCATTTATTACCATGCATAGATTGTAAGGTAGTTTAAATTTCTGAGGGCTGCGTCGATGTTTTCAGGCCCTGACAAGCATCATTAATATTAGGCGGCTTTCAAAAGACACGCTTGCATTGTGTTTTGCCAACAAGTACGGCCTCAGCTTCAGACTCTTGTCAATTCAACAAACCTATCAATTACTCATATACACAAACACACGCACACAGCAAATTAAAGTCAATTTGGCGAAATCAACGCTACTGCATTTGAAAACGTGCTGCAGGAAGGGGGTGGGGCATCTTAATCATCAGAGACTGTAATCTCTGCCTTTGCTAAATTTTCGAGCCAGTCTGCCTCGACTGCCTGTCCCGTTCTGGCAGTTCTACTTAGTTATGTATGCGCATACATATACGCGCATGGTGTCATCATGAATATGCAAACACGACTGCGACTGCGACTGCAATACGTATGTGAATGCTGTGTGAGGCCAATATGCACACCTAAACCCAAACCGAGACCGAAGTTCGGCATCTTGTTAACTCACTCACTCGTCTATCTGTCTCTATCCAATTGTCTATGCAGCAGCGACAACAATTGTGGGAAAGGTTACACCGAAAAGTCATGGGAAAGCTTGGCAAAAGTGTAGCGGAAAAAAACAAAAATAAAAAAAGAAGGAAAGCCCACGCTTTCACTGCAAATTTATTTGACACAAATGAGTTCAGTTAAGTTCAGTGAACATTGGTATTCAGGTTTGGGTTCATTTAGGCTCGCGACCCTCCACAGTGCAAGAAATGGCTGATTTAGCTGATAACTGATAACTTAATTTTAAGTTTATTTTTGACGCTAATTTCCTTTTGTTATGGATTACTAATAACTTCGATAGGCTAGAATCATGATTTGTTTTGTTTTGTTTAGGGATATCGTGATATTGAAAAAACATCGTATCGATGATATTCTTTTTATCAAAACAAAATTATGATAATATTTAAAATATCACAAAAAATATCGATATATCAGATATATCAGATATTTTTGATTTTTTTTTTTTTTCAAATAAAATTTTTTCTTTTCACCACAATAAAAATATAAAAGTTTCTTTTTAACTTTATTTTTCTTATTATTATTTTTCTATTTATCAAAATTTGCGACCATTTGGATCACTAGCCGAGTCGATTAAGCAATGTCTGTCTGTCCGTCTAAGCGTCTGTATGAACGCCTTTATCTCGGGATCTAAAAAAGCTAGAGCCACCAAATTTGGTGACAACACTATAGCAAGCGCAATAATAAAGTATTCAGTTTTTGTGTGTATGATAACTATCACTACTCAAACGATCGCTGAAAATTTGGTTCCGATCGGTTCCGAAAATCTTAAAAAATCCATGGTCTTATACAGTCAACACTTGACTATAGCCATTCTTACTTGTTTAACTTCATGGATATTTAATATCTAATACAGATAATAATACATTATAATACAGATTGTGTTTATATAAATTTCATATATAAATGCTACTTATTTCGAGTTAAGTGATTTTAGGAAGACTCGTGTTATATGTTTCCATAATTCAAGGGGATTACTTTCCATTCAGCTTGGGACAAACTAAAATATGATGTAATCTCCTAGCTCTCCTTGTTTTCATTATCCAAGTCTCTTGCAATGATGGTGTTATGGCAGCTCATGAAGTCCTCCAAATCCTGTGAATTGTCGATATCAGAAATATTTTTTTTTAGTAGAATCGAAGATTTTCAGTGAAATTTTCGACTTCTTGAAATCTTACCACACGCACACATACATATGCCATATGTACATACCTTCTTTTGCGTACATTTTGCGAAAACATCATAATGCTTATTCTTTAGGTGCGAAGACAAGTTTGAAGAGTTTCCACTGCTTTTAATAATTCGGTCGCAGAGTTTGCACTCTGCAGTGCCGTTTTTATACCCGCTACTCATAGAGTAGAAGGGTATTATAACTTTGTTCAAACCAAAAATGTATGTAACAGGCAGAAGGAGACATCTCTGACCCCATAAAGTATATATATTCTGGCTCAGGATCAACAGCCGAGTCGATATAGCCATGTCAGTCTGTCTGTACGTGTGAAAATCTAGATCTCAGCTATAATAAGAGCTAGAACTACCAAATTTGGTGACAAAGTGTGTTATTATTGCACGCTGATTAAGTTTATTTGGATTTTGACCACGCCTTCTTCCGTCCCCCTAAATCGAAAAAAATTGATTACAAGCGCAATTTTGATGCCATATTGTTCATTTTCAGCGCTGCCTGCAGGATTGTGTCGAATAGTGTGTGCGTGTACGGTGGTGAAATGGGTTAAGTTGTGGACTGCAAAACGAACAGTAATATTATGCATTTATATGGAAGTTAATCAGCAAGGTTTGTACTTAGTTTTTGTGTGTGCAAATTGAAAAACTGTGAGTGCCGTCCTTGTAATTCTTGTTTTTGCTGGAACCTTAATAATTCGAGTTCTTAATTAAAACCAAATTTGCAAATAGAAACATAAAGTGAAGCCCAGATCAATTCAACACGAAATCTATAGTGGATTGTAGGGAAGTTGTTTCCTTTTCAAATTAGTGCTATTGCAAAGTGCACTTTTTGCGATAGTTCCGAGAACTTGCCTTTTGGTATGTATACATAATTGTTTAGCAGTGCTAAATAAGCACGTAGAATGATTTGTTGAAAAAGAATACCAAAGAAGATCAAATTAATTTAAAAGAATAAACGAGCAGATAATTGGTAATATCTGTGATAACGTTGCGAAAGACTTACAGGTAAGGAAAGCTACAGTCGAGCGGGCCCGACCGTAAGATACCATTCGACCAACTTCGTAGTTGCACTTATTAGTACTAACTCGCTCTCACACACACATACAGACACACACACTAAGGCTAAAACGATGCATGATGATATGCTGCAATGACGCGGACAATTGAACTATGAAAAACGTTTTCTTTAATATCTTCTGTATTTATTGTCCGATCGGATTGCAATTGGGTGCACATTATCAGCATCTTTACGTGTTCCAAAGCAGAAAGCTGTAACCTAAATATAGTCCTTTATATTCAAAAGTTATCGACTGCGTTTCAAATTTGAAATAAACATCATCTGCGCATCATTTACATGAATCATCATGGCAAATTTGGTGTCTGTAACTGTAATACTTTCCATTATATTCAAAAAATATCGATTTGCGTGGGCGGTGGGCGTGGCACCTCAAATTTGAAATAAACTTAATCTGCGCATGATTTATAGGAACCTTCATGCCGAATTTGGTGTCAGTAACTGTAATACTTTCATTAATAATCGTAAATTATCGATTTGCGTGGGCGGTGGGCGTGGCACTCCAAATTTAAAATTAACTTGACCTGCCTATGGTATACGGGAACCATCATGTCAAATTTGGTGTCTCAAGCTTTTGTAATTTTTTGATCCTAAGTCTGAATATACATATATACTTTATTTGGTCTGCCATATATCCTTCTGGCTGTTACATACTTTTGCACAAACTTAGTATACTATTTTTGACCATTTTCAATGGTGGAATGGTATTACAAGTCTTGTGTTAACAATTTTGCTTGCGCTTAACGCAAAAGTAGAAAGTACCAAATAAATTTGGCACAATGAAAAAATAAGGTGTGAAAATTTGTTAAGTCTTAAACTTTAATTCACATTAAAAAAAAATTATCCCGCGGGACGTCCATCATTGTCGTACGCCTCCAAATATTATTTAGCTCAGAAAAAACAAGCTGCACAGCTTTAAATATCGCAACAAGCCACGGTAGGCCGTTTGACTCATGCAGTAAGCACAGTCACGCGTAATAAAGGACAAGCTTATCTTGAATTAATTTAAAACATAATTCCTCGATATCCAGAAAACCCGCAGCTTACTCGCAAAGTATAACCCAATATCTTCATAAAATATCACTTTATATGAGGCTTTTATTTGTAGAAACAGGCTTCCTTAAGATTTTTGTGCGGATCTGTTAGCTGAGTAGGTTTTAAAGCTCATTTAATTTTAGATCTAACATCATTCAGTATGGCTCTATTTTTAAAAATTGGTTCCCTAGTTCATGAGACTGTCCGCGAGTAGCTGCAACTATAAGCATGATAATTTTAAAATATTTTATTTAGCTACAATGTTAGTGACCAAGCGATTGGAATATTGGATAAGGAAAATGATGCATCAAAAAATACAGAAATACATTTATGACAACATTATTGAGAAGTCTAATTATGACATTAATAAATGCGCTAAAATATCTGAACGTATAAAAAATTTCACCGTAAAATTGGCGTTGAAATGGAGCGAGAGTCATCGAACTTTGTAAAAAAGAACAAAGATTGATTAGATGGCAAGCTTTTATTGGTGGACCTATGCTCAAATTTGGGACGACTAGAGATTAATTTCGAAGAGTGCCAAGAATAAACAAAAAACAAAAAGGTTTCAGATATAGCAAAAGAAATTCCTTGCCATAAGCTTGTACTTGGTAACAGTTTGTACAATTCTGGCAAGATAAGTGCATCTCAGTTGCTAACTCTATTCAACTCAGATGAAAGTTTGCTAAAAAAAATTGAAGTTTGTTATGCTATCTGAAAATAACAACATCAGTAAACACACATCAGAGGAAGCATTAGTCTTACATACTAATGACGGCTACACAAGAAAGGTGTATATGGACTTGCAGAGAGGTACCAAAAAGCGGAATGCAAATATATTTCCAACGTATGATGTTTTTCGGTCTGCAAAAAAACTATGCTATCCTTGTAGTCTTCAGTTTACTGACCATTCATTTGAGGTGCCTTTGCAAAGATTGATCGATCACACTGTGAATATATAAGGCACATTCCGAAGATTTTCCTGATGCGGAAAATAATAACATGCAAAAACTAACAGTTTCTTATACCCGCTACTCATAGAGTAGAAGGGTATTATAACTTTATTCAAACTGGAAATGTATGTAACAGGCAGAAGGACACATCTCCGACCCCATAAAGTCTATATATTCTGTCTGTCCATATGAACACCTAGATCTCAGCAATGATAAGAGCAAGGACTCACAAATTTGGTGACAATATGGGTTATTATTGCACGCTGATCAAGTTTATTTTGGATCTTGACCCCGACTAGTGCGTACGTGTACGGTGGTTAAATGGGTTAAGTGGTGGACTGCAAAACGAACAGTACTCTTATGCATTTACGGGTTCGAGTCCCGCCCGCATCAAAAATTAAGTGTGTGCAATAACTTTTTTTTCATTTTCGATTTTGACTTTGCATCAATATTGAAAGGCCATAGCCATTTCCGGTCAAAATATGATTGTAGCATTGTAAATAAATCAAATTTTAAAACATTCTGAAAATTATCTTTAAGTTAATTATTATTTGTGGCACATTTATCTACAAAAGAAAATTATTCCAATAAAAAAAAGAGATTATTTTTGTACGAGTTATTAATAAATCGCAGCTAAATCATCCTACGTAAGCTCGTTTTTCTGAACTCCTTTAACCTGGCACAGTTTATCACATGTTTGTCTTCGCAAATGACATCATAATCAGCAGAGTGTGGTCTATGTACGAGGGTCGTTTGATAAGTCCGTGACTTTTTGAATAAAATATATTTTTTTCGTCAAAGAAGCGTTTTATTTCTCAACATAATCTCCTTTTAGCTCTATACATTTAGTCCAGCGTTTTTCCAATTTTTTTATTCCTTCCAAATAATAGGTTTTCTCAAGGCCCTCAAAATAGTCGTTTGTTTCTGTGATGACCTCTTCATTTGACCCGAATCTCTTACCGCCGAGCCATTTCTTCATGTTTGGAAACAAAAAATAGTCACAGGGGGCTAAATTTGGAGAATATGCTGGATGGGGTAGCAGTTCGTAGCCCAATTTATGAAATTTTGCCATGCTGACTACACACGTGTGCACCCGTGCATTGTCCTGATGGAACAGCACTTTTTTTTCGCCAAATGCGGTCGTTTCTGCTTCAAATCAATATCGAATCTGTCCAAAAGCTCTGAATAATATTCGCCGGTGATCGTTTTACCCTTTTCAAGGTAATCGATGTGAATGATACCTTGTGCATCCCAAAAAACTGTGGCCATGACCTTGTTGGCCGACAGACCCACCTTGGCCTTCTTTGGTGCACGTTCACCCGGAGAAACCCACTGTCTTGATTGTTCTTTGGTCTCTGGTGTGGTGTGGTGGATCCATGTTTCGTCTACGGTAACGAAACGGCGCAAAAATTCGTTTGGATTGCGGTTGAACATCGCCAAACGGTCATCGCCAAATGGTCACACGGTTGCGCTTATGGTCGTGTGTGAGCAATCGCGGCACCCATCGCGCGGAAAGCTTTTTCATGTCCAAATATTCATGTAAAATGTGATGTACCCGTTCAGTTGAGATGCCTACAGCCTCAGCTACCTCACGCACTTTCATTCTCCGATCATCCAATATCATTCCATGGATTTTGTCGACGATTTCTGGCATGACGACCTCTTTTGGGCGACCTGAACGTTCGGCATCACTTGTACTGGTACGACCACAACGGAACTCAGTAAACCATTTCTTAACCATTGAAATTGATGGTGCAGAGTCCCCATAATATTTATCAAGTCTTTCCTTGGTTTCGGTGATGGATTTTTTACGCAAAAAATAATGCTTAATTAGCACACGAAATTCACTTTTTCCATTTTCGTTAAAATTCACGAGATCGTCTGCTTTCAATGCCTATAAAACGCAAACCAAAAAACGCAGCTTTCTCAAAATTTTACAGTCAGCTGTTAATCGATAACTGCTGACAGGAGCAGTGTTGTATTTAGAGCAGGTGCGCGGCAAATACAAAAAGTCACGGTCTTATCAAACGACCCTCGTATTTATGCATTTGTATTGCACGCTCTGCCCATATGGAATATTGTATTAGCTCGGATAAAAAAGTGCCATAAATACCATCAAATGAGTTTTTATGCGCTGCAGCGGACAAGGGACTCAGCTGTGGTATGTACATGTGTGCGTGGGTGTGGGTGTATGTGTGCGTGGCAGTTAGACTATGTGCTGCAAAACGATTTGTGTGCAGCATATGATGAAAATATTTCATTCATGACGCTTGTAAATCTTCTTTTGATTGCACTTAATACTTGTCACACCAACAACAACAAGAACAACAACGAGTATAAAGCTGCAGCGCACATACACATATTCACGACTGCATACACTCATAAACTCACACATTCACATCCACATTCGCAGGCAAACAAACTGACAAAAAACAAGTAAGAAAGCTACAGTCGAGTGTGCTCGACTGTAATATACCCGCTACCCAGCTGCTCGTACATCATTTATTTGCGGAACAAAAAAACGGCTACAATCAAACTTTGACCGTAAAAGGCTATGGACTTATAATATCTATGCAAAGTCAAAATCTAAAATAAAAAAAAAAACATATTTGCACACATTTAATTTTTGATGCGGGCGGGACTCGAACCCGTAAATGCATAATAGTACTGTTCGTTTTGCAGTCCACAACTTAACCCATTTCACCACCGTACACGCACACACGATTCGGCACAATGCTGCAAGCAGCGCTGCTTACAGCTATGGAAAACGTTAAGCTGAATAACTTCTGTGTTTATTATCCGATTGTTACCAAATTTTCAGAGATCATCTGGCTAGCTATAGTTATCATGTAAACCGAAAATGAACAATATGGCATCAAAATTGCGCTTGTAATCTTTTTTCGAATTACGGGGGCGGAAGGAGGCGTGGCCAAAATCCAAAATAAACTTGATCAGCGTGCAATAATAACACATATTGTCACCAAATTTGGTAGTCCTAGCTCTTATAATAGCTGAGATCTAAATTTTCACATGGACAGACAGACGGACAGACTGACATGGCTATATCGACTCGGCTGTTGATCCTGAGCCAGAATATATATACTTTATGGGGTCGGAGGTGTCTCCTTCTGCCTGTTACATACATTTTCGGTTTGAACAAAGTTATAATACCCTTCTACTCTATGAGTAGCGGGTATAAAAATTGCCAACGGTAGAAGGAAATCATAATAATCCAACATGTTTGCATTCAAATTGAGAATTTCTCGTGAGTTTGTGTTGGTGGTCCATGCGAAATTCTGTGTGCATGCGCACGCGTGTGTGTGTGTTTCTTTTGTGGTGGTATCTACTGGGAAATCTTATTTCATTTCCAGCATATGCAGCCCAGACATGCCAACCCCTTTGTAGTCATGTAAACCCACATTCAGTTTTCTAGTTAAAAATCAGGTTTCTCGGCGCGTGTTTTGGATTATCGGGCAAACAAATCCACAGCAAGCTCACACACACTCACACAAATGCACACACACACACACACACACACCGACTTGCCCCGTAGATACATATCGGGATGAATGAGAGACACCTTTTACCACAATTTATCGTTTTTCGGAATCTTAAATCTCCCCCCTTCGTCTCTTTCTCTCAAGGCTTCCCTTTGCTTCAGTGCATGCAGCAGATGCGTATAGTATAAGTCATTCTTTTGTGCACGTGTATGAGTATGTGCGAGTGCGAAAGTAACCAATAGCAGTCCAATGAGTTGTCGTTGTGTTGCGTCGGCATTCGCATCCCCCTGCGTTGTCAGACAGAAATTATTATTTTTATTGAAAACGAAAATGTTACCCAACCCGCTCAGAGGTGTGTGAAGTATGTTTGGCAAGCGGATTCCTATCTTGAAACAGCGGTGTGCGTGTGTAAGTGCGAGTGCGAGTAGAAGTATCACGTACTCCACTACACCTTTTACCAGTTACTTGTCAAGTTCTGCTTCATTACCGCAAATTATTCAAAAGCGTCTTCTTGTTAACAGTCAGTTTTGGAGTAGTAAAAACTTTTCGCGTCTACAAATTGGTCTCGCCTCTAATCAAAGTAAAAAACCACCGTAGCCGTGCAGTGGAACGAGAACCTTTTAACTTCATCTTCGTTTTTTCATTGTCAAAGTTAAACTCCCATCTCGCTCACTCTAGCCGGGGTAAAATGAAGCATAGCAGGGCCAAGAAATGTGTGGCTAACAACATTAATACCCGGGAAAAATCCCGGCGAACAACTTTTACAGTCAGTTTGTAACTTCGACCTACGAACCGCATTACATGCAGAAACACCTCCCGTTATGTTTCCCCTCCCCGCTTCTCTGCCGTTATGTCATCGACCATTTGCGACAAACAAGTCCAACATGTAACTTTTGTGCCAAACCTTATGCATTTCTTTACTGATGGAAAGAAATTATAACGTGAAGAAGAACACACAGAGACAGAGTAGAAGGAGAGGCAGAGAGAGGGATGGCTAAGAAGTAATTCCAGCTTGTTCTTGATTTTTAAATTTTTAAATCTTGCTTCTCTTCTGGGCCGTAGAATATGTGTCCTGCCCTCTGGCGCGCTTCGTTTTGTTGTTTCTTTATACACTTTGTTTTTCTTCTGACAGTTTTTTCTCTTTTTTTTTGATGCTGGTTTTTGTTTTTATTGCTCGCGTGTTGTTTCTCTTGTAGCGCCTGCGGCTTCGCTGCGACGCGAAGTGTGTCGGCAAAGGATACGTTTTATGCTAAGAAAAGCCAAGCGGAGTGATAACTTTTTGATGTTTCACTGTTTACAGCTGTCAAGCTGTCCCGTTGCCATATCAAAATTATATTGTAAATTTCTTGGCTGCCTCCGAGTTTTTCACGAGTTTCCTCGGCCCTCTTTATGGCGTTCTTGTGATTTTGCGGTGGCTTTTGCCGTGTTCGCGTATTGATTTACATAAAAATGTTCACAAATATTTTTCTTTTTACTACAATGAAAATAAAACGAAAACAACGCAGAAAATTTTCAAACGGGGTATGAGAAATAAATAAAACCAAGTAAAGAAAGCTACAATCGAGCGCGCCCGACAGTAAGATACCATTCGCCCAGTTTCGAAACAAATTATCATACAATTCCATCAAAAAAATGCTGCACAATTTTATCCGCTACCTATTGTTTAAATTAGATCTATTTTTGAATAGCGCCATCTACATGTGAAAACGGCATAGCTTTACACACGCTACGGCTGAAACGAAGCATCGTGACGATGACGTCACGACGCGCAGCACAGCCGCAAGCAGTGGAAGTACGAAAAACGGAAACATGGATAGCTTCTGTGTTTATCGACCGATTAGATTGTAATTTGGGGAATAGATTTATATTGCAATTATGTTCATACCAAAGCAAAAAGCTGTAACTTCAATACTTCTCCTGATAATCGAAAATTATTGATTTGCGTGGGCGGTGGGCGTGGCATCAAAAATTGAAAATAAACTCGATCTACCTATGGTATACAGGAACCTTCATGTGAAATTTGGTGTCTCTAGCTTTTGTAATAGCTGAGATCTAGACGTTCAAGCAAACAGACGGGTAGTCGGATGGACATGGCTCAATCGACTCAGCTAGTGATCCTGAGTCAGAATATATATACTTTGTGGGGTCTGCCACGCCTCCTTCTACCTGTTACATAAATTTACGCAAACTTAGTATACCATTTTTGACCATTTTCAATGGTCGAATGGTATAAAAACCATGTTGCCAACAAAAGACAAGGGACGGGCAAAATTCAATATGTTTTCTCCGATGATCCGCAAAGGGCAAGCGCTACCAGCTCTTTGAAGAAAGCACAGTCGACTTAATGTAAGGAATCAGTGTCTCTTTGTATATGCGGAGCCTCTGATGCTTCCAATCAGCGTGCAAACCCCTCTGCACGTTGTCTGTCCGTCTGCTCGTCCGCCCGCCCGTTTTCGTCCGATGCGTCGCTGCCTAGTGTGCGTCGGGAAATACTACAGTAGCATTTATTGCGCGCTAAGCAAACAAGTGCCTTTATGTTTTGTTTGAAAAAAACGGGCATAAAAAATGTATACAGAATTCAATTTGTTTGTGTACATTTCTTGACTCGCGCCTTCCTGCCCCTGCTCATTCTGCCCTGCCTCACCCATTTTTTATGCTCCACATCCTGCCAGAGCCAACATCCCTTTTTTCGCCCGTTCGTTTGACATTTTGACTTCACCGGGGAGAGTAGAGGAAGATGCGGGGAATGGGGCGAGGGCAAAACCTGCTTACCATGTTAAAAATAAATAAATAACGTTCTGTAACGGTTTTTATGGCTGGGGTGCCGTTGGCAAATTAATTGAAAATACTTTCGCTTTAAATACATTTTGCAAATCCAAACGGAAACTGGTCAAAAAAAAATTTCAATTATAAGAAGTCACAGGTACGAAATAATCTATCATGCTACGTAGCAGGAAGCAGTAGAGAATAATGGGAGAGCAGGGAGGGGCGAAATCAATGAATGGCTCTGTGTTTGATTGAATCAAATGTAGAGCATAGTGCACTGCAATTAAGGAGATCACGGGGATAAATGAGCCCAAGGCAGGCAGGCAAGCAGGCCAGCAGAGGATGTGGTGGATCTGCGATTGTGCTCCGCTGTCAGGGATTCCCGTCACGATTCTCGATTTATTTTGCTCTTAAGACATTGCCTGCATGTGTGTCTAAGGTGGGTGTGTGTGAGCCAGATTCTTGTGTGTGAGTGTGAGCTTATTTACAATCTATTGTATTTCACTCAAATTGGGCCAAAAACTTTTAAAAATGCCGCAGTACAAGTAAATGCCGCTGTGAAAGCACTTCTTTCGCCTTTTCAGTTTTATTTGGGCCCTGCAGAGGACATCTTGAGAAACATGCGCTTAATTCAATTTATTTTTCTTTATTTGTCGATTACTGTTGTTTATTTCGGATTTAAGACAAATGCAACCCAAACGCGCCCACCCAGAGGAGCGTCAGCAGTTTTTGGCTACTTAGCTCAATTTAGCCGCGGCCACCAATGCAAAATCTCCTCGCAATCTTCTCGAATGATAATTGATATCTTTTCCCCAAAATCGATATTGGTACTTCGCGAATCGAATTTTAATCTGTATTCCGAATTTTGTATTTCACCATTGCACTATGGCTTTGCAAATCTGTGAGATAATTGGGGACTGCAGGGTCAACCTTTGGGGTAACCTTTATATGCAAATGTATGCCCTTTTTTGCATTTGTGGCAAAATTCTAAATTCGTTGCCGATCCAGGAACATACGTGTTTATGGGTCTTGTGCAGAAAAGAAAATTTTGATTTGTAAAGCAAGAACTCTTGAAAAATTTAAATAGCATTAAGCTTCAAGCAGGAAGTTTCCTTCACAAGAAGTACCCGAAAGTCCGAATAATTATTACTCACTCAGACAAGGGTCCCTGTTAGCTCAAGAACAGGCGACTCATCCCAGTTCAGCTTATCTGAAAAGAATTAAAAGAACAGCAGGGTCAGTAAACAGCTAAATTGATATGAATATATATGCAAAGGCGTGTTTCTGCAATGCTAACTGCTTGCCCGAAAGGATGAGGCGACTACAACATTTTTATACCATTGCAGATGGTATATTAACTTTGGCCAGAAGTTTGCAACGCACCTCAGAAGACATTTCCGATAATAGGGAAGTCAAACTAGCCATGTCCGTCTGTCCGTCCGTCCGTCTGTCTGTCCGTCTGTTGCAATGCAAACTAGTCTCTCAGTTTTAGAGCTATCTTGATGAAACTTGGTACACATGCTTCTCATTGCTGCAGGCTGTAAATAAGTCGGAACGAGCCGGATCGGACCGATGTATCGTATAGCTGCCATACAACCTCTCAGCCGATTTTTGTCATTTTTCAAGATATCGCCAAGAAACTTTCGCAATCTATGCCTTAGTATGTCCATTCAAAGCTGTGCACATTTTATCAAAATCGGACCGATACATCGTATAGCTGCCATTGAACCTATCGGCCGATTATTGTAATTCTTCAAGATATCGCTGTGAAACATTTCTGATATATGTCTGCAATGGTATTAAACCTTCGGTGAGCCGAATGTAGCCTTTCTTTCTAGTTAATCCTATTCTTGAACTTATGTCGGATTCGCGCGGCTTACAAAGTTAACTTAAGTCCTGAGCATAAATGCTATAAGTTGTTAGCAATATAACATAATTTCCTAATTTCCTTATTGTATGCTGCCGGCAGCGCTGCTTACAGCTATGGAAAACGTTAAGCTGAATAACTTCTGTGTTTATTATCCGATTGTTACCAAATCATCTGGCTAGCTATAGTTATTATGTAAACCGAAAATGAACAATATGGCATCAAAATTGCGCTTGTAATCAATGTTTTTTTCGATTTACGGGGGCGGAAGGGGGCGTGGCCAAAATCCAAAATAAACTTGATCAGCGTGCAATAATAACACATATTGTCACCAAATTTGGTAGTCCTAGCTCTTATAATAGCTGAGATCTAGATTTTCACACGGACAGACAGACGGACAGACGGACATGGCTATATCGACTCGGCTGTTGATCCTGAGCCAGAATATATATATACTTTATGGGGTCGGAGGTGTCTCCTTCTGCCTGTTACATACATTTTCGGTTTGAACAAAGTTATAATACCCTTCTACTCTATGAGTAGCGGGTATAATAATATAACGATAAGTACTCAAAAAGTATTTGTCAAGAGCAGAAACCCACACCCAATTCACCCCAACCCAACCCCGTTTCAGTGACTAAAGTCAGTCTTCCTACCTAAGCCGCTTAACGGAAAATGTTATCGATTGTTGGCTTTCCCACGCTAACTGTCAACAACGCAAGCGCTAAAGCATCGCGTTCTTCTCAGCCCCACCTTATGAATTATTGTCTCGTGTGCCGCCTAGAATCTCTTCAGGGAGGCACGATCTTATCTAAGAAGCGACCCACTAGGTGAAAGTCATTTCCGAGTGAATCCTAAACGGCAACGACAAGCACAATTCTCATAGGCAGCATAATTTGTCGGCCTTAATTTGGTTGGTTTAGAAAATTCTTTAAGAACTTCTGAATCCTCCTTTTTAAGTTTTGTCGGTAATGTTCGCTGAATGAAGAATTAAGAATTAAGAATTATGAAAAGCGCTTTCGACATTGTGTTATTTATGCAAATTGTCCTAATAATTACTATAATTAATGCGGCATGGAATTCAGCGGGGATAGAGAGCGTTAAAAATCAATACGCAAATGCAGCTGCGAGGCCTGGCCACCCACCCGTTGCTATTCAAAAATTATACAAGTATTTTCCCATGAATCAGTTATAGCAATAAAATTGCAGTCATCCCTCAGAGCTGATTGCCATATAATTTAAGCTGTCCTCACCAACTGCAGAGCGATTACTGCATTTGACCGTCTCGCCCCCCGCTCACGCATTATTAATGCAAATGGGGCGAGTTGCGTTCGAAATTTTTTAACTAATATGCTTTATTTCCTTAATGGGCGTGGACTCTGAATCGTTTTGGGCTGCCAGCTTTGTGGACTGAACGTGCTGTACGTTAGCCCAATTAAAGGGAATCGAAAAGGGTTATTGTATGGAAAAGAAAGAGGTGAGTTAAGGCGAGAGGAGTTGAGTTGAATTTCCGTCAAAAGGTTCCCACAAGGCACCTTTGCAGATGATTATCAATTTTTAAAGAGCAACTCGGATTATATCGAAAGGGGACCATGCATTGGGCACTCGAGGGATAAAAGATGGCTCCTGGGGCAGCGACGGGCGACTGTTATCATCCCTTGGGCATCCGCTTTAACCAGCATTTCGCCGAACTAATCAGAGGTTTCCATTTTGCTCACCTTCGACCCTTTGTGCAGCCGAGCATGACGCTTCATATTATTTTCGCTGCGCCTACACACACACACACACACACACACACCATTTCCATTTCGGCACGAGGGCAATCGCAACAATTCATTTTTACTCAAATGGAATGCAAATGATCTATATATAGATACTATAAATAATTTCATAGGATTAAGTCTACTTATAGTCTTTCTTATCTTGTCTTATTGTCGTTTCCTAAGTGCCTTCCCCTAGCATTCTTTTGGGTTTTCTGTCTTAGATATATAGTCTATTCGCTTTCAAGTCCCGGATTAATGCGTGCGTGTCTACTCGTCGCGTTGATAGCGACGTCTGTCGCGCCTGGCTTGGCTGCTGGCCTGCTAATGAAGTTTAAATAACGTACCGACGGCTACAGTCTAGCTAGAGATCATCTGGCAAGCTATAGTTATCATGTAAACCGAAAATGAACAATATGCCATATTGCGCTTGTAATCAATTTTTTTCGATTTACAGGGGCGGAAGGGGGCATGGCCGAAATCAAAAACAAACTTGATCAGCGTGCAATAATGACACATATTATTACCAAATTCGGTAGTCCTAGCTCTTATAATAGCTGAGATCTAGATTTTCACACGGACAGACAGACGGACAGACGGACGGACGGACAGACGGACATGGCTATATCGACTCGGCTGTTGATCCTGAGCCAGAATATATATACTTTATGGGGTCGGAGGTGTCTCCTTCTGCCTGTTACATACATTTTCGGTTTGAACAAAGTTATAATAGCCTTCTACTCTATGAGTAGCGGGTATAAAAACTCTACTCAAGTTCATCTACTTATTGTTCAAATTAGATCTATCTATGAATAGCGCCATCTACATATAGAAACGTCATAAAAATCAGCTTTACAAACGCAACGGCTGAAACAAAGCATCGTGACGATGACGTCACGATGTGCTGCAAAGGCGCAAGCAGTGTAACTATGGAAAACGTTTAGATGAATATCTTCTGTGTTTATTGTTCAATCGGATTGTATTTTTGAGAATAGATTTATATTGTAATTATCTATGTTTATACCAAAGCCGAAATCTGTAACTTCAATTCTTTTCCCAATATTAGTAAATTATCAATTTGCGTGGGCGGTACATCGAAAATTGAAAATAAACACGATCTACCTATGGCAGGGGGGCCTCATGGCCTAGTGGACAATACACTTGTCTGCTAAACATGAGGTCGCAGGTTCGAAACCTGCTCAATGGCAAGAGACATGACCCTTCAATCGTCCACTTACAAATGCTTCTCTACTTAATAGAAGGCATTTTCTAAATTGCACAATGCCTTTTCAACACTTTTCGGCAACCCCCCTTGCCCATATCCCCCACCCCCCTCACATAGAACCAAGCACCACCAGCTATGAATGATGCCAAAATTAAGACTGTATCTCGCATATCCACGTTTATCTATTCTACGTGTTATTCTTACAATAACACCAAAGACCAATGATAACCGTGGACGCCACTCCCAGTAGGCGTCAGGTGGCAGCCCCACCTCTGGGATAAGTCGCATCTGGCCAATCAGCAGGTCGAACGAAAACTCAAATGATTACTGAAACCAATACTAGAGAAATAAACATACACGGCTCCCCTAACTCGTTGACGACCATAGGCATTTCAAAATGGACACGAATTGAACAATGGAACGTTTGAACTCTAAAGGAACCCTCAAGATTAGCACAGTTCGAGGTAGAAATGGAGAAACTGCAGATAGCGATAGCTGGCATTTGCGAGATGAGGTGGCCTGGCAGTGGGGAAACAACAACAGCCAATAGCAATCTAGTCTTGCATAGTAGCAGCAATGAAGGCAGTAGACATGGTGTAGGAATATTTGTAGCCAGAAAGATCAAGAAGGCGCTCCATTCCTGGGAATCCGTATCTGACAGTCAATGCTATGCCCCGAAAGAAGACGCCAATGAAGACCTTAAAGACGACTTCTACACTGCGCTCACAGCGACCCTCACTAAGCTACGGCAAGGTGACATCACTATTCTCATGGGCGACTTCAATGCTAAGATAGGCTCCAACAACATCGGACTCAAATCAGTAATGGGACAGCACGGTATAGGGACTCGCAATGACAATGGTGAAAGACTTGGTGAAATATGTCAGTTGTTTTAACTAGTTATTGGGGGCACGTTGTTCCCGCATAAAGAAGTCCATAAGTACACATGGACATCTCCAAGTGGCAACACGCGCAACCAGATCGACCATATGTGCATCAGCAGAAAATGGAGGCAGTCATTACTCAATGTGCGGAATAAAAGGGGAGCAGCTATAGATAGCGATCACGAGTTGGTCATTGGAGAACTTTCAATAAAGTTAAACCGCAACCACTCGAGGATCGGAACCAACAGACATCATCGTAGTGCGCCCCCCTTAAATCTGTACTTCATGGAAATCAGCCACGCCCGACAACAACTGTGGCTAAAGACTTCCGAAGCATCGCCCCATGTGGGAGCGCCAGGATATCTCTTCGTCGCCATCTGTACGAGAAATCGGAGATGCAATTAAGAAGCTGAAGCACAACAGGACAGCTGGGGAAGACAACATACCAGCTGAACTTCTACAAGTTGATACCCAGCTGATGGCTGAAACACTGCACCCGCACTTCTCCCGCATATGGGAAAGCGAGACGGTACCGGACTTTTGAAAGGGCGGTATCATTGTAAAAGCTTGCCAAGAAAGGGGACCTTAGTGACTGCAGTAAATGGAGAGGAATCACACTTCTCAACACTAGTTACAAAGTGTTGGCCACTCTACTGAACGAGCGCCTTCAAGAAAACATTGAGCCAACAATCCGAGATGAACAGGCTGGATTCAGACCACACAGGAGCTGCGTAGACCAGGCAAATACACTACGCATAATCACCGAACAAGCTGTGGAATGGAGAGCACCGCTTTACCTCCTGTTCATAGACTTCAAGAAGGCGTTTTGTTCAGTGGACAGAGCGGCAATATGGAGAGCATTGGCAAGGAAAGGAGTACCCACCAACATCATTACTTTCATCAAGTCGATGTATGATAATGCCAACTTGGCGTTACTGCACAACGGGAAAACAAGTGCACCTTTCCAGACGAACACTGGAATTCGGCAAGGTTGTCCATTGTCGCCGCTATTCTTCAACATCGTGGTCGACGAACTTATGAAAGAAGTGTGCAACCCCAAGCGTGGAATCACATGGAGCCTCACCAGACACCTTGAGGACTTGGATTATGCAGACGACGTTTGTCTGACCTCTCACAGGCTCTGCGACATCCAGAGCAAGACTGATGACCTCGCCAGACTAGCAAGCAAGATCGGACTTGAGATTAACGAAGCCAAGACAAAGGCAATGCGCTTCAACCACTCCAGTCAAGGGAACATCATCATATATGGGAACGCAATAGAGTTCGTCACAAGCTTCCCATACCTTAGCACCATCATCTCCAACAATGGCGGAGTGGAAGATGACGTAACAAACCGACTTGCCAAAGCCCGATCAGCATTTGGGAGACTCTACCGCATCTGGAGCAACAAGATAATAAGCAGGCGAACAAAGCTCCGAATCTACAATGCTTGCGTAAAGTCCATACTGCTATATGGTAGGGAGACCTGGCTCACCACCAAGAGAATGACACAGAGACTGCAAGTCTTCAGCAACAAATGCTTGAGGATTATATGCGGGATATTCTGGGCAAACAGAATATCCAACGCAGAGCTGGCTCGGGTCACAGGTGAGCCCCCTATACACCTCCAAATAAGGAAGAAAAAATGGACGTGGATAGGTCACGCTCTCAGAAGGAACCCGAGCATTATATTCAGGATGGCACTGGACTGGAATCCCCAAGGCAGCAGATGAATCGAAAGACCAAGGATGACCTGGAGAAGAACCATCCTCCAAGAACTGACCCAATCGAGCACAACTAAACAGACGGCGCAAAATAGAGTTCAATGGAAGGCTTTAGTAGAGGCGCTAAGGAACAATAAGGATTAAAAAAAAAAAAACAAGTAAGAAAGCTACATTAGAGTGTGCTCGACTGTAATATACCCGCTACCCAGCTGCTCGTACATCAAAATTATTTGCGGAACAGTAAAGAACGGCTACAATCATGTTTTGACCGCTGCTGCCGGCAGAGCTGCTTACAGCTATGGAAAACGTTAAGCTGAATAACATGTGTGTTTATTATCCGATTGTTACCAAATTTTCAGAGATTATCTGGCTAGCTATAGTTATCTTATAAATGAACAAAATGGCATCAAAATTGCGCTTGTAATCTATTTTTTTTTTTTCGATTTACAGGGGCGGAAGGGGCCGTGGCCAAAATCCAAAATAAACTTGATCAGCGTACAATAATAACAGATTTTGTCACCAAATTTGGTAGTTCTAGCTCTTATAATAGCTGAGATCTAGATTTTCACACGGACAGACAGACGGACATGGCTATATCGACTCGGCTGTTGATCCTGAGCCAGAATATATAAACTTTATGGGGTCGGAGGTGTCTCCTTCTGCCTGTTACATACATTTTCGGTTTGAACAAAGTTATAATACCCTTCTACTCTATGAGTAGCGGGTATAAAAACCTATGGTATACAGGAACCTTCATGTGAAAATTGGTGTCTTTAGCTTTTGTAATAGCTGAGATCTAAGCGTTCAAGCGAACAGACGGACAGACAGACAGACGGACACGGCTCAATCGACTCAGCTAGTGATCCAGAATATATATACTTTGTGAGGTCTGCCACGTCTCCTTCTGCCTGTTACATACATTTGCACAAACTTAGTATACCATTTTTGACCATTTTCAATGGTCGAATGGTATAAAAAGATTCCCCTCCGTGCAGCGGAATAAGACATTAAGCAGCAATAACAAAGAAATGTTTACACATATATACAATGAATTCAGGTTGCCTAGCGTTGTGGCATTATTAAAAATGACAATGTCTCAAAGAGAATAAATGCAAATTAAAATTCCGAAGAGAGAAAAACAATCATACTGTAACCAAAGCTTTTTAAAATTGATCGTTGGCCTTTGAGCTTTGACTCTGTCTTTCCAAATAAAGAGAGCCACTTGCAATCAGTTGTGCGCGTCTACAACAACAGTCCCTGACTGTGTGTTTTGCGTTAAGAGAGCGTTTGAGATCGATGGTTCTCTTAACCCTGAGCTGAGTCATCAATAAGTAAGAGACCACACTTAGTAGACATAGTATAAATTGAATCTATAATAAATAATACAAATTTTTTATATGTTATATTTACAATATATTTCATGGCGCCTTTATTTCTGAATGATGTTAATAAAACAACAATAAACATATTTATTTGATTAAATAACTCACTGCAATTTCTTAGTTTTAACTGATCAACAGCTTGGAAAATATGCTTAAAAGTTCCCACTATGTTTACATAAACTTTTTTATGACAAAGAGTTTTTACGTTGACTCAATTTTCTTTCATTTCAGTTTCATTTACCGGCTGGAGGAAAAATTATTGCCTACAGTGTAGACTCAATCACTCGCCAAGTTGCTAATTTCCGAATACAGATGGAAAACGTTGCTGGGAGAAAATGTGCACACAATTGAAACATGCCGTGAGGCATTGCTCTTTCCCTTCTTGGGTTTAAAATTAAATTTATAAGAGTTACCTAAGCGCAAAACACAGTTTATAAACCGAGCTCGGCAACTATCAACAACAACAACAAGCACATAACAAAGACAACAAATAGTCAGAGTGTCTTTGTAGCAAATAAACAAAAAAATAAAACACACAAGCCAAAAAAAGCCACATATACAATTAAAAACTGCCATGTCAAATTACAAATGGTTCTTTAATGTTTTTGACCAACTTTTACTGCCTGTAGTTAGCCTGTTGGTCATTAAGCAGCAACAGTAACAGTTACAGCTACGGTCACAATTACGACCACTTTCAACCATGGCCTTACCTAGAAACGCAAGTGAAGCATCTTGGCTATTACTAGTTGCCGTGTTCTCGTTGTGCTTAGCAGACGGTTAAATAACATCCGGGCCAACAATCGAAAATGCGAACAACTCTAGCATTTACTTCGAAACAGACTTCCAATTCAATGTGGAGTAGAAGAACCAAATTGAGTAGATAACCAACATAACAAATATTTTATATAAACATTCATAATTTATTTACTTTAACAGCTGAAATGACATATCAAAAAGCTTGTCAAATTGTTTTGAGTCAAACAATTAATAACCCAAGCTCTCTTTAATTTTTTAATTACGTAGCATAAAAGCTTTAGCTGTTTAGGAGAAATTGTAGAATTTGCATGAACATTCAATGTTTCAATGCAGTTTGGACTGCGTTGTACGTCAATGCTCAAGATAAGGAAAGAAATTATACATCAATTTGTTATTAAAAGACCAATGCAATACGAAAAATAATTATACAACTTAAAAAGCAATAAAAACTATATTTAAACTGAACTTTTGAACTCATAATCTTTGAAGTCTCTCATCTCATTGTTTCTATCACGCCCCATAAAAGACTTTAGCGTCAGTTTAAATACTCTTAGTTAGTCAATGCTATTTTTATGTAAGTCTCAGTGCGATAAAATTTCAGTACTCTCTCTTTCATTCTCTTTATTTTTATTTATATCGTAATCCCTAAAATGTGTGTACATTTATGTACGAGGGTCGTTTGATAAGACCGTGACTTTTTGTATTTGCCGCGCACCTGCTCTAAATACAACACTGCTCCTGTCAGCAGTTATCGATTAACAGCTGACTGTAAAATTTTGAGAAAGCTGCGTTTTTTGGTTTGCGTTTTATAGGCATTGAAAGCAGACGATCTCGTGAATTTTAACGAAAATGGAAAAAAGTGAATTTCGTGTGCTAATTAAGCATTATTTTTTGCGTAAAAAATCCATCACCGAAACCAAGGAAAGACTTGATAAATATTATGGGGACTCTGCACCATCAATTTCAATGGTTAAGAAATGGTTTACTGAGTTCCGTTGTGGTCGTACCAGTACAAGTGATGCCGAACGTTCAGGTCGCCCAAAAGAGGTCGTCATGCCAGAAATCGTCGACAAAATCCATGGAATGATATTGGATGATCGGAGAATGAAAGTGCGTGAGGTAGCTGAGGCTGTAGGCATCTCAACTGAACGGGTACATCACATTTTACATGAATATTTGGACATGAAAAAAGCTTTCCGCGCGATGGGTGCCGCGATTGCTCACACACGACCATAAGCGCAACCGTGTGACCATTTCAAAGGAGTGTTTGGCGATGTTCAACCGCAATCCAAACGAATTTTTGCGCCGTTTCGTTACCGTAGACGAAACATGGATCCACCACACCACACCAGAGACCAAAGAACAATCAAGACAGTGGGTTTCTCCGGGTGAACGTGCACCAAAGAAGGCCAAGGTGGGTCTGTCGGCCAACAAGGTCATGGCCACAGTTTTTTGGGATGCACAAGGTATCATTCACATCGATTACCTTGAAAAGGGTAAAACGATCACCGGCGAATATTATTCAGAGCTTTTGGACAGATTCGATATTGATTTGAAGCAGAAACGACCGCATTTGGCGAAAAAAAGTGCTGTTCCATCAGGACAATGCACGGGTGCACACGTGTGTAGTCAGCATGGCAAAATTTCATAAATTGGGCTACGAACTGCTACCCCATCCAGCATATTCTCCAGATTTAGCCCCCTGTGACTATTTTTTGTTTCCAAACATGAAGAAATGGCTCGGCGGTAAGAGATTCGGGTCAAATGAAGAGGTCATCACAGAAACAAACGACTATTTTGAGGGCCTTGAGAAAACCTATTATTTGGAAGGAATAAAAAAATTGGAAAAACGCTGGACTAAATGTATAGAGCTAAAAGGAGATTATGTTGAGAAATAAAACGCTTCTTTGACGAAAAAAATATATTTTATTCAAAAAGTCACGGACTTATCGTATTAAATCAATATAAATGCTCATTTTTTAACTATTAAAAAATACTAAGAATAAAAAATAAAAAATACTTAATACATATTAATTTGCATCATATGCAAATGCATTTATATAAGTATAGACCCTAATCTCACGATAACCAGTCTTAGAAATTCCCACTTTTTCTAGAGACAGTAAAATAAAATACCAAAAGCGTCGATTCAGGTAGAAACCTGTTGAGTGAAACGCAACTTACGGTAACAACATACACACTTATATACATATGTATGTATGTATGCATTTATAATATGTATGTATATCGTTATACACTGTGTGGCTATTATTGCCGTCTTTTTGTTGCTGTTTTTCAAACTGGTTCTTCAAAAACGAACACACACAACAACGTAGCGAGTGCCGATATGTTTGGATTTCGACTAAGCTTACTAAACAATGTGGCACCTCACTGTAAATTTCCCGCCAATTCCCGTGCTGAGCAATTAAAGAAAGCTAATCATAAGATTTCTGTCCTGCTCGCACCCACGCCAAGTCGCAACTGTAACAATTCTGTTTACAGTTTCTGTAACAGTTATTCTCCTGAGCTACAGCGAATGATGGAGATAGACGAGAGAGCGAAAAGTAAAGCGCAAATTAACCGCTTAGTGACACTTAAAGTGACAGAAATAGAAATATAGAGATAGAACTACTTACGCCGATCGCGACTGTCGCAGAAGAGACTGCGCTTAGCCAAGCTTATACAAACATGGAGAGCAAAAAATTGAAATCGAAATTGTTTCAGGTGGCGGGTCAAAAGTGTAAGCCACAAATTTAGAGAGTGCACAAAGCGAAATACGTAGGGAATACATCTTTTGTACATGTGTGCGTAAGATGAGTGTAAATGCATACCGTTTTAAAAGCTCCTCGTTATGTTAATTTTTTGAATCGAAATATTTCAGAACTTGCTGTGGTGGTATTTGACTGGTTTCGCGCTGCGAACAAGTATTATTTTACTCACGTCGCGTTGTCAAAAATTGTTAAGCGAATAACAAAACACTTGCTGTTGCTTTGCCTTGTTTTTTATTTTTTGATTCAACTTTCAACATTGTTTGCACTCTTTCCTTTTCTTTTTCTACTGCTGCAATTTCTTTGGTAATTTTTATGCTACACTTTCACAAATTTGCATTGCATTTGCGTTATATGCATTCATTTAATGCGGTGCGTTTCAACACACCAATAATGATGATGGCCACGACACACACAAAGCAATCGTTCAACCAACCAACGGGCGGGCGCAGGGCTGAAAATGATTTACACTGAGCACAGACTGTTTGCCGTTTGCGCTCTGCGTGCGGACACGACGGCGTCTCTAAGATGACTAAGGCAATATTGCTCTTTGAGCTGCCGTTGCCGCTCTGTCCCTCTCGGCGCGTGAGAGACGGCTTGCCCTCAGCATTAGTGCGTGTGCGGGTGTGTGCATGCGCGTGTTTGAGTGCGCGTGCTGGCATGCGATGAGAGCGGCAGCTCTTATGAAGCTTCTCTCGCTCTCTTGGCGCATTGAACGATTTGTTTGAACTTGTGCTTTGTAGATGTAGGGAATGTGGATTGTAATTTTTATTGCATATGTGCGCAACGCTCATAAGTAGACATCTCCACAAACTTGATTCAGATAATGGATTTTAAAGAAATACTACATGGTATATTGGGTTTGTCGAAATGTGCGTAACAGGCAGAAGGAGACATATCCGGCCCCATAAAGTATATATATTCTTGTTATGATCACTAGCCGAGTTGATTGAGCCATGTCCGTTTGGGTGACTGTTTGAACACACGGATCTCACCTATTACAATAACTAGACCCACCAAGTTCTCTATGAAGGTTTATAAATATCATACATCATCATAAATTTTTAATGCCACGCTAATCGCCTCTGTAAATCGAAAGTAAACTTTTACATTTGATTTTTAACAGAAGTTTTAAATTTACAACTTTACTGTCAGGTGCGTTGTAACCTACATTACTTGTTTTGTTTAGTAAACTTTTAAAGAATTAAAAACAAGAAAGCTACAGTTGAGTGTATACCGTTACCCAGCTGCTCGTTTACCAAGATTATTTGCGAAACAATAAAGAACGGCTACAATCATATTTGGATTTTAAAAGGCAATTGAATTACAATACTGATGCAACAATTAAAATCTAAAATAAAAAAAAAAGTTTTTGCACATACAAATGTTAAAAGTGTTGCAATGTTGCAAAATATAAAATAAAAAAAAAAACAAGTAAGAAAGCTACATTCGAGTGTGCTCGACTGTAATATACCCGCTACCCAGCTGCTCGTTCATCAAAATTATTTGCGGAACAGTAAAGGCCACAATATGCAAAGTCAAAATCTAAAATAAAAAAAAAATTTTTTTGCAAACATTTAATTTTTGATGCGGGTGGGACTCGCACCCGTAAATGCATAATAGTTCTATTTGTTTTGCAGTCCACAACTTAACCCATTTCACCACCGTACACGCACACACTATTCGGCGCAATGCTACAAGCAGCGCTGCTTACAGCTATGGAAAACGTTATGCTGAATAACTTCTGTGTTTATTATCCGATTGTTACCAAATTTTCAGAGATCATCTGGCTAGCTATAGTTATCATGATTGAAATTGTACTCATTGTTTTTCGATTTACAGGGGCGGAAGGGGGCGTGGCCAAAATCCAAAATAAACTTGATCAGCGTGCAAAAATAACACATTTTGTCACCAAATTTGGTAGTTCTAGCTCTTATAATAGCTGAGATCTAGATTTTCACACGGACAGACAGACGGACAGAAGGACATGGCTATATCGACTCGGCTGTTGATCCTGAGCCAGAATATATATACTTTATGGGGTCGGAGGTATCTCCTTCTGCCTGTTACATACATTTTCGGTTTGAACAAAGTTATAATACCCTTCTACTCTATGAGTAGCGGGTGTAAAAATACAATCTAAGATTTTTTAGTTGGACGCACTGGGGATTAATACTCGCAATCCCATTAAACAATTAGTTTCGCAGTCCGCCAGTCAAGGCACTTAACCCACTAGTCAACATTTATATCTAAGACACACACCAATTGATAATTGAAATGCATCAAAATTTAAGCAATTGAAAAAAACACTGCATGCATGCGAGGGGCGCAGTTCAAATGTATAAGAAACGTTAACTTGAATAACTTTTATGTTTATTATCCAATCGGAACCAAGTTTTCAATGATATGAAAATTGATTTGGATGGTGATAATTGTCATACACACCAAAACTGAATATTGTAGGTGAAGAATTACGCTTGCTATTCGGTTTGATAGATTTTCGGGGGCGGAAGTAGGCGTGGTCAAAATTTAAAAACAGCTATGACAGCTATGACCACATGAGTGTTGTCCCCACGTTCGGTGGCAACAGCTTTTTTAGTCTCTGAGAAATTGGCGTTCATACAGACGGAAAGATGGACTGATGAACAGATGGGCAGACAGGCATAGCTCAAACGACTCGATCCTGAGCAAGGATATACATATGTACTCTATGGGGTCGCTGATGCCTATTTGCATATATGCATATTTCGAGAAAGACAATAGACGCAGGCGGGGCTCGAACCTAAGAGCGTATAATAGTAGTGTAGTAATAGTGTGTTTATTGTCTGATTCTTACCAAATATAGGAGATTTGGCTTATGATAATAAATACATAAACTGAATAAGAAGTGATTAAACCAAATTGCGCTTTCAATCCAATTTTTTCCGTTGACGGGGGCAGAAAGCGGCATGATCAAAATAAAAAAAAAACTTGATCAGCGTGCAATAATGAGACCTATGTCACCAAATTTGGTTGTCCTGACTCTTAAAATAGCTAAGATCTAGGTGCTCATACGGACTATATCGACTCGGCTGTTGATCCTGAGCCAGAATATATACACTTTATGGGGTCGGAGATGACCCCTTTTGCTTGTTACACACATTTTCGGATTAAACAAAGTTAGAGTACCCTTCTACTCTATAATAAGCGTGTATAGCGAGATAACACAAAATGAAAATTAAACAATAAGATATAACTCGTCCAATTTCAAAAAGCCGTCACTTTGAACGTTACGATGTTACTATGCAACGATTTCCTGTAAGATCAATTTTTATACCCGCTACTCATAGAGTAAAAGGGTATTATAACTTTGTTTAAATCGAAAATGTATGTAACAGGCAGAAGGAGACATGTCCGACTTAGCATACCAATCCTTGATGGTTGATTTTCCTGGGACAGTGTCCGGAAACTCATTATCAAGTCAAGTTTTTGCATACTGTATTTCACACTGTATTTCAAAATTATATACACGTATATCAATACGCAAAATTCTTTTTTATCAATTTTTTCACAATAACAAAAGTAGCTTCACCTAAAATTCTGCAACTCACAAACTGATAAACCGACAGCTGACAAGTTTATCCACGCGCTTTTTAAAAGTTAGGGCTTACTAAAGATCATATACATACGTATATAGTGAATATTAATAAATTTAAATTTAAATTTAATTAAAAATAATTTTTAAATTTAATATAATTTTAATTTAACTTAACTAAAGTTAATTTAATTTAATTTAATTTAATTAATCGCCTTTCTTTTTTATACTTTTTCTACTTTTGAGTTGACTGCTCTTAGTCGACATTAAATATAAATAAATACTACAAATAATATTTTGAAGTCTTGCAAAGTAGTAGCATTCTCTTAATTATTGCCTCTCTTCGCTTACGCCTACCTACCTGTGGCCACTGTAGAGCGCACAGACCACAAATACCGGTTTAAGCGACCAGTATAAGAGTCGGCACGGAATGCGGCAACATATGCAATTTGTATGCGAGTTTGTTTTTAACGATACCTTGTTTTGATTTGGGCAAAATGCCGGCTGTTGTTTTGGAGCTGTCGCCGTCTAGTTATTATCACCGAAACTCCTATATGCAGCCTATACAGCCCAAAGGCAAAGCTGACTACAGTTTTTGCGGAATTGCTACGAGAGAGCGTCCCTCTGTGGGAGAATTTCTGCTCAGCAATTTACGCTCGCGGACGATTTACTAAACCAACCGAAAACAATTTAAATACAGTTCGGATGTGCATTTCAAAATTAAAAATTTATATTGATTAATTGGTGCAGATTGTGAGGTTAAGTTGTGCAGCATTCTAAGATATTATATATACAAATGCATATCAATTTGGTAGATTGTAGAAGAGGTTGTATTTAAATTAAACTTAAGAAAATTTCTGCTCATGCCAAGGTGAAACTCTATTAAAAGACTTACTTACTTTTACGTTTGCATTAAATTTATTATTTATAAATATCCAAAAACTTTTGTTTAAATATTATGACAGTATATAGAGTTCTACCATAAAAAGGTATACTAAAGCATATTTCAACGAATCAGTATTTAGTAGAAAATTTAACATTTTTAACTTCCTCATCACACACACGCACAACTGCTAGAGTTTCAATAGATAGGCGTAGATACAGATATTAATACGAATACATTTGTAAACCCGTTGATGTTCTTCTGAGGAATATTTAGCCAGGTACCAGTTTTCAAATATCTATAAACAACTGCTTCGCTGAAGGACCAAACAGACTGCAGGCATTTGGATACAACATTGCTTGAGATTTCTCACTAAGATTGTGCTCAATGCAACAGGGGAAACTCTACAAAAGCCGAAGAAAGAATAAATGTATACCTTTGAATTTGTTCCGAAAATTTAATTTGATTTCATTTTCATGAAAGACACACACACACACACATGTGTATTAATACAACAAATGAATTTTGTACGTGCCACAAATGCCAAAAATGTCAATGGCGAAGGACGCTGGCCAGAAAAGGGGCGAATACAGAACGAAATACAGGACGCACATGTGTGTATGATTATGTGTGTGTTTGCATGAGAGCACACCGTTACTGTAGAGGACTAGGCTGAGACTGCGATTTGTGTGCATTTGTGCCGTTTTGTTGCGTGGATGGCCACGCAGCACGCAGCATGCGGGATGCCTTAAGCGGCACGGAGAACAATAAATTCCAGCCGCTTAATAAACGAATGGCAATTTGTATCTGAAAGAATCATGCCACAATCCTTCAGACAGTTTTATCACACACTTTCGGCTCATCAAAAAGTTAACGGTGATAATGACAAACATTTCAAAAGTAAACACTCTCAACATAGTCATAGTTATACTCCACCCCAAATGTCCCAGCCTTTACAGCTCCGTCCACTGGAAGATAAATATCTCGTTTAGTATGTTATTGTTTTTGTTGCTGTTGTCGTGGGAAAACACTTTAATTAAATTTTTTCTATGAACATCTATGACATGGTAGTTCCTTAGTGTGGCTTTTTGTCTTATTTTTTATGGCTATTTGGATGTGTCTACTGTGCGTGATCTCTTTATATCATTCAACCATTGAAAATGGTCAAAAATTATGTACTACGTTTGTGCAAATATATGTAACAGGCAGAAGGAGGCATGGCGGACCCAGTGTATAGGATGACTCAGGATCACTAGCCGCCTCGATTGGGCCATGTCCGCTTGAACGGGTGGATCTTAGCTAATACATTTACGATTATTTGGAAATTTATGTTATATTGATGTTTTACCTTTCTGCTTGGAGCATAGATAAATTCCATATAAATTTATTTCCCAAACTACAATCTGATTGGACAAAAAACACAGACTTTATTCATGTAAACGCTTTCCATAGTTCCACTGCTTGCGGCTTTGCTGCATATCGTGACGTCATCATCGCAATGCTTCGTTTCAGGTGTAACATGTGTAAAGCTGATTTTAATGACGTTTTTATATGTATATAGCGCTATTTAATGATAGATCTAATTTAAGCAATAGGTGGTAGATAAAAGTGGGGGGGGGGGAGATGGGTGTTGTTAAATTGAAATTTCAATTAACAGTTTAGTAAGCGCAGCATAGTATACCTATCTGAAACACGAGTGGAGCCTGTAGAAGTATCAATATTAGTAGTTTTATCTTTTGGTGCGCATCTGACATCTCTGACATTGAATTTGATTGTTTTATCAGCAACTCTCTGAAGCTTTTGCATATTTATATAAGCAACGTGAGAAATACAATTGCCAGGCCAAGTTTCACAGCGAAAAGAAGCAGCAAGGAGTGGGAGCGAAAGGCAGAGTGAGGGATACCGGAACAAACAGACGCTTCGATTTGTATCTCAAGTGAATACAAATTTATCTTGCACTACTTCATCTTGTTCACTTTGTTTAGACATTTTCATTTCGCTTTCACGCTTTCAGGTACCCTGGTACTGTTGTTGTTATTATTTTAATATGCCTGCCTGTTTTATGTTTCTCGTTGAGTTTTTCTCTCTGTTTTCCCAGTAATTGCGCCGCATTTTGTTTTGTTTGCCTTTGCCATCTGAAACGATTCCTCGGGCAGTTGCCGGATTTACCAGCTTCTGCTCGATATTGTTTCTGCTGTCAAGTGGCAGAATGCAGCAGGCGGTGTGACCATGCAACACATGTGCCCCGGCTGCAATTGCCAGCTCTCGACCGGAAGTCGAGCTCGACTTGCTGCATGCCTACAGCGCGCAGTCTTGAGCTGCTCCAGAATTTATTCCTGAATTGGGGAAAACGTGGCAGAAAAACGCAAAGGGGGAAACAAAGACGCTGTGCAGTATCATTGCCGTTGAACTTAATTTGGCGGCACATGCAAAATGCCCACAGCATTTTGAGATTTCGAATTGTTGGTGAATTATGCGACTGTCTGCCTTCCTCCGATTCTATTTCCCTCTTCCCAGCTCTTTCCCACTCTTTTGGTGCTGCAGTTGCTGTAGAGGGCACCTCATTTGACTGCTGTCGACGTAGCAAGCTTTGCTGCTTGTTGTGCCTAACTAACACCTAATCGGTAAAACATTCCCCGGCTCTTCAGTCAGCTAGTTGAAGTTCAGCATGGAGTTAGAAGAAACTTGGCGTGAACTGTATTTATTAGTTCAACTAACTAGATTATAAGCGCCCTACAACATTTGGTTTCAAAAGTAAAAATCAACAATAATGCGAATCTTTTAAAGTTCTTTTAAAAAAGGGTGCCCCTAAATGTGAGTTCAAAATCATGTTTTTTAATCGCCGATTTTCATGTTTGAAGATTTTAAGCATGCACGTCGTTTATTAACCCAATTTATGCTTAAGGCTATCCTTCGCTGTTTAAGCCTCACCTCATGAGAATGAACTTCGTAAGCAAACTCATATATATTTTTAACCAAGAGGTTTTCACATCCACCTTGCCGACAAAACCAAATTCTTCTCCGACTGTTTAAAAAATTATCTTAATGTTTTAAGTAAATATAATTGTTTTCGATAACGATGTCAATTTCCAGAACAATCCGTCGCTAGATCTATTTGTTATTTCCATCTCCGCACTCCTTCTCCCAGCATCTTCGGCATTATCCTTTTATACCATTCGACCATTGAAAATGGTCAAAAATGGTATACTAAGTTTGTGCAAATGTATGTAACAGGCAGAAGGAGACATGGCAGACCCCACAAAGTGTATATATTCTGACTCAGGATCACTAGCTGAGTCGATTGAGCCATGTCCGTCTGTCTGTCCGTCCGTCCGTCTGTCCGTTTGAACGTCTAGATCTCAGCTATTACAAAAGCTAAAGACACCATATTTGACATGAAGGTTCTTCCTGTATACCATAGGTAGATTAAATTTATTTTCAATTTTTGATGCCACGCCCACCGCCCACGAAAATCGATAATTTTCGATTATCAGCAGAAATATTGAATAGTGCTTTGGTAAGAACATAAATAATTGCTTTATAAATCTATTTCCCAAATTACAATCCAATCGGACGATAAACACAGAAGTTATCCATGTTTCCGTTTTCCGTACTTCCACTGCTTGCGCCTGTGCTGCGCGTCGTGACGTCATCGTCACGATGCTTCGTTTCAGCCGTAGCGTGTGTAAAGCTTTGTAGATGGCGCTATTCAAAAATAGATCTAATTTAAACAATAGGTGGCGGATAAAATTGTGCAGCGTTTTTTTATGGAATTTTATGATAATTTGTTTCGAAACTGGGCGAATGGTATCTTACTGTCGGGCGCGCTCGATTGTAGCTTTCTTTACTTGTTTAGCTTGGTGTCGTTCATAAACATCCTGTCGCGTGGCAGAGGCATGGCACGTAGCAATCGCATAATTTACAGTAATTAGGATCTGTTGACTTTGGAGAGCCATAAACAGAGCAACGCGCGAGTTACACGTTTTAATATTCGTTTTATAAATACCTACATAAATTACGGTATTCCTAATTGATGTTTCCGCCACATGCGGGGCACATTTAGATACAGACATACCCAAGCAAACAGATTCGTAAACTATTTGTGAGTTTAATATAACACAAGCAGAAGTCATATAGGTAGTAAAAATTTAAGTTTCTTTATAAATGTATTAAATCCAATTTATGGTATATGATTGTTTGCAGCTGCATTAAAATAAACAATACGCAGTAACGTATTTCATACAAGAGGAAAACGAAGTCACATGCGCTGATAACCCAACTGAACCAGATAATTTCACAAGTCAAGGTTGCGCCGCATGTGTGTGCAACGCCAACAGCAGCAGCCACATCAAGAACAACAACAACAGCTGCACCAGCAACGGCAACAGTAACACGACACAAGCTTCTCTGGATTTCGTGGAAGATACAACTGAGAAATTAAAAATAAAAACGCACTTGAAACACATGCGTAACCTGCTAGCAGGGAAAGATCCCCCCATCCCCTCGTTTACCATCACTTTCTGTTCAGCATCACTCTCTGTTCGCCCTCACTCTTTGTTCACTCTCTCTTACTCTGTTGCTGGCGTTGGCGTTGTTGCCACTTTGACTGACAATTAATTTCAATTGCGCATTCGCGCTAATCGCACTAAAAGGGGACGACAACAACAGCAGCCCCAAAAGCAACAACAGCAGCAACAACCATGACAATAACTACAGCAGCAGCAACGTTTCTGCAGCATCTTTATACTCTTACAGGGGGTGTCTCAATTTGGGCTGCAACGCACAGACGGTGATGTGCGACCCAGACAAGTATCTACATACATACATATATTACATATATTATTTCATACACATATTATATATTAGCATCAACTAAAAGGGTAAACTTTTTTTGGTCATCTCCATGTAACCATACTCTTATTTAACACTTTTTCCATTATTACAATGTAAACTTTAATTGCAAAATAAAGATTGAGCTCTCAATACACTGCACAAATTTCAAATACTGAACCAACCCTTCTTACAGACTATATGGCATTTATTATCCAGGCAAGATCACTGAAATATCTAAAAGAGTATAAAACGCTCAACATGCCGAAAATAACCTTTCCTTCTTCTTTTGTCTCTTGCTGTTGCACGCAAAATGATTTTTTTCGTCCCACTGCTATTTTTAATTATTTTTTTCATTTTTTGTTCAGTGCGTCTGCTGCTGCTGCTTAAAACATAATTGAAAGCCAGAGGCAGAGCCGCAGCCAAAACCAAAATGGAATATGTCAAGTTCAAGAGTTGGTACAGCTGCTCCAGGTGACTAGGATTCCTCTCGCTGAGGAGGCAACGTGGGCATAAAGCAGACATGACTAGATTAAGAGACCTGAGCAGTGGAAGAGGAATAGAAGTGGCATTTGAAGTTGGAAATAAACTGGCAGCCGGGGTTGATAAGAGACTTGGAGGTGGAAGTGGAACTTAGGGCAGCAAGCGGCAGCTGGAAGTGGATTAATTTTGACATTTAAGATGTAGGCACAAAGTGCCTAAAATCCCTTTGCATCACAGAAAACAACAACAACAACAATGGGAAATGTTATAGACACGATAATGCAGAGTGTGGGGCACATGTCTGCACAGTGAACACTCTCTGTGTGAGATATACAAATGCTCATATTTTTAACAAGTAAGAACGGCTACAGTCAAGTGTTGACTGTATAAGACTATGAATTTTTCAAGGTTATGAAAAAAATCAGATTTAGAAAACTGATATTGGTAAAAGTGTTTTTTAAAGAAAAATAATGAACAACACATATAATTTTCAGTTATACGCCAAGCAGTTCAAGCAGTTGGAAAAAACACTGCTTGAAAAAAACACTGCTTGCTTGCTTGCAGTGGGCGCAGTGCAAATCTATATGAAACGTTGAATAACTTTTATGTTCATTATCCGATCGGAACCAAATTTTTAGCTATCGTTTAGGTGGTGATATTTATCATATACATCAAAATTGAATACTGTAGCTTTATTAATGCGCTTGCTATATGATTTATCGATTTGCAGGGGCGGAAGTAGGCGTGCTTTCACCAAATTTGAAGGCTCTAGCTTTTTTAGTTTCTAAGATATAGGCGCTTGCAATACGGCTTTTCGAAGTGAGGAGGCGGAAGTTGGCGTGGCCCAAATTTCAATAAAAATTTTACAGCGTATGATTCACATAAGTCACCAAATTTGGTGGCTCTAGCTTTTTCAGTTTCTGAGATATAGGCGTTCATACTGAGTAAGAATATATATACTTTATGGGGTCGCAGATGCCTCCTTCTGCCTATTATGTACATTTCGACAAACACAATAGACCATGTATTTTTTTTAAAATCCATAGTCTAAAAAGCTAGATTTTTTTTTTTTTTTTTGTAGATAACTGTTACTACGAGGGTCGTTTGATAAGTCCGTGACTTTTTGAATAAAATATATTTTTTTCGTCAAAGAAGCGTTTTATTTCTCAACATAATCTCCTTTTAGCTCTATACATTTAGTCCAGCGTTTTTCCAATTTTTTTATTCCTTCCAAATAATAGGTTTTCTCAAGGCCCTCAAAATAGTCGTTTGTTTCTGTGATGACCTCTTCATTTGACCCGAATCTCTTACCGCCGAGCCATTTCTTCATGTTTGGAAACAAAAAATAGTCACAGGGGGCTAAATCTGGAGAATATGCTGGATGGGGTAGCAGTTCGTAGCCCAATTTATGAAATTTTGCCATGCTGACTACACACGTGTGCACCCGTGCATTGTCCTGATGGAACAGCACTTTTTTTCGCCAAATGCGGTCGTTTCTGCTTCAAATCAATATCGAATCTGTCCAAAAGCTCTGAATAATATTCGCCGGTGATCGTTTTACCCTTTTCAAGGTAATCGATGTGAATGATACCTTGTGCATCCCAAAAAACTGTGGCCATGACCTTGTTGGCCGACAGACCCACCTTGGCCTTCTTTGGTGCACGTTCACCCGGAGAAACCCACTGTCTTGATTGTTCTTTGGTCTCTGGTGTGGTGTGGTGGATCCATGTTTCGTCTACGGTAACGAAACGGCGCAAAAATTCGTTTGGATTGCGGTTGAACATCGCCAAACACTCCTTTGAAATGGTCACACGGTTGCGCTTATGGTCGTGTGTGAGCAATCGCGGCACCCATCGCGCGGAAAGCTTTTTCATGTCCAAATATTCATGTAAAATGTGATGTACCCGTTCAGTTGAGATGCCTACAGCCTCAGCTACCTCACGCACTTTCATTCTCCGATCATCCAATATCATTCCATGGATTTTGTCGACGATTTCTGGCATGACGACCTCTTTTGGGCGACCTGAACGTTCGGCATCACTTGTACTGGTACGACCACAACGGAACTCAGTAAACCATTTCTTAACCATTGAAATTGATGGTGCAGAGTCCCCATAATATTTATCAAGTCTTTCCTTGGTTTCGGTGATGGATTTTTTACGCAAAAAATAATGCTTAATTAGCACACGAAATTCACTTTTTTCCATTTTCGTTAAAATTCACGAGATCGTCTGCTTTCAATGCCTATAAAACGCAAACCAAAAAACGCAGCTTTCTCAAAATTTTACAGTCAGCTGTTAATCGATAACTGCTGACAGGAGCAGTGTTGTATTTAGAGCAGGTGCGCGGCAAATACAAAAAGTCACGGTCTTATCATTTATAATAACTTATACTACAGTGCTTCATAATTTCTAGGGAGTATTTACATATGTACATACTTAAACCTAAATAGGGAGCCTAAAATAGAAGAATTAATTAAAGTAATTATTTTATATATCTGCTCGGCAGATCTGTAGGGTGAATGCGCTGGAGCCTTCTTCTCGCCCTTAGTCCCATCACACGCCTCCTCGTCAAGAGTTTTCGGGCCAATTGGATTGGGTGGTTTCCCAGTTTGTTAATATACGCGGTTGCTTGCTTGTTTATGACGTCGCCAATCCTTGATACCTTTAGCTTGCGTTCGATGTCTTTGTTGCGGATGTACCAAGCCGCTCCAGAGAGTTTACGCAGGATTTGCGACTGCGCCACACGAATTTTGTTGAGGTGCGACTTTGCGGTGATGCCATAAACTTGGATGCCATATTTCCAAATAGGAGCCAAGACAACCTTGTATATTTTGGACTTATTGGACATTGAGAGCTTGTTTCCAGGCCTTAGGAGCCAAGCCATGCTGATCGCCTTACTTATGAGCCGCCGAGCTACATCCGTTACATGGCGTTGAAATGTCATCCGCTTATCCAGAGTGACATCGAGGTATTTGTGGGCGTCCGACTGTGTGAAGAGCTCTCCATGCAGAAACACACCTGGTGATGTGCCTTTTCTCAGGGTGTACGTCACGGAAACACACTTTTCCGGATTGATAGCGATGTTCCAGCGAAGGGTCATCTGCAAAGGTGGCAACTAGCAGGTCATTGGAATCTGTACCCGACATGTTGTCAGCTGAGGGCATGTCGTGCGTGTACAGGCTATACAGCGTTGGGCCTAGAACACTTCCTTGGGGTACACCTGCTCTGACTCTCTTTGTTTGGGAGGACAGCCCGTCCTGAACAACTCTAAAGGAGCGCTCGTGAAGGAAGCTCTTTATGATCAAATAGAGCTGAGGGTTTAGGAGTCTATTGAGCTTGTGCAAGAGTCCTGCATGGCCCACTCTATCAAAAGCCTGCTGGATGTCCAGAAAAGCTCCAACAACATACTCCTTTCCATGGAATCGTTCCAGTACAAAGTTCACTACGCGGTGTAGCTGCTCAGGTGTGCCATGCCTGAGTCTAAAACCAAACTGAAACTTTGGAATAGCTTTTTTCACCTCTCTGGACTCGAGCACTCTTCTCAAGATGCACCTCTCCAGTAATTTGCCAAATGCTGGAAGCAGGCTTATTGGGCGAAAGGAGTCTAGTTCGTCTGCTGGCTTCCCACTTTTGTGGAGCATAATGATGTTCGCTTTCTTCCAGGCGTTTGGGAAGTGTCCCAGTCGAAGAGCAGAGTTGAAAATCAATAAGAGGAATAACAAAGCTCTATGGGGCATCAGCTTAATGGATGTCGATGTGATCCTCACCAGGAGCCTTGTTGTTGCGAAGGGATTTTATGTCATCTTTCAATTCCGTGAGTTTAATAGGTTTTACAGGAAGAGCCATCTGCAATGGAGCTTCTAGGGATTCATCAACCAGTTGTATGCGTCTTGGCGATGAGGTCTCAAACGGCTGGAATCTTTCCTCCAGATTTTTGGCAAACGCTTCAGCTCTGTCCTGAGGAGATTTTGCCCAAGTGCCTTTTGGGCTACGAACTGGAAACTTTGGAGCAACTTGCCTCTTGAATCTTTTCGTGAGCTTCCAGAGCGCGAATTTTGAGGATTTGTCGGCAGTAGCTTTTTCCAGGAACGCGTCAGTTGCTTCTCTTTTCAGTATGGCCAGTTCTTTTTTTACCCGATTTGATATCCTTCGGTACAGTCTGTCAACTATTGGGTCATTGGTCCTGATGAACTCGCGCCGGAGACGTTTCTTGAGGGTTAACAGACCTATTGCTCCCGGAGAGAGAGCGATGCTGCTGTGCACGTTGCGTGGGTGAACTGCGCCGCCAGGAGCTGCAATTTGGGCTGCATCTTCAATGTTCTTTATAAAAGTTTCAACCGCTTTCTCAATATCGTCCGCTGAATTCATCTCTGTATTGAGGTTAATGTTAAGCTCGTACTGGAACAGCCTTTTATTCGCACCTGGTGGAAGGAGCATCGTAGTAGGAGCGGTACTACGTGGTGACGTTGTTACTGTAGCGATCAGAGGCAAGTGATCAGAAGATAGGTCATACTCTTCGCGTACTGATATTAGGCTGCTAGCTATACCTTTGTACAGGAAGAAGTCAATACATGAAGGTACATCTCTCGTGTTATACGGGTAGTGAGTGGGTCTGCCTGTAGCCAGAACTTGAGATGAGCTGACGGAAATAGCATCGTGAATTTCTGTGCCCCTAGCATTCGCTCTTATACTACCCCAGAGGCGATGCTTAGCGTTAAAATCACCTCCAATGATAAATTTTTGTCCATGTTGACCAAGGAGACTATCAAACTCAGAGGAGTTCCATGGCAGGCCTGGAGGAAGATACACCGCTGAAGCCGCGATTTCGCCCAGATTTGTGGAAATTTTTACCGTTGCCATTTGTAGGTGATTCGTCGTGATCGAGTGCAGGTGGTAGTGCATTAATCCCTGCCTGATTAGGATTCAGGCTCCTCCTCTGGGGCGGCCTCCTGGGTGATCTGCTCTATAGCAGCTGTAACCTATCATATAGAGGTAGGATCCAGCGTGAAGGAATGTCTCTGAGATAAGCATAATGTCAATTTCGTGGTTGTTGAGAAACACCTTAAGCTCATTGGCATATGTGATAATGCTTAGAGCGTTCCAGGTACCGAGGCGCAGTACATAAGCCATTATCTGCGCTGCGTCAACGACTTAGATCCTCTAAGTTGTTTGATCTCCTCAGGAAGCTCAGCGATGGTTTTTTGGAGACCGGCAATGGTCTGTTGCATTGAGATGATGACTTGTACTAGAGAGTCTGAAAAGTCTGGTGTCTTTTATTTGAGATAGGACTTCGCTGTTGTTGGCAGTATTTTCCGTCAAGTCGTGTACTCTGCTGTCCAGGTCAAGAGGCATCTGCATACGATAGGCCCTGCCGTACGGTTGAGGTTGGAATTACTTGTTGCTTGTTGATGCGCGTGGGGTGTGAGTGTTCTACATGGATCATGGGAGTAATGTTGATTCCAGTTTTGCGGCTTTTGAGCCTCTGGACGTATATTCTGCAGCCCGTATAAGTTGCCTCGTGGTTTCCGTGGCAATTAACGCACTCCAGGTCGTCATAGGTCTTTGCCTGGCATTGACTGGAACCAGTCCAATGAGGCAAACTGCATCTACCACATCTGGGCTCCTTAGTACAACACTTTTTGGTATGATCAAAGCCAAAACATCGGTAACATTGACGCATATCAGCATTTTTACTCGGCAGTTCCACTCTTACTCTTTGACGTCCAACTTTATTTATTTTTAGAGCTTCTCGGTTATTAATAGCCTTTTTAATGTCTATAAACCAAACGTTCTGGCCAGAAGCCTTGCATGGATCCGATTCAGAGAAGTCAACATTTTGTGATTTCACTTTTGGATTATAGGTATTTACCACAGCGTGACCTTGGGAGGTGAACGCACTTAAAATTTGTTCAACTGGGGTAGAAGCAGCCAAGTTGCACATCACAACCCTATAGGCTCTGTCTTCAGAGTGAGTGTATTGCAGATTTACTTCAAATAGTTTTTAGTGATAGATCTGTGGGCATCAGAGTCACAGGGGTATATGCGCAAGTTGCCATTGCGCGCAACTTTGAGATCATACGAGCCAGACGATACCGCCGAGTCAAGGAGCTTTTATAAGGCTGGTACATCGTTGACAGCAAGTACTGTTATTTGGCTAGGCTTTGGTGACATCTTTGTCCCTGGAGTTTCAGACTGCCGAGATTCTTTTTCTCTATCGTTTTCGACCTGGGGAATGTCCATGCTATTTTCGTCTTCTTGACAGTCTTCTTGGCTTGCAAGAGCAGCAAATTGATTTGACGCAAGGGACTTTCTATTTTTGATTGCATGAGCTTTTTTTTCGAACTTTTCGGTGAGTCGGGTAACCTTCTCTTCTTGGATGGAACTTTTTGCCAAGAGACTGAAGCCGGCTGGAATGTGGGCGTATTCATGTTTTTTTCTAGTTGCGGTAATAGGTGACCAATTCCATATGTCTTCTGGTTAGGCTGGTTTAAATGGCTTGAGCTGCTAACCATTGGAGGTTCCCTCCCAGCTGAGAGCGTCCCTCCAGATGACCAGGTAGTTGAGAAGCAAACAGCTGTGGTCGAGGGTACTGAAAATGTAACAGAAGCTGTGGTTGGAACGACTCCGTTGACGTAATTAGAGGCATCTTGTGAAGTGCCTTGTAAAGCTAGATCTTCCCTTAACTTTGCTCGCAGCTCAGCAGGTGTAAGACCTGAAATTTCCTCCATATTCAGGTAGTTTGATAGCCGTGGTCTGGTCTTCTTAACCTCATCAGTGAGCTTAAGGTCAGATATACGAGCCCCAACCACTATTAATTCGAACAGCATGTTTTTTTTGCAAAGCGCAGTGTTCAACACACGATATTTCCAATACTATTACAGCTTACGCATACCAATGTATTTTTGCTAAGAGAGAATTTTGTTCTCTTTACGATGAAAAAAAAAATTGTTGAATTTCCAACAACAACAACAATTTGAGTAATTTATTCAAACGGTAGACTTAAGAGATAAGAAAAAAGTGACCACTAATAATTCGAACACTGCGTAATATGAGTTACAATTATACTTAAAAAAAATATTTAATTAACACTAGAATTTTGTAACATCACCATTACACATTTGACCCGTTTTGGCATTGATAGTAATAAATTTTGGCAGTGTTCTCGAGAGATCGAGTCCCACATCTCCTGCAGCTTAATTTTAAGGTCAGAAATGTTCCTTTGTGGCTCATTTCATTAGCCACCAAATATTTTCTATGGGGCTTAGATCTGGGCTATTTGAGGGCCAATCTAAAACCTCCATTTGCTTATATTGCAGCCAATTTGTAGTTCGTTTGGCTGTGTGCGATGATGCTCCGTCCTGCTGAAAAGTAAATTCGCCGCAATCTGCCAGTTTTGATATTGACGGCAGCAAACTCTCTTCCAAAATATTTACGTATTTTTCAGCATTAACCGTCCCCTCAATGAAATGCAGTTTTCCTAATCCTTTGGCAGACATGCATCACCATACCATAACACTTGCTGGAAACTTTACTGTCCTTTTAAGGCAGTCTTTATGGTATGTTTCTGCCTTTGTACGAATGACGCGCTTTCTCGTATTACCGACACTAACATCAAATTTAGCTTCATCGCTAAATATAATGGTGTCCCATTGCCTTTGAGTCCAAGACGTCCTTTCCCGAGCCCATTGCAAACGCTTCCTTTTTTGATGAAGCGTAAGCAAGGGTTTCCTTGGCCAACGAGTAAGATAAGTTGTTGGGTGTGATGCATAGGTATTAACAAAGCATACCTTATAGAAACCATATCCAATGTTTTTTAACTGCAGTCGTGTCCATTCTCGCTTGACATTTTTGCCAATTTTTTGAGACCACTCAAAAGCCAAATTTCTTAAAGATTGGCAACGATCGAATTTTACAATTTTGGCCAGTTCCCTTTTGTCGCGGGGTGTTATTGCTAATGTTCGGCCTCGATTTGCAACATTATTTTTAATGTCCCCTGTTTTCCTGAAAAGTTTTACTACCCCATGCACCGAAGACTTAGACAAATTTAATTGCTTGCTTATTTCAGTTAATGTCTTTCCAGATTTATAATTATCTCTAATCAAAACTCTGATTTCGTTGCAAATAGGCTTACCATCATTGCTAAGCTTTGACTGATCTGCAGTAATTTTAAAATTGTATGCATTCTGCATTGTGATATTATTTGTAGACTAAAACAAGTAAGAAAGCTACAGTCGAGTGTGCACGACTGTAATATACCCGCCACCCAGCTGCTTGTACATAATTTATTTGCGGAACAAAAAAACGGCTACAATCATATTTTGACCGTAAAAGGCTATGGACTTATAATATTTATGCAAAGTCAAAATATAAAATAAAAAAAAAAAAAACATTTTTGCACACATTTAATTTTTCAATGGTCGAATGGTATAAAAATGTAAATTTAATGTGAGTCGAGCCATTGTTATAAGGGCATTGGCCGCACATAATTCACCCACAATCTTCTACGCTTACGGTCAGAGAAAAAAAGATCTAAATGGGTCATAAGTTTACTCCATGTTTGAGCATGTTTCTAGCTAATTTTGCTTTATGTGGTCCAGAAGAATAACTTTCATTCTTACGTTAATTGAGATAGTACTGCGCATAACTTTAAAATTAAATCTTTAAAACTCTTTTTTTTACCCTTCCATTTATTACTCCATTAGATCATTGAAAAAGGTAAAAAAACAAGAAATTAAGGCTGCCTAAGGCACGACGAAGGTTTCATACTTTTGCAGTTACATCAAATATTAAATCGGACGGTAGGTTCTAAAACAGCTCAACGATAAACCTGTCCAAAATAATAAAACAGATTTTTTAATGGACATACTAAGACATACATATAAATGGAAAGTGTAAAATCCTATCGCTAAGTCCTATCCATAAATACTGTTTTATGTTTACGTTGGAATTATTATTTGGTATTATTTTTTTTATAAGAAAAACATGTATGTACACACTGAAGAAAGAATTCAATTGGGAACGACGCGCGACACTTTTCGCTTTTCATTTTTTAATAAAAGTATAATGACACGCCATCCTAAATCAACTTTAATTACTTTTTAATAAAACGGCTTAACAAAGCAAATCCAGCGTCTTACAATTTTTTAGAAATGGAATAGATCAAAGCCAATCGTTACGCATCATTGTGAAATTCGTTTGTTGTTGTTTTTTTGTCGCTGTCGTACTTACTGTGTAATAACGAAAATGACGAAAATTAACGAACTACAAGTGGAGCAGTTGAAAAGTCTCTTACGAGAACGAGGTCTTTCTCCATCTGGGAGAAGAGAGGAGCTAATCCTATGTTTAAACGAACACGATAACTCTGATGAAATAGACTTTGCACAGCCCAACTACAAATCGAAATGAACGACCTTCTTAAACGGTAAACGCTTGTTAGGTATGCCTGCGTTAAGTAACAGTCCTACAGTCAACAACGTTCCGGCTACACAGGGTATGACAGAGGTGCCGCAGCGTACTGCTTCCATCAGTGAAAATGCAGATACACTACCTGAGGTTTATAAAACGAATGACAATTCTCTAACAGCACAACAGTTAATCGCGTAAATAAAGTCATGGAAGTTTACCATTGGGATGAAAAGCTACTTTTGCTAACGATAACAACACGTCTTTGAGGTGCTGCACGGATGGCATGACGGTTCATGTACGCTACATATTCAGCAAACGATCTCCTCAGTGAGACGACGCAGAACTAAATTTAGCTATGGTTAACGCGAGTCGTCGTCCAAAGCTCATCAAAGACTATTGTTTTCGCATGTCTACACGTTATAACCTAAGCGAAGCAGCCATAACTTGTTATACTCGAGGTGGTTTGAAACATCGTGAACTTCGAACAAGCATCGCTGCAACCTCTTTTTCTACGATAAAGCCATTGCCATTGATAACTACTTTATGCAACGAGGGAACGTCACCGACGATTCTGTTCCGAAACGCGCGGATCAGAAAACTAAAACGGAAAATGAAACAAAGACGAGTAAAATGATCAAATTGACAATCAACTGCTACAACTGCCAGGAGTTGGGATATATATCGAGTTAGTGCCCATTGCCACAAAAACGCCAGAGATGTACGAAATGCAAAAAAGTTCATCCAAACAACTAAAACTGCAGTAAGCCGGAAGCGCCCCAAGGTCAACTTGGTGCAGTAAACTACGACGATTTTTTCCGTAAAACTATCGTAATACAAGACGAGTCATATAACGCTTTTCTGGACACGGGTAGTCAATGTAGTCTAGTTTGCAAATCAGTTGCAGATCAGATAGGCACTACACGCCGCTTTTGTACGATGACTTTAAATGGATATCTCGGATGGAAACGCACGCTATACGAAGCTATTACTCTTGATTTGGCGATCGACGGAATATTATTCAAAGCGCAAATGAATATAGCAGACGACGAGCTTATTTAACATGAGTTCTTATTGGGTCAAGATGTTATCGATCAACCAAACATCATCTTCAAAGTGGACAACGGACAAACGAAATTCGAAAGGAGCAATTGCGAGAATGAGAAGAGTACACGTATTTGCTGCCGGACTCGATGGCATCGGAAAAACCGACATCGTCGAAGCTTCAATCATAATATTATCAAAAAGTCGACATCGGATATGCAAGTGTGGTCCTGATTAAAACGCAGAATGGAAGCTATCGATTCTATATGGACTATCGCCAATTGAAAAAGCTGGCGAAGAAAGAAAACTTTCTCGTACCGGATATTAAAGAACGACTTCAAGGGGCAACGAATTTTCGATTTTTCAGTTTGCTGAATCTAAACAGTAGATATTACAAAATTGCCATCGCTTCACAAAACAGAAGATTCACCGCATTCATTACAACGGACGGTCCTTACGAATTAAGGAGAATGCCGTTCAGATTAAAAAACGCACCAGAAGCACTGAACAGACTTATGGCTCAAATACAAAAGAAGGTGCAAAAAGGCGATATGCTGTACTACACGGACGACATCCTCATTTGCAGCAACTATTTTGATGAGATGACTGCCAAATTGTCTCGGGTTTTCAGCGCATTAAGCGAATGTGGCTTAACCTTAAACATCGATAAATGCGAACTATATATTAAGACACCATACATTTTCTTGGACATCAGTTACACGCAGAGGGTATTAGTTCAGGAGAAGTAAATACGAATGCAATTGTCAAATTTCCGCAACCTGAGAATATCACCGACGTACGCAAACTTTCAGGCTTTTTTTTGCAAATGCATTTATTCGCTTATCGCCGAACCGTTACAAAAATTACTCCGCAAAAAGTGTACTTCAAATGGGAGAAGCAGCAAAAAAAGCATATACCGCATTGAAGCAGAAACTCAGTTGTAAACGCGAACTCGTTCCAAGGATAGTCCGTTGGTGGCTACGCATCCAAGACTTCGATATTGAAATTATACAGGAGCTGAAATGGTCGAATTAGTCGAGCGTCATTTAAGCCTCCATACGAAATAGACACCGCCGACTTAAAAATAATTCAACTTAATATTTTTCATAGTTCCGGTGCCATTGCCTTTATATAGGATTAGAAGGAAAACGTTGCAAAGGTTTTAGAGAAAATTCTTGTTGGAATTCAAAGTAAAGGCTATTTGAAATTTAGTGAATGGTATCCTACCGTCGGGCGCGTTTGACTGTAGCTTTTCTTGCTTCTTTGTTTTTCTGTATGAGGAACCCTGCCCGTGCAAGGGCATATGCTTTTGCCGGCCGTTAACGTGAGCGATGCCGCCGCCGCCGCTTACGATGCGCGTTAAAGTCATGTATTTTCTAGGTAATTAACGTTGGCTGAAACTGTTGCCACCAATATTTCTGGCCGCGTTGGCCCGCTCATTTTGATCCCAGTCAGCGTCGTAGTCGTCAGTTCGGTTCGCTTGTTGCTGTTGTTTTTTATACCATTCGACAATTGACAAGTAAGAAAGCTACAGTCGAGTGTGCTCGACTGTAACATACCCGCTACCCAGCTGCTTGTACAAAATTTATTTGCGGAACAAAAAAACGGCTACAATCATATTTTGACCGTAAAAGGCTATGGACTTATAATATTTATGCAAAGTCAAAATATAAAATAAAAAAAAAAAACATTTTTGCACACATTTAATTTTTGATGCGGGCGGGACTCGAACCCGTAAATGCATAATAGTACTGTTCGTTTTGCAGTCAACAACTTAACCCATTTCACCACCGTACACGCACACACGATTCGGCACAATGCTGCAAGCAGCGCTGTCGGCAGCGCTGCTTACAGCTATGGAAAACGTTAAGCTGAATAACTTCTGTGTTTATTATTCGATTGTTACCAAATTTTCAGAGATCATCTGGCTAGCTATAGTTATCATGTAAACCGAAAATGACCAATATGGCATCAAAATTGCACTTGTTATCAATATTTTTTCGATTTGCGGGGGCGGAAGGGGGCGTGGCCAATATCCAAAATAAACTTGAACTTGCAATAATAACACATATTGTCACCAAATTTGGTTGTCCTAGCTCTTATAATAGCTGAGATCTAGATTTTCACACGGACAGACAGACGGACAGACGGACATGGCTATATCGACTCGGTTGTTGATCCTAAGCGAGAATATATATACTTTATGGGGTCGGAGGTGTATCCTTCTGCCTGTTACATACATTTTCGGTTTGAACAAAGTTATAATACCCTTCTACTCTATGAGTAGCGGGTATAAAAATGAAAATGTAACAGACAGAAGGAGGCGTGGCAGACCCCACAATTGTGTATATTCTTGCTCAGGATCACTAGCAAAGTCGCTGTCTGTCCGTCAGTCCATTTGTCTGTTGAACGCACGGATCTCAGCTATTACAAAAGCTAAAGATACCAAATTTCACAAGAAGGCTCCTGTATGTCATAGGACATGACACGCCCACCGCGTTCTCTGTAGTTCTACTGCTTGCGCCCTTGCTGCGCATCGTGACTTCTTCGTCACGTTGCTCTGTTTCAGCCGTAACATGTGTAAAGCTGATTGCTATGACATTCTCATATGTAGGCGGACCTATTCAAAGATTGATCTAATATTAACAATAGGCGGCAGAAGAACTAGTTCAGTGTTTTTTGATGGAAATAAAAGTGTTTTAATTTTTTTGAAAACTGGGCGAATGGTATCCTTCTGTCGGACGCGCTCAACTATAGATTTTCTTACTGTTACTTCTCATGTTATACCTGCTACTCATAGAGTAGAAGGATATTATAAGTTTGTTTAAGCCGAAAATGTATGTAACAGGCAGAAGGAGACATCTCCGACTCATAAAGTATATAAATATTGTGCATTTACGGGTTCGAATCCCGCCCGCATCAAAAATTAAATGTGTGCAAAAATATTTTTTTTATTTTTGATTTTGACTTTGCATAAATATTGTAAGTCCAAGTCTTTTACGATCAAAATATGATTTTAGCCGTCCTTTATTGTTCCGCAAATAATTTTGATGTACGAGCAGCTGGGAAGCGGGTATTTATTAATTTAACTTTAACTAATGGCAGTCGACACAAAATTTTAAAAGATTTAATATTAAATTTAAAAAATGTTCATATAATTAAGTTAAAATTATCTTTAAGATTAAAAAAATTGAAATTAAAAGTGAAGTAAATAATTACAATTTAAAACAAAAATTTAACGACTAGTCTGGGTGAGCAAAAGAATAATTAAAAATTTTATTTATTTAAAATGATCCAACATTTGTTGCAAAAGGATTGGGGAAAACCCAGAAAACCCCAATCAGATCAGAGAAGATTGTTAGGTGTTAGTGTTAGGTGTTAGTTGTTAGTACGCTACATCGACCGGAGGAAGCGTAAAAGAAAATCCAACATTAAATAGTGAGTAAAGATATATAGTTCATGGATAGAAAAAAGATTAACGAGGAAAAGAGGAAAATACACTAGTAAGAACTAATTTCTACACAGATGAGAAAGAATTAAAGATTTTAAGTCTACAGAATTTGAATTAGCTTTGATAAAATATAAGTTTTTATAGTTCGAACATAATGCCCTAAAGGGTTCATGGAATGCCTTCCATTCGACTTCCATTCCATTCCCATAGTTCGACCTACAGTTAGAAAGTGTTAGAGGTAGGAAGTTACGAGAGTTTCTAAAGGGGACAGAGAAGTATAACTGGCTAACCAAGTCTTCACTATCAATATCACCTTGAATAAGGTTATTTATAAACAGTACACCAAGCATGGTTCTACGATTTGCTAAAGACGGAGGATTTAATAAGAGAAGTCTACTAGAGTAAGAAGGAAATCTTAAGTTTGCATCCCAATTAAGGCCTCGTAGGGCAAAAATTAAAAAAATTCTTTTGCACAAATTCAATGCGGTCCTTGTAAAATGAATACTGAGGACACCAAGCACATAAACCATACTCAAGAATAGGACGCATAAGAGAGATATAAAGAGTTTTTGTGACATAAGGGTCGTTGAATTCCTTAGACCACCGCTTTATAAAGCCCAGAACACCCATGGCCTTATTGACCATAGAAATTATGTGTTCAGTAAATTTGAGTTTGCGATCCAATCGGACGCCCAGATCATCAGCCAAGGTAATTCTATTCAGGGGGCAACCACAAAGAGTGTATGAGGCGTACTTGGGACTGGCCCGAGAGAAAGTCATTAGTTTGCATTTAGCCATGTTCAAGTTTAATTGGTTTGCACTGCACCAACTATGAAAACGGTCAAGGTCGCCTTGAAGAAAAGAGTGACAAGAGACATCTTTAAATTGATAGCATAGCTTAACATTGTCTGCCTACATAAGAGTACGCGAGTTACGTATGACCAAAGGTAGATCATTAATAAAAAGAGTGAAAAGAAGGGGACCCAGATGGCTTCCTTGAGGAACACCAGAGGTGACATAAAGTGGGTTAGAAAGAGCATTTTTGAATGAGACTTTTTGAGTTCGGTCAGTTAGATAACTAACGATCCAACTAAGGAATTTGGGTGTAAAGCTCAGAAGGTTAAATTTGTGTGCGAGAAAGGACTGGTTTACTGAGTCAAAAGCTTTACTGAAATCAGTATAAATGACATCAGTCTGTAGATTTTTCCGAAAACCGTTAATTATAAAAGATGTCAGCTCAAGCAAATTTGTCGAAGTTGAACCACGTTTCACGAAACCATGATGACTAGGAGACATGAGAGATCTGCAATAAAGTTGCAAGAACGGAGTCAAAACATAGAGAAACTCAAAGAGTTTAGGTATAGCCGACAATTTAGAGATACCTCTATAATTGACTTACTGCCTTTTTTGTGAAGAGGAATTATAAATGATTCCTTCCAAATCAAGGGAAAAGAGGAAGTGTTTAAGGACACTAAAAATAGTTTGTGCAACGGCTTAGTTAATGAATTGGCACAGTAAATTGAATTGAAAACAGGTTTTACCAGACATAGATCTCTATAGAGACTATTCTCATGAAGGACAGGGGTGAAAATTCCATTCGAGCTTTGAGTAAGTCGTTTGAAAGAACTTCGCATACAAATCTACCCATTGTATACCCATTTTAGTATACCCATTATAGTCGAGCATACTCGAATGTAGCTTTCTTAATTGTTTTTTTTTTTAAACTGTGCATGAAAAGCGTTTTTTTGGCCTTTGAACGGGTACGGTGTCCTCTTTTTGCAGCGCGCTGCTACATTTTGATCATTTCGTCATTTGCCACAAAACCCCCGTCAGCGTTCCCTTTTACCGTTGCAGTTTACTGGTCGCTTATTGTTTTTCATGCTCTAGTCTCTCTTTCTTTTTCTTTTTTTGCAAGCAACGAAATGTGCATAACGTGACCGGGTTTCTTACTTGCCTTTTGCACGGCAGTAAAAATGCGTCCCAAGTTCTAATCATCCCAGGCAAAGTGCGCACGCTGAAAGGCGCCCGTTTTCGCTCTCGCCCTCCTTTATGTTTCCCTCCAACTCAGTATCCCACTCCGTTCATATTTCACTTCGAAAACTTTTCAACAACTTTCGGACAGCTGCAATGGATACGGATGCGGATACTGATATAGTAACTTCTGCCCAGCTTTTACTCTTCTTTTCTGTGCTACTCCCGCTCATTTTACTAGTGTTGTACTTTGTTTGCGGTGAATTAAGTTACGGCCATTGAAACGGTACTTGAGTTAATCGTTTAATTAGTCGTTGTAAGCTACAAGCGAGTTCTAAATGAGTTGAAACAAATAAGAACGGCTACAATCAAGTGTTGACTTTATAAAACCATAGATTTTTGAAAATAATGAAAAAATCAGATTAAGATACCTGTTATAGGAAAACGCGTTAAAAAAAAAAAAAAAAAAAAAAAAAAAAAACAATTTTTAGTTAGACGCTCTGGGATTTAAACCAACGACCCCATTAAATCATTAATTTCGCAGTCCGCAACTTAACCACGGACGCACCTTCACGTTGGTTGTCAACATATCTAACATATGTATCTAAGACTCACATGCATCAACATTCAAGCAGTTCGAAAAAAATACTGCTTAGAAAAAACACTACTTGGTTGCTTGCAGTGTGGCGCAGTGCAAATCTATAGGAAACGTTGAATACCTTTTACATACAAATTATGTAGATTATTAAGTATGGCTCATGCGGTTTTTCAGAAATTTACCCACAACATTAGCTGTTAATTAAGTTACCTGTAGGTTAACTGTACAAGGGACTTGATGACTGTTATATCACCGCTACCCAGTCGGGTACCCGATACCCAGGTGATCGTTCATCAAATTTTTTGCGAAACAATAAAGAACGGATACAATCATATTTTGACAGTAAAAGACCAAAAAAAGTTTTTGCACACAAAAATGTTAAAAAAGAACAAAACTAACAAGTAAGAACGGCTACAGTCAAGTGTTGACTGTATAAGACCATGGATTTTTCAATGTTATGAAAAAAATCAGATTTAGAAAAATGTTATTGGTAAACATTTTTTCAAAGAAAAATAATAAACAACACATTATTTTCAGTTAGACGCCAAGCAGTCCAAGCAGTTAAAAAAACACTGCTAGAAAAAACAAGTAAGAAAGCTACAGTCAAGTGTGCTCGACTGTAATATACCCGCTACCCAGCTGCTCGTACATCATTTATTTGCGGAACAAAAAAAACGGCTACAATCATATTTTGACCGTAAAAGGCTAAGGACTTACAATATTTATGCAAAGTCAAATTCTAAAATAAAAAAAAAAATATTTATGCACACATTTAATTTTTGATGCGGGCGGGACTCGAACCCGTAAATGCATAATAGTACTGTTCGTTTTGCAGTCCACAACTTAACCCATTTCACCACCGTACACACTATTCGACACAATCCTGCAGGCAGCGCTGAAAATGAACAATATGGCATCAAAATTGCGCTTGTAATCAATTTTTTTCGATTTACGGGGGCGGAAGGGGGCGTGGCCAAAATCCAAAATAAGCTTGACCAGCGTACAATAATAACAGATTTTGTCACCAAATTTGGTAGTTCTAGCTCTTATAATAGCTGAGATCTAGATTTTCACACGGACAGACAGACGGACATGGCTATATCGACTCGGCTGTTGATCCTGAGCCAGAATATATAAACTTTATGGGGTCGGAGGTGTCTCCTTCTGCCTGTTACATACACTTTCGGTTTGAACAAAGTTATAATACCCTTCTACTCTATGAGTAGCGGGTATAAAAAGCTTAAGCGGCATCAACTGGAAATTGAACCACGGGCCTGTCGTTTCAGGAGTTCATCGCTTTTCCACTAAGCTACTGACGCTGTTATCCAACAACTGCAAAAATTTGCATTGTAAGGCTATCTTATTATTTCCTGTACAAATAAAGAATTTCTTATTATTTCCTGTACAAATTTAGAATTTGCGCTGCCGGTAGCGCTGATTACAGCTATGGAAAACGTTAAGCTGAATAACTTCTGTGTTTATTATCCGATTGTTACCAGAGAGATCATCTTCAGAGATCATTTGGCTAGCTATAGTTATCATGTAAACCGAAAATGAACAATATGGCATCAAAATTGCGCTTGTAATCAATGTTTTTTCGATTTACGGGGGCGGAAGGGGGCGTGGCCAAAATCCAAAATAAACTTGATCAGCGTGCAATAATAACACATATTATCACCAAATTTGGTAGTCCTAGCTCTTATAATAGCTGAGATCTAGATTTTCACACGGACAGACAGACGAACAGACGGACATGGCTATATCGACTCGGTTGTTGATCCTGAGCCAGAATATATATACTTTATGGGGTCGGAGGTGTATCCTTCTGCCTGTTACATACATTTTCGGTTTGAACAAAGTTATAATACCCTTCTACTCTATGAGTAACGGGTATAAATATGGAGCTTGAGCACACAACCGACACAACTGACACTCTCAAATCGACTTCTCTATTTTCGATAGATATTTTTTTATGTATACTGCGATTGCAGAGTTGCATCACAACTTGACTTATCCGATAATATTCTGATTTCACGACACGATTGATATCGATATTTTATTAAAACTGGCGGCACTTCTAGTGTTGCGAACCGATCCCACATTCGGCCATCCTGAATCATAATTTGGCTCGAATGATGTTTCTTGCGAAATTTCATCTACAGGTTCCCATTTTTCATTTGGTGAAGCTCCATATTACTCCGAATCAGACGCATCCTAATCGCGCATCGCGCGGTTTTTTTTTCAACAATTTTTTGCCTGCGGTACACATTTCCTCATAAGTTTATAATTTTCTTTTATTCTTAGGATGCGTCTGATTCGGAGTAATATGGAGCTTCACCAAATCGGCCCTTTTCAGGGCCTCAGAAAATATAAAAGAGATTAATTTTTCAATATAGAAACATTTTACATTCAAGTGGCTGCGTAGTTTTCACTTAAAATAAATTGCTTTTGGCACACGAAAAGTGGCCGACATACCGGCGCCTCGCACAAAAAGGCAACAACAAAGTACATGTAAAAAAAATAAATAAATAAATAATTAAAAAAAAAAAACTAGAAGAGACCGAAGAATAATTTTTTCGCCAAAAATTCGGGTAAATTTAGCTCTATATAAAAACAAGTAAGAAAGCTACATTCGAGTTTGCTCGACTGTAATATACCCGCTACCCAGCTGCTCGTACATCATTTATTTGCGGAACAAAAAAAAACGGCTACAATCATATTTTGACCGTAAAAGGCTATGGATTTACAATATTTATGCAAAGTCAAAATCTAAAATAAAAAAATAAACATTTTTGCACACATTTAATTTTTGATGCGGCCGGGACTGGAACCCGTAAATGCATAATAGTACTGTTCGTTTTGCAGTCAACAACTTAACCCATTTCACCACCGTACACGCACACACGATTCGGCACAATGCTGCAAGCAGCGCTGTCGGCAGCGCTGCTTACAGCTATGGAAAACGTTAAGCTGAATAACTTCTGTGTTTATTATCCGATTGTTACCAGAGAGATCATCTTCAGAGATCATTTGGCTAGCTATAGTTATCATGTAAACCGAAAATGAACAATATGGCATTAAAATTGCGCTTGTAATCAAAGTTTTTTCGATTTACGGGGGCGGAAGGGGGCGTGGCCAAAATCCAAAATAAACTTGATCAGCGTGCAATAATAACACATATTGTCACCAATGCGGCGCAGTGCAAATCTATTTGAAACGTTGAATAACTTTTTTGTTTATTATCCGATCGGAACCAAATTTTCAGCGATCGTTTAGGCGGTGATAGTTATCATTCACACCAAAACTGAATACTCGAGCTTTATTATTGCGCCTGCTATACGGTTTATCGATTTGCGGGGGCGGAAGTAGCGTGTCCCAAATTTTAATAAAAATTATACAGCGTATGATTCAGATAAGTGTTGTTACCAAATTTGGTGGATCTACCTTTTTTAGTTTCTAAGATATAAGCGCAGGCCGCCCCCTTCCGCCCCCGTAAATCGAAAAAACTTTGATTACAAGCGCAATTTTAATGCCATATTGTTCATTTTCGGTTTACATGATAACTATAGCTAGCCAAATGATCTCTGAAGATGATCTCTCTGGTAACAATCGGATAATAAACACAGAAGTTATTCAGCTTAACGTTTTCCATAGCTGTAAGCAGCGCTGCCGACAGCGCTGCTTGCAGCATTGTGCCGAATCGTGTGTGCGTGTACGGTGGTGAAATGGGTTAAGTTGTTGACTGCAAAACGAAGAGTACTATTATGCATTTACGGGTTCCAGTCCCGCCCGCATCAAAAATTAAATGTGTGCAAAAATGTTTATTTTTTTATTTTAGATTTTGACTTTGCATAAATATTGTAAATCCATAGCCTTTTACGGTCAAAATATGATTGTAGCCGTTTTTTTTGTTCCGCAAATAAATGATGTACGAGCAGCTGGGTAGCGGGTATATTACAGTCGAGCAAACTCGAATGTAGCTTTCTTACTTGTTTTTATATAGAGCTAAATTTACCCGAATTTTTGGCGAAAAAATTATTCTTCGGTCTCTTCTAGTTTTTTTTTTTTAATTATTTATTTATTTATTTTTTTACATGTACTTTGTTGTTGCCTTTTTGTGCGAGGCGCCGGTATGTCGGCCACTTTTCGTGTGCCAAAAGCAATTTATTTTAAGTGAAAACTACGCAGCCACTTGAATGTAAAATGTTTCTATATTGAAAAATTAATCTCTTTTATATTTTCTGAGGCCCTGAAAAGGGCCGATTTGGTGAAGCTCCATATTACTCCGAATCAGACGCATCCTAAGAATAAAAGAAAATTATAAATTATAAAATTATAAAGGTAGATCCACCAAATTTGGTAACAACACTTATCTGAATCATACGCTGTATAATTTTTATTAAAATTTGGGACACGCTACTTCCGCCCCCGCAAATCGATAAACCGTATAGCAGGCGCAATAATAAAGCTCGAGTATTCAGTTTTGGTGTGAATGATAACTATCACCGCCTAAACGATCGCTGAAAATTTGGTTCCGATCGGATAATAAACAAAAAAGTTATTCAACGTTTCAAATAGATTTGCGGCGCAGTGCAAATCTATGCAAGCAGGCAAGTAGTGTTTTTTTCAAGCAGTGTTTTTTTAACTGCTTGGACTGCGTCTAACTGAAAATTATATTTGTTGTTATATTTCTTTGAAAAAACACGTTTAATAACAGTTTTCTCAATCTGAACTTTTTCATAATTATAAAAAATCCATGGTCTTATACAGTCAACACTTAACTGTAGCCGTTCTTACTTGTTTATATAGTGCAGTTATAAGAAACACGTACACAAAGTTTTATTAAGATAGTTTGCTTTGGAACAGATAGACGAACATGGCTAGTTCGACTTTTCTATAAATGTTGACTAAGCATATATGTATATACTTTATAGGATTGGAGATGTCTCCTAAGGTGCGTTGCAAACGTTTGACCAAAATGAATATACCCACTCCAAAGATAGACAGCTAAGCTTAGCAAGACGCCTTCTCGCAAAACCTCTGTGTCCAATCTAATGACAATATATTGGTGTATTGCACAAGCAAAAATCTGCAGCTTAAAAATTCTGTTACCCACAAAGTTAGTATATCCTTTTTTCAAAAATTCCAATGTATGAAGGGTATGAAAATATGGAATAAAGACTTGAATAAAGACAATGAAAACAAGTAAGAAAACTACTACCGAGTGCGCTCGACTGTTATATACCCGCTACCCAGCTGCTCGTACATCAAAATTACTTGCGGAACAAAAGAAAGAACGGCTACAATCATATTTTGACCGTAAAAGGCCATGGACTTACAATATTTATCCAAAGTCAAAATCTAAAATAAAACTAGTAAGGCAAGCTACAGTCAAGCGCGCCCAACCGTAAGATACCATTCGTCCAACTTCGTAGTTGCAATAAGTAGTACTAACTCGATCTCACACACATATACAGACACACACACAAAGGCTAAATCGATGCATGACGATATGCTGCAATGACGTGGGCAACGGAACTATGAAAAACCTTTTTTTAATAACTTTATTGTTCTATCGGATTGTAATTTGGGGATTGGGTGCATATTATCAGCATCTTTACATGTTCCAAAGCAGAAAGCTGAAACCTTAATACTTTCCATATTATTCAGAAATTATAGATTTGCGTGTGTTTATCACACATTTGATTCCATCAAAAAACTCTGCACAAGTTCATCCGCCACCTATTGTTTAAATTAGATCTATCTTTGAATAGCGCCATCTATGTGAAAACATAGCAATCAGCTGTACACACGCTACGGCTGAAAAGAAGCATCGTGACGATGACGTCACGACGCGCAGCACAGGCACAAGCAGTGAAAGTACGGAAAACGGAAACATGGATAACTTCTGTGTTTATCGTCCGATTGGATTGTAATTTGAGAATAGATTTATATTGTAATTATCTATGTTCATACCAAAGCAGAGAGCTATAACTTCAATACTTTTCCTAATAATCGTAAATTATCGATTTGCGTGGGCGGTGGACATCGAAAATCGAAAATAAACTCGATCTACCTATGGTATACAGGAATGAGAAATTTTGTGTCTCTAGCTTTTGTAATAGCTGAGATCTAGACGTTCAAACGGACAGACGGACAGACAGACAGACGGAAAGACAGACGGACATGGCTCAATCGACTCAGCTAGTGATCCTGAGTCAGAATATATACACTTTGTGGGGTCTGCCACGCCTAATTCTGCCTGTTACATATATTTTCACAAACTTAGTATACCATTTTTGACCATTTTCAATGGTTGAATGGTATAAAAATAAAATTTGTGCACACATTTAATTTTTGATGCGGGCGGGACTCGAACCCGTAAATACATAGTAGTACTGTTCGTTTTGCAGTCCACAACTTAACCCATTTCACTACCGTACAAGCACACACTATTCGGCCCAATGCTGCAAGCAGCGCTGCTGGCTTTCAGCTATAGAAAACGTTAAGCTGAATAACTTCTGTGTTTATTATCTGATTGTTATCAAATTTTTAAAGACCATCTGGCTAGCTTTAGTTATCATATGAACTATATGGCATCAAAATTGCGCTTGTAATCATTTTTTTTTTTTTTTTTTTTTACGGGGGCGGAAGGGGGCGCGACCAAAATCCAAAATAAACTTAATCAGCGTGCAATAATAAACAATAATATAACCAAATTTGTTTGCTCTTATAATATCTGAGATCGAGATTTTCACACGGACGGACAGACGGACATGGCTATATCGACTCGGCTTTTGATCCTGAGCCAGAATGTATATACTTTATGGGGTCGGAGATGTCTCCTTCAGCATTTTACATAAATTTTCGGTTTGAACAAAGTTATAAAACCCTTCTACTCTATGAGTAGCGGGTATAATAAGAACTCTCAGTAATATTAGATAACATTTTAGTGTATTAGTAACCCGTCCATCATCTTTATGGTTGTTTTTACTGGGTCAATGTTTGGCACCTCTATTGTTAGTCGTTGCGTGTTTTTCCGTACCACAGTGCCAGGCACAGTATAAAACACGAAATTGTCGTTTTGCAAAATTAAAACAACAACACGAATTTCTGCACATTTTCTACCGCCCTCCACGCAACGTTTTCCTTAGGCTGAGGGCAGAATGCGCGCCAGAAGCGAACAATAATATTGGGCGAGAACGAGCGATAAACCACTGCAAGCATTTTAAAGTGCAATCGGTCGAAAGATGTCAGAGCGTGAGCGAAGCGAGTTGCGAGCTCAAGCGATAAAGAGAGAGCAAAGCGAAAGAGCTGTTTGCAACCTGTCTTATCGCTTCAGCTCGCTGAGAGCGTACGGTTGTTTTGTTCCATTCTGTGCATTAATTACCGTTTATTTTTAAAGCACGTCTTTTTAATTTTTTCATTTGGTGTCATTTGTGAGAAAACACCAGAACGAAATGGAGGTAAACGTGTAAAGTGTAATTTATGAGGTCTTTTTACGCGCATAGTTACGCGCTTAACATATCTGGGTGGTTTCGTAAATCATTATATAAATTATTCAATTCTCCTTTTTCATTTATAATGCAGTTAAGGGGGTGGCCCCCAGTTTTCTTTTTAACAGAAAGTTAATAGTTGCGCTTAATGAAAAAAAATTCTCGTCCGAATCCATCACGTTTACATTAATAACTAAAAGAGAGGAATGTAGCTCGTTTCACGAAAAGCTTTTACCCTGCCATCTTCACGCTTTGCTCATAGCTTCTCGCGCGCACTCTACCGTCAGCCTAAAAGATCAATTTTTAAATCGATGATGCTACTGCGAAGATTTCATAGCAGCTTTGCTTATTAGACCATGGATTTTAAAAAAATACATGGTCTATTGTGTTTGTCGAAATGTGCGTAACAGGCAGAAAGAGGCATCTGCGATCCCATTAAGTATATATATGAAGGAAAGGCCGATGTTTGTCTCGTTTACTTTAATTAAAACACTGAGAATTTAGTTTAGTTTTATAACATAATAGTTTATTGCTAATTGTGAAATGAAATGCGTTTTAATTACCGTTACCCAGCTGCTCGTACATCATTTATTTGCGGAACAAAAAATACGGCTACTATCATATTTTGACCGTAAAAGGCTATGGACTTACAATATTTATGCTAAGTCAAAATCTAAAATTAAATAAAAAAACATTTTTGCACACATTTAATTTTTGATGCGGGCGGGACTCGAACCCGTAAATGCATAATAGTACTGTTCGTTTTGCAGTCCACAACTTAACCCATTTCACCACCGTACACGCACACACGATTCGGCACAATGCTGCAAGCAGCGCTGTCGGCAGCGCTGCTTACAGCTATGGAAAACGTTAAGCTGAATAACTTCTGTGTTTATTATCCGATTGTTACCAAATTCAGAGATCATCTGGCTTGCTATAGATATCATGCAAACCGAAAATGAACAATATGGCATCAAAATTGCGCTTGTAATCAATGTTTTTTCGATTTACGGGGGCGGAAGGGAGCGTGGCCAAAGTCCAAAATAAACTTGATCAGCATGCAATAATAACACATATTGTCACCAAATTTGGTAGTCCTAGCTCTTATAATAGCTGAGATCTAGATTTTCACACGGACAGACAGACGGACAGACGGACATGGCTATATCGACTCGGTTGTTGATCCTGAGCCAGAATATATATACTTTATGGGGTCGGAGGTGTATCCTTCTGCCTGTTACATACATTTTCGGTTTGAACAAAGTTATAATACCCTTCTACTCTATTAGTAACGGGTATAAATATGGAGCTTGAGCACACAACCGACACAACTGACACTCTCAAATCGACTTCTCTATTTTCGATAGATATTTTTTTATGTATACTGCGATTGCAGAGTTGCATTACAACTTGACTTATCCGATAATATTCTGATTTCACGACACGATTGATATCGATATTTAATTAAAACTGGCGGCCACTTCTAGTGTTGCGAACCGATCCCACATTCGGCCATCCTGAATCATAATTTGGCTCGAATGATGTTTCTTGCGAAATTTCATCTACAGGTTCCCATTTTTTCATTTGGTGAAGCTCCATATTACTCCGAATCAGACGCATCCTAATCGCGCATCGCGCGGTTTTTTTTTCAACAATTTTTTGCCTGCGGTACACATTTCCTCATAAGTTTATAATTTTCTTTTATTCTTAGGATGCGTCTGATTCGGAGTAATATGGAGCTTCACCAAATCGGCCCTTTTCAGGGCCTCAGAAAATATAAAAGAGATTAATTTTTCAATATAGAAACATTTTACATTCAAGTGGCTGCGTAGTTTTCACTTAAAATAAATTGCTTTTGGCACACGAAAAGTGGCCGACATACCGGCGCCTCGCACAAAAAGGCAACAACAAAGTACACGTAAAAAAAATAAATAAATAAATAATTAAAAAAAAAAACTAGAAGAGACCGAAGAATAATTTTTTCACCAAAAATTCGGGTAAATCTAGCTCTATATAAAAACAAGTAAGAAAGCTACATTCGAGTTTGCTCGACTGTAATATACCCGCTACCCAGCTGCTCGTACATCATTTATTTGCGGAACAAAAAAAAAACGGCTACAATCATATTTTGACCGTAAAAGGCTATGGATTTACAATATTTATGCAAAGTCAAAATCTAAAATAAAAAAATAAACATTTTTGCACACATTTAATTTTTGATGCGGCCGGGACTGGAACCCGTAAATGCATAATAGTACTGTTCGTTTTGCAGTCAACAACTTAACCCATTTCACCACCGTACACGCACACACGATTCGGCACAATGCTGCAAGCAGCGCTGTCGGCAGCGCTGCTTACAGCTATGGAAAACGTTAAGCTGAATAACTTCTGTGTTTATTATCCGATTGTTACCAGAGAGATCATCTTCAGAGATCATTTGGCTAGCTATAGTTATCATGTAAACCGAAAATGAACAAATTGGCATCAAAATTGCGCTTGTAATCAATGTTTTTCGATTTACGGGGGCGGAAGGGGGCGTGGCCAAAATCCAAAATAAATTTGATCAGCGTGCAATAATAACACATATTGTCACCAAATTTGGTAGTCCTAGCTCTTATAATAGCTGAGATCTAGATTTTCACACGGACAGACAGACGGACATGGCTATATCGACTCGGCTGTTGATCCTGCCTGAGCCAGAATATATATACTTTATGGGGTCGGAGGTGTCTCCTTCTGCCTGTTACATACATTTTCGGCTTGAACAAAGTTATAATACCCTTTTACTCTGTGAGTAGCGGGTATAAAAATAAAGAAAATCGGTGATGATGTCCACTAATAGACAATTACCGCTGCTTCTACACGGAGACTTTCTCTTTCATTCTCAAACTGTTCAATATAAGCACCATCAAGATATTTCTGCATATCATCCATTTTATTGACTCTCATCTCAACACCTGTTAAAAGTCTAAAAGGAGAGATTTTTGTACTCCTTGGTGGGGTACTGTTTATCACTTTTTGTATGGCTTCAATATGTTTATACCAACTACAAGTATTTCCTTGGCAGAGCTTCGATAACATCGGTATCACAATTTTATGGATGTGTTCAATCTGGCCGGTGTTTCCGAGGAACTCCTGTCGCTATCATTAGCTGTTGTATCCCCTCATCTTCGCAATATTTCCTAAACATGTTAGAAATAAAAGCTGAACCTCTATCGGATATAATACGCTTAGGATTTCCGAACACTCCTGCTTGTCTCTTAAGCCTATCTACCACTCCTTCAGCTGACGTATTTTTAGTTGGATAAAGCCAAGTAAATTTTGAAAATGCGTCAACCACAATGAAGATATAATTGCAACTCTTGCTAGTCTGTTCTAGCGGACCAACATGATCTACGTGATATGTGCCTAAAGGTATATCCTCTTTTTTTATTGGTATTAAGAAACTTTCTTTCTTACCAGCCTTACTGTCCGAAATAATGCACTCAATACAACTTCTGACGATCTTATGCACTTTTGCAGATAACTGTCGAATATAGAATGTTTTTTCAACTGCCTCTTGCGTCCTTCTAACTGCAAAATGTCCTTGCCTATGGATACTTTTGATAATTTCTTCTTTCATCAGCGATGGTACTACTACAAGTTCCTTGATTGGATCTTTATACAAGATACCATGGTTAACATAGAAGTCATCATACGTACTGACGTCTAACACAGCTAATATAGCTCTAATCCATTCGTCTTTAGCCTGAGCCTGTTTCAACCTGTGATGTAAGCTATCATCTAAAATGAAACAATTAACGTAACTTAACGCATCGACATGCTTCATTTTTATTCCGCTACGATGCTCGATTTCGTAATTAAAATCTTGGAGGAATAAAGTCCAACGTGATACTCTTGACGGCATATCACCGCGCTTTTTCATAGTCAATTAAAATATAAGCATTACAATCAGTAACTATTTTTAATTTGATCCCTAGCAAATATTGGGTTGCCTAAAAAGTAATTGCGGATTTTCATATAGTCGGCGTTGACAAATTTTTTCAACGGCTTGTGACTATGTGCATTGCATTCTTTCTTCTGTCAGTTATCAGCTGTTACTTTTAGCTTGCTTCAGAAAAAAAGTGCGCGAAATTTGTTTACATTTGCTTGTTTGGCGTCAATTTTAATATGGAGCCCACAAAGGACCATTTTCGTCATATTTTACTTTATTATTTCCGTAAAGGAAACAACGCGGAGCAGGTTGCTAAAAAGTTACGAGATGTGTATGGTGATGAAGCCTTAAAAGGAAGGCAGTGTCAAAATTGGTTTCGCAAATTCCGTTCTGGAGATTTTTCATTTAAAGATGAGCCACGTTCAGGTCGGCCAAATGAAGTTGATGATGACCAAATCAAAGCATTCATCGAATTGGATCGTCATGTAACTGAGCGTGAGATAGGAGAGAAGTTAAATATACCAAAATCATCCGTTCATTATCACATAAAAAATCTTGGTGAAAAAGCTTGAAATTTGGGTACCACATGTATTGAAAGAAATTCATTTAACACACCGAATCAACGCTTGTGATATGCACCTTAAACGCAATGAATTCGATCCGTTTTTAAAACGAATCATAACTGGAGATGAAAAATGGATTGTTTATAACAACGTTAGTCGAAAACGATCATGGTCCAAGCATGGTGAACCAGCTCAAACCACTTCAAAGGCTGATATCCACCAAAAGAAGATTATGCTGGTAGTTTGGTGGGACTGGAAGGGTGTGGTATATTTTGAGCTGCTTAAAAGGAACCAAATGATTAATTTGGATGTGTACTGTGAGCAACTGGACAAATTGAATACAGCCATCAAGGAGAAGCGACCAGAATTGGTCAATCATAAAGATCTCATATTCCACCAGGACAACGCTAGACCGCACACATCTTTGGTCACTCGCCAAAAACTGAGTGAGCTTGGCTGGGAACTTTTGATGCATCCACCATATAGCCCTGACGTTGCACCATCAGACTAGTATTTATTTCGATCTTTGCAGAACTCCTTAAATGGTAAAACTTTCGGCAATGATGAGACTATAAAATCGCACTTGGTTCAGTTTTTTGCAGATAAAGGCAAGAAGTTCTATGAGCGTGGAATATTAAATTTGCCAGGAAGATGGCAAAAGGTTATCGAACAAATTATATATTTGATTAAAGTTCATTCTAATTTTTATTAAAAATGCATTTACTTTCTTTTAAAAAATCCACAATTACTTTTTAGGCAACCCAATACACACGCCATTTCTTCAATGCTTCGATAATCGCTAATACCTCTAGCTCATACGAATGGTATTTTTCTTCTGCTGGCATCGTTTTACGACTTAAATACTGAATCGAGTGAAAAAGTTGATCTTCTCCAGCGTTTTAAAGTAACACACCGCCATAAGCGTACATAGAAGCGTCTATATGAACCTCAGTCTGCGCCTTTGGGTCATAGAACTGCAACACTGGTGCACTCGTTAATGCAACTTGCAACTGCCTGAATGCTGTAAGCTGATCTTTAAATTCAAATTCTGCGTTCTTTCGAAGAAAGTCGGAAAGTGGTTTCGCTACCAACGCGTAAGACTGCTCTACTCAACACGTAGCTCAATTTCTGGATACCTTCAGTTATGTCCTTAGCGGGGATAATAAGGTCATCCGTATACGTGACAACAATATCTTTTTGCACCAAATCGACAAAAATTGCATGAATGAATCGAAAAAATACGGCTGGGGAATTAGATATTCCAAATGGAACAAAAAAGAATTCAAACTGCCCTGCGTGTGTGACAAACGAAGTAAATTTTCGGGAACCTGGTTCGATTGGCACATGGAAAAAACCGTTTTCAAGATCAAGAATGACCTTGACCTTGCAACCTCTCGATAACATCATCTAACAAAGGCATAGGAAAGTTGTCTCTCACAATCTTTGCATTTAGCCGACGATAATCACAACATAACCTTTTACTGCCATCTTTTTTTGGTACAAGAACTATAGGAGATGCATATTCTGATGTACTGGTCTGAATTATATTTTCATCTAACCACTTTGCAATTTGAGTATCGACAACAATTTGTCTGCATGCGATATACATCTTGGGCGTTCAAAAACTGGAGACTCGTCATTCAACAAAATTTTCATCTGAATGGGACTTTTTTTATTTATTCCTGGTGAATATTCGCTTATCAGTTTCTCTACTGCCACAGCAGTTGGCTTGTCAAGGTGTGACAAATCAATATCTGATTCGTTTGTTGTTGAAAGCATGCAAATATCACCAAGCTCTTCAAACAATTCTAAATTTGAGTTGATCTCCAAGGTACTATTTCCAATAGTTTCATGCTCTTTGCTTGCCCTAGGGCAAAACTTCACTGATTGCTCAGAAACAATCAGATCAACAACTTCCAAAACTGTGTTTCCAATAACAGCTGAATATTTTATATTATCGTAGTCAACTACATGGAACGAGATATCTAGGTAATGTCCGTCAATTTCAACTTTAGCTACAAAGCTACATAGCGTATGAAGCTCACTGTTGCATATTCCAACAAGACAATGCTTTTCCTGGTTTAACTTAACGTTCCCTAGTTTCTTAAGCACATCTAATCTAATCAAACAGAGATCACAGCCTATATCAATTAACGCTGGAAATGAAACATTCTTGCAGGTTAACTTTTTGAAAATACATTTTCCACTAGAGTCTACTGTATTTACCATTGTGTTCATGCTCTTTTCCTGCTTAATTAAATTTGAACTAACACAATCTGCTGCTTTATGACCTGGTTGACTGCATTTAAAGCATTTCACTGCCTGCTTACAATCTTTTGCCAAATGTGATGGGTCACCACATTTGAAACATTTCCTAGTTTTTTTAGCGTCCGTTTTTTCAGTGTCAACTTTCTTGTCTTTACATCCTTCATCTTTTCCGCTATGAGTTTGATGGCGACTGCTACGAATCTTTTCGTAAATTAAAACTTGCTCTTTCAACTCTCGTACTGTCTTAGCTTGATACAAATTACTCTTATTACTTCTTGAATCGGGAATACCTTCAATAAAGTACTCTTTTAAGCTTTTCTCGTCCAAACTAACTGACTTGCCTATTTGCTTTAAATATACATGAATGTATAAACTTTTAAAGGTCGTTCCAATGAACTGCTTCTGCGTTATCTTCGAATTCTTGAATCCATTGTTCAACTGATGGCTGCCCTGATCCACTAAACTGAGACAGTGAATCTTCAATATCCCTCAACGTAAATAGTGAACGTGTTTCTGGAACTGTAGAGTTAGCTATCACTGAATCGTTATCATCAGAGGTATCACCGTTTACATCAATTTGCAATCCAAAACTTTCTAGCAATCGGACTTGTAATGTTTGCTTCCTGCCTGTGGCCTTTTGTTTATAAATTAAAACAATATAAAATTTAAATAAAACTCAATAACCTACTGTTACCTCACGGTCGTTGCACTGCAGTCCTGTATGTAGAACACGCAGCTGTTAAATTCCACGCTCCGCTTTGCTTGATATCACCCTCTGTGATTTTTTCACTGCAACTCAGCCTCTCTGCTAACTGTCTGCTCCGGCGTACTCGAACTCTTTACAAATCTTCGTTTTCAGCATCTGCCAAGCCAATCCGAACTCCCACGTACACGCACTCCTTACAGAAAGTCGCTTCTAGCCTCTGCCAAGCCAATCTACTCTCTCACGCACACGCACTTTCTTCAGATCGTCGCTTCCAGCTTTTGCCAAGCCAATTTGCACTCGTCGTTCGCTTTGTGTTACGACAGAATACACACTAGTCGTCTCGCTCTAGCTCACTGCAGACATCTAGCAACTGGAGCCAGTCCGTACAGAAATTTTTAACGGTTTGCCACTTCCAGTGAATTTAATTTAACAATGTCACGCCGCTATTTTGGGATTTGATTTCCACAATATTCGCCACTTTGCCTTATAATTTTAAAGAATTATAATGCAACCAAGTCTTTTCTGTGTCACTGTTGTTCTTTTTTTTTGCTCTCACAAATCTACTGCGCATTAAAAGTATTTCACGATGTTCTTCTTATTTACGTCGCATAAGACACCAAATTTGTAGGAAAGGCCGATGTTCGTTTCGTTTACTTTAATTGAAACACTGAGAATTTAGTTTAGTTTTATAACATAATAGTTTGTTGCTAATCGTGAAATTAAATGCGTTTTAATTGATTCAAAAATTATGGAGCTTGAGCACACAACCGACACTCTCAAATCGACTTCTCTATTTTCGATAGATCTTTTTTTATGTATACTGCGATTGCAGAGTTGCATCACAACTTGACTTATCCGATAATATTCTGATTTCACGACACGATTGATATCGATATTTAATTAAAACTGTCGACACCTTCCAGTGTTGCGAACCGATTCCACATATATTCTTGCTCAGGATCACTAGCCGAGCCGAGTCTGTCCATCTGTCCGTCTGTATGAACGCCTGTATCTCAAAAACTAAAAAAGTAAGAGCCACCAACTGGACTATTTGGCATCTAACTGAAAATTATATTTGTTGTTTATTATATTTCTTTGAAAAACACGTTTAATAACAGTTTTCTCAATCTGAATTTTTTCATAATCATTAAAAATCCATGGTCTTATACAGTCAACACTTGAGTGTAGCCGTTCTTACTTGTTTGTTTTCACACACACATACATACACACAAGCAAGAACTAAAGCAACGCGTCGCAACGATGACATCAAAACATGCTGCAAGGCGAAGCCAGCAAAGCTATGGAAAATAGTTAGTTGAATAACTTCTGTCTTTATTGTCCGATCGAATTGCAATTTGGAGGTTAGGTGCATATCGCTTCATCTTTATGTATGCCAAAGCATAAAGTTGTAACTTTAAAGTTTTTATAATAAATCATAAAAAAAAAACGGTAATGGAGGTTGCTCATCATATCTGCTACTGCTTTTTACTTCTCTTCGTTTTGCTTCCACTCGTACATTCCTCACTACTTCTTTCCAATTATGTCTATTAAACCATCCGGTCGACACAATTGTGAGCTTTTGGGGTCTGGTGCAACATCTTTAAAATAAAACGTCAATGCGGCAATGATTGTAAACATATATACCATGGTAAACCAGAAATCATTAGAAACGTCTATATGGATGATGAATAATCTTATATGTATGGTTTCAAAACATATGATAAAAAGCGATTTTTGAAAATGACATGAAAATGTTAGCTTTACACCCGCTAAGACTACAACGAAGCCTCGCGATGATATGCAAGAAAGACGCAAGCAGGAACTATGAAAATAGTTTACTTAAAAACCTTCCTTTTAAAAGTTTACTTTCGATTTACAGAGGCGGTGGACGTGGGATCCAAAATTTCAAATAAGCTTGTTAAGCGTACGATATTTATACACTTTACCCTTTTACTTTACACTTTACGTGTGCTAAAGCAGAAAGCAACCTTTATCTGCGCATGGTCTACAGGAATCATCATATCAAATTTGGTGTCTGTAACTGTAATAATTTCGTTAATATGCGTAAATTATCGATTTTCGTGGGCGGCGAGCGTGGCACCCCAAATTTGAAAAACGCAATCTGCGCATGATTTATAGGAACCATCATCCCAAATTTGGTGTCTGTAACTGTAATACTTTCCTTTATATTCGTTAATTATTGATTTGCGTGGGCGGTGGGCGTGGCACCTTAAATTTGAAACAACATTTATCTGCGCATGGTCTACGGGAATCATCATATCAAATTTGGTGTCTGTAACTGTAATAATTTTCTTAATATGCGTAAATTATCGATTTGCGTGGGCGGTGGGCGTGGCACCCCAAATTTGAAAAGCGCAATCTGCGCATGATTTATAGGAATCATCATGCCAAATTTGGTGTCTGTAACAGTAATACTTTCCTTAATATTCGTAAATTATCGATTTGCGTGGGCGGTGGGCGTGGCACCCCAAATTTGAAAAAACGCAATCTGCGCATAGTTTATAGGAACCATCATGCCGAATTTGGTGTCCGAAACTGTAATACTTTCCTTAATATTCGTAAATTATCGATTTGCGAGAGCAATGGGCGTGGCACTACAAATTTGAAATAAACTTGATCTGCGCATGGTATACAGGAACCAATATGTCAAATTTTGTGTCTTTAGATTTTGTAATAGCTGAGATCTCGACGTTCATACAGACAGACGGACATGGCTCAATCGACTCGGCTATTGTTCCTGAGCCAGAATACATACTTTATAGGGTCCATGTCTCCTTCTGCCTGTTACATACTTTTGCACAAACTTAGTATACCATTTTTGACCATTTTCAATGGTCGAATGGTATAATATTTGGATATTTAGACCAAGGATTTTAAAAAAATACATGGTCTATTGTGTTTGTCGAAATGTACGTAACAAGCAGAAGGGGGCATCTGCGACCCCATAAAGTATATATATTCTTGATCCGGTTTACTAGCCAAATCGATTAAGCCATGTCTGCCTGTCCGTCTGTATGAACGCCTATTTCTCAGAAACTAAAAAGGCTAGAGCCACCAAATTTGGTGACAACACTCATGTGCGTCATACGCTGTAAAATTCCATTTAAAATTTGGGCAACGTCTACTACCGCCCCCGAAAATCGAGAAACCGTATAGCAAGCGCGATAATAAAGCTACAGTATTCAGTTTTGGTGTATATGATAACTATCACCACCTTAACGAACGCTGAAAAAATTTCCGATCGGATAATAAACAAAAAAGTTTTTTAACGTTTTATATAGATTTGCACTGCGCCCACTGCAAGCAGGCAAGCAGTGTTTTTTTCAAGCAGTGTTTTTTTCAACTTCTTGGAGTGCTTGGCGTCTAACTGAAATTTATATCTGTTTTTTATTTTATTTCTTTGAAAAACACGTTTAAAACCAGTTTTCTCAATCTGCATTTTTTCATAATCATAAAAAATCCATGGTCTTATACAGTCAACACTTGACTGTAGCCGTTCTTACTTGTTTTTATTTTGAGTTGAAGAAAATAGCCTTTGAGGGTTAAATCGGCCGATAGGTTTTATGGTAGCTTAATGATATATCTGTCCGATTTTAAGAAAGCTTCCCTAGCATTTGATGGACATATGTAATTAGACATACGAGGTGTGTTCAAAAAGTTAGGTGACTTTGTAAATTTCGCTGGCAATGTACTTTCGATTATCGATTTTTATACCATTCGACCATTGTGTTGAGGAACGGTGGCAACGCTGTCATTGCCAATTTAATGAATTAACATGTAAACATATCATTTAACTATTGAAATGTATCGATACCGGTGCGTCAGTAATTTACTCACAAATTTATGTTAGAAATTAATATTAAGAGAGCTTTCGATCATGCAAGATCCAATGAGAATTACAGTGAAGTATAAAACACCGTTTTATTCCAGAACATAAGTTTGGTCCTTCGTATTGGAATTGATTGCGTTTAATAATACTCACGGAAAATCATCTATGGAACAACAACTGGCCAGCTTTTAAAGACGTATATGAAAGCACGATTCTTAGCAAGCAGCATTTGTCGAATACACAGAAATTTTATCATTTAAAAACCCTATTGAGTGATGAGGCTGAAAACTTGATACGACATTTGGGGATTACGGATACAGCTTATAACACGGCTTGGGAACGCCTGAAGGAAAGGTACAATCGTCCACGGCATATTATAAATTCGTTTTTGGAGCAATTCATAAGTTTGCCAACAACAACAATGATCAATGCGTCAATATTACGGAAAGTATCAGACGGTGCAAACGAAATTGTACGAGGCCTGGATGCCATAAATCAAACGGGACGCAATTGCTGGATTATATATCTCTTATTGGAAAAACTTGACGCTGACACACGGCGTAGATGGATCGAGCGCAGCATGGACACAGACTCACCTACTCTGCAAGAGTTTTTCAAATTTTTGGATGCTCGATACAAGGAATTGGAATTAAGCAACAGAGAGACAGTTGTTGGAGGCAAATCGGCAGCACAAGGGGAAAAACAGAAACGTATTACACAATCAATGGTTGCGGTGAAAGGTGCTGCGTGCACTAAATGTCGGTCAACGGAACACATTTTATTTGGCTGTCAAAAGTTTTTGAATATGGCAGATGAGCAACGAAGATCGTTCGTGAAGGAAAAATCACTTTATTATAATTGCTTAAAGCCTGGCCATGGGGTCAGTAACTGCAAGTCAACATACAAATGCAGGCAATGTAAAGGTCACCACCATCCACTTATCCACTTATTAGACACCGGGTCTGAATTGTCATACATATCGGAACGTTGCATACACGCTCTCGGTTGGTCATCTTGGTCTCGGAAATATCTTCGGTAGCGGCTGATACCACAAGTGATTGCAGCACATTTCGAATCAGGTCTCGGATCTCAGAGTACGAATTGGATGTCAAGGCCCACGTGCTTGACAAAATTACTTCATCAATGGAAAGGCAAAATCTAGACACTTCAGTACTTGTCAAGTTAGAGGATTTTCAAATGGCTCACATGGCTTTCAATACAACTGCACCAATCGATATATTACTTGGTAGCGAACACGTATGGACTACACTCACAGGGAGAAGGATATTCGACAACGGGGGCAATCTCATTGCCATTTCATCAGTTTTTGGATGGGCTATTAAATCGCTAATGTTTAACCAAAACAATCAAGCTATATCGCTTACTACAACAACGGATATCAATGCAACGCTTCAGAGGTTCTGGGAATTGAAAAACGTCAGTAACACACACACGAGATGCGAATGGGAAGTATATCGTGGAACTTCCATTCAATACAACGGATCCTGTATTTGGTGATACAGTTCAAGGAGCTCTAAGCCGTTTCAAATCAGTGGAACGACGCTTACAACGGGATGAGAAGTTACGCAAACAGTACATTAACTTTATGTGCAAATACAAAAACTTGGGGCACATGCGCAAAGTGCCAGCAGACGAAAACAATGGAAGGCAGCAGTTTTATCTACCACTCCATCCGGTACTAGGTCGAAAGCTAAGGGTGGTTTTCGACAGGTCATTTCGCGATGATAATGGCAAATCTTTAAACGACACACTATTCACTGGACCAAGTATACAACGCGACTTGTTTGTTGTATGTCTTCGCTTTCGAATGTAAAAGTATATATTCTCAGCGGATATTGTCAAGATGTTTCGCCAAATCTGGGTAGCAGACTGCTGCCAATCAAACACTTCAAGCTTTAGACGGTAAACTACGGAACTTCATGCGCACCATTTCTGGCGGTGGGTGTGTTGGAACAGCTGGCACAGGATCATATTCATGAATTTTCAAATGCAGCAAAACTGTTGCTGGAGGATTTTTATGTCGATGACGTACTTACTGGATTAAACGGCGAGGAGGAACTACTAAGGAACACAGCCAGCTCAATCGTCACCGGTAAAGGTACTCGGGCTCTACTGGCATCCTGGGGAAGATACATTATCATATAATGTCGGACTTTGTGCGAATCCCGAAAGAGGCAAGTCCTGTCAGATAACGCACGTATATTCGAGCCTCTTGGACTTTTGGATCCTATCATCGTTTAATTTAAAATTATGTTTCAAAGTCTTTGGCTTGTCAGTTTGGATTGGGACTCACCACTTCCCAATAAATTAGCCGGCAATTGGCTCAAATCGCGTACTGATCTGGACACATTAAAGGATTTTAAACTACAACGGCTGGTTGTCAACGACGTGGACAACATTCAACTGCATGCATTTTTCGATGCATCTACCAAGGCACAAACTTAGTATCCCATTTTTGACCATTTTTAATGTGTTCTGGAACAAAACGGTATTTTATAGTGGACTGTATTTCTCATTGGATCTTGCACGATCGAAAGCTCTCTTAATACTAATTTCTGACATAAATTTGTGAGTAAATTACCGACGCAGCGGTATCGATACATTTCTAATGTTAAATGATACGTTTACATGTTAATTCATTAAATTGGCAAATGACAGAGTTGCCACAGTTCGTCAACATCCCTGCCCGCCCTGAAACATTGTTTCTGAATAAGGCAAGACGGCAACCTTAGTAATAGGTCGAATAAGCTCTCCTGAGGCTGTCCTTAGTTTAACAGCTCGTACCAAAGTGTCCTTTCCTGGGTAGGTTTCGATTACTCGTGCTAGGTGCCACGATGCCGGTGGTGTGTTTGATTCCTTGATAAGCACGATGTTTCCAACTGAAACATTAGGAGTTGGTGTGCTCCATTTGGGACGTTGTTGCAGAGTGGTAAGATACTCCTGATGCCACTGTTTCCAGAATCCTTGATACATGGACTGAATGCTTTGCCAATAGCCCAAACGACCAACAGGAATGTATTGCAAGTCAAGTCTGGTATTGTTGTAAATGCCCTTCTAATCAGGAAATGCGCTGGAGATAAATAGTTTACCTCAATGTCCGATGACACAAAGTGGCCGTTTATTAACTACTGCGCTAATATGAGCAAGTAGTGTCTGCATCTGTTCGTAAGTAAGGGTCGAATTTCCAATGACACGCCGTAAGTGTAACTTCACTGATCATCCGCCAGAGTGCGGGTGACTAGGTCCGTATGATGTTGTGATGTCAAGAGTTTTTGAAGTTCGTCAAGGGCTCGTTTTGCCCCAAAAAAATTCGTAACATGATCGCTGTAGATTTTGGAACACTTGCCACGCAAAGATGTGAAGCGCCGCAATGCGGCCAGAAAGGTGTCCGATCAGTAGCAAGTTCCATGTGTATTGCCGAGGTGACTAGGCAAAAGAATAGGCATATGTAGCCCTTGATTATACGTGGCTTGCGCAGCTTTGCATCCTTCAAGAGAAATGATCTAGCGTAATCGCATCCAGTATTAACGAAGGGAAGCGCTTGAGTTATGCGTACTCTGGGAAAATCCGCCATTTTTTGATGTGCCTTGTGCTGTCTTTGCCGAAACCATGCCAAGCAGTCGTGTGTCAGTTTTCGAATGAGATTCCTTGCGCCCAGTATCCCAAAGTTCTGTCGAACTACAACGAACAGTGCTGATACGCCGGGGTGTAAGTTTCTGCGATGCTCATGCTCCAGAATGAGATGAGTAATACAATGATGCTTCGGCAACAAAATTGGATGTTTTGTCTCCGCTGGCAGCTGCGAGTAACGCAACCGCCCACCGACCCGTAGTAGATTGTCCTTGCCGATCATTGGTGAGAGTTTGGCCAAACTTAAGCGAGCTTGGGACTTCCTTCATGGCTGGGTTCTTTATGCGCTGGATGAACCTGAGAACATACGCCATAATGTGTACGAGCCTTGACCAGGATGAACTTCGTCGAATGAGTTCATCAATGCAATTCACTGGAGTTTTTCCAGCCACTGTTGTTAAACAATTGATTTAGACTTCCTCCTGCATGCGTTTATCTGGAATAAACGAGCCATGCTGTGAAATGTTCACCTTTTCTGCAAATTGATCCTTGTCCCATAACCATGATGGTCCGTTCCACCACAATGGGAACTTGATAAGCTCTGCAGTCCTTATGCCTCTGGAAGCACAGTCTGCTGGATTGGATTTTGAGTCAACATGTCGCCACCCATTAATTGAGCTGGGACGTATGATAGCCAGGGAAGTACGATCGTTGAGTCGCACCATGCATACACTGTTATATCCTTATTTTGAAGTGCGGCATTGAAAGAAAACATGGCAGACCCCATAAAGTATATATATTCTGGCTCGGGATCAACAGTCGAGTCGATATAGCCATTTCCGTGTTTCTGTCCGTCCGTCTGTCTGTCTGTCCGTATGAACACGTAGATCTCAGCTATTATAAGAGCTACGACTTCCAAATTATGTGACAATATGTGTTATTAATGCACGCTGATAAAGTTTATTTTGGATTTTGACCACACCCCCTTCCGCTCCCGTAAATCGAAAAGAATTGATAACATGCGCAATTTTGGTGCCATATTTTTCATTTATATGGTAACTATAGCTAGCCAGATGATCTCTAAAAATTTGATAACAAGCTGATAACAAATACAGAAGTTAATCAACTCAACGTTTTCCGTAACTGTAAGCAGCGCTGCCTGCAGGATTGTGCCGAAGAGTGCGTACGTGTACGGTGGTCAAATGGGTAAGTTGGTAGACTGCAAAACGAAGAGTACTATATATATGTATATATACATTTATGGGTTCGAGTCCCGCCCGCTTCAAAAATTAAGTGTGTTCAAAAACTTCTTTTTATACCATTCGACCATTGAAAATGGTCAAAAATAATATACTAAGTTTGTGCAAATGTTTGTAACAGGCAGAAGGAGGAGTGGCAGACCCCACAAAGTGTATATATTCTGACTCAGGATCACTAGCTGAGTCGATTGAGCCATGTCCGTCTGTCTGTCCGTTTGTCCGTTTGAACGTCTAGATCTCAGCTTTTACAAAAGCTAGAGACATATTTCACATAAAGGTTCCTGTATACCATAAGTAGATCGAGTTTATTTTCAATTTTTGCTTCCCCGAACGCTTCTTTCCCACTGGAATCATGGGCATACGAATATCACGTGCTCGGCGTCTTCAACCTGACCGCAGGTCGGACAGAAAGGCTGCTTACAGTGTCCAAAGCGGTGCAGATAGGCCTTGAAGCAGCCGTATCCGCGCAGAACCAGCTGCTTCTCTGGAAGACTACCTCCTGTCAACGGTTAGACAGACGCCTGAGGTGGGCGTCGCTATTGACGTGGTCCCTCGTGCTTGTCACCCTCAGCTCCACTAGCAGGTCAAAGGGTGGGGTTTCTGCAATTACGTGTGCGTCCTCACCGGAATTAGTGCGAAAGCCGCATGCTATTTTCAGAGCGCAAACTCTAAAGATTGTGTGTGTGTGTGGTGCAACACGCCCCGTGCCCATATTGAATCAGCGGAAATATTGGGGTGATCAGGTGATCGCACAGAATCCGCTCCAAAGCCTTTCGTCTGGTCCAACAAGCAGATGGGTTTGTAGCCGGATGGGTAATAGCTGTCTTGACAATAACGCTCGTTATACCGTCTGGTTCTTTGGCATCACCTCGATGAAATGGTTCGAAGTCGTGGTATGGTGGTTAGCTACTCGAGCTGCCTCGTCATGGGTATGCTCTGGAAATAGATGAGAAACTATTCCGTCCATAAAGGTAGGTTAGGATGGACACGGCGAGCTGGCTTGGCTGCTAGTAACAGAGTGAGATCGATGATTGAGCCTGCGTTGCCTCTCGAAAAGGTGGGCCGATCCCCAATGTTGAGAAGGACGACGTCGATCGTCGACATTGCATCCAGTAACGCGTGACCTGAACCGTAGTCCAGGATGACTTGTTCCTACGTTATCCACGAGTTTGTCCAGGGCAGTGATGAAACTGTCCATATGCATCGAGAGAGGTAGCAGCTATAGATATATAGGCCATGCATCATCACACGGTCGAAGCCGTCCTCGCGCAGAATATCCAGCATGGGATGGCCGCAGTTCCACACCGTCACCTTGTTCTGGGGATCGCTACCCCACGTATTGAAAGTACGGTAGGATTCGCTCAGATTGGCGACATCGATATCCCTTTTGTCTGATCGATTGATCAGGCAGGTCGTGCGCTACTTCACAGTGGCTTAGATTAAGCTGGTAGATACGAAGAATTCCTGGCTTCGTCGTGCCTGCGCGTTTGCCATCTGCCGACAGCGGCTGCTGTTGGCTGCATGGTCTACCTCCATAAGATGCTGGCAAAATAGCCGAACTCCATGCATTTGAATCACCTCGCCGGTTCGTCTTTGCGGCGTATGCGACAGATGACCCAGCGTACTCTGACTTTTCCCACCTAAGAAAACGGTCTTGGTTTGTTGGGAGCTTCAAGGTGGACGACTGGATGCCTCCGTACGATCTCCGGATGGAGAAAATTGACGAAGGAGTGATGTTGACTTCTCCAAACTCGGAGACCAAAGTTTCGAAGAGGTACTCGCCTGTTGTTACCTCCTCCAGGTCTTTCCCATCGAGCAAGGAAGACTCCGTCAGAAAACGCACTTCTGTTTCTGGCCCCAAAAAGTCTTGCATTGTCTCTCTTAGCCCCGGCATGTTTGGGTGCGAAGGCTTGTTAAGCACGAAAAGGAGAGACCTAATGGATGGATCTCCTGCCCTGCAGCATTTGGCTCAGTGTGCGAATCTTGTCGCCCAGTTGCTCAAACGCAGAGTGGCTCGGCTGTATGCTAGCAATTTGTGTCATTGGTGCAGAGGCAGTTTCCTTGGGTTGCGTTTGTGAAGCGAGTTGAGTTGATTCTTGGGTGGCTCTCGGGCACCTAGGTATCTTAAAAGACCTCGGGATTTTGCTGTTTTTCTTAAAGGAGGCACGAACGTCCTCTTCTTTTCCTTTGCTGGTGCTGCTGCTATTGCTGCTTGTCGTATTATCTGCAACGGTGGCCAAGATTCGAAAACTCAGGGCCCCTTTGCTCACCCCTCCAAGTCGCCGCCACTGGGGATCTGACTCAATGCACCGCAAGGTTGCTTCTTAAAGGACCTACCATGTTGGCTGATTGTTAATGGGTATCACCCCGGGTCAGTTGTTTCTAGTCTGTCCGGAGACTCGCCTTCTCGCGTTATCAGGCCTTTAACGGTTGCCAACAGGCTGCCCAGGGGATACCTGTGACCGGCGGTTACGAGATGTTTGCCCTTCTTGGAGAGGAATCAACCTGGCCGCTATCCGAGATAGTGGTAAACAGAGTATTTCCCCATCTTGGCACCTTTCTGAAAAGAAACTTCCCCATTTGAGTGTCCCTTTAGTCGCCTTGTACGACAAGCGATGGCTTACTGGGGTGGTATTTCAAGACCCGCCACCACCACGGGTGTCTGTTTTTTTATTTTTATTAAATCGCTTAACGGAAGCAAAATGTAAAATTTTCTAAAGATACCACCTACCGTCCGTAGGTTCATAAACTCAAATGGCATTATGCCTACGTACTAAAACAAAAACCTCCGTGTGCTCTTCAGTCCTTTGCACGCTCACAGGAGCTGCCAGTCAAGGTAAGACTTCCATAAGCAGGATGTGGAGCCTATTCCCACTCCCTTCCTTGGGTACTGGCGTTAAAGCGCTCCTCCTTCCACCCTCTAGTCGCATTTTACGACAAGCCGAGTACGCTGTGGTGTAGTAGTTAGTCATCTCGTCGGATCGGACCCATTTTATCATATTGATGATAATGCTGTGCCCCAACTGCTATGTTTCTTCGTTTGCCACCATAGCCGCGAACAGGCCTCTTGGACTGAGGGGATCACCAGTAACCTGAAACAAGAAGAAGAGACACTGGGCTGACTGGGCTCTGAGCCTTCTTGCGAGCCATTGGTATCTCTGGTGACGTGGCGCTGGGTCTCATATGTGGATAACAGCTGAGTTTCTGACCACCTGCACGATGTTGCTTATTCCTCTAGTGGGAGACCTCGACATTCTGGAGCACCCCCTGAATGGGTCGTAGCCCTCGGGGGCACTGCCTTCCACTGTGATATCTATTAAATTCTATCGTCGGCGGTTATGCTTTAGCAGGCGTGGAACGCCAACGTCTAGGCGTTCAGGAGGATATTTCGCCGATTCTCGGACAACAGAACCTTTTCTTAGGCACCAAAGTGGTGAAAGGTTGATATTTAGTCTGTCCGCGAACTTTATGCCTTTTCTAAGCACAGCGAAGCTCTGCAAAAATTTAAATATATATTAAATTTGTAACCGTTACGCTCCTTCAAAAAGCTCCAATCGCAACAAATTCAAATTTAATTTTAATTTTAATTTTATGGTTTGGCGCCAACTGATCTGCACGGCCAGTCTGCCAGCACAGTTCATCTGGTAACGCTGCTCGGACCAGATCGCCCACTGCGATAAGTTGGCAGCACTAACAGATGATTTAGCAGCTGGTCCACCCACAACTATTTTGCAAAATTAGTTATTTGCAACTTTTCCGAACAACGCATTTTAAACATGTACTGAGACGCCTTAAATAATTGCGTGTCACTACAATTCGACTCCGTTAAAAATTTAATTTTTCGCGTGGCGCAGCAAAATCACGTCCGGTTAGAGCCACTGTTCACACTGTGTGTGTGACCCGCCCCCACACGGTAACACGCCTCCTCTTTCGACCTCCAGTTCTATTGGCCGGCTCATCAGTTTGGACAGGTTTCATTATGTTTATCAAGATGCGGTCCCCCCCCTCCCATGCCTCTTTGTCCGCCATCATAAGTGCCAGAAGACCTTTTGGGGTGAGCGGATCTCCAGACAGCGCCCCTAGCTGCTCCCTTTCTGCCTGAAATCTGATACAGTGCAGAAGAACATGTTCTGCCCTTTCCAGCGAGTTTGTGCAGAAGAGGCACTGGGCTTACTCTGCATGGCGAAACCGGAACAGGAAGGCCAGGAAACAACCATGATTCGTAAGGAACTGGGTCAGATAATAGTCAAGGACTTTGTGTTGACACTCCGCCTATACCACTAGCTCTGCGACGAGCTGGTCTATCCCACGCTGCGACGATTGCCATCTAGTCTAAAACTCTCCCAGCAACCAAACTATGGCCTCTTGGCGAGTAACACCGTGGCGCGTTAAGCCAAGTGCTTTGATTTCAAGGTCGATCGGCGGCAAGCCTGCCAGGACAAGAGCTGCGTCCTCGGATATAGTCCTAAATCCTCTAATGAGCCTGAGGTCCGTACCACGGAACGAGCTCCTTTCATATACGACCGATTTACTCTATGCCACGACAATTTGGACGTTGCTCCACATTGGCCTGACTTATTGCCTTATTGCCTTTGCTACCGGTCCCAGAAGTTTCCTAGCTGACATTCTGGGTCCTCCAACGTTGGGCATGATTTTTGCCAGAGCAGCAGACGTGGTTGCTGTCTTTCTGCTGGCATAGTTCATGGTTCATGGTGCATGGTTCTTGAATGAGAGCCAGCAGTCTATCAGGACTCTCAGGTACTTACGGGATTTTGCTGAAGTCACTTGTGTCCCATTAACAAAGACCAGCATACACTCCACGGCTTTTCTGCTGCTTAAGAGGACAGCCTCGGTTTTGTGCACCTCGATTTTTAGCCCGACCTTCTCGAACCATTCGATGGTCCATCTGATCTTCGCATTGCACTTATCCTGGAGTTTGTGGATAATTTTTAAGACTGATGTTATCGCCACGTCATCCGCAAAACAGTGCAGCTCAGCTCCTAACGGCTTGCTGATGCTCAATGCTCCATTGTACATAATGTTCCACAGGATCGGGCCAAGCACCGACCCCTGTGGAACACCTGACGAAACTTGGTAACTTCTTGAACCGGCTGCCCTATCGTAGCAAAGCACACGATCCCTAATGTAGCTACCTACGGCGGTCCTTAGGTACTTCGGTATACCCACACTATGCATTGCGCCGAGTATTACAGGCCACCTTACTGTGTTGAAGGCATTTTTCACGTCCAGTGTGACGATTGCGCAGTACTCCTTTCTGCCGCCTAGCCATCTGTCACCATTTAGAGCATTCCTTGCTATTTCTTCAACCAACCGCGGAGAGTGCATCTAGGGTATTTTTTCCCTTCCTCGGTTGTTGCCTCTAAGCGAGTATACAAGATGCATTCGATCAGTTTACCTACTATGTCTAGAAGCCATAGAGGGCGGTAGTTGCCTGTAGGGTGTGCTTGTTTCTTTGCTTTTGGAGACAGCACCAGCTTATGTCTTTTCCACCCCGTGAGAAAGAGTTCATCCAGGAGACACTGCTCGCAAGTGTCTCTGCAGATCTCGGGTCTGGCCAGCGCCACCGCCTTGATGACCCCACCGGGGATTTTGTCCATGCCTGGCGCCTTGTTGGGTTTGATGCGCTTAGCTGCCTCGACGACTTCATTTACATTTACCTCCGAAAAAAGAGAGGCAGAGGTTTCTTCTCCTGATTGCCATAATGTAGTCTGCATAGGAAAAAGTTCCGAGACAATGCTGGACAGAATTTCGGGTTCGTCTAGAGCGCTTTCTTTCCTGCTCAGCTTTTTGGTCATCTACTCATCTGCTGCAACTGAATTAATTGCGAAACATACTGGTGCGCTGAGTTGCGAGCACGAGTCCGCCATGTGAGATTGGCTTCATCTCGCCGGGAGCTGCGGCCACTGCTGCTGTCGTTGCCATTGGCAACTTGTCAGCTGCGTTGTGCATACGTCGTGTTATCATTAACTGTTAATTGCCAAATCATTTGGCCAGGCGTCACTTATGGCACTTCCGGAAATCTGTTTGGCGATTAGCAAAACATTCCCCGATTGCATTTTTAGCACGAATTGGAAATGGATTTGAGCAAATTGAGGTGAATTGCGCTTATCTGGATAAGATTATGCGGAATACGGCATGTGTCTGCGCTGTGCTTATGGGTCACAGCTACTTATTGAGTCATTTCGACCGCTGCAAAATTAACTCATAAAATACACCGAAATACTCTGACACAGGCAGCGAGCACTTAGCCCAGTTTAAATGCTGCACGATTCCTTGGGTGTGATAGGCGGCGGCAGAAGCAGACAGAATTTTCTAGAATTTTTCCTTTTCATTCTCAGCTGCGTCATGCCGCTGTGGGGCAATCCGCTTGGTCACTGTTTGCTTCGTTGCCCCCCACGTCTTACCGCCGTCTGCCGTCTTACTGCAATCAAAATTGTTACTTTCTAAGCCAATATGTTTTATGATGTATAAAATTTGATGTTGCGATAACATTATACACACTTGGCTGCTTTTTATTTTGCAATTTCTTCCGCCTTTACCGACTGCTGCTGGCTTTCGGGCCCGACGACTTGCCCGGTCTACAGAATGGGCAGCCCTTTTGAGCTTTCCGATGCATGGATATACACATACAAATGCACACACATACATAAGCGTAGTTTGCTAAGACCTTTTTGGGTACAGTTAAAGAGTTTTTTAGCGCTTGAAACACTTACATTTTAGAGCGCCAAAAGCAGGCAACGATTTTCGTATATTTTAAATTTTTATTTTTTTGATCGCCACCGCAATGAAAAACAAACTTCAATGGGCAAATTGGATGCCAACTTAAAATAAATTTGTCTTTTCACATTAAAATATTGTCAATTTCAAATCTGAGTGGTAGCCCTCCGTTGATGTGTGAGAGTGTTTGGGTTGACCGTGTGTATGTGTGGAATATGACATGCAAAGCATGTGCAGGGTGTCAAAACAGAATTGCAGTTTTTGTCATCAGTTTTTGTGCATACACAACACGCATACGCACACACACCCACACAGACTATTGCTGTCCAATCCTAGAGGGGGAGCCCTGACAGACGCCATGGTAATACTGAACTTAATCCTACTGAAAGATGGGCGTGTGCGAACATTTAACAATGATAGAGGTACCCCCTTCATCGACATTACCTTTGTCGTGGTTACGCTAAGCGACTACGCCCTGATTTCGTTCAACGTCACACCAACAGGCACGTCTCGGAGGCAGCCGAGAAGATCACTCGGGTGTGCATGGGACGTTAGGAAGATCGACGTTGACATGCTGGCATAGCAATTCAATTTCTTTGAAGTAACCAACGGACACGCAGAGGAAATGGCGGCGGAGCTCATGACAAAGCTTGTAGCAACGTGTGATGAAACGATGCCAAGAAAGAGGAATGCGAAATGAAAGCTTTCAGTCTACTGGTGGTTACTTGCGGCACTCTCCGCTGTGTTAAACTTAGGTAAACATAATGTATAATGGAATACTGAGCATCAGCAAGCCCACTGGAGCTTAGCTGCATTGTTTTACCGACGACGTGGCAATTACAGCAGTCGCAAAAACCACACGCGAACTCCAGGCTAAATGCAACGCGACAATCGCATCGGCCACTGATTGGCTCGAGAAGGTCGGGCTAAAGATCGCGGCGCATAAAACGGAGGCCGTCCTTCTAAGCAGCAGGAAAACAGTGGAGTGCATGCAGGTCAACGGAACCCAGGTGGCCTCTGCAGAAGCCCTGAAGTACCTGGGAGTCCTGATTGACCGCAGGCTTTCCTTCAGGAACCATGCAACCTATGCTAGCAGAAAGGCGGCAATCACGTCGGCAGCTCCAGCAAGGCTTATGCCCAACGTGGAAGGTCCCAGGACGCCAGCGAGGAAACTCCTAGTGGCGGTAGCAAAGGCAACGCTACTCTATGCCGCGCCAATTTGGAGCAGTGCAACCAAAAAACGGTCGTACATGAAAGGAGCACGATCGGTGGTACGAACTATGGCTCTCAGGCTCATCAGAGGCTTCAGAACCATATCCGAGGATGCAGCCCTAGCTCTGGCTGGTTTGCCGCCGATAGACCTAGAGATGAAGGCACTTGGCCTATCACGCCATGGTGTCTCTTGCCAAGAGGCTAAGGAGTGGTTGCTAAGAGAGTGGCAGGCCAGATGGCAAAGGTCGCAACGTGGGAGATGGACCTACCAACTGGTTCCTGATCTAGCGGTATGGGCAGAGTGCCAGCATAAAGTCCTGGACTTTCACCTGACGCAGTTCCTTACGAACCATGGCTGTTTCCGAGCTTTTCTGTTCCGGTTTCGGCACGCAGAGTCAGCCCTTTGCCTCTTCTGCACCGATGAGATAGAAACAGCGGAACATGTGCTAATGCATTGTTCCAGGTTTACGGCAGAGAGGAACGAATTGAGAGCGCTGACTGGGGATCCGCTCAGTCCAAGAGGCCTGTTTGCGGCTATGGTGGCGAACGCACAAACATGGGAGCTGCGGCACACCATTATCATTAACATGATGAGAAGAGTCCGAGCCGACGAGATGGCCAACAGAGCTAGAAGCTGAACACAATGCGTTTCCCTGTGTGGTGACGGGAGAAGAATACTACCACAGCGTACCCGGCTTGTCGTAAAAGGCGACTAACTGGGTGAAAGATGAGCGCTTCATGGCCAGTACCAAGAAAGGAAGTGCGAATAGGGTCCACATCCTGCTCATGGAAGTTTTACCTTGACTGGCAGCTCCTGTGAGCGTGCAAAGGACTGAGGAGCACACGGAGGTGTTTGTTTTAGTACGTAGGCATAATCCCAATTGGGGCTATGAATCGTGCTTGTCACCTACGGACGGTAGTTGGTATCTTTAGAAGATTTTAATTTTCAGAGATCATTTGGCTAGCTATAGTTATCATGTAAACCGAAAATGAACAATATGGCATCAAAATTGCGCTTGTAATCAATGTTCTTTCGATTTACGGGGCGGAAGGGGGCGTGCCAAAATCCAAAATAAACTTGATCAGCGTGCAATAATAACACATATTGTCACCAAATTTGGTTGTCCTAGCTCTTATAATAGCTGAGATCCAGATTTTCACACGGACAGACAGACGGACAGACGGACATGGCTATATCGACTCGGCTGTTGATCCTGAGCCAGAATATATATACTTTATGGGGTCGGAGGTGTCTCCTTCTGCCTGTTACATACATTTTCGGTTTGAACAAAGTTATAATACCCTTCTACTCTATGAGTAGCGGGTATAACAAGTAAGAAAGCTACAGTCGAGTGTGCTCGACTGTAATATACCCGCTACCCAGCTGCTCGTACATCATTTATTTGCGGAACAAAACATACGGCCACAATCATATTTTGACCGTAAAAGGCTATGGACTTACAATATTTATGCAAAGTCAAAATCTAAAATTAAATAAAACAAGTAAGAAAGCTACATTCGAGTTTGCTCGACTGTAATATACCCGCTTCCCAGCTGCTCGTACATCATTTATTTGCGGAACAAAAAAAACGGCTACAATCTTATTTTGAGCGTAAAAGGCTATGGACTTACAATATTTATGCAAAGTCAAAATCTAAAATAAAAAAAAAACATTTTTGCACACATTTAATTTTTGATGCGGGCGGAACTCGAACCCGTAAATGCATGATAGTACTGTTCGTTTTGCAGTCAACAACTTAACCCATTTCACCACCGTACACGCACACACGATTCGGCACAATGCTGCAAGCAGCGCTGCTTACAGCTATGGAAAACGTTAAGCTGAATAGCTTCTGTGTTTATTATCCGATTGTTACCAAATTCAAATTTCAGAGATCATCTGGCTAGCCTTAGTTATCATGTAAACCGAAAATGAACAATATGGCATCAAAATTGCGCTTGTAATCAATGTTTTTTCAAATTACGGGGGCGGAAGGGGGCGTGGCCAAAATCCAAAATAAACTTGATCAGCGTGCAATAATAACACATATTGTTACCAAATTTGGTAGTCTTAGCTCTTATAATAGCTGAGATCTAGATTTTCACACGGACAGACAGACGGACAGACGGACATGGCTATATCGACTCGGCTGTTGATCCTGAGCCAGAATATATATACTTTATGGGGTCGGAGGTGTCTCCTTCTGCCTGTTACATACATTTTCGGTTTGAACAAAGTTATAATACCCTTCTACTCTATGAGTAGCGGGTATAAAAAGCTGGAAAAGTTTCGACAAAAGCTTAGATCCATCTTTTCAGAATGAACAGATCTTCAGCATAAATCCATTTTTTCATTTTTACACCATGGATTAAAAAAAAAATGATATATTGGGTTTGTCGAATTGGGCGTAGAAAGCAGAAAGAAGCATTTCCGACCCCATATACAATAGTATATATATTCTTGCCCAGGATCACAAGCCGAGTCGATTGAGCCATGTCCGTCTGTATGAACGCCTATATTTCAGAAACTAAAAGAGTTAAATCCACCAAATTGGTGACAACACTTATGTGGGTCATACGCTATTTCTGGCCCCGTAAATAGATAAACCAAATAGCAAGCGCCTTAAAGTATTCAGTTTTGGTGTGTATGATAACTATCACCACTCGAACGATCGCTATAAATTTGGTTTCGATCGGATAAAAAACATAAAAGTTATTCAACGTTACCTATAGATATGAACTACGCCCCCTGCATGAATGCGTGTTTTTTTTTTAACTGATCGGATTTTGATGTATTTAAATTATGAATTGGTATGTCTTGGATATTAACGTTAACAACCAACGCGTGCGTCCGTGGTTAAGTTGCGGACTGAGAAACTTATGATTTAATGGGGTCGAGGGCTTAAATCGCAGTGCGTTCAACTAGAAATTATATTTGTATACCATCACAAGCTCCTGAAGTTTATTTCAAATTTGAGGTGATACGCCCACCGCCTCTGAAAATTGATTATTACATTTTTAAGTGTGCATTGTGACGAAAGAATTAAAGTTTTTACTTTTTGCTGTAACACACATAGTTATATTCTATGTAACATATACATATATTCCGAATTTCAAGTCGATCGAATCGTAACCACAAAAGCTATTCAATTAAACGTTTTCCGTAGTTCCACCACTTGCGCCTTTGCAGCATATCATGACGTCATCGTTCCGATGCTTCGTTTCAGGCGTAGTGTGTGTAAAGCTGACTGCTACGACGTTTTCAAATACAAACGGCGCTATTCAAAGATACACAGATCTGATTTATTGTACATATTACCGGCTGCCAATTAAAATGTGATGCCATTTCAGACTATTAATGCTACTTTTTTCCTCATCTGAAAGCTGCATTTTAAACGATCCTGTCCCCCAGTTAGCTTTAACAGCATTGCTTTAATGTTCTTTGGCCATTTTGATTATGCTCTCTTCGGTCCTGTGTTTCACTTGCTAAGAGTGGGCCAACAGCGGGGTACTTTTGTCCAAGTTAGCTAAGCGACCGCTCGTCGTTCTTATAATTAGCCGAGGGACTTATGTAAGTCGGCGCTCAGCGGACCACCATTTTTGTGCAGTCTCTTAAAGCATCTCATTTCCTCATCTTTAACTGCGCGAGTTGAAAAAGCTTCCTTGCGAACGCTTCCATGCGAGCTAATGCAAATGAAATGTCCCTGATTCGATAAGGATAAAGACGTGTCAGGCTGTGTTGCGCTGTCTCAGCTGCTGCTACCACCTATCCGATTGTCTGTGCTCCATTGTTTATTGATGTAAGTTGTGAGTGGATATGCGGGTGACTGTCGCAATGTGAGAGTGCGCGCATGCCGTGTGAAATTGTCACGTCAGCGAGAACCTGCTCGGTAGCAGGTGACAAGTTTTTGGCATACGTCATATGCCATATGCCATACGCCATACGCCATATGTCGTTTTTCATTTGCCTTCTGCCTTATGCTTGCTCTTGTGCCGTCTGCGCTCGTCGCTGGTTTTGACAAGAAATCAAATTAACAATCCACGAAATGCGGTCAAAACGTTTTCCTTGCGCCTCTTGAATTTCTCGCGCAGTCATGCTGCCCCTGCCCCAAACCGGGTTCCTATTTACCTCCATTTGCATTTCTTGGTTGTGAAGTGAAATCACTCATATGCCGCATGTTATCGCTTAAACAGTTCCGCGTACACTTACATGCTGTACTACAATCATTTCCCACTCAAGACAGACGGTCTGTCTATGTGTGTAGGTACATTGCAATTGACTTTTGGTCGCACGCAAAATGCCACTTGGCCAAAATGCTGAGCACTTAGCATTACCACTTAGCAGCCCAAACAGAGCGAGCCCCGCACAGCAGATTGAGATGAAAAACCCACAACGAGGCCGAGTACCAACCTAGCACCAACCTCAAGGTGAGCCAACTGCACTGGTCCGTCCGTCTGTCCAAATGCGTTTGCAATTGGAGCAGCAACTGTCTTTCCGGGCCACCATAAAATCACTGCCAAAATGGCTGCCACAGAAGCCAATCAGTTTAGTTCCGCTACCAAAGATGTTTTTGAGCCTTGCATCATCCATGAGTGTATACCGCAAATTAGGCAAATTAATTATGAATAAAATGAATGCATTCGAATTTTCGTATTGAAGTCTGCAGTGCGGGTGCATAGATTGCGCAAATAGAACTTGTGACTATGACATATGACATATGTATGTAACACAAACAGGAGACAAGACCTGAAAACTTTGACTCTGCTTGTTGCATTATTTATATCATTCAAAAATTATATGCATATTAAAAGTTGTCAATATATGCTAATAAAATATAAAATTGCATCCTTTTAAATAAGAACTATGCAATTTAATCCAATTGAATGGAATTTTCTGTTGAATAGCTTTATTAAAACAAGTAAGAACGGCTACAGTCAAATGTTGACTGTATAAGACCATGGATTTTTTAAGATTATGACAAAATTTTAATAAACATCAAATATAATTTTCAGTTAGACGCCAAGCAGTTGAAAAAAACACTGCTTGCCTGCTTGCAGTGGGCGCAGTGCAAATCTATATAAAACGTTGAATAACTTTTTTGTTCATTATCCGATCGGAACCAAATTTTCAGCGATTATTCAGGTGGTGATAGTATTCATACACACCAAAACTAAATATTGAATACTTTATTACTGCGCTTGCTATACGGTTTATCGATTTGTGGGTAGGTGTAGCCCAAATTTTAATAGGAATTTTACAGCGTGTGATCCACATGAGTGTTGTCACCAAATTTGGTGGCTCTAGCTTTTTTAGTTTCTGAGATATAGGCGTTCATACAGACGGACAGACGGGCAGACAAACATGGCTTAATCGACTCGGCTAGTGAACCTGAGCAAGAATATATATACTTTATGGGGTCGCAGATGCCTCCTTCTGCCTGTTACTCACATTTCGACAAACCCAATATACCATGTATTTTTTAAAGTCCATGGTCTAAAAAGGTAACTTTTGGCAAATTTATGTTTCATGCATATGTTACATATTTTGGCTCAGGATGACTATCAGAGTTTAGCCATTTGAAAGTCTATTTGAAAATCTGGATTTCAACTATTACAAAAGCTAGAGACACCAAACTTCACTTGAAGGTGCCTGTATGCCTTTTTATTTTCAATTTTCGATGACAGCGCCTACGCAAATCGGTAATTTACAATTATTGAAAAAGTTTGTGGAAGCAAATAAAATTGTGATAACAAGGGTATCTAACTAACCAGTTTGGATGTAGCCGTTGTTACAGGCATAGAGCCTGCCATATTAGAGAAGTGACACTAATAATCTCATTGAATATTCTTTGTCTTGCTTTCAGTTTATAAACATATGTTGAAACAAGTAAGGAAAGCTACAGTTGAGCCCGCCCAACCGTAAGATACCATTCGACCAACTTCGTAGTTGCACTAACTAGTACTAACTCCCACATGCAGACACACACACAAAGGCTAAAACGATGCATGACGATATACTGGAATGTCGCGGGCAACGGAACTTAGAAAAACGTTTTCATTAATAACTTCTGTATTTATTGTCCGATCGTAATTTTGGGATTGGGTGCATATTATTAGCATCTTTGCGTGTTCTACATCAGAAATCTATAACCTAAATACTTTCCTTAATAACCAACAAGTAAGAAAGCTACAGTCGAGTATGCTCGACTGTAATATACCCGCTACTCAGCTGCTCGTACATCATTTATTTGCGGAACAAAAAAAACGGCTACAATCATATATTGACCATAAAAGGCCATGGACTTACAATATTTATGCAAAGTCAAAATCTAAATTAAAAAAAAAAACACTTTTGCACACATTTAATTTTTAATGCGGGCGGGACTCGAACCCGTAAATGCATAATAAAACTGTTCGTTTTGCAGTCCACAACTTAAACCATTTCACCACCGTACACGCACACACTATTCGGCAACGCTGCTTACAGCTATGGAAAACGTTAAGCTGAATAACTTCTGTGTTTTTTATCCGATTGTTACCAGAGATCATCTGGCTAGCCATAGTTATCATGTAAACCGAATATGAACAATATGGCATCAAAATTGTAATCAATTTTTTTCGATTTACAGGGGCGGAAGGGGCCGTGGCCAAAATCCAAAATAAACTTGATCAGCGTGCGATAATAACACATTTTGTCACCAAATTTGGTAGCCCTAGCTCTTATAATAGCTGAGATCTAGAGGTTCAGAGGTAATCATTTTTTTTTCGATTTACGGGGGCGGAAGGGGGGCGTGGCCAAAATCCGAAATAAACTTGATCAGCGTGTAATAATTACAAATATTGTCACTAAATTTGGTAGTCCTAGCTCTTATAATAGCTGAGACCTAGATTTTCACACGGACAGACAGACGGACAGACGGATATGGCTATATCGACTCGGCTGTTGATCTTGAGCCAGAATACACACACTTTATGGGGTCGGAGGTGTCTCCTTCTGCCAGCGTGTCATCAAAAATTGAAAATAAACTCGATCTACCTATGGTATACAGAAATCTTCATGTGAAATATGGTGTCTCTAGATTTTGTAATAGCTGAGATCTAGACGTTCAAACGGACAGACGGACATGGCTCAATTGACTCAGCTAGTGATCCTGAGTCAGAATATATATCCTTGTGGGGTCTGCCATGTCTCCTTCCGCCTGTAACATACATTTGCACAAACTTAGTATACCGTTTTTGACCATTTTCAATGGTCGAATGGTATAAAAAGTAAGGAAAGCTACAGTTGAACGAACCCGACAGTAAGATACCATCGCCCAGTTTGGAAACTAACTATCTAACTATAACTAACTATTGCAACTATATATGTTCATACCAAAGCAGAAAGCTGTAACTCCAATACTTTTCCTAATAATGGTAAGTTATCGATTTGCGTGGGTGGGGTCCGAAGCATCGAAAATTTAAAATGAACTCGATCTACCTACGGTATACAGAAACCTTCATGTGAAGTTTGGTGTTTCTCGATCGACTTGGCTACATTTTCAATGTTGACCATTGGTATCAAATCGGAGATGTCTTTTTCTTTGGAGAAATACCCTTGTATGATAGTACTCCACCTTTTTATTTTACACATGAACATTTAAACTTAATATGTCTGAATGGCTTTAATTTACTCTTAGTTACTTTGATCAAGTATTTGTACACTCTATCTATTATGCATTTCATATACATGTGGGAATTGGCTCCAGCAAGAATACTCGTAGTGGTAATAAGTATTAGATCTTTCGATACTTTTATATTGCAGCCCTGAATAAAATGCAACCCTAGACAAGAGCAGAAAAAAGCCTAGGAAAAAAAAGGCAGTCGAGTGAAAAAGTTGCCAAGAGCGGTTGTTCATAAAGCTACATAATTTCGTCATAAGTCTTAATAATTAAATGTGAAATTCGTATAAGCTCTATTACTTGTTGAATAAAAACCATATAAATAAAGAACTACAAATTGGGGGCTCGTCCGGGATGAGCTTAAGTGTAAAGACAAAATTTGTGCATATGACGCAGTTCGTTTTGGTAGCAAGCGGTGAACGGTAAAAAAGAACCGTTGCATGATCGACGCTGGAACAAACGCGAGCAACAGAATACAGAATTCTCGAAGAAGTTTCGAGAGTCGGCAGAGGCAAAGTTGCTGCTTAAGTTGGCAGAAGCAGAACTGGTGCATACGTCGGCAGAGGCAAAGTTGCTGCTTAAGTTGGCAGAAGCAGAACTGGTGCATACGTCGGCAGAGGAAAAGTTGCTGCTTAAGTTGGCAGAAGCAGAACTGGTGCATACGTCGGCAGAGGCAAAGTTGCTGCTTAAGTTGGTAGAAGCAGAGCTGGAGCGTGCGTCGACAGAGGGAAAGTTGCTGCTTAAGTTGGTAGAAGCAGAGCTAAAGCGTGCGTCGACAGAGGAAAAGTTGCTGCTTAAGTGGTAGAAGCAGAGCTGGAGCGTGCGTCGACAGAGGCAAAGTTGCTGCTTAAGTTGGTAGAAGCAGAGCTGGAGAGTACGTCTACAGAGACATTGTTGTTGTTTGCAGCGACAGAAGCAGAGCTGCGGTGTGCGTCGTCAGAGGCAGAGCTTGAAGCGAACGTCAGCAGAGTCCGAACTGGTGCATTAAATCAAGGCAGAACTGGTGCGTACAGTCGACAGAGGCAGAGTTGCTGTTTGCGTCCACAGAAGCAGTGTTTCTGTGTGAGTAAGCAGAGGCAGGACTTGGTGCGAACGTCGACAGAGGCAAAGCTTGATACGATCGTCGGCAGAGACAGCGCAGCTGCGTGAAACTACAGAGGCAAAGCTGGTGCGAGCATCGACAGAGGCAGTACTAGTGTAAGGTTACGTTAAGTAACAGTAGTATTGTGTTGTATAATTTTACGTATTTGATTGTTTGCTAACCATTTCAAAATGCAACTTGACGAGATCTTGACACTTCGCGTAGCAGATTTGAGGTTAAAGTTAGCAGAGTTGGCACTACCAACAAGTGGAAGGAAACTAGAGTTGCAAAATAGATTGCTTACACATTTTGGAATTCAGGATGAAGAGGAAAGCGATTCAGATGAAGTTCAATCCGTGGTTACAGAGCGAAATTTAGCTGAAGATCAAAGAGTAGACAATGGCAGGTCATGGTTCACTCTCAAAGATGTAGAAGGCAGCGTATCTAGTTTCTCTGGAACAGGAAGTCCTGATGTAGAACAATGGATCGATGAGTTAGAAAGTTGTTCAACTACTGTCCAGTGGAGTGATTTGCAGCTGTTTATCTATTCGAAACAGATGCTTTCAGGAGCGGCTAAACTGTTTGTGCGTAGTGAGGCGAATATTCGTAGTTGGACTGTTTTGAAGGCTAAGTTGAGGGAAGAGTTTTCAGTCAAAGTGTCATCAGCTGAGGTTCATAGAAGATTGGACCAGCGTCAGCAGAGAAAAGACGAATCATTATTTGAATATTTGTATGCTCTGAAAGAAATCGCAAAGCCAGTTAATATTGATGAGCCAAGTTTAATTGACTATTACATAAAGGGTATTCCTGATTCGAAAGGGAATAAGATAATGTTATATCAGGCTAGAAATATACAGGAACTAAAACATCAAATCGAGATATATCAGAAAGCTAGATCTGGCAAATCAAATCAATCAGCTGGGGAACGTCAGGAGCAAAAGAAAGATCAAGGCAAAGGTCAGGTTAAGTCTGGATCATCCAGGAAATGTTTCAAATGCGGCGATAGTTCCCACGTAATGAAAGACTGTAAGAAAACAGATTTTGTTTGCTTTAAATGTGGTCAGGCAGGACACCGAGCAGCACAATGTGCAGCAAAAACAGATGTCAAGAAAGAAACAAATGCTAATGTAGTTCAAGAGAATAAAATAGGAGTGTCATTAGGCAGTGAATTTACTCTATCAGGTCTTGAATTGAAGAGCATTGTTTACAAAAAGATTATATTTAAAGGTTTGGTTGACACGGGCGCTGATTTGTGCTTAATGCGCAGACAAGTTTTCGTGAGTCTAGGAGCAGCAGAAATAACTGGTAAAGGAAAGAGTTTGACGGGAATTGGAGAAAGTCGTATTTTAACATTTGGAAGTATTATTATATCCGTTCTAATAGATGATATTTCAATGGAAGTAGAGTTTCATGTTGTTCAAGATCAGGATATAGGTTTCGATGCTATTTTAGGAAGGACAATTTTGGACACTGTCGATATGAAGGTTACCAAAAGTGGTACTCACTTTAATATCAGGATGAAAACTGAAGATGGAGGTAAAATTAGGAATGCACAGATATTTGATCGTCAGGCGAATGATGAATTTCGAAGCATGTGTGTGGAAGAGCTTAAAGCCACTTCTAAGGTAGATCTATCTCATCTTAGTTGGCCTGAAGCTAAAACGGTATTGGAGATGATCGAACAATATTGCCCAATCCGTAACACAAATGCCCCTGTCGAGATGAAAATTGTTTTGAAAGATGACATCCCAGTTTATCAGCATCCCAGGCGACAGTCGTATAGTGACCAAAACTTTGTAGATGAGCAGGTGCGGGAATGGTTAAAAGAAGGTATAATACAGCCAAGTACATCCGAGTATGCTTCGCCCGTAGTCCTGGTGGCTAAGAAAAATGGGAAAAAGCGTCTATGCTGCGACTATCGCAAATTAAATGAGAAAATTATTAGAGATAATTTTCCGATGGCACACATGGACAATGTCTTAGACAAACTTCAGAATGCGAAGATATATACAACATTGGATTTGACCAATGGGTTTTTCCATGTGCTCGTAGAAGTAGGTTCAAGAAAATACACTTCGTTCGTGACTCAAAGTGGGCAGTACGAATTTTTATTTGTACCGTTTGGCATTTCGAATTCGCCTGCAGTTTTTACTAGGTTTATAATGTCTGTTTTACGAGAGTTGCTCGCTAGTGGAATTGTAATACTTTACATGGATGATGTTATTGTGCCTAGTAATGATGTTGATGAGGGGATAAGAAAATTGAAGCAAGTGTTAGAAGTATCTTCTCAGAATGGGCTACGAATTAATTGGGGCAAATGCCAGATATTACATCAGAGAGTCAATTTTTTGGGATATATCGTTCAAGATGGAACCATAACCCCAAGCAAAGAAAAGATACAGGCCGTTACAGAATTTCCGGAACCCAAAGATAAAAAGGGTATACAACGTTTTTTAGGGTTAACATCTTATTTTAGAAAATTCATAAATGGATATGCAGCTATTGCTAAGCCATTGTCAGATCTTTTAAGGCAAGATGCTAAGTTCGGATTCACAGAAGTTCAGCGGAAGGCATTTGAAGAACTAAAATTAGCTTTAGTTAGTGAGCCAGTATTAAAGCTGTATAACCCGAAGTTGCGAACAGAGATTCACACAGATGCTTCGAAGTATGGGTATGGGGCAGTATTATTACAAAAAGATCAAGAGGATAATATGTTTCACCCTGTACAATTTATGAGTCGGAAAACTAAGCCATGTGAGGAGAATTACAGTTCGTATGAGCTAGAGGTTTTAGCAATAATAGCAGCTTTAATGAAATGGCGCGTGTATGTTCTTGGCATATCTTTTACCATAGTAACTGATTGTAACGCGTTCATGATGACCATGAAAAAGAAAGAGGTTCCTTTAAGAGTAGCACGTTGGGCATTATATTTGCAAGATTTTGATTATAAGATAGAACATCGTTCAGGGTCTAAGTTAAAGCATGCTGATGCTTTGAGCCGAGTGTCTTGTTATTTTATAACAGATACCCTGATCCATCGATTGAGAGAGGCCCAGCTGCAAGATGAGTGGATAAGAGGGGTTAGAGAATTGGTCGCTAAAGATTCAAATGAAGATTTTTATATTCAAAATCAGGTACTATTTAAAGACCCAAATAAAGAACTCATAGTAGTTCCTGGTCAGATGGAAAACGAGATAATTGTTTCTGCTCATAACCAAGGTCATTTCTCGGCAGCAAAAACACAAGATTTAGTGGAAAAATCGTATTACATTCCAAAATTGAAAGGAAAAGTTTCTCGTGTTGTAGATAGTTGTGTTCGTTGCATAATAGTAAACGCGAAATCTGGTAAAAAGGAAGGGTTTTTGACAGCAATCGATAAGGGTAATGTACCGTTTGTTACATACCATATTGACCATGTTGGCCCAATGGAACTAACTAATAAGCGATATAATCACATTTTAGTCGTGGTAGATGGGTTTTCGAAATATGTTTGGTTGTATCCAACCCGTAGTACAGGTGTTGATGAGGTTATAGAGTGCTTGAAAAAACAAGCAGTTAATTTTGGGAACCCCTACAGAATTGTCTCGGACAGAGGTTCCGCATTTACCTCGAATTCCTTTAAAGAATATTGTGAAAATGAAAATATTCAGCATTTGCTCATTGCCACCGGTGTACCTCGTGGAAATGGTCAGGTGGAACGGATGCACAAGCTTGTAGTTCCAATGTTGTCTAAGTTAAGTAATGACAATCCAGGATTATGGTATAAGAAATTAGGACAAGTTCAGCAAATGATAAATAATACAGAGCCAAGAAGCACAAAAATAGCACCTTTTAAGTTAATGACTGGAGTAGATATGCGCGTTGCCGATTATAAGGAGCTAAAGGATTTAGTAAGCCAATTCATGATTAGAGAGTTAGAAGAAAAGCGTGAAAATTTGCGGCAAGAAGCTCGTGAAAACATTAGGGATATACAGGAAGAAAATAAAAAAGCATTTGATTTAAAAAGAAAGCAACAGAAACAGTATAATATTAATGATTTGGTAGCCATAAAAAGGACTCAGTACGGAGTAGGGCTTAAGCTGAAAGGTAAATATTTAGGCCCATATAAAGTGGTTGAGATCAAAGATCATGGGAGATATGAGGTTGAAAAGATAGGAGACAATGAAGGTCCTATAAAAACAATTACAGTTGCAGAGTATATGAAACCATGGCTTGATCCATTCGAGGCGAATGTCCTGTCAGGAGGGCCGATTGTGGGAATTGGTTCCAGCAAGAATACTCGTAGTGGTAATAAGTATTAGATCTTTCGATACTTTTATATTGCAGCCCTGAATAAAATGCAACCCTAGACAAGAGCAGAAAAAAGCCTAGGAAAAAAAAAGGCAGTCGAGTGAAAAAGTTGCCAAGAGCTGTTGTTCATAAAGCTACATAATTTCGTCATAAGTCTTAATAATTAAATGTGAAATTCGTATAAGCTCTATTACTTGTTGAATAAAAACCATATAAATAAAGAACTACATACATATATCTGCAAAAAGTTAGATAAATTGGATTACAACTTATTTTTAAATCAGCCAAAAGCTGTGAGGCAATGTTGCTATAGACTCGCTTGGTGATGCTTATTAACAATACCATTTACATGCACTATATATACATATGTATGTTTTAACCCACAGGGTACAATATGCTTCCGATTGTGTAGTCCTTCTGCAAGGTTATAAAAGGTATGTAGCCCATCAATTAAGCTCAAACTGTTGAATTTGGTTTCTTTTTACCTAGGAGCTTAATTAACATTAATTAACAATTTAGCGATTTTGCGTAGCGTTTACTTGGAATTCTCAAGGTTTTGTTTTGTTGCCATTGAAAAATTAATGGCATTCCTTTTTCGACTCTTTGACATCTCTTGGTCAAGAGCCATTCCAGCAAGTTGTTGACTTTGCATTTTAAGCAGATTACAGAAAATGGTATGAAACCGTAGAGAGCGGAGGGAGGGGGTATGGAAAAGCCTGTGTGGTGAGCTTTGCAGGTTCGACATGATGTACCTGTTTTTGAATCAGGCATGTCGGACGTGTGTCATGTCCGTCAGCTTGTGTCAATTCCAAAGATACATCCCCTTTTTGTCTGTAAACATGTATGCGTGTGTGTAAATACCTGACAAACGCTGTAATTGTTTTTTGCAGTGACACTGTCAGTCTCACAGTACCTCCCATTTAGTTTAACTGCCTATGTTTCCTGCAAATAGAAGATAAAACAAGCACTAAAAATCCTAATGGACCCCGAATTTAGAAGGAAAATATAAAGACCGCGCGACGTCAGCAATGAGTTCGGTACCATAGGCAAGTTTCAAGCCGATAATTGCTTAATTAATGTCATCAATGGAATTTTTTAAGGTTAGGTCTAATCTCAGTGAGTCAAAACCACAACTGACACACCAATTTGCCAAATTAACTAGATTTTCCATAAATTTTTGATATTTGTGGTCGCCATGGTATTGAACTACCTTCCGACGTGGAGACAAATAATATAATAAATATAAATTCGAGACATCTGGCTTATATAAACAGATCCAATAAAATCCGCCGATGGTGTGTTCTTTGCAATGCAACTTGCCTCCCTCCACCCTCTTAATATTTGAGTTCAAGTAAAACCGAAACTATGAAACAAGTGAGAAAGCTACAGTCGAGTGTGCTCGACTGTAATAAACCCGCTACCCAGCTGCTCGTACATTATTTATTTGCGGAACAAAAAAAACGGCTACAATCATATTTTGACCGTAAAAGGCTATAGACTTTCAATATTTATGCAAAGTCAAAATCTAAAATAAAAAATAAAAAAAATATTTTTGCACACATTTAATTTTTGATGCGGGCGGGACTCGAACCCGTAAATGCATAATAGTACTGTTCGTTTTGCGGTCCACAACTTAACCCATTTCACCACCGTACACGCACACACGATTCGGCACAATGCGCTGCCGGCAGCGCTGCTTACAGCTATGGAAAACGTTAAGCTGAATAACTTCTGTGTTTATTATCCGATTGTTACCAAATTTTCAGAGATCATCTGGCTAGCCTTAGTTATCATGTAAACCGAATATGAACAATATGGCATCAAAATTGTAATCAATTTTTTTCTATTTACAGGGGCGGAAGGGGCCGTGGCCAAAATCCAAAATAAACTTGATCAGCGCGCAATAATAACACATTTTGTCACCAAATTTGGTAGTCCTAGCTCTTATAATAGCTGAGATCTAGAGGTTCAGAAGTAATCATTTTTTTTCGATTTACGGGGGCGGAAGGGGGCGTGGACAAAATCCAAAATAAACTTGATCAGCGTGCAATAATTACACATATTGTCACTAAATTTGGTGGTCCTAGCTCTTATAATAGCTAAAATCTAGATTTTCACACGGACCGACAGACGGACATGGCTATATCGACACGGCTGTTGATCCTGAGCCAGAATATATACACTTTATGGGGTCGGAGGTGTCTTCTTCTGCCTGTTACATACATTTTCGGTTTGAACAAAGTTATAATACCCTTCTACTCTATGAGTAGCGGGTATAAAAACATGCCAAAGGTAAGAGGTAAATAATAAAGTAATAAGTTTTGATACTTTAAAAAAAATGCTTTCTAAGAACTTACAATTTATTATAAATGTGCAAAAAAAGTATAAAAACCCTAGTTTGGATTTCTTGTCCAAATTAATAAATTAATATTACTTTGTGGAGATGATGTTGGATTTCTTTAAAAACATTCTCAAATTTTTTCAACGTATAAAAGTTGATTCAGTATTTACCGGCGTGTCAGCATTTTCCCTACTTATTTTTATAATATCATTTGTGTGGCTAAATATTTTCGGCTATTTAACGGCTGTTACTGTGCTTATCACATTTTAATTTAATTGAATATTTTATTTACAATATGCACATTTTCGGGCAATTTTTGCTGTCTGTCAAAAGGGGGGGTGGAGAGAGGAACAAGTGAACAAGCATGCGAGCGAGTGAGTGAGAGAAAATTTGAAAGGCTGGCGAAACCGCGCCAATCTGCTTAACAATTCAGTGATAAAAATGTTTTAATTCGTACGTATTCAAATGCCACGTGTAGTTTTATTATAACTGTGGGTGATGGGAATGGAAATACGGAAAGGGGAGATGGGAAGCGACAGTTGATATAAGCCTATGTGTTACTACGACAGGTTTGGGTTTCAAAGTGAACAGGACTTCTATGTTATTGCCAACGCGGAAATGAGGAAGCTGGAGTATGTTGCACGCTAATGCGCAGTCTCATCGATCGGCGCTTGTGACCGATTATTTGACCAAAAATCACATTTTAACAATCAACCGCTCCCCGTATTCATATTCATCTGATATAACACCGTGCGACTTTTACCTTTTCGGAAAAATGAATTTGCCGATGAAAGGAAAGCGTTATGCAGACGTGGAGGCTATTCAAAAGGCTTGCACCGGCATAATGGCGGCATACCCAGGAACTAGCTAAACACAAGATTTTGGAAAAATCTGTATTTAAGCAGGAGACTATTTTGAATTTGATTAATTGAAATTAATTAAATTATTAATATTGCCGACAAAACCATTTGTTCTGTCTTATTTTTAAAAGTCATAATTACTTTGGAACGCACCTTGTAAGTCATTATATAAACTTTGGAAAAAACCTCCAATAGTTGGAATAATTATTTGTCGTGTTTTTAAATTATGTATAACTAACTAACTAACATATATGTCAACCTTTTTAAAGATATATTCAGATTATATATAATTATTATATATATTAAAAGCTAAAATAAATTTTCAATTAGCTTCGTTTCAGTAGTGTCTATTTAAAATATAAATGAATTTTATTTTCCGTTTTTGTTGTTGACTTTTGCAAATCCTCTTTGAAGTATAGAAAAATTGATTAAATGTCTTTCGTGAAAGATTTTTCTGATGCCATTATGTCGTACAAGTGGGGCATAACATTAATGCTTATACTCTACCAATGCAACTTTTTCCACATTTTAATTATTTTGTATTGAAACACGGACACTCTCTCTTTCTCTCTCACACACAGTCCATAGTTCGAAAGCAAGGCAACGAAGTTGTTTGATACTTTTGAAAAATTCCACCTGGCATCAACTCTAATTAAGGAAATTAAATTTTTATGGTTTGCTTATTTAATATGATGCGCCGCGTTGCTTAAAGCCAATTTTTGGGTGATGCAAAAACAGAAACAACGGAGCGCGGGCAAAGCCTGGGATAGCTCCCTGGGCAACAGGCGAAATACGAGTATTCTGAAACATCATCAACACAGGCTGCCGCAGTGGCTATGGCAGGTTGCCGCCCGCTTTCCGTCCGTCTGCACACTCATGCAGTAAATCCGTGTGTCAGCTATATACGATGTGGCATTTTTTGGTGTTGATGTTGGTTTCGATGTGTGTGCGTGCTTTTGACACTATTCATATGTAGTCAAATATTGGTTTTCTGTGTGTGTTTCCCACTTCAACATATAAAGGGAGCGCTTATTTAAGTTGTAAGGATGTACAAACAATGGTGAATATAGTTATTTGAGTCATTTGGAATTTTCCTGCTTGGAAACCAACCGAAGTTCACTTAATATTTTAAAACATATTTCATTAAGGTTAAAAAACATTACGCTGTTTAACTGTAAAGGTAACTGTCACACTTTTTAAATGACTTACTTATTAAAAGTAAGTTTCTGCGCAGCTCAATAACATTTTACTACATCATCTGCGAATTGCTCCCTGCTAGGTCCCGCCGGTTTTATGGCTATTTCCGGAGTGTTGGACTAACTATAATCGAAAGTATCTTCCAAAATTGTGAAAACAAATGTTGCGAAACTTAACTGGCCATAATGATAAATTTAACGAGCTTTATTTAAACTGTTTGTAAACGGTTTTATTTAATTATGGAATGCAGATATTGAGCTCAATTGCTCATTGAATATACGTAAATTTTTGTAAATAACTATTTTTAATCTTAAACAAGAAAGAAAGGCTACTCTTGCCGAAGGTTTCATACTCTTGCAGTTACTCCAAATATTAAATCGTTCGATAGTAAGTAAGTAAAAGTAAGGTGACTTTTCAAATTTCGCGGACAGTGTACTTTCGACTATCGATTTTTTTATACCTTTCGACCATTGAAAATGATCAAAAATGGTATACTAAGTTTGTGCAAATGTATGTAACAGGCAGAAGAAGGCGTGACAGACCCCACAAAGTATATATATTCTGACTCAGGATCACTAGCTGAGTCGATTGAGCCATGTCCGTCTGTCTGTCTGCCTGTCCGTCTGTCCGTTTGAACGTCTAGATCTCAAGTATTACAAAAGCTAGAGACACCAAATTTCACATAGAGTTTATTTTAAATTTTCGATGTCACGCCCACCGCCCACGCAAATTGATAATTTACGATTATTAGGAAAAGTATTGAAGTTACAGCTTTCTGCTTTGGTATGAACATCATCGTCACGATTATTTGTTTCAGCCGTAGCGTGTGTACAGGTGATTGCTATGTTTTCACATGTAGATGGCGCTATTCAAAGATAGATCTAATTTAAACAATAGGTAGCGGATGAACTTGTGCAGAGTTTTTTGATGGAATTAAATGTCTGATAATTTATTTCGAAACGGGGCGAATGGTATCTTACTGTCGGGCGCGCTCGACTGTAGCTTTTTTTACTTGTTTTATTTTGTTATGTTGGTACACTCTTCCCGAACATCTGTTCCAAGATTCAAGTGAATGGCATTTTTTTCCTGGCTGTGGGAGACGTAAAGGTTATAGTCGTTTTGCGTGCTTGGCGATTTTTTGCTAAATTTTGACCAAAAGTACCGTCGCATGAGCATCGCTCAAGAGCTGTTGAATGACGTCAACGATGACCCAGATTGCTCAAAGGGGTCATAACTAGTGACGAATCATGGGTATGATTATGATATCGAAACCAAAGCCCAATCGTCCCAATGGAAGAGCCCAGGTAAGCCAAGACCGAAAAAAGCACGCCAAGTTCGATCAAATGTCAAAGTTTTGCTCACCGTTTTCTTCGATTACCATGGCGGGGTGCATCAGTAGTTCTTACCATATGGTCGTACGGTAAACAGTATAATAAACAGTATTATCTTCAAGTTATGCGCCGTTTTCGAGAAGAAATACAAAGAAAACGTCCAGAATTGTGAAATAACAATTCTTGGCTTTTGCATCACGATAATGCCCCTGCTCACTCATCTTTGCTTGTGAGATTTTTTGGGCAAAAACAACATCACAATCATGCCTCAGCAACCATATTCACTGGATTTGGCCCCGTGTGACTTTTTCTTGTTCCCAAAATTAGAGAGACCTATGAAAGGACGGAGATTTGCAACGATTGAGGAGATAAAGATTGCATCGCTGGAAAAGCTCAAGGCTAAACCGAAAAGTGCCTTTGAGAAGTGCTTTGAGGATTGGAGAAACCGTTGGCTTAAGTGTATTGTATCTGAGGAGGCTTACTTTGAAGGGGACAACATAGATATTGATAAATAAATAAATATTTTTTTTTTAAATACAAAGTCATCTTACTTTTTTTCAATGAACATACTTAGATATATATCAGAAGAGTTTCAATATTTTGATAAACAATGAAAATCGGCCGATAGGCTCTGTGGTAGCTATAAGATAAATCGGTCCAAAAAAAATATGTTCGTTGCCTTTGAAGGAAATACTTAGACATAGCTAGAAAAAGTTGCATAGTGTTATCTTCAAGTATGAACAAATTTGATCGATAGGTTCCTTGGCATACGATATATCTGTCCAATTTTGATAACATTTTCACACCCTTTAAAGGACTTACTTATATTATTATATACAGTGGGGAGCAAAAGTGATTCCACGATCAACGTTTTCATGTTTCAGCTTACATAAATTTTAAACGAATAATCTAAATGACCAAAACTTTTTATACCCGCTACTCATAGAGTAGAAGGGTATTATAACTTTATAACCATAATATATATATATTCTGGCTCAGGATCAGCCGAGTCGATATAGCCATGTCCGCCTGTCTGTCCGTGTGAAAATCTAGATCTCAGCTAATATAAGAGCTAGGACTACCAAATTTGGTGACAATATGTGTTATTATTGCACGCTGATCAAGTTTATTTTGAATTTGGCCATGCCCCCTTCCGCCCCCGTCAATCGAAAAAACATTGATTACAAGCGCAATTTTGATGCCATATTGTTCAGTTCGGTTTAAATGATAACTGCTGCCGGCAGCGCTGCTTGCAGCATTGTGCCGAATCGTGTGTGCGTGTATGGTGGTGAAATGGGTTAAGTTGTGGACTGCAAAACGAACCGTACTATTATGCATTTACGGGTTCGAGTCCCGCCCGCATCAAAAATTAAATGTGTGCAAAAATGTTTTTTTTTTTATTTTATATTTTGACTTTGCATAAATATTATAAGTCCATAGCCTTTTACGGTCAAAATATGATTGTAGCCATTTTTTTGTTCCGCAAATAAATTATGTACAAGCTGCTGGGTAGCGGGTATATTACAGTCGAGCACACTCGACTGTAGCTTTCTTACTTGTTTTTATTGAACACCTTGTTTATTGTTTACAATTAGGCGTATATAGCAAAATAGAAAAAGAAGAAATGAAATAGTAATAATTCAAAAACAAAAACAAGCGGCATGTACTCAGTTTTGCACTATTTAAGAAAATATAAAATAAATTCAATTTTAATATTTTGTCCAGAGCCCCTTATTTTCTATGACATTTTTTATACGTTTTGGCATACTTTCAACTAATTTTTCGAATATTCCTTTCGGAATATTATTCCATTCTTGTTCAACACGTCCCCAAAGATCGTCCAAGCTGACTGATACTGTTCGAGCCGTCGGTTCACGATTGACCATAGGTTTTCAATCGGATTGAGGTCTGGACTTTGCGCTGGCCACTCCATTATCTTAAAATTTTCGTTTTCGAGCCATTCTTTAACAATTTTCGCAGTGTGCTTGGGACCCCCATCTTGCTGAAAAGTGATTTCTTGCTCTGGGTAGGCACACTGGTCAAGAAAATTGGGAAGATGGGTCTGCAAAATACTCAAATAGTATTCCTTTCGCACAATCTTGTCAATTTTGTGCAACGGTCCAACGTGCGAATACGTGAAACACCCCCATGCTATTATATTGCCACCTCCATGTTTTACGGTTTGCTTCGCATGATGCCTTTGAAGCGTCTCACCAGGTCTCCGCTAACAGTATTGCTTTCCATCCGATTGAAAACGATTAAACTTAGATTCGTCCGACCAAATAACACGTTTTCAGTCTTTTATTGTCCAGTTCTTGTGTTCCTTTGCGAATCTTAGTCGAGCCTTAACATTTTTCTCGGATAAAGCTGGTTTGTTTTTTTTTTCACTGCTGCGACGACCCAATCTCTTCTTGCTGTCCATCGACTTACATCTTTATTTATTTCTGTATATTCTTCTTTTGGCGCTAAAAGTATATTTTTCCTCATTTTAGACATCATAAGTGGAGCGTCAGAGTCTGTTAGAAGGCGACGGAGACAATTCAACTTCTTTTCAGCACAAACATTTTGTCCTTTCTGAACCTTGACCACCACTGATTGACCAATTTGCAGCTTCTCAGCAATATTACGTGTCGAACACCCACTTTTAGTCAGGGAGATAATACCATTTTCTCTATTGCTGATAAGAAAGAAAGAAGAGCAAAAATAAGAGCGAATAACGGATGGTGCAAAACTATTACATTTCTTCTTTTTCTATTTTGCTATATACGCCTAATTGTAAACAATAAACAAGGTGTTCAATAAAAAACAAGTAAGAAAGCTACAGTCGAGTGTGCTCGACTGTAATATATCCGCTACCCAGCTGCTCGTACATCATTTATTTGCGGAACAAAATAAAACGGCTACAATCATATTTTGACCGTAAAAGGCTGTGGACTTACAATATTTATGCAAAGTCAAAATCTAAAATAAAAAAAAAACAAGTAAGAAAGCTACAGTCGAATGTGCTCGACTGTAATATACCCGCTACCCAGCTGCTTGTACATAATTTATTTGCGGAACAAAAAAACGGCTACAATCATATTTTGACCGTAAAAGGCTATGGACTTACAATATTTATGCAAAGTCAAAATCTAAAATAAAAAAAACATTTTTGCACACATTTAATTTTTGATGCGGGCGGGACTCGAATCCGTAAATGCATAATAGTACTGTTCGTTTTGCAGTCCACAACTTAACCCATTTCACCACAGTACACGCACACACGATTCGGCACAATGCTGCAAGCGGCGCTGCCAGCAGCGCTGCTAACAGCTATGGAAAACGTTAAGCTGAATAACTTCTGTGTTTATTATCCGATTGTTACCAAATTTTCAGAGATCATCTGGCTAGCTATAGTTATCATGTAAACTGAAAATGGACAATATGGCATCAAAATTGCGCTTGTAATCAATGTCTTTTCGATTTACGGGGGCGAAAGGGGGCGTGGTCAAAATCCAAAATAAACTGGATCAGCGTGCAATAATAACACATATTGTCACCAAATTTGGTAGTCCTAGCTCTTATAATAGCTGAGATCTAGATTTTCACACGGACAGACGGACATGGCTATATCGACTCGGCTGTTGATCCTGACCCAGAATATATATACTTTATGGGGTCGGAGGTGTCTCCTTCTGCCTGTTACATACATTTTCGGTTTGAACAAAGTTATAATACCCTTCTACTCTATGAGTAGCGGGTATAAAAAGTTTTGGTCATTTACATTATTCGTTTAATATTTATGTAAGCTCGAACATGAAAACGTTGATCGTGGAATCACTTTTGCTCCCCTTGTATATATATATATATATATATATATATATAGTCGGAGATGTCTTCTAAGGTGCGTTTCAAACTTCTGGTCAAAATAAATATGCCCTCCGCAAGAGTATAAAACCGGTAATAGAAACTTATTGGATACTGAAATCCAAAGCTGTCAATTAAATGAAATATCCCTAATATTCAGTAAAGAATTTCGTTATTGGTTCGTCTTGATATAATATACAATATAATTGTCAAGAAACAAGACGAATTCATTGACATGCTGCCCAACTGTTTAACTCCTTGCGCTTGCCAAGTGTTTAATGGATCTTAAAGTGCTGCTTCCGGGAAGGAGGATAAGTGAATGAACTGAATGAATTACTGGAAATATAAACACAGACGGCTCACGTCGAAAGCGCACCACATGCACATGCACCTTTTTGTTGCAAGCAATTTACTTTGGCATAATCATGTTAAATATTTTCCACTGACCCGACTTGCTGATGCGGCAAGCATGCGGCTTGCGGCATGCAGCAGATAGGGCGGCAACAACCTGGAGGCGTGCTCATCTTTTTGTCTAGCCGTTTTGTACCTGGCATTGCCACTTGGCTCGACCCATCTTCACACACTGTGTCTATCCGCCTGGCCCCGCTATATTTTACTTAAAGCTGGGCGCGTTCTAAACGACCCAGGAGAGGGAAAGGAAGGGAAGGCAGTGAAGAAACTCTAGGATGCGTATAAATGTGCACACACACCCAACTTTTTAAGCTGCAGGCTACACACTACTCATAGAGTAGAAGGGTATTATAACTTTGTTCAAACCGAAAATGTATGTAACAGGCAGAAGGAGACATCTCCGACCCCATAAAGTGTATATATTCTGGCGCAGGATTAACAACCGAGTCGATATAGCCATGTCCGTCTGTCCGTCCGTGTGAAAATCTAGATCTCAGCTAATATAAGACAAAATGTGTTATTATTTCACGCTGCTGGCAGCGCTGCTTGCAGCATTGTGCCGCATAGTGTGTGCGTGTACGGTGGTGAAATGGGTTAAGTTGTGGATTGCAAAACGAACAGTACTATTATACATTTACGGGTTCGAGTCCCGCCCGCATCAAAAATTAAATGTGTGCACAAATTTTTATTTTTATTTTAGTTTTTGACTTTGCATAAATATTGCAAGTCTGTGGCCTTTTACAGTCCAAATACGATTGTAGCCGGTCTTTGTTGTTTCGCAAATAATTTTGATGTACGAGCAGCTGGGTAGCGGGTATAGAATAGTCGAGCACACTCAACTGTAGCTGTCTTACTTTACTGCTGCGGGGATCGTCCTATGCGTGTTTGTGTGCCTTTGGTCCTTTGAAGCTATTCACGTTTATTTTCCCTTTCGGGCTTATTTTTCTCCAAGTCGTTGGCTTTTTAACTCATATGGGCGTTTTAATTTCCTTGGCCGGCAGTTGGCCAACTGCAAAGGCATTTTAATTACATACAATTTCTTTTATAATGCTTTTACTTTTCTTACTTTCCTCTTCTCCTCTCTACTCTTCATATTCTAGCCTTTCTTCATACGCTTCTTGTTACTTCGGCTCTGCTTTGCGTTATGGCGCGTGGCCGGTCCCGTTGGGAGGGTCATATTTAGCTTTGCGGCTTTTACTACCAGGTTTTTCAAGGCGTTTACATGTGTATGAATGTAAGCTCATGTGTGTGTTTGTGTTTGTACATGTATGTGATCAGTGCAATTATAATTTCTTGGCATGACAGCGTCGAACAAAGACTAATTAAATTTCTATTTATGTTAAAAGGCCAGACGATGTCTGTGACTTTGGCTTTCAAGTGGATTCGTTCCTTGCCTTTTTAACTACCCCAAACAATGGTGTGAAGTTGGCGTGAGCATGTGTGAGAGGAAATAAGATAAGGTAAGATAGGAAGAAGAAGAAAAAGTTGTTAAAAGCTTATTTATCAGTGCGTTATTTTACCAGTGTGAAGTATATGTATATACTCTGCTACGAGCGAAATCCCAATCAATCCGCTTGACTGCACCGTCTTTCCGTCAGTCCAACTCCCGCACAAATAAAAATGGGTCCCAACATTTGTTGTGAATTGTGAAAATATCAGTAAATTTAATTACTAAAAGGTTTACGCTCTTTACAACTAATTAATGCCCTCACACATGCGCCCATGCGAACATACACATGCCCACACATTCATAACAATTTCCACGAGTGCACAAACATTCTGGCTAACAAGCAGACACAACTGGACTGGCAATGCTCGTTTTATCAACGTTGACTGCAACCATTATTTAAACAAGTAAGAACGGCTACAGTCAAGTGTTGACTGTATAAGACCATGGATTTTTCAAAGTTATGAAAAAAATCAGATTTAGAAAACTGTTATTGGTAAACGTGTTTTTTAAAGAAAAATAATAAATAACACATATAATTTTCAGTTAAACCCCAAGCCGTCCAAGCGGTTGGAAAAAACACTGCTTGCAAAAAAACTGCTTGCTTGCTTGCAGTGGGCGCAGTGCAAATCTTTATGAAACGTTGAATAACTTTTATGTTCATTATCCGATCGGAACTACCAAATTTGGTGACAACGTTTAGGTGAATAATGCGCTGTCAAATTTTTATTAAAAATTGGGACACGCCTACTTCCGCACCCGCAAATCGATAAACTGTATAGCAAGCGCAATATTAAAGCTAGAGTATTCAGTTTTGGTGTGAATGATAACTATCACCACCTAAACGATCGCTGTAAATTTGGTTCCGATTGGATAATGAACATAAAAGTTATTCAACGTTTCATATATATTTGCATTGCGCCCACTGCAAGCAAGCAAGCAGTGTTTTTTTCAAGCAGTGTTTTTCCAAGCAGTGTTTTTATACCCGCTACTCATAGAGTAGAAGGGTATTATAACTTTGTTCAAACCGAAATTGTATGTAACAGGCAGAAGGAGACACCTCCGACCCCATAAAGTGTATATATTCTGGCTCAGGATCAACAGCCGAGTCGATATAGCCATGTCCGTCTGTCCGTCTGACCGTCTGTCTGTTCGTGTGAAAATCTAGATCTCAGCTATTATAAGAGCTAGGACTACCAAATTTGGTGACAATATGTGTTATTATTGCACGCTGATCAAGTTTATTTTGGATTTTGGCCACGCCCCCTTCCGCCCCCGCAAATCGAAAAAACATTGACAACAAGTGCAATTTTGATGCCATATTGTTCATTTTTGGTTTACATGATAACTATAGCTAGCCAAATGATCTCTAATTTGGTAACAATCGGATAATAAACACAGAAGTTATTCAGCTTACCGTTTTCCATAGCTGTAAGCAGCGCTGCCGGCAGCGCTGCTTGCAGCATTGTGCCGAATCGTGTGTTCGTGTACGGTGGTGAAATGGGTTAAGTTGTGGACTGCAAAACGAACAGTACTATTATGCATTTACGGGTTCGAGTCCCGCCCGCATCAAAAATTAAATGTGTGCAAAAATGTTTTTTTTATACCCGCTACTCATAGAGTAGAAGGGTATTATAACTTTGTTCAAACCGAAAATGTATGTAACAGGCAGAAGGAGACACCTCCGACCCCATAAAGTATATATATTCTGGCTCAGGATCAACAGCCGAGTCGATATAGCCATGTCCGTCTGTCCGTCTGTCTGTCCGTGTAAAAATCTAGATCTCAGCTATTATAAGAGCTAGGACAACCAAATTTGGTGACAATATGTGTTATTATTGCACGCTGATCAAGTTTATTTTGGATTTTGGCCACGCCCCCTTCCGCCCCCGCAAATCGAAAAAACATTGATAACAAGTGCAATTTTAATGCCATATTGTTCATTTTCGGTTTACATGATAACTATAGCTAGCCAGATGATCTCTGAAAATTTGGTAACAATCGGATAATAAACACAGAAGTTATTCAGCTTAACGTTTTCCACAGCTGTAAGCAGCGCTGCCGGCAGCGCTGCTTGCAGCATTGTGCCGAATCGTGTGTGCGTGTACGGTGGTGAAATGGGTTAAGTTGTGGACTGCAAAACGAACAGTACTATTATGCATTTACGGTTTCGAGTCCCGCGTGCATCAAAAATTAAATGTGTGCAATAATGTTTTTTTTTTTTATTTTATATTTTGACTTTGCATAAATATTGTAAGTCCATAGCCTTTTACGGTCAAAATATGATTGTAGCGGTTTTTTTGTTCCGCAAATAAATTATGTACAAGCAGCTGGGTAGCGGGTATATTACAGTCGAGCACACTCGACTGTAGCTTTCTTACTTGTTTTATTTTATATTTTGACTTTGCATAAATATTATAAGTCCATAGCCTTTTACGGTCAAAATATGATTGTAGCCGTTTTTTTGTTCCGCAAATAAATTATGTACAAGCAGCTGGGTAGCGGGTATATTACAGTCGAGTACACTCGACTGTAGCTTTCTTACTTGTTTTCAAACTGCTTGGACTGCTTGGCGTCTAATTGAAAATTATATGTGTTTTTTATTATTTTTCTTAGAAAAACACGTTTACCAACAACAGTTTTCTAAATCTGATTTTTTTAATTTACCTTGAAAAATCCATGGTCTTATACAGTCAACACTTGACTGTAGCAGTTCTTACTTGTTTTTATTTAAAAAGTGCCTACTTAAGACAGGGTATATCAAAGCTGCATGTATAATATCAGCTGGTCGACTATAGCTCTTCCTACTTGTTCACTGGTCAAATTTTTCGGTTGCCTCGTTTTTTTATTTATTTAGTTATATTTATGTAGCTGCATTTTATGACCACACACTTGCACACACAAACACAGTGAAGGAGTGCTGCGAATGGGCTGCATTAAATTAAGTCCTTAATATATTGTTTATCGTGACCAACGCCACAACTAGTGTCGAGTCGAAACTCAGCGCGCTAAAGAGGTCGTAAGTCGCAATGCGATGTGTCAGTGTCGGTGCCGGGGTTCAGTTCGGAGCTATGTGCACGTTAATTACTTGATTTATGTGCGTAAATAAGTGCATTGCGCTTGATTTATAAAATTAATTAAAATGGATTTACGGCACTTGCCAGCAGGCAGCACATGTGAAAAGCATACCGTAAAGGCGCCGCCATCGAATACGCGATGCTCCAATTATGAGAACCAAATTGTACGCAGAATACACAATATACCACACAGACAAATCCAAAAACATACATACGCCGCATACTTAACCTTCGTTAGTCATATTACCGCATACAGACAGACACACACAAACATACAAACTGCCGTCGACACGAACAATTCGCGTCTGTCTATCGCTCTCTTTTACTTCCTAATAGTATGTGTGGCTTAACCAGCCCAATTGCCCCTCATTATAGCCAACTCATTATAACAGTTTTATGAGCAACCACTGGCCCTGCTCACAATTCGTTGTCTTACTATCACATTGAGCCAAACGAATTACTTTATTAGTCTAATTAAATGTGCCATTTGTGCACAAAATAAAGCAAGTGCCTGGCGAACTGACAAATACTTAATGAAATGAGTACCAGTATTTAGCCTATAACTGCAAAGTGGAATGGGCAGAGTATGAAAATACATTGTTACTCTGTACTATTTGATACAGTTGGGACACAATTGCAGTCAAGTAAAGGGATCTCATTATAATCAGTGACCCATCGAACCCTTTTATCTGGCCTATAGGACTAGCACGCCAGACTCCAAACAACTGTCAGATAGCTGTAACTTCAACTATGTGCCGCAAACGGGCAACCAAAGTCGCAGCAATCAATAATTAATTTATCTACGCAACTCTTCTTGATCTGCGCCGGTTTAAGCCATAGTCAGTCGTCATAAAAACCATGTGTTAAGCGGAGGACTGCTGAAAAAAGGCCACCAGCCAGCTTATTGAGAGTTGTAGCAATATTTGTACCCTAAAATAAAGGCTTGCTCTGTGTTTTCTTTCAACAATAAAATTCCCAAATTTAAGGTAAAACAGCCATGGAAAAAAATCAAACTTTGTTACATAAAAAAGTAATTCTGTTTAGTAAACCGCTACTGAATATCTTTTTAACGAATTTGTAAAGTAAAGTCCTTTCCTGAAAAAAGCAAAATGTGTATAACAACCCTGTCGTTAAGGAGGTGGCGATTGGCCATGTTTGAACTACCTACCCGACTACTGCCTACATGGGTACTTTTCGTAGTGACCCTAAGGTAAGCGAGCGCCGAACCCCTAACGGACAGAAAGACTAAACGAACTTAAACTGTTTCGTTTTGATCTTCGTTTCCCTTAATCGCAGCCATGGGTATTTACTGTACTGACCCTATGGTAAGCGAATGCAGAGCCACCAAGCGATAGAAAGCGTAAACGAAATTGAACGGTTATGCATTGCACTTCGTTTCTCTATATTCCAACAACTTTCCGTTTTAATCACCCGCGTACGCTTTTAGCTTTTTATCGGATTACTCTTTGTGTCTATATTTTTTTCACAATTTTCGAGAATTTCCAAAATCATGCTGCAATACTGGAACAGTTCTTTTTCGTTTAGCATTCTGCAAACGTTTTCGGCAGAAGTGGGCAAGTGTCATAAAAATCAAACAATAAACTTAAATAACATCATTAAAATAACAGAAAGGTAATTCTAACAAGTAAGAAAGCTACAGTCGAGTGTGCTCTACTGTAATATACCCGCTACCCAGCTGCTTGTACATAATTTATTTGCGGAACAAAAAAACGGCTACAATCATATTTTGACCGTAAAAGGCTATGGACTTATAATATTTATGCAAAGTCAAAATCTAAAATAAAAAAAAAAACATTTTTGCACACATTTAGTTTTTGATGCGGGCGGGACTCGAACCCGTAAATGCATAATAGTACTGTTCGTTTTGCAGTCCACAACTTAACCCATTTCACCACCGTACACGCACACACGATTCGGCACAATGCTGCAAGCAGCGCTGCTGGCACCGCTGCTTACAGCTATGGAAAACGTTAAACTGAATAACTTCTGTGTTTATTATCCGATTGTTACCAAATTTTCAGAGATAATCTGGCTAGCTATAGTTATCATGTAAACAACAATATGAACAATATGGCATCAAAATTGCACTTGTTATCAATGTTTTTTCGATTTGCGGGGGCGGAAGGGGGCGTGGCCAAAATCCAAAAGAAACTTGATCAGCGTGCAATAATAACACATATTGTCACCAAATTTGGTAGTCCTAGCTCTTATAATAGCTGAGATCTAGATTTTCACACGGACAGACAGACGGACAGACGGACACGGCTATATCGACTCGGCTGTTGATCCTGAGCCAGAATATATACACTTTATGGGGTCGGAGGTGTCTCCTTCTGCTTGTTAGATACATTTTCGGTTTGAACAAAGTTATAATACCCTTCTACTCTATGAGTAGCGGGTATAATTAATAAATAAATATGTACAGTGAAAGTCACAAAAGGCGAATCAAGCAACAAATAAAACAAAAGTATGAAGATAAATTCAATTGTGATGCGCCAGAAGACAATGTAAATTCTGATGCAATAACAATGTCTGAAGACAATGGCCTTGAGAGAAATAATGTGTTTTGCTCAAAAAGTGACGGTGATAAAGAAATGTTTGAAAATAATAATGTGTCAAGAAAGTTTCCAATTTAGACCATGGAAAATTTGAAAGACATAAACAAGGAAATAAATGCAACAAACCGAGAGCTTTATGTAAGTAGAATATACAGTTAAATACATCCAAAAGATAATAGAATATAGAGTAAAGCACATCCAAAGTATACATTCAAAGCATAATAATGCCAGGCGGTATTCAAAAAATTTGAAAAATATTTTATCCAATACTGTTGTGTTAGCCTACAACGTCGATGGCGTTCAGGGTAAAGCTGCATTCAAACATGAAATCAGTTTTTATGGGACCTTATTAAGTAGGTATTATTGAACTCATTACTAAGCATAGTTCGCAGCACTTTATTTTATTAAAATTGTAATTGTATTTAAGATTTTAAGTTCACCATTTTATTTAAATTCACATTCATCACCCAATTAAAACTGTTTTTTCTTACTTTTATATTTTTTAGATCCAATCGACTATATAGGTGAATAACAAGTAAGAACGGCTACAGTCAAGTGTTGACTGTATAAGACCATGGATTTTTTAAGATTATGAGAAAACTCAGATTGAGAAAACTGTTATGAAACGTGTTTTTCAAAGAAAAATAATAAACAAAGCATATGGTTTTCAGTTAGACGCCAAAAAGTCCAAGCAGTTGAAAAAAAACACTGCTTGGAAAAAACACTGCTTGCTGGCGCAGTGCAAATCTATATGAAACGTTAAATAACTTTTATGTTCATTATCCGATCGGAACCAAATTTTCAGCGATCGTTTAGGTGGTGATAGTTATTATATACACCAAAACTGAATACTGTAGCTTTATTATTACGCTTGCTATACGGTTTATCGATTTGCAGGGCGGAAGTAGGCGTGGCCCAAATTTTAATAAAAATTTTACAGCGTATGTTTCACATAAGTGTTTTCACCAAATTTGGTGGCTCTAGCTTTTTTAGTTTCTGAGATATAGGCGTTCATACAGACGGACAGATGGTCAGACGGACAGACAGGCTTTACTTTATGGGGTCGCAGATGCATCCTTCTGCCTGTTACGCACATTTTGACAAACATAATAGACCATGTATTTTTTTAAAATCTATGGTCTAAAAATGGCAATGAGAATGAGAAAGTACTCCAAAAGGCCTTGCAGCTCCAAAAAAAAAACGTTTTTTCAAAAACGCAACCATCACAAAAAAAAAAAAAAAAAACGACTTAGATTTTCAAAAATATTATTGATGAATGAAAACTCTTTATTTTTGTATAGTATTAAGATTAAGTCAATGAAGACATCAATTAAAAAGCAAGTCAAGAAAGCTACAGTCGAGCGCGCCCGACAATAAGATACCATTCGTCCAGTTTCGAAACAAATTATCACACATTTAAATCCATTAAAAAAATGCTGCACAAGTTTATCCGCCACCTATTGTTTTGTAATAGGTTTTTACATGGTTGGTGGTCTTTTGGTTTAGCTTATGATTATTAAACATTATGACAAAGTGTCACAATATATTTATCGTACATATGCGAAGGGTAGATACACTACACCTCCCTTTTTAAAGAAATGACGTAATATATGTAGTCATTTTATTATTATTATTATTATTATTTTTTTAATATACTATTTCTTAACTATCTTAATTATTTGAAAGAAAGAAATTTTTTTGTTGTGTCTCGAAACATTTTGTATAATGACAATTTCCTTTTTTTTTACGATTTTTTTTTTCATTTTTAATTTTCATAGAAGAAAGCACATTTTTTTCGGTTGATCAGACCCTTTTTTTTACTAATAACGTTTCATTGGTTATATATCTTTAACCTATCCTTATGTACTGTTTGAAGCTTATTTTTACTGCTTCTTATTATTATATTATCCCTATCACTTATTCCTGTGACCTCAAAAGGTCCTATATATACCTGGTCCAATTAATGGCCAGTTTCATTTCTAAGTAAAACCTTATCTCCTACTTGGATTTTAAAATCTACAGCTTTCTTATCATAGTGTTCCTTACTCTTAGCCTTACGTTTTTCTAACAACATTCTTGCTCTTTTATAAGCATTTTCTAATCTAAACTTAGCTTCCTTAGCATAGTCATCTATTTTATATAATGGTGAAATGTTATCTACCGTATTAAAATGTTCAGGCAAATTGCTTTGTTTGCCGAAGGCTAGTTCATATGGACAATAATCATGTGCCATAGAGGGGGTCGTGTTAAAACAATAAACGAAATATTTAAGCCATACATCCCTATCAGTTTTGTCGACTGATATATATGAACGTACGTATTAATTGAATGTTCTATGACTTCTTTCGATTGTTCCAACTGTCTGGTGATGATGTGCTGTTGACGTTATGTTGTCAACTTTAAAATATTTGCACAGGTCACTAATTACAGAATTCTTATACTCGGTTACCATGTCCGAAATGAAAGTCTTCATTGGACCGAACGTCAGTATATAGGATTCGAATATTGCTTTTGCGACAGTATGTGCATTTTTATTTGGTACTGGAATGGCAACGAGATATTTTGTCAAATCACATATTAGTGTTATTGCATATTCATTACCATTTTCAGACCTGGGTAGTGGGCCAATTGTATCCACTATTACTCTGTCGAATGCATGTATTGGTGTATCAGTTATTGTTAAAGGGGTCTTTGTGCGGATTGTCGTTTTCGACATCTGACATTTTGGACATCTACGAACATACTCTTTTATTTCACGAGTCATGTTTTTCCAATAGTAGTGTCTTCTTACTTTGGCCAAAGTTTTAGTTATGCCAGAATGACCTCCTTGCATAGGATTATCATGTAATGTAGACATTATAGCTTCTTTTTTTTACATTTTTAATTATGGTCACCGGCTTGAGTAGCGCTACTCTTAAATTCTTTAGTAATTTATTGCCCATTATTATGAAATTCTCTATTGAAACATGTTCAAAGATTCTTTCATGCGGTGCCAATTTCAGTTGAGTGATATTTTGCATACCGGCCTGCAATTCGAGCCTTTGGAAAACCTGACCTAAGTCTAGAATTCCATTAGTGTACAAATCACCAATGATTTTATTGCCTTGTTTGAATTAACATAGGCTTTCTTTCATACGCAAGGCCACTACTTTTCGTACATCGTCATTTTGAATGACTTCATATACGTTGGGCTTAGAAGCTTTTTCAAGATTTTGCCTAAGCAAGATTTCTTGTTTTTTTATTTTTATCTGCGCAGATATTTTCTTGTCTACTTTGTTGCCTGGTAGTGACTTTCAGGACTTGGTATTGTAATTCTTTTAATTCCTTTATTGTAATTCGTGACAGAGCGTCTGCCACGAAGTTATCCTTGCCCTTTAGATATTCGACAGTAAAGTCGTATTCTTCGAGTTCTAATCGCATTCTTGTCAGTTTCGAGCTTGGATTGACCATAGAAAATAAATAAGTTAAAGGCCTGTGGTCTGTTTTCACTGTAAAGTGCTTGCCATAAATATATGGTCGAAAATGTACTATTGCCCAATGAATTGCTGTAAGCTCTTGTTTCGTAGTGCTTTTATTACTTTCTCCCTTAGTGAACGATCTTGACGCATAGGCTATGGGGAGTTGAGCTCCATTGTGGTTTTGTGTTAATACAGCACCACAAGCCAGTTTACTTGCATCAGCTATTATGCAAAATTCTTTGCTGAAATCTGGGTATTTTCTTTCAGGTATTGAAATGCGTTTTCGCATTCACTTGTCCATACAAAAGGAACATTCTTTTTACATAATCTAGTTATGTGCCGTGAATAGTCGGCGAAATTTTTTATAAAACGTTTGTAATAATTGCAAAATGCAACGAATCTTCTAGCGCTGTCCACGTCGTGCGGGACTGGATAATTTTTAATGACATCATATTTTTTGTCATCGGGCAAAATTCCTTTATCTGTACACCTATGACCGAGAAAAGTCACTTCGTGCATGAAAAATGAGCACTTTTGTGGATGTTATTTCAGGTTATGGGTTCTGCATAGGTTGAAGACATCTGTCAAATTCTTGAACATATGCTTCTCAGAACAACCAATAACTATCAAATCATCCATGTACAAGATTGCCTGTGAAGGTTGAAGCCCTGAGAATGCTATTGTCATCATTCTCTGGAAAGAATTAGGCGCTATTTCTAATCCGAATGGTAATCGCGTGAAGCGATACGAACCATTGTCCGTAGAGAAAGACGTTATGTTTCTTGATTCCTCATCAAGTTCTATTTGGTGAAATCCGGACATTAAGTCAAGACACGAAAAATATTTAGCTCTACCCAGTTGGTCTAGAATATCATCTATTCTAGGAAGGGGAAATTTATCTGAAAGCAATTTTTTATTAATCTGGCGATAGTCGATTACTAGTCGCCATTTTTTATTCCCTGAGCGTGGTAAGGCTTTTTTGGGGACAAGTAAAAGTGGGCTATTATATTCAGACACTGAAGGCTCAACTATCTGGTCATTTATTAACTTCTCGACCTGTTTTTGTATTTCATTTCTGTGACTAGGCGGACTTCTATAGTTTTTAATATAGACGGGTTCATCGTCTTTCAGCCTCAATTTTTGTTTGTAAAAATTATTTGTAGTAACGGGCTCGGTATCTAAACCGAACACGTCGCTATATTCTGTGCATAACTCAATCAATTCTTTTTTCAATTGCTTTGGAAAATTCTCTGACAATTGCGTTAATACTGCTTTTTCTCTATTCTCTGGAGTGCCTTTTACTATCTCGTAATTTGATAGACACTCGAAATTTAAATCTTTCACGTCCACTATCCGATCTGCATTGGACGTATTTAATACTCGGACAAATATGCTTTCTGAAGTTGTTACAGTGTTAGCAATGAAAATACCTGGTTAAATTTCCTGGTTTGGTATAAAAACATTGTTCTCGTTTGTGACTAAATCTATTTTTCGGACAACTTGGGATCTGGCTGGCAGAAATATAGCATTACTGCCCGAAGAACTTTTTATGTTCATGTATATTGGGAATTTTAGTTTATTTGGTCTAATCATGAACTTATCTCCATCCTGCTTGTATTCAAGTATGCAGTTATATTTTTTTATGAAATCTAGGCCTATAATCCCATCACACTGCAGTGCAAATTTAAAGTCAACCAAATAAAAGCTGTGTGGGATTATATATCATCCAGTTCGCAGTTCTACAAAGGCCAAGCCTTTGGACTTTATAACTCCTTCTCCTATGCCTTGTATATTTATAACATTGTCTTCTTCAATGTCATTGAAGATGTCAGAATTTTCCTTTATGAGCGAAATGTCCGCTCCTGTATCTAATAAGAATGTTAAATTTTTTCGTTGAAACTGAACTAAGAAATGCAATGAATCTATTGAGGCCGAAATTTATGACGTGAACCCTTATGCTCTGTTTTGAGCATTTAAGGGCTGATTGGAGTTTTCCGAGTCACTCTGTGTTGCTCGAACATTATTATTTCTATTATTTGTGTTGTTATAGTTTCTTCCTCTATTGGAATTGTTATTACCGCGGTTACCGCTTCCTCGGTATCCTCGGTTACTATATCTGTTCCTGTTGTAATTGTTTTGATTTCCCTCATTGTTTCTGCCTTTATTTAAGTTACCATTACGGTAGCCTCTATTTTGACGACAGAACAAGACTGCGTCGCTCCTCCCAGTTGCGTCGGTACAACTACCAACGAACTTTGAGATAGCTTCGTTCATATTGTTGAAAGTACCGGCTTGCATTATAAGCTTTATTTTCTCTATGGAACAGTTTGTAGTCGTAGCCTTGATAGCATGCTGTGTGCTATATTTATTGGCTAGATCAAGTGAAAGTCCATCATTTATATATGCACTTTCCAGAGCTTTTGTCATATGCTCAACCTCTTTTGTATATTGGTTGGCAGTTTTATTCTTTTGTTGAAGGTTCATCAGCTTTGCTGTTATCACTTCAACTGACTCGCCCTTTACATTTCCTCTAAGACTCGAAATTGGTCTAGTTTCACTGCTTATCAGATTTCTTGCTGTTCCTTTTAGTTTGGTTTTTATAAGCGAAACTGCTAGAGACTCATGTTCTCCTTTGATTGAGTTTACTATATTTAGAGCATCTATAAAACTTGTTAAGTTTTCAGCCTTACCGTCAAAGTCAGGTATAAGCTTTGATGCTGTATTTAGGAAATCAATATTGGACTGTGCCATTGTATTTTCTATTTTTAATATAGCTGGGATTATTAGGTTTAATAGGTCTTTATCTTCGATGTCGGTATATTTTTCTTCTTCTCCTTCCGACTCGGTGACCTCTAAATCAATTTCTTCTGGTTCTATTGATTCAGATTGTTCGTCTGCATCAATCGTTAAAGGAGTATTTAGTATTGTTGGAATTGATATTTCCAAACTAAATTTCCTTTTAACTGCTATCAAGTTTAATCGAAGTTTGATTAATAGTCTTGATAACTTAGACCAGTGTTCTGAATTAATTGTTTCCCTATGCTCGTATATTAGTTCTCTTGCTTCATTAAAGCAGGCGACTAATGTTGATGCATGTCTTTGAATGGTTTCTGCCTGTATAGGCCTATTCTGTGATAAGCATTTATATGACTTATCGAAGTTTTGATATTTGTAATTGCTGTATATATTTCTTGCCATTCCATGCTCTTTTGTATGTATGTTAATACTAATTAGACCTTATCTAGATCTAATGCATTGCTCAAGTATCTCTTCTTGAGGCACCTATTATGTAAGTTGTATACTTTTGTTAACATATTCGCACATAACAGTACTACTACTATTATGAGGAGTACAGTAATTGTTTTTAAGCTCAGGCTGTGATACCTGAACTGTATTAATTACGTTTGCGGTGGAGTCCGCTACATTTGAATTATGGTCTAGCATAGTAGACGATTTCGTAGTTGTTGTTTTTAAGCTATCAATTTTCGATATGGCATTATCGCTTATGCCCATTCGATTAAGCTTTATATAATTTATTAAATTTATCTTAACATTAACTATTATCTTATAAGTCCATTCGGCTTCCTCGTCGAAGCGAGCTATTTCCTCTAACTCATCTGCATTTACAGTAAGCCAACAATAGGCAGTAAATCGGACGGGCACACAAATGGGTGTGTAAAAACGCTGTAAAATTGTGACACCAATTAAGATATGCCCATATATGTCTACAGGCATCGCTAAATAAATGACGTTTTTGATATATCTACTCAATGAAACGTTAATTTAAATTGGTAAAATACCATGTAATATAATTTTATAGACAATGTGTCTTCTTCCCAGGACGGGATAAAAGTAAAGATCTAAAAAAATTTTTTTTTTTTATATCTGCTATATTGTCATTATTAAAACCTTCCGCAGCTGAGTATATATACTCAGTGCCAGAGACGTGAAAATATTAGGTTTGAATGTGGTTGGCTCACAATTCTGTTTTACATTTCAATAAGGAGTAAAAAAAATTCTCCAACCACATTTGTTAGTAAAAGCCTATCTCTATCGTTGTTAGTTGTTTTCAAGCAGCGGTTTCCCGCCTCGGCTTGAGATTATGAACTTAAAAATAAGTCAAATTGCGGCATTTGCATTTAAGCAGCCCGTTTGCGTTTCTTCACACTTTGGCGAAGCTCGTTTTCGATTTCTTGAAGACGCTCTATGTAGCGTTGTCGGGCCGTCTGTTCTTTTGCCAACTGGGTCATTTCCTTGACCAGTCGGCGTTGCTGAAGAAGTTTGATCCTCCTTCCAGAGCGTTTGTGTTTTCTTACCTCCTGTCTTTCCTGTCTTGCCCGGTACTCAGCTATTGTGAGTGGGCGCGGTCCATCGGCGGGGTTCTGCTGGAGTGCTTCCTCCAGCGTTGGCAGGTCCCTTTGTACTATGGGCTGCGCATTAGAAAATTGTGGCTCATCTGCCATCAATTGCCGCTTTGTTTTGCTGTGTGGGTTAATAATTTATGCTGTTGTCCGGCCATGTATTAATATGTTTTAATATTAATATTATGGTTTGAAGTCGTCTTGCGGTCTTGGCGTTCCCTCGTTGGCGCAAAAAAAAGGCGGTTCGTTGCTTTTCGCACTTTATTCCACCGCTGGTGCAAAAGGCGGTCCTATGCCATTCGCACTGTAAGTTGATGTCCTGGCCTATGAGCTCAGGCGGGTATAATTGCATGCGACACTCTCCAGTGGCCTAGGGCAGTCGTTTGGGCACTTTTCAACTTTCTTCGGTGAGGCTTTTGCTCCCGTTATGTTAGATGTGTTAGATGTGCCGATATTGCCGATGTGTCGCCATGTAATAGGTTTTTGCATGAAACCCTTCCTGTCAGTTTGAGGTTCTTTATACGAATGATTCTATCATGCTGTCTTTGGGCGCAGCTAATCCGCACATGGTATGCTTAAGACTATGTATTCTTAATGTATATGTATATGTCGAAGAGTCATCAGGATGCCTTTCTTCCTCTTCACTAATCTCGTTGTCTGCGCAACGTTTTCTAGCGCGTGAGCGAGGCATGTCTATTATGCGTAACGATCGAAAACTGCATGTACCATCTCCTTTACACAAAAATCGTATAAGCGCTTAGTTCTCAACTCTACACGCAATACCAACGCAATTTGGAAAGTTATTCTACGCTGCATACGCTAATACCAATGCACACTTTGCATTTTTCTGTATGCTTCTCTTTTTCGTACAGACATCTACTTCCCCTCGCTCCGCGACCAGACTACGTTCGGCAGAAACTCTAACGGTTGTCTGCCGCGCAGCAAAAGAATAGAAAAGGCGTCTGCATGGCGCGTGCCAAACAGAAACAACGCAATTGCTTTTTATCGTTAAATTTAAATGATCTGCGACACGGCCTTCCTAACCTATCACACGTCCTCGTGTGCTAACAATCCCTTAATATTGATTGTCGTTATTAATTTATTATAACCCCTTTTTTTTCGAACAAAAATTAAACAGAATCTTTCAAAGGCTTATTCTCTTTTTTTCTTTCTCAAAATATAAAGCTATTTTTCATTCTTTATTACTTTAAAGCAAACTAATACAAACATTTAAAACATTTCATCTTATTAAATTTAAGCCATGAGATCTGGATTACCATCAACTCTCAATCAATCAATCATAATTTTATCTTCTTCACACATAAATCGTTTTTGATTTTCAATACATTTTTCTACTAGCGCACAGTTTTTCAAACCGGCCAGTCCATCTTTTGTTATCCTAGCTCACAGCTTACAACTCGACAATCCGGCCAACATACGTGGCACCCAGATGACGCAGTCTATAAGCCGGCCAACTAACTCACACCACCAACCGTTACCAAATTTAAACTTAACTGCTACAAAATGGCGAACCACATAACTCGGGCACCTATGAGGTAGAGTAAGTCGCGTTTGGAATAGGTCCGGAGGTTTACAAATTCTTATTCATTCTCAATATCACAGCCCTCACTGGCTTGATCACTGGCGTCTTCTGCGCTTTTATCTTCAAACACTGTGGTAATCCTCTTCTCAGGCATACATCGCAAATATTCATGACAATATTTATAAGTTCGGTTATTATTTAATGCTTTGAGTTTATATCGATCTCCTGGTAATACTTCGGCCACTACAAATGGACCTTTAAACTTAGGATATAGTTTGGTCTGATGACGCTCTTCATTCTTAAGCAAAACATGGTCTCCTACCTTGTGTCTTACAATAGAAGCCTTATTTTTATCGAATCTAGCTTTATCAATTTTGGCATTCTTTTCCATATTACGTTTTGCCATTTCTCTAACTGAGCCAACATCGACAATATTTTCTTCATTTACAACAGGTGTAAGACCAAATGGCCTTGCTTCTTTGCCAATAAGTATCTCTAATGGACTGACTTTAGTAACTCTATTGGGTGTACTATTAAGAGCCAGCTGAACCTCATCTAAAGAATCCTGCCAAGATCCTGGCCCAGTTTCTACTGCGGTCAGCATGGACTTTAGAGTACTCATGACTCGCTCCACTTGGCCATTAGCACGACTAGCACCTGTGGCAATTAAATGTAAATCCATTTTCTGTGCTGAGCAGAAATCACGGAATGCAGAACTAGCAAAACTACGACCTTGATCAGCGATAAGTCGGGAGGGGACACCGAATAACGATATAACAGACCTCACTGCCTTAATGCAACTATCAGTGTCTAACTTCATAGTATGAGAGAGATAGACAAATTTGGTAAATGCGTCTATCAACACAACTATATACTCCTTCTGTTCGCTTTTCCCGCTAAGTTTACCTGTAATATCCACATGAACCGTATGCCACGGGATGTCGATTTTAGGAATAGGATGGAGTTCGGATTGTATTTTGCCAGACGGAGGTTTTGACAATCTACAAGTGATACAGTTGTCCACAAATTGGCGAACATATTTAGACATTTTATCGAACCAATAGAACTCGTACATTTTCTCAAGAGTTTTCTCCCACCCGAGATGCATAATTGACTCGTGTACGTTGTTGACAGCGGACCACCTAAACTGCTTTGGGATTATGGGTAGACATCGAGTATTTCCATTTCTTTGAACTTTTCGGTATAGAGTTCCAGACCGTATTTCGTGCACATTTTTTTTTCTGACAAGTAACATTGGGCTCGCAAAGGGGGAGGAACTGGGTCTAATAATGTTTGATTGCAACAGCTGTTGAATTAAATGCCGAACTTTTTCCTTTTCCTCTACACTCAACCTATATGGGCGCCTTTGAACCGTCTTATTTTGATCGATCAAGCGAATTTCTAATTGTCCCGTAGTCACACGGCTTTGTGGAATTCCATTTATGAATGACCCTGAATATTCTTGTATTATTGACAACAATTGGTCTCTATCAGGTCCACTAGCCAAATCAGGATTCTTTTCGGAAACTTCAACAGGCAATATAGATTTTTCGTTAAACATAGTAAGAGATCTTGATGTTATTGTCACACCGACTCCCTGACTCAAAATATCTCGACCAATCAGAGCGTCATACTTAATATAATTGTCTAACACTATATGAAACAATATTTCATATGAACGTTCACATATCAAAACATTGGCCAATATCTGCAAAGTGCTACAAATAGTATTGCTACCAAGACCCCTTAAAATAACTACGTTGCCCATTCTGGATCCAGATAGCCTCTGCGAAGTGAACACTCGGCTCCAGAATCAAAACAAAATTTGAACGACTCACCAGATTGCGAAAACGTTCCTACAGGTTCAAAAACGGTACAGATGTTGACATCTTTTACAATGTTGTTTTTGGTAGACGACGAACGCTCTTGACGATCAGGACATACTGTAGAGATGTGTCCAGCTTTTCCGCAGTTGAAACAAGTCAAAGTAGACACGTCTTTCCCTGTTGGTTGCTTGCCGGGTTGCTGAACGTGCACTGCCATTGTTTTTGATCGACAATCCGCCTTTTTGTGACCAGGCTTTCTGCAGTTGTAACACTTGAGGTAGGGCTTAGCTCGTTTTCCTGGCGGCTCTGATGTACCATCGTTTGAAAGGTGACTCGGTCTAGCGTCAAATGAATAGGCCTTCAGTTCTTGGTGCAGCTCGTTCCGAGTGTTGATGTCGGAAGTGAAAACTAAACGCCGCAAACGCCTGTCAATTCCAGCTGCATGGGCCAGTGTAATGGACACTGCGATTTGCTCCACACTCAGCGTCTTCCATTTGGCCATAAGCGAAGTAACCATTCGGCTTCCATATAACGAAAGGCACTCGCCTTCCGCAGGGCGTCCATTTAGCAGATTCATAACTGCTGCCGCTAATGTTTCTTGTCCCGCAAAATGTTGCAGGAACAATTCTCGGAACTGTGTCCATGACATACCAGGAAAGCAAGTCTGTGACAGCCAATGAGACGCGCTTCCTTCCAGTGATTTGCTGAGGGTCATCACAAGAGCGCTGCCTTTCAGTTCGTTTTCAGACAAGATGTAGTCCACCGTTGAACACCAGGATTGCGCGTCTGATCCCGCACGTTCAGGATTAAACCTGGGCAATACCACAGCAAACGATTCTTTTGGCTCTCTTTGTGAGTGTTGCACTTGTTTTAAAAGTTCAGAAAAATGTCGATTTTGCGACTCCAAAATTGACAGCAAACTATTTTCATTATTCAAAGTAGGCATAGGCGATCCCACTTCTGATGTCGAAGAGTCATCAGGATGCCTTTCTTCCTCTTCACTAATCTCGTTGTCTGCGCAACGTTTTCTAGCGCGTGAGCGAGGCATGTCTATTATGCGTAACGATCGAAAACTGAATGTACCATCTCCTTTACACAAAAATCGTATAAGCGCTTAGTTCTCAACTCTACACGCAATACCAACGCAATTTGGAAAGTTATTCTACGCTGCATACGCTAATACCAATGCACACTTTGCATTTTTCTGTATGCTTCTCTTTTTCGTACAGACATCTACTTCCCCTCGCTCCGCGACCAGACTACGTTCGGCAGAAACTCTAACGGTTGTCTGCCGCGCAGCAAAAGAATAGAAAAGGCGTCTGCATGGCGCGTGCCAAACAGAAACAACGCAATTGCTTTTTATCGTTAAATTTAAATGATCTGCGACATATACATATGTATGCAGAAGGCATGCATATGTTACGTATAGCTTGATCACTTGAGCTGCAAAGTGCATGCTCAGCATTCTCACGCTCCGCGATCGGCTTATGTATAAGCGTTAGATCGTATTTCAAGAGCTGGAGTGCTCGTGTATTGGTTGGTGGTCTTTTGGTTTAGCTTATGTTTATTAAACTTTATGACAAAGTGTCACAATATATTTATCGTACATATGCGAAGGGTAGATACACTACAGTTTAAATTAGATCTATTTTTGAATAGCGCCATCTACATGTGAAAATGGCATAGCTTTACACACTCTACGGCTGAAACGAACCATCGCGATGATGACGTCACGACGCGAGCACAGGCGCTAGCAGTAAAAGTACGGAAAACCGAAACTTCTGTGGAAACTTCTGTGTTTATCGTCCGATTGGATTGTAATTTGGGGAATAGATTTATATAGCAATTATTTATGTTCTTACCAAAGCAGAAAGCTGTAACTTCAATACTTCTCCCGATAATCGAAAATGATCGATTTGCGTGGGCGTGGCATAAAAAATTGAAAATAAACTCGATCTACCTATGGTATACAGGAACCTTCATGTGAAATATGGTGTCTCTAGCTTTTGTAATAGCTGAGATCTAGACAATCATTCGACTCAGCTAGTGATCCTGAGTCAGAATATATATACTTTGTGGGGTCTGCCACGCCTCCTTCTGCCTGTTACATACATTTTCACAAACTTAGTATACCATTTTTGACCATTTTTAATGGTCGAATGGTATAAAAAAAGGTATAATTATTTAAAGATTTGATTGTGTATTTCATCTTACATGGGTACTTATGTAAGAGCTCTAATCATGGGTATTCTTTTCACTTGTCCTTACATGGGTACCTATGTAAGTACTCTAGTCATGGGTAGCCAATTCACTACATACTGGTAAACGATGTTATGGCGATTATTTGCGGACATTTTATACAAAGTAAGTACTTATTTCACCATCTATGAAATAGTGCCCAGTAGTACAGGGTGTAGTTGATTTATATCACTTAAATATATTTGTTTTTTTTTTAAACTTCAATCGTGTATATATTGACCTCAAATTTTTGGTTAAGAGATTAAAAAGTTTCTCCCTGCAGCTTGAGAACATAAACTGTTGCTTATCTGCTGCGGGTGTAATATTTTGAGATAAGTCAGGAGCTATCCCCAGTTAAGACACACTCCAGCAGCACACGTTCTCGCACACATGCTTGTGCATTAGTTCAGTCAGCATGCAATGAAATAAATTGTTAAAAAACAAATTTTAAGAAGACAAACAACACGAGCCACAAATGAAAGGCAAAGAAAGAGAGAGAGAGAGAGAGAGAGAGAGGCAAACAATGCAGGCAGAGCATGTAACCTGAGGTAATCCTATTGATTTTGATTTGCATACGAATGTGCAGGTGGGCTAACCAACAACCACCCAGTAGTGTGCTCACAGGGCAGCAACTACCCCTTCCCCCCTGCGTCGCTCCCTTTTCCGCTCACTCGGCAATATGGCAGAGGGATTTGGAGCTAAAAGCTCTCGAGCTGCTAAGAATGCATAGCAAACCTGCAGTTTGTGGCAAAAATGTGTTAAACATGCCTGATCCCATGAATTGTGCTGTGGCATTAAATTTCAATTTAAGCTACACGGGCCGCAGCTTGGCCAGTGAATAGAAGATTTTAATTAATTGCGTTTTAATGAAAAATAAACTCAGTTTCTTCCGGTGAGTGTGTGGTTTGCTGATATGGAAGGAAAAACCGGAGCGTGTGGAATAAACGTGTGAAAGAATGGGGGAAATTTGATGCCGCGCAAATATAATTTAATATGTATGAAAGAATATTCAGTGGCCTGAGCCTGAGCCATATTTGGCAAGGACTCTGTGCTGTGCATCCGTGTGAGTGCATCCTTTTAGAGTGTGTGTGGAGGTTTGTTTGTATGTCGTGCGTAAACAGTGCCATATGTGAAGCCAAAGACCAAAGATTCGTGCGGCATGGAATTTCAATTAAGATTAATTCGCGCATATACTAGAAACATGTATTTATGTTCTTCCCCTATACTGCAAGCTGTAGGGGATATGCGGGAGGGGGGTGAAGGTTCGCTTACCCCCAACCCAAGTGCTTTTCACTCCACGCCTGCCTTGCCAGCTGCGGTTTTTTCACTCAGTTGCACCCTGACGCTCGCTTGGGCGGTGATGCGTTATAAAGATGACGACGCGACAAGGCAGTCTCGCCGTACGCAGGTGAAAGACTTGAGCGCCACAAAATTGTGGCACTTAAGAGCGAAACTGCGACAACAAGCTGCAGACTGATAAGGGAAGAAGCTGAAGCTGCAACAAATTTTAGAAATCAACTTTAATCAGGGCGGGCAAACAAAACTGCGACCAGCAAAAAAGTGTAGCTTATTTTCATGCTCCACAAGTAAATGACAGCGCATTTGGCGCATTTCATCATCATCAACGTCAACATTCTCACGCTCGTATTTCTTCCCTTCATCTCTCTCCATCTTTTTCTCATGCTTGGCACTTTGTGCTGCTCGCCTACTTGTCAGCTTGCCGACTGAATAACTGAACCTGACGAGCAGTAAATATTTTCATTTCAGTCTATAATGCTCCTCGTGGATCGTTGCAACTTCCACTTGTCCCGATTCCCGTTTGCCACTTGTTTTGCTTCTGCTGCTAAAGTGTGTGCTGTGTGCACTTTTGCTGTCGCTTGTTTATGCAGCGCCTGTTTACGTGTATTTGCCAGAACTGGCTATTTGCCAGAACTGCGCTGCGTAGTTTACTGTGGTTTTCATCATCCGTTCTGTTTGTTCATTAGCTCAGGCCAAAGCAAAACCACAAGGCAATGCACCAGCCTGCAGCAAAGCTGCAAAGCAGCGGCAACATTTTAACTCGCCGTTTGTTTTATGTGGTCTCCAATAAATTTCCAACTCACAATTCCCCCCGGACCCTCCCCTCGTTCTTCCTCTTCACTTTGCGAAACTCTTCACCATTAACCCGCTTGCAGAACATTAAACATAAATATTTCGTCTCACTCGTCAAGCTGCGCTTCAGTTGAACGTAATGCGGTTGCAGAGGTCTAAGCTATTTTATACTCAGCAATAGTAACAAGTAAGGAAAGCTACAGTCTAACGTACCCGACAGCAAGATACCATTCGCCCAGTTTCGAAACAAATTATGACACTCTGCACAAGTTCAACTGCCACCTATTGTTCAAATTGGATCTATCTTTGAATAGCGCCGTTTACATATGAAAACGTCATGCTGCAAAGGCGCAAGCAGTCGAACTACGAAAAACGTTTAATTGAATAACTTTGGTGTTTATGATCCGATCGAAAACATTCGGAATATATAAGCATATAGTATTTATCTATGTGTGTGGAAAGCAAAATGTTAAGACTTTAATACTTTCGTCACGGTGGGCGTGGCACCTCAAATTTGAAATAAACTCCAGGAGCTTGTGATATTAATATAGCACCTTACCAAATTTGGTGTCTCTAGCTTTTCTAATAGCTAAGATATGTGATATCACTCAGACGCGTGACGGACAGACAGACATGGCTCAATCGACTCGACTTTGTGGGGTCTGCCACGCCTCCTTGAACTTGAGAGCATATGAGCTATGCGAGTGTTGTCAATTTGGTAGCACTAGTTCTTTCAGTCTCTGAGATCCAGGCGTTTATATAGACAGACAGCCATGACCGATAGGCATGGCACAGTGGACTCGACTAGTGATCCTGAGTAAGAATATATATGCTTTGACGGGTCTTCACTACATACATTTGCACAAACGTACTACACCATTTTGACCATTTTTAAAGAATGGTCTAAAAAAGAGAGATATAACCAAGGTGACAGGGTTCATTATATAAAATCTTGTGTTTGTCGAAATGTGCGTAACAGGCAGAAAGAGGCGTGACAGACCCCACAAAGTATATATATTCTGACTCAGGATCACTAGCTGAGTCGATTGAGCCCTGTCCGTCTGTCTGTCCGTTTGAACGTCTAGATCTCAGCTATTACAAAAGCTAGAGACACCGTATTTCACATGAAGGTTCCTGTATACCATAGGTAGATCGAGTTTATTTCCAATTTTTGATGCCACGCCCACCGCCCACGCAAATCGATCATTTTCGATTATCAGGAGAAGTATTGAAGTATTGCTTTTTGCTTTTGTATGAACATAAATAATTGCAATATAAATCTATTCCCAAATTACAATCCAATCGGACGATAAACACAGAAGTTCTCCATGTTTTCGTTTTCCGTACTTCCACTGATTGCGCCTGTGCTGCGTGTCTGGCCGTCATCGTCACGATGGTTCGTTTTAGCCGTAGAGTGTGTAAAGCCATACCGTTTTCACATGTAGATGGCGCTATTCAAAAATAGATCTAATTTTTGGGCGGGTTGTCCCTTTTTTGGTCGAATGGCTCGTTGGCATTATTTTCTACTTTATGGCTTGGGTTGCAGCTTATTTTCGTTTGCGTTTTCCATTTTATTTCTGGCCCTAGTGTTCTAATATTTGGCTCAGACAAGAAAGGACAAAATTTTGCATCGGTAAAAGCAGCAACAGCCATCTTTGAAATGGGGATTTTTATTTGTATTGCATGATTAACGCCTTATCATGGACTGGATCAATGATTGCCAGTCATAAGAGAGGGAAAAAGGGAAAGAGGGAGAGACAGAAAATGAGAGGAAAAGCAAAATCGTTGCAGCTAAATTGGCAACTAATGATTTGTATTTTTGTGTAATGGACAACATTTAATTGAAACTGCTGTACGCACATGATTTAAGCAAACATTCTCAAGCACCGACAGCCTGAAATACAGATAGACGTATCGACCAGCCTTCTGCACCCAGCCCTCCTCGAGACATTGATGGGGTTAATGTCGCACACGTGAGTCGATAGCATAATTTGTTCGAAAAGTAAATACACACGCAAAAACAAACACCCACATACGCAAGTCATCTCACATGTGCACAGTTAACCAAACAATGCCAAGCAACTTGCACTTTCTCCGACCAAATGCAGTCTGGGTTCACTGTAGTTTTAGACATGCCCCTTGCGCTAATGCCAGCGCCAGCAGCAGCTGCTCTTTATAGTTGTTATTATGTTTGTATTGGTCCCTGAAATTGGAGCTCATTCACAAACATAAACAAAGTAAGTGAAACACACACACATATACACTAACACCGAACGCCATCATATGCACTTTTGATTACTTATTGACAAATCTTGAATGAGAGTTGTGATTACTCGGCGCACCTAGAGATTTTTCAGTAGTTTTCATTGAACATTTTCTCAGTTAACTATAATGTGCAACATTACTGGCGACTTTTATGTTCACAAGATTACCAAAAGCTTATTGAAGTTATGTTTATCTTGACTTTCTAAAATGTTGAAATTATTGCCTTAAAAGACTCCCCCAAAAATGGTTAAAGTTGAGCTTTGATAGTTGCAGTTCTTAATTATTAATATGGATTAAATTTAATTGGAATGAAACTGTCTGCCTAATATTGGAATTTAACCAAATAATTTTAAGATATTTTAGAAAGACCGACCCGAACCTAATGTTACATCAAAACATGTGAGAAAATCTACAATCGAGCGCGCGACCGTAAAATAACATTCGACCAACTTTGTAGTTGCGCTCCAGACATGTCAATAGATGGCACTAACTCGCTCTCACACACACATACGGACATATTGGAAATGGTCAAAAATTGTATACTAAGTTTGTGCAAAAATGTGTAACAGGTAGAAAGAGGCGTGGCAGACCCCATATACCATATATATTCTTGCTAAGCATCACTTGCCGAGTCAGTTGAGCCACATCCGTCTGTCCGGCCGTTCGCCTGTCTGTATGAACGTCGAGATTTCAGCTATTACAAAAGACTCAGAATTTGGCATGATAGTTCCTGTATACCATATGCAGATCAAGTTTATTTCAAAATGAAGATGCCTCTCCCACCGCCCATTCAAATCGATAATTTACGAATTTTAAAAAAAGTATTAAAGTTCCAGCTTTCTGGCACACGTAAAGATGATATGCACCTTATTTCTAATTAACAATCTGACTAATAATTATCTGACAATAAACACCAAAAAGTTATCCAAGAAAACGTTTTCCATAGTTCCGCTGCCCACGGCTTCGCAGAATCGTGACGCATCGTTTTAGTCTTTGTGTGTGAGGGCGAGTTAGCATAAGTGATTGCAATAAAACCTTTGTAGTGGCGCTATCTATTGACGCAACTACGAAATTGGTCAAGTGGTATCCTACGGTCGGGCGTCCTCGACGGTAGCTTTCCTTACTTGCTTAATCATGATGCATGATGCGTTATTTCTTTAACATAAATAATGTTACTAGTAACTGGGGAAATAAAAACAGTTTTAGGGATACCCACTTCAAGGGGATATAATGAAAAACTAAAATCTAAATACAAGAAAGAACGGCTGCCTTTGGCACCCCGCAGGATTCATACCCTTGAATTTCCTTTTAATATTAAACAGATTTAGATTGATAACAAGAAAGAACAGCTACAGTCAAGTGTTGACTGTATAATACCATGGATTTTTCAAGGTTATAAAAAAAATCAAATTTAGAAAACTGTTATTGGTAAACGTATTTTTCAAAGAAAAATAATAAACCACACACATAATTTTCAGTTAGACGCCAAGCAGTCCAAGCAGTTGGGAAAAAACACTGCTTGGAAAAAACACTGCTTGCTTGCTTGCAGTGGGCGCAGTTCAAATCTATATGAAACGTTGAATAACTTTTATGTTCATTATTCGATGATAGTTATCATTCACACCAAAACTAAATACTCTAGCTTTATTATTGCGCTTTCTATACGGTTTATCGATTTGCGGAGGCGGAAGTAGGCGTGTACCAAATTTTAATAAAATTTTGATAGCGTATGATTTACATAAGTGTTGTCACCACATTTGGTGGCTCTAGCTTTATTAGTTTCTAAGATATAGGCGCTTGCAATACGGTTTTTCGATTTGCGGGAGCGAAAGTAGGCGTGGCCCAAATGTTAATAAAAGTTTTACAGCGTATGATTCACATAAGTGTTGTCACCAAATTTGGTGGCTCTAGCTTTTTTAGTTTCTGAGATATAGGCGTTCATACAGACGGAAAGACAGACATGGCTTAATCGACTCGGCTAGTGATATATATATACTTTATGTGGTCGCAGATGCCTCCTTCTATCTGTTACGCACATTTCGACAAACACAATAGACCATGTATTTTTTTAAAGTCTAATGGTCTAATAATTAATCCAAATGCAATCATAATTCTTTGACAATTGAAAATTATATACATGTAGAAAGGAAATACTTTGGACAAATGAACTTAACAGGCAAAAGTAAGCGTGACAGAGCAAGAAATTAATTTATTTTTGATAAGCGATTCTAACGTCGGCGAATGCGGACGTGTTTCTTTTTTAGCTCCGAATAGCAAGTTCTAAAACTACAACAGTATAGTGAAAGGCCAAAGTGCAGGTCGCACAACTAACTTGTTAGTAATTTTTCTGGTAATTGTTATATTTGGACTATTACTATAACAATAAATCAAAACGACATTCGCACTCAGCGACAATGTAAACAAGACGAGCGCCGGCTCTCTTTACAACGCAACAATGCATACTTTTCTTTCGTCTCGCCGCAAATCGATGATCGAGCACCCTCACCTTTAACTACTTCGAAAAATAAACTTTTGCCCTCAGCGAACGACAGACCGCGTTCTTGCTCTGCCTCTCTGCCTGCTTCGGCCCACAAGTCGTGGAGCGAAGAGACCCCCTCTCCTATCCCGCTCCCCTCGCAGCGACAAACGATCATTCCGGGTAACTGTAACACTGCCATAACAAGTGCAGTGACCTCCCTAGCAACTGTCACTGCTACCACAACAACAACTTCGTCAGCGGCCCAACTAGTTATCGCTGTGCCAGTTGTAAATAATTTAGCAACACCGACCATTGGCAACAACAGGAATGCATGCAAAGAAGAACCAAAACTAAAGCAGAAGACGATTTCGACTGTGCAGACTGGCATGGATCGTGGACAACAACAATAATGCACGCAAAAAAGAACCAAAACTAAAGCAGAACACGATTTCGACTGGCATGGATCGCTACATCCAAATCAAGATAAAACTCACCCCGCAAGACAATAAAGCGGGTAATTAACCCAAAATCAATCGATCCAACAACGGCAATGAAAATTCTGCAGTAAACAATTCAAACCGATATGCTATCTTGCCTGATTCTGCGACCAAACAACCCAACGAAACAACGGTAGGGGAACCAAAAAAAAAACCAGGCCTCCACCTATATTCATACGAGAACAGAGTACAAACGCACTTGTAAATAAACTCATTGCATTGGTTGGTGACAGCAAATTCCCGCTTAAAATAGGAAATATTCATGAAACAAAACTACAGATTCAAACAGAAGCAGACCACCGTATATTGACTATATTGACTACACCTACCAATTAAAAAGTTTCAAATGGCTACAGGTACAACTTAAGGGCATTGAAGCAACAGTGACACCTGCCGAAATAATTGAGGCTTTGAAAATCAAAAACTTTTAACTTTTTTATTTTAAACAAAGACAAAGTTCTGCAGCCATTACTTAAAATAGAACTAAAACCAGAGGTCAAGGCACTGAAGAGAAACGAAGTGCATCCAATATACAATCTACAGTACTTGCTATATCGGAGGATTACCGTGGAGGAGCCACACAAACGTATCAATCCAGTTCAATGTACTAATTGCCAAGAATATGGCCACACCAAGGCATACTGCACCCTTAAGTCCACATGTGTTGTCTGTAGCGAACTTTATACTACCACTAACTGCCCCAAAAATAAGGAAGATATGTCTGTGAAGAAATGCAGTAACTGCGGGGAAAAACATACTGCAAACTACAGAGGCTGTGTGGTTTACAAAGAATTAAAGAGCCGCATAAACAAACGTATTGCCATAGCACATACATACAACAAAGTGAATTTCTACTCTCCGCAATTGATATTTCAATCACCCTTAGCTGTCCCGAGCACTACTCCTGGAAGTAAAAGTCCCCGCCCCACCGACAAGAACTCCTCATTCCGAACATACATTGACAAATATCCAACAGACTCAACAAAGTGCCATCGAAGCTATGATGCTATCCCTACAGCAAAGCATGAAAGACTTCATGACGTTTATGCAAAATACTTTCCAAGAGCTCATAAAAAACCAAAATACCATGATACAACTTCTTGTATCTTCCCCATAATGGCTTCCCTACGGATATCTCTTTGGAACGCAAATGGCGTTACACGGCATACACAAGAACTCACACAGTTCATTATCGAAAAAAACATCGACGTAATGCTACTATCAGAAACGCACCTCATAAATAAAAACAATTTTCATATACCAGGATACTTGTCCTATGGTACAAATCATCCAGATGGTAAAGCTCATGGAGGCACTGGAATACTCATCAGAAATCGCATAAAACACCACCACTTAAACAATTTTGACAAAAACCACTTACAATCTACGTCCATAGCCTTTCATCTCAAAAACGGTTCAATGACTCCAGCCGCAGTCTACTGCCCAACACGCTTTCCAATCTCTGAGGATCAATGGAATTCTTTAACAATCATGGAATTCTTTAACACACTAGGTGATAGATTCATCGCAGCGGGTGACTATAACGCCAAGCACACCCATTGTGGATCTCGACTTATGACGCCAAAGGGTAAGCAGTTGTACAATGCGCCTATGAAGCCGAAAAACAAGCTAGACTATGTATCTCCGGGTATGCCTACATACCGGCCAGCAGACCCAAGAAAAATTCCAAACCTGATCGATTTTGCAATTACTAAACAAGTCCCCCCAACATGGTCACCACTGAAGCAATAGCAGATTTATCATCAGATCACTAACCTGTTCTAAATATGCTAAATCGCCCCCACATAGTCGACCCACCCTATAGACTCACAAATTTTAGAACAAACTGGACAAAATATAAAAAGTATGTCTGTTCACACATAGAACTAACGCCGGCATTATCTACTAAGGATGATATAGACAAGTCAACGGACAAGGCTTTAACCCCGCCAGTGACGAATGCAAAACCAAACTACATCAGAACTTACCGGGAAATCGAACGGCTGGTATTAGTTAAACGACACCTACGAAGGGAGTGCCAGTCCAATAGATCACCAACTACAAGGCACATGCTTAAAATAGCCACACGTAGGCTTACCAATGCTCTTAAACAAGAGAAAGAAAACAGCCAACGTTCATATATCGAGCAACTCTCTCCCACCAGCACCAAGCACCCTTTGTGGAGAGCTTACAGAAACCTAAAGACTCCAATAGAGTCAATTATGCCAATACGAAGTCCCTCTGGCACTTGGTTTTGGCGTCAGAGAAAAACATGGAACCATCGAAAATGTCAATCAAATCACGTCAGAAATTCGTACTTCTTTTCAACATCGAGAATATTGCACAGACATTTTTCTAGACGTCGCGCAGGCATTTGACAGAGTGTGGCTGCATGGATTTTTGTTTAAAATAATCAAGCTGTTGCCCTAAAACACACATAAGCTACTAAAGTCGTAACTATACAACAGAGTGTTTTCAATAAGATGCAATGTAAGCACCACACTCGATTGCGCAATCGAAGCTGGAGTGCCACAAGGCAGTGTTCTGGGTCCAATCCTATACACCCTGTATACGGCGGATTTCCCCACAGACTACAATCTTACAACCTCTACGTTCGCTGATGATACCGCGATACTCAGTTGCTCCAAATGCCCAACAAAAGCCACGGCACTTCTATCCCGACACATCTGTAGAACGATGGATTTCCGACTGGAGAATTTCAATAAATGTACAAAAATGCAAGCAGGTTACCTTTACCCTAAACAAACAAACATGCCCACCACTGGTTCTGAATAATATATGCAAAGTTAACTAAGCTGGATTAAGATTTGAATACTTACCTTTAGTCTCTTAAAACAAAGGAAAGATTCAATTAATAATAAAAAGCAAAAAAAAATTTTTTTTGGATATTGTAAGTATGTTTGTACTGACAGGTTTTCAAATACAATCAGTTTCAGTCTTCTTTTTAGCTAGCATCCTTAACTGTTTAGCCAACTGGTTGCTTGCATTGACAACTTGTAAAAACCGCCCAAATAAATGTCTCCAATATGTGGTTACATATTTGGCTGCTCTGCCAAGACTCTTTGCCGCCCTAAGGCATAAACCACTTGTGCATCATTCACAGGCAATTCTCCTAATGACCGCAATATGCGGGGTCATTAGGAAAAAAACTTTTTCCAAACTTTTTCGACTGGACCGCGAATATAACTTAAGTTCTGGTCTATAGGATGCTGGCTAAGGAGTAAAGCCTCCGTTGGGTTAAACCCATGTTATTACCTGACTTCCCATCAGGAAAGGGGGGATGGTAATAGCTACTTAGAGAGCCCACAGTGAGGTCCAACTTGGCTGCGCTTTTTTTGTCGCCGATCCAGGCTTATTTATTGCCAGATAAAAAGGCCAAAGTCAAGCAAGTTGGCGCTTAACTGGCTGCCAAACTTGTCCCAGCCAGCAGGCCAAGCTTAATAAGCGACAGCGACTACCGATAAATTACTATATTAAAGACGAAGTATCGTATAAGTCGCGTTTTACAAATTTTTGCTTTTTCCTCATTAAATGTTCTTTAAGTTGTGCTTAAAGTTCAAAGAACCGAAGTTTATGCTCATCTTACGAGTCCCTCCCCCATCGCAGTCTCTGGGACAGGTGCGTCCATGCGTATGTCCCACGTGTGTGTGAGAGAGCCTGTGTGTTTGCGTGTGTTAGTGCGGGCCTAAGCCAAGTCAATTTAACGCCCTGAAGGCGGCAAAGTAGCACAAATAAAGACGCAGTGCGTTCCAGGGATTGCTAGCTCATAAATAGTTAAGAAAACGAAATGAAAGGCAAGCCGAAGCCGGCACCCCGCAGCCGCATCTGCACCTGTTTAGCTCCAGCTCCCTGCCAGTCTACCAAAAATGCGAAACGGCACAGCAAATGGCGCAGAGAACACAGCGTGACCCTAAAGGTGTATGTCGGCTTCTGTTAACAAAAGGTTCAGCGAATTTTATGTGTTTGCCGATAAAAACCCAACACAAAAGCGTTAGAAAATCGGGCTAAGCGTATTGACCTTCATAAGGACCCCGAGCCAAGAATGGAAGGACCGACGAACAGGTTGGAAGCAGCAACTGCTGGGCTAAGCCATTACAAAGAAGTCTGTCCCCCTTTTAAGTAGTATGTGTGTGTGAGCGTACTGTTGTATGTGTTTGTGTTTGTGTGTGTGTGTGCGTGTGTGTGTGTGTAAATGCTCAAGGGGTATGTGGGTGTGACATTTACTGTCTGTCGCATTGTCTCTAGCCAACTGGATCGGTTGGTGAATCAATGAGCGCTTCACGTTATGCGATTTCTTTGCAATTAGCGCCACTTCAGCAGTTTTACCCGCCCTGTGTGGTGGTAATAGCTTGCCTCGACTTGTTACAGAGCTGCTTACAGCTGCCATGTCTCGTCGTCGTCTTTCCCTTTCTCTCTTTTTGTCTATATATCTCTCTTTCTCTCTGGCCATTGAAACAATCGACGACAGCTTTGTAATTGTGTGGCCTTCACGCCGTATGGCGCTTCTAAAATTTTCGGTGTTTGGTGCACAACGAGGCGCATACTTAATGTGCGCGGCATGCACACCTAGACACGATTACTAACCTGCCCGGATGTGAGTTCGGGTGTATTCTCAAGAAAGTCGACTCCAATTAGTCGTGTTTTTAAGTGCATTTTACACTCGCGCAGTGGCCTTTGTGTTTGCCACCTGTACGTGCCGTAGCAGTCTCGCATGTTGTGCGCCTAACGAGCTAAGTGACGGCAGCAGCAACAGCAATAGCAACAACAAAAGAAGCGAATGTGGAACAATGGGCTGGCGGTGGCAACGCCGATGGCGGTGCAGTACTTGGCGTGTGTCAACACAAAACGTTTAAGCGTTTTCACACTTTTTCCTGCATTATTTTAATTGTCTCATTAAATCTGCACTGTGCGAGAAAGGAGGAGGGTGAAGGAAAGACTGCAAATGATGCAAAACAAAAGTGTTGCCATTCTCCGAAAAAAATTTAAATTTTCGGGTTTGATGGCAATTAATAAACAAATATAAAGTGCCGCTGAACCTTTTTGTATCTATGACTGATCATTTGGCAGGGAAATGCGTGACAGACAGGGAGACAAAACAGCAGGCAGACAGCAAAGCCCAGCAGGTACAAATTTGAAGCTGTCAACAAATTTGGAACTTATGTCTGCTCGCCAGCACCATTAACAAATAACACAATCGAAAATGTTAAGCCCCCGCCGAGCGACAGATACGACACAATTAAAACAAAAGCCACACACACCAATTAATAATGTCCGAAAATGTTATTCGCTTACAAACATATATCGTACATATGAATGCATGTGTTTATATATACGAACGGGGTCGTAAAAAAAGAATACCAAGATCTAGTTTTAAAACACCCACCATTTTCAGTCGAAGATGTCGTCGTGTGAAATATATAATTAAAATCAAAACAAGAGATAAAGTAGAGTCGTGAGTGTTTATCTATAAACCTAACATATTTGTTGAAGAAATGGTTTGCTTGGTGGTAATAAATATTTGAAAGAAAAAACAAGTAAAAAAGCTATAGTCGAGAGTGCTCAACTGTTATATATCCGCTACTTAGCTACTCGTTCACCAAAATTATTTATGAAACAATTTTAAACGGTTACAATCATATTTTGACTGTTAGAGGTCATGCAATAAAAAAAGTTTTTGCAAATGTTAAAAAAATAACAAAAAACAAGTAAGGAAAGCTACAGTCGAGCGCGACCGACCGTAAGATACCATTTGACCAACTTCGTAGTTGCACTAACTAGTACTAACTCGCTCTCATACCGACACGCAGACACACACACTAATGCTAAAACGATGTATGATAGTATGCCTCAATGACGCGGGTAACGGAACTTTGAAAAACGTTTTCCTTAATTACTTCTGTATTTATTGTCCGATCGGATTAGGATTGGGTGCATATTATCAGCATCTTTACGTGTTCCAAAGCAGAGATCTGTAAGCTAAATACTTTCGTAAATATTCAAAAATTATCCATTTGCGTGGACGGTGGGCGTGGCACCTCAAATTTGAAATAAACATCATTTGCGCATGATTTACAGGAATCATCATGCCAAATTTGGTGTCGGTAACTGTTGAGCCTTCTATAATATTCAAAAATTATCGATATGCGTGGGCGGTGGACGTGGCACCTTAAATTTGAAACAATCTTTATCTGCGCATGATTTACAGGAATCATCATGCCAAATTTGGTGTCTGCAACTGTAATACTTTCCTTAATATTCAAAAATTATCGATTTGCGTGGGCGGTGGGCGTGGCACCTCAAATTTGAAATAAACTTAATCTGTGCATGATTTTTAGGAATCATCATGCCGAATTTGGTGTCTGCAACTGTAATACTTTCCATAATATTAAAAAATTATCGATTTGCGTGGGTGGTGGGCGTGGCACCTCAAATTTGAAATAAACTTCATCTGTGCATAATTTTTAGAAATCATCATGCCGAATTTGGTGTCTGTAAATATAATACTTCCTTAATATTCGTAAATTATCGATTCTCTCTTTATTACTTTTGAGTCGACTGTTTTTTCCAATTTCGATAAAATCGACACAGCTTTAAAAGGACATAAGTTATAACACCCTATGGGTAGCAGGTCTAAGGACAAGAAAGAGTAGCAAACTTTGGGATCCCAACAGTGGTACAACTGCTGCAGCTATTGCCTAAAGGTTTATTATAATTTCGTCTTTTTTATACCATTTGACCATTGAAAATGGTATACTAAGTTTGCGCAAATGTACGTAACAGGCAAAGGGTGGCATGGCAGACCCCAAAAAAAACCCTAGAAAAACCAAATTCAGTATGAAGGTGTATAAATATCATACGCTTATTTTAAATTTTGGATGCCACGCCCTCCGCATCTGCAAATAGAACAATACAACTTTATGCTTTGGCATACATAGAGATAAAAGCGATATGCACCTAACCTTCACATTGAAATCCGATCGGACAATAAAGACAGAAGTTTTTCAACTAACTATTTTTCAAAGCATTGCTGCCTTTGCCTTGCATCATGTTGTAACGTCGTCATCGCGACGAGTTGCTTTAGTCTTAGCATGTGTGTATGTATGTGTGTGTGAGAACAAGTTAGCAAAGCTGCTATGATATCTTCGCAGTGGCGCCATCTATTAAAAAATTGATCTAACAGGAAAACGTTGCATAGGTGGCGGTAGAAAATGTACAGAAATTTTTGTTGGAATATATTTATTAATATATTTTAATTTATATTTATATTTCTATTATAATTTTATATTCAAATTTATTTCATATGTAAACCCTCCAAACAGCTTTGCTCGGTGCGGCCCTGCTTTTACGCACCACTCACACTGCTCTGTAGTGGGTGAAAAAATGTCCATTGTTTTGTAGAGACATTTCTGAGCTGAAAAAAAATCAGAAATAGCTTATTGCTTCAGACTTAATTGTTGATGCAAAATGTTTAAATAGAAATCTGAATCGACAAGCAATTGCAGCCGGAATAGCAATAGGCGCCATAGCTTCTGATGCACTTAACGACTTTTGTGTGCTAGCGCTTAACTCTTTTGGGCTTACCTTAAGAGTGTAACGGGAAATTCCCTAGAGCATTAAGTTAAAGTGTAAGTTCTAAACACGCAATAGCACTGTCAAGGGGTGCCATTTAATAACAGCGACACGCGCGTGCGGCACAAAACAGCAGGCAGAAGGAAGGAGTTAAAAAAAACATTAAAAACCCCAAAGTGATAATAATCTAGAAAATGAGCAAAAAGTTGAGCTTCGAAAATTGTTTAATTATTGCGAGTGAGCTTGTCTCGCCACGCTTGGCGGCAGCAGCAGAATGTTTAAGCGACGTGCATAATTTCCGAACATGCACATATGTATGTATACGCGCAGAAGCCACTGGGTGGCATGTGGCTTCACACAAACACACTTAACACCCACTCACACTCCTGAGTACAACGACGCTCCTTACAACGATGTAATTAAGCGCATGCCAAAATGTACAAGTATGCAGCAATAATGTTGCCATGCATCGGCAATCGATTAGGGGGCTTCAAAGCTTTGAAAGCTTTGCAAAGGCAGCCGCCCGTGCAGGTGTGGCAAATCAATTTAATTGAAGCGCCGTCAAAAACACGCATGAAAACTGCTTTTCAAAAAAAAAAAAACAGCAGCAACAACAACAGCCACAGCAGCAACAATATGATTTTCTGCACTTCAATCAATATCTTCAAATTACGCATACGCCACACTGGACACTACAAGCATGTGCGTGTGTGTTGCCTAGCATCGAATCAAAAACAAGTCAGGAAAGCTACAGTCGAGCGCGCCCGACCGTAAGATACTATTCGACCACCTTCGTAGTTGCACTAACTAGTACTTACTCGCTCTCACACACACATACAGATACACACAAAGACTAAAACGAAGCGCGACGATATGGTGCAATGACGCGGGCAGCGGAACTGCACAAAACGTTTTTTTGAATAACTTCTGTGTTTATTGTCCAATCGGATTGTAGTATAGGGATTAGGTGAATACTATTAGCATCTTTACGTGTGCTAAAGCAGAAAGCTGTAACATTAATACTTTCCTTAATATTTGTAAATTATCGATTTGCGTGGGCGGTGGGCGTGGCACCCCAAACTTGAAAAAACGCATTCTGCGCATAGTTTATAAGAACTATCAAGCCAAATGTGGTGTCTGTAACGGTAATACTTTCCTTAATATTCGTAAATTATCGATTTGCGTGGGCGGTGGGCGTGACACTTCAAATTTTAAATAAACTTGATCTGCGTATGGTATACAGGAACCATCATGTCAAATATGGTGTCTCTAGCTTTTGTAATAGCTGAGATCTCGACGTTCATACAGACAGACGGACAGAAAGACATGGCTCAATCGACTCGGCTGTTGATCCTGAGCCAGAATATATATACTTTATGGGGTCTGCCATGTCTCCTTCTGCCAGTTACATACATTTGCAAAAACGTAATATACCATTTTTGACCATTTTCAAGGGTCGAATGGTATAAAAAAAACGAGGCGAAACGTTTAAACTATGCCTTCAATAAAATTTAATTGTGAATTGTGGTTTTAATTTTTTCTAATTAAATGTTTTCAGAGCTGGCTTTATGCCCGAGTATATTGCTGCCTTTGATAGTTTTGTTTTTATACCATTCGACCATTGAAAATGGTCAAAAATCGTATACTAAGTTTGTGCAAATGTATGTAACAGGCAGAAGGAGGCGTGGCAGACCCCACAAAGTATATATATTCTGACTCAGGATCACTAGCTGAGTCGACTGAGCCATGTCCGTTTGTCTGTCCGTCTGTCTATCTGTCCGTCTGTCCGTTGAAAGTCTAGATCTCAGCTGTATACCATAGGTAGATCGAGTTTATTTTCAATTTTTTATGCCACGCCCACCGCCCACGCAAATCGATCATTTTGATTATCAGGAGAAGTATTGAAGTTACAGCTTTCTCTTTTGGTAAGAACATAAATAATTGCTATATAAATTTATTCCCCTGATTACAATCAAATCGGACGATAAACACATAAGTTATTTATGTTTTCGTTTTCCGTACTTCCACTGCTTGCGCCTGTGCTCGCGTCGTGACGTCATCGTCACGATGGTTTGTTTCAGCCGTAGAGTGTGTAAAGCGATGCCGTTTTCACATGTAGATGGCGCTATTCAAAAATAGATCTAATTTAAACAATAGGTGGCGGATAAGCGGATAAGGATAAATGATTGATAATTTGTTTCGAAACTGGACGAATGGTATCTTACTGTCGGGCACGCTCGACTGTAGCTTTCTTTACTTGTTTTTATTTGAGATTTTGACTTTGCATAAATATTGTAAGTCCATAGCCTTTTACGGTCAAAATATGATTGTAGCCGTTCTTTTTTGTTCCGCAAATAAATGATGTACGAGCAGCTGGTAAGCGGGTATATTACAGTTGAGCGCACCCGACAGTAAAATACCATTCGCCCAGTTTCGAAACAAATTATCAAACATTTAATTCCATTAAAAAACTCAGAACAAGTGCATTTCCGACCTATTTTTAGACCATGGATTTTAAAAAAATACATGGTCTATTGTGTTTGTCGAAATGTGCGTAACAGGTAGAAGGGGGCATCTGCGACCCCATAAAGTATATATATTCTTGCTCATGATCACGAGCCGAGTCGATTAAGCCATGTCTGTCTTTCCGCCAGTCCGCCTGTATGAACGCCTATATCTCAGAAACTAAAAAAGCTAGAGCCACCAAATTTGGTGACAACACTTATGTGAATCATACGCTGTAAAATTTTTGCTAAAATTTGGGCCACGCCAACTTCCGCCTCCTCACTTCGAAAAGCCGTATTGCAAGCGCCTATATCTTAGAAACTAAAAAAGCTAGAGCCTTCAAATTTGGTGAAAGCACGCCTACTTCCGCCCCCACAAATCGATAAACCGTAGAGCAAGCGGAATAATAAAGCTACAGTGTTCAGTTTTGGTGTGAATGATAACTATCACCACCTAAACGATCGCTGAAAATTTGGTTCCGATCGGATAATGAACATAAAAGTTATTCAACGTTTCATATAGATTTGCACTGCGCCCACTGCAAGCAAGCAATCAGTGTTTTTCCATGCAGAATTTTTTCCAACTGTAAATAATTGTAAATAATAAATAATAAATAATAAGAAGTAAGAAAGCTGCTACCAAGCTGCTCGTTCACCAAAACTATTTGCGCAATAATAAAAAACGGTTCCACCTATATTTCGACTTTTAAAGGTCATGGACTTTTAATATTAATGCATTATTAAAATCTATGGTAATAAAAAACGCTTTAGCACACACAAATGTCAGAAAACAAGAATGAAAGATTATCGTGAGCGCATAATAGTGCTGTTCGTTTTGCAGTTCACCATTTAACCCATTTGACACACTATTCGCCACAATGCTGCTGGCAGCGGTGCTAGCAACTATGAAAAACATTGACTTAAATAATCAATGTTTATTATCCGATCATTACCTAATTTTCAGGGATCATTTCGCCTGTTGTTATAAACCAAAGCCAAAAACAATATGGCTCTTACAATAGCTGAGATCTAGATGTTTATACGGACAGACAGACGGACGGATGGCTATATCGACTCGGTGGTTATCTCCTTGATGATGATGAGATGTCTCTTTTTGGGTTTGAAAATAGTTATAATATCCTTCTATTATACGAGGGTCGTTTGATAAGTCCGTGACTTTTTGAATAAAATATATTTTTTTCGTCAAAGAAGCGTTTTATTTCTCAACATAATCTCCTTTTAGCTCTATACATTTAGTCCAGCGTTTTTCCAATTTTTTTATTCCTTCCAAATAATAGGTTTTCTCAAGGCCCTCAAAATAGTCGTTTGTTTCTGTGATGACCTCTTCATTTGACCCGAATCTCTTACCGCCGAGCCATTTCTTCATGTTTGGAAACAAAAAATAGTCACAGGGGGCTAAATCTGGAGAATATGCTGGATGGGGTAGCAGTTCGTAGCCCAATTTATGAAATTTTGCCATGCTGACTACACACGTGTGCACCCGTGCATTGTCCTGATGGAACAGCACTTTTTTTTCGCCAAATGCGGTCGTTTCTGCTTCAAATCAATATCGAATCTGTCCAAAAGCTCTGAATAATATTCGCCGGTGATCGTTTTACCCTTTTCAAGGTAATCGATGTGAATGATACCTTGTGCATCCCAAAAAACTGTGGCCATGACCTTGTTGGCCGACAGACCCACCTTGGCTTTCTTTGGTGCACGTTCACCCGGAGAAACCCACTGTCTTGATTGTTCTTTGGTCTCTGGTGTGGTGTGGTGGATCCATGTTTCGTCTACGGTAACGAAACGGCGCAAAAATTCGTTTGGATTGCGGTTGAACATCGCCAAACACTCCTTTGAAATGGTCACACGGTTGCGCTTATCGTCGTGTGTGAGCAATCGCGGCACCCATCCCGCGGAAAGCTTTTTCATGTCCAAATATTCATGTAAAATGTGATGTACCCGTTCAGTTGAGATGCCTACAGCCTCAGCTACCTCACGCACTTTCATTCTCCGATCATCCAATATCATTCCATGGATTTTGTCGACGATTTCTGGCATGACGACCTCTTTTGGGCGACCTGAACGTTCGGCATCACTTGTACTGGTACGACCACAACGGAACTCAGTAAACCATTTCTTAACCATTGAAATTGATGGTGCAGAGTCCCCATAATATTTATCAAGTCTTTCCTTGGTTTCGGTGATGGATTTTTTACGCAAAAAATAATGCTTAATTAGCACACGAAATTCACTTTTTTCCATTTTCGTTAAAATTCACGAGATCGTCTGCTTTCAATGCCTATAAAACGCAAACCAAAAAACGCAGCTTTCTCAAAATTTTACAGTCAGCTGTTAATCGATAACTGCTGACAGGAGCAGTGTTGTATTTAGAGCAGGTGCGCGGCAAATACAAAAAGTCACGGTCTTATCAAACGACCCTCGTATTAGTAGCGAGCTTAAAAACAATCATTGGATCTGCACACGGTTCTTGTGGCTCTGCTTTATTTTAAAGTCTGCTAGAGACAGCATTTTTATACCATTCACGCGCGTCACATAAATAACGATTTCACCACAAGGCATCCGAGCAGAAGGCTTATGACCAAGCTAAAGTGGCGGCTAGGATTATTGTGGGGCTGCTGCAAGTCTGCCACAGCGATAAGTGAAAAGTTTCTCTTGATCCTAGTATGGATGCGGTGCAAAGTTGACACTTCCGCTAAATTAATCTAAAGTATCCAATGGTAAAAGTTTGCGCAATACTGGAGATAAAACGGCTGAAGCAGAAGGGGAAGCGTGTGGCATGCGTAAAGTGCGACACAACGCGGCTTAAATTGTCACTATTGACAACTGCAAAGGAAATACAGACCCGCACAAAGGGTACATGTGTATTAGAGAGGTGAGGAAGAGTGCCTAAGTGTGTTACAGTAACGAACACATGCCAAACTACACATTTATTCGGCTGCACACAAGTTGCCCTGGCAACCAACTCAAAGTTGCAACAAAATGTCAATTGTATTTTGATGTTGCCGACGCTGCAACAGCAGGGGCAGCAACAACGAGAACAACATCACCAACAGCACCAACAATTAAATCAGCTGCAACAGCAGCAGCAGCCACAATAAATTTGCAGATCAAGTTTTTCCCACACGATGAAACAATATTCAATTACTTACTGCAATAATGGCCTGAGGTTACGTGTGCAAGTTGTGCCAGTGTGATGGAACTCTGTCTCCCCCTTTCTACCGCCCCTCCTCCACTTCTTCCCTCATTGACCAAAGCGAAATCATTATTTTCCATGCCAACCATAAACAGTGTGGCACCAATTTTCCTCAAATCTAAGATTTAATTCAAAACAAATCGAATACATATGTATCTACAATATAAACGAAAACAACTGCAAAGCATGTAATCAGTAATTTGCATGTGCAAATCAAATTTTAATGCCTATAGAATATTAACAATAGTTATTTAAGCGTTACATTTATTTTGCCTCTGCCTGCTCGAAATTATATGTCAGTTAATTAAAATTTAATTGCATAAGTTACCCAAAACGATGCACTATTTTCAATTAAAAGAAGTCTATCAACTCGCATTGGCCACTCATATTTCTGTCTCTCTCAGGACAGTTTATTTGCCATTCGCTTTTTGTGTGTGTTGTTTCAACACCTTGTCAAACTTTGCTTTCCAGTGGCAACCTGCAGCAGCTGGCGTATCTGGGACACCCGCAGTAAGTTTCTAGGAGACTCTGTCATTCCCCATACCCAAACTTCACCTCAATGCATGTCAAATGAAAATTGTTGTCCTTTAGGTTGCTCGTCAAATTGAAAATCGTGCTGCAATGATGGAGTTACTCGAGGCACTCGAGCTCCTAGTTACCACTCACCAGTTGCCACTTTTCATTACCTTCTTCAAAAATATCAAAAATATCGATTTTTTTTGTGATACTTTAAATACTATTACCATTTTGTTTTGATAAAAAAACAAGTAAGAAAGCTACAGTCGAGTATGCTCGACTGTAATATACCCGCTACCCAGCTGCTCTTACATCATTTATTTGCGGAACAAAAAAAAATGGCTGCATTCATATTTTGACCGTAAAATGCTATGGACTTACAATATTTATGCAAAGTCAAAATCTAAAATAAAAAAAAAACATTTTTGCACACATTTAATTTTTGATGCGGGCGGGACTCGAACCCGTAAATGCATAATAGTACTGTTCGTTTTGCAGTCCACAACTTAACCCATTTCACCACCGTGCACGCACACACTATGCGGCACAATGCTGCAAGCAGCGCTGCTTACAGCTAAGGAAAACGTTAAGCTGAATAACTTCTGTGTTTATTATCCGATTGTTACCAAATTTTCAGAAATCATCTAGCTAGCTATATTTATCATATAAACCGATGAACAATATGACATCAAAATTGCGCTTGTAATCAATTTTTTTCGATTTACGAGGGCGGAAGGGGGCGTGACCAAAATCCAAAATAAACTTGATCATAATGACAAATATTATCATCAAATTTGGTAGTCCTAGCCTTATAATAGCTGAGATTTAGGTTTTCACACGGACAGACAGACGGACATGGCTATATCGACTCGGCTGTTGATCCTGAGCCAGAATATATATACTTTATGGGGTCGGAGGTGTCTCCTTCTGCCTGTTACATACATTTTCGGTTTGAACAAAGTTATAATACCCTTTTACTCTATGAGTAGCGGGTATAAATATCATCGATACGATATTTTTTTAATATCACGACATGCCTATTTAAAACACGTAAATATGCTGATAACATGGCAGTGGCCGCAGGCAGGCGTGTTTTATGTGAAACAAGGCAAGTTTTCTTTAAGCTTAAAGACGATCTAAGGATTGGCGGAGGGGGATGTATTATGTGCATATTCAATGGAAACCTTTTTGACAGGCAGTCAGCAAAATGTTGGCAAATTTATAGCCCAGATTAACAATGACACATTAATCAAACGCTCCTTATGAGCTGTCCTTGCTCTGCATCTGAGCGCCGCTGCATTATCTGTGACATGACTGTGAATTTTAAATTCAATGTTCTGTCTATCTTTCTCTTTATCCCATTCTATCTTCCCCTACCACTCTTCGCCCAGACCCACCCCCTGGCTGGAGCTGTCATATCAACTGTGTGCTACGCCGACTTGACTTGATTCCACTTCAGTTCGTAGCATTGTCAACTGTAGTAGTCCCACCCCCTGCACCTAAAGCTTGTGTTGTATCTTAAGCTTTGGCCATATTCGATAATGTGGCTGCGCATTTTTGCATGCACTGTGCGAAGTATGAGTTTGCTATTGACAGCAAAAACATTGACAGTCAAGTACGTGACTTTCCCTCTGGTGAAAAATTATGTTTTATGCGCCTCCATCTACGTCTATGGAAGAAGCTTTTCAAGTGAATTGCTGTCTATTCAATCAGCATTGCATGCGTCTGAAGTGACAATCATAATGCAGATATTGCCAATGCGATTGCAATGGGGAATTTCCATAATTTTCGCAAAGGCAGTGGAAGCAGTACAGTTAGCAGTAGAGGCAAGAGTAGTGGGAGAGGCTAGAGTAGAAGTAATCGCAGAGCACAGTCTGAGCAGATACAGATGCAGAGGCACCTATAGAGACAATAACAGCAGCTTTTCCCAGTGGATGGCAATCTTGGAGGTGCCATACAATTGGGTTTGTAGAAAAGTGAAGGCAAGGGGATTGTCCTGCCAGTAATTGCCCACAGCACTTGGTGCTGTTTTATTAAGTATACTTACTAACTTACCAGCGAAAGGGACTCAATACCTCAATTTGCAACGAAGGTTTGAGCAGTGGGCAGCTAAGTTAGGGTGCGTCAAGCGACGAAAAACCAAATAAAATTTTGCAAGGTATTTATTTGCTTCATGCTTCATGCTGTTGACTCGTAAATGTATACATATAACTTAAAATTTAATTTAATAAAGTGCAGGCAAGGGGATTGTCCTGCCAGTAATGGTCCACAGCACTTGGTGCTGTTTTATTAAGTATACTTACTAACTGACCAGCGACAGGGACGCAGTACCTCAATTTGCTACGAAGGTTTGAGCAGTGGGCAGTTAAGTTAGAGTGCGTCAAGCGACGAAAAAACTAAATAAAATTTTGCAAGGTATTTATTTGCTTCATGCTTCATGCTGTTGACTCGTAAATGTATACATATAACTTAAAATTTAATTTTTGGCAAAGCATTTTCGGTTTTAGTTCTTTCTCATCTTTCTCTCATTTCTATTTCGGTTATTTTCGTTTAATACTCTTTTCGATATTATAAATATACAGAATTTAATAATTCATTGTCATATGAAATCTTTTAAAAAGAAAATGTAATCGGTTTCATTTCTTGTTTTGTAAATAAAATCTCGATTTTTATATTTAATTAATATATCATTCGACCATTAAAAATGGTCAAAAATGGTATACTAAGTTTGTGCAAATGTATGTAACAGGCAGAAGGAGGCATGGACCCCCCAAAGTATATATATTCTGAGTCAGGATCACTAGCTGAGTCGATTGAGCCATGTCCGTCTGTTTGTTCGTCTGTCCGTCTTTTCGTTTTACCGTTTGAACGTAAAAAATCTCAGCTATTACAAAAGCTAGAGACACCATATTTCACATGAAGGTTCCTGTATACCATAGGTAGATCGAGTTTATTTTCAATTATTGATGACACGCCCACCGCCCACGCAAATCGATCATTTACAATTATTATGAAAAGTATTGAAGTTACAGCTTTCTGCTTTGGTATGAACATAAATAATTGCAATATAAATCTATTCCCCAAATTATAATCCAATCGACGATAAACACAGAAGTTATCCATGTTTCCTTTTTCCGTATTTCCACTGCTTGCGCCTGTGCTGCGCGTCGTGACGTCATCGTCACGATGGTTCGTTTCAGCCGTAGCGTGTGTACAGCTGATATGATGTTTTCACATGTAGATGGCGCTATTCAGAGATAGATCTAATTTAAACAATAGGTGGCGGATAAACTTGGGCAGAGTCTTTTGATGGAATTAAATGTGTAATAATAAAATGAAACTGGGCGAATGGTATCTTACTGTTGGGCGCGCTCGACTGTAGCTTTCTTTACTTGTTTTAATTTATTTGATGCAAGTTTTTTAATGGCGCAAATCGTATGCATTTTTTGTATAGTTTCATATTGTTTATGGGCGCTGTCTTTATGTCAGGAAAGTGCTGTATCATAAAAGTAACTTCAAGAATAACTGAACAAGCTCATATCGTGAATACCCCAATTACGCTGTGTTCCGCTTCGTCTCGCTTCAACAGGCCAAAAACTTTATGGCCAGAAAGTCGGGACCTACACAAAAAGCACCGCAGGAACCTGCCTGGTCAGTCTTGCAAGCCTTTGTAAATCTTTGTGTTCGGGCCCTGTTTATTATTTGGCCTTAACACATTTTCCTAGTTTTTTCAGTCTCCCTCCTAACACGCACACATACTCGCTCTCAAACCCCCAGACAGACAAATTGTGGTCTGACCGGGCTCTTGGTCATCGTATCTGTCGCTTGTACTAAGCAATTTCTAATTTCGGGACATCTGCAACAAAATACAATGAAATAATATAATGTTTGCTGCCCCTGTCCTCAATCCCCTGCTCGCTTTTCCCTCTTAGGAACCAAACAAAGTCCCGATAGGACAGTGATACTTTACAACTTAATGGCAGGGCGCAAGCAGAGCAACTCCACTGGTGACTTCCCAGTGTCCGGAGGGTCAGCCGAGCAAACAACAGAGAAAAACCTTGCGGATACTTCCTTGCCGCAAATGTACGTAAGCACACGAAAACTGAAAATCGATCAACAACATTTTATTCCGTATAAATAAATTGAATGAGCAGTCGAAGGTGAATCTAAAGAAGGCCGAAACAGATGTACAATGGGCCAGAGATTATTTATGACAATGGGCACATGCATTAGCTGCATGTATATTACACAAGAAATCAACATGGGGGGTACCTATCATACTACTTCTGCTTCAATGCCTATAGCTCTTACGCCTCCCTAAGCTTCCCCCTTGTTCAGTCTTCTTTCCCTACTTTTGCTGCAGTTGCACTTGCTCCTTCTTTCATTGGAAATGGTCAAAAATTGTATACTTAGTTTATGCAAATGTATGTAATAGTCAGAAAGAGGCGGGGCAGACCCCACAAAGTATATATATTCTTGCTCAGATCACTAGACGAGTCGATTGAGGTATGTCCGTCTGTCTGGCCGTCTGTTCGGTACGCGTCTGTGTTAACACACAGATCCCAGTTATTTTAAAAGCTAGAGACACAAAATTTGATATGAAGGTAAATAAATATAACAAGCTTATTAATTTATCACACATTTATTTTCATCAAAAAATTCTGCACAAGTTCATCTGCCACCTATTGTTTAGATTAAATCAATCTTTAAATATCGTCATCTACATGTGAAAACATCGAAGCAATCATTTTTACATACGCTGCGGCTGAATTGAAGCATCGGGACGATGACGTCAATCGTCAATTATCGATTTGCGTGTGCGGTGGGCGTGACGTCCCAAATTGAAAACAAGTAAGAACGGCTACAGTCAAGTGTTGACTGTATAAGACCATGGATTTTTTAAGAGTATGAGAAAACTGTTATTAAACGTGTTTTTCAAAGAAAAATAATAAACAAAACATACAGTTTTCGGTTAGACGCCAAGCAAAACGATGAATCACTTTTATGTTCATTATCCGATCGGATAAATTTTCAGCGAACGTTTGGGTGGTGATAGTTATCATACACACCAAAACTGAATACTGTAGCTTTATTATTGCGCTTACTATATGATTTATCGATTTGCAGGGGCGGAAGTAGGCCCAAATTTCAATAAAAATTTTACAGCGTATGATTCACATAAGTGTTGTCACCAAATTTGGTGGCTCTAGCTTTTTTAGTTTCTGAGATATAGGCGTTCATACAGACGGACAGACAGACATGGCTTAATCGACTCGACTAGTGATCCTGAGCAAGAATAAATATACTTTATGGGGTCGCAAATGCCTCCTTCTACCTGTTAAGCACATTTCGAAAAACACAATAGACCATGGATTTTAAAAAAATACATGGTCTAATAAACTGGAAAAAATTTAGTTTCTTACAGTTGCAAAGAAGCATCGAAGATAGAAGAATCTGGACAGGCGCTGAGAAAACTGAAGCAGTAAGTCGTTTTGCTACACCGAAGAATATCAAAGCTGTGCAACCGTTTTTAGGACTTACTGAGATTTTTCTTAAGTTTGTGTCACAATACGCACAAGTAGCAGGGCCTCTTACGGAGCTATTTAGGAGGGATATGAAATTTAAGATCGGTCAAGAGAAGCTGCAGGCAATACAGCAAGTAAAAGACTTTGATAAAGGAACCAGTTTTACGTATTTATGAAAGAGATGTACCATCAGAGTTGCATACAGACGCATGCAAGGACGGATATGGAGCAGTATTGTTGCAAGAGTTTAAGGAAAAATTGCATTCGATTTATTTTTGCAGCAAAAAGACGACTCAAACAGAATCAAAGTAACACAGTTACATTCTGGAAGTTAAGCCGGCTTCTTTGGCACTTAAAAAGTTCCGGCATCATCTGCTTGGAATCAAGTTCAAGTTGATTACAGACTGCATCGCTTTCAAACATACTACCAACAAAACTGACATGCCATGAGAAGTTGCTCAATGCAAGATTTTGTTGTATAAATAGAGCACAATGTGACGACAAAGCTGGCGGCGCGTCTGGAAAAAGCACAGCACAACAATAAAAATGCTACCTTCGGCACGCCGAAGGTTTCTTACCCTTGCAGTTACTCCAAATACTAAATCGGCCGAAGGGTTCTATGACAGCTTAACGATATATCTGTCCGATTTTAATAAACTTGCATAGCATTTAATGGACATAATTAGACATATATCAGAAAAGTTTTACAGCGTTATCTTGAACAAGTAAGAAAGCTACAGTCGAGTGTGCTCGACTGCAATATACCCGCTACCCAGCTGCTCGTACATCATTTATTTGCGGAACAAAAAAAACGGCTACAATCATATTTTGACCGTAAAAGGCTATGGACTTACAATATTTATGCAAAGCCAAAATCTAAAATAAAAAAAAAAAAAAACATTTTTGCACACATTTAATTTTTGATGCGGGCGGGACTCGAACCAGTAAATGCATAATAGTACTGTTCGTTTTGCAGTCCAAAGCTTAACCCATTTCACCACCGTACACGCACACACTATGCGGCACAATGCTGCAAGCAGCGCTGCTTACAGCTAAGGAAAACGTTAAGCTGAATAACTTCTGTGTTTATTATCCGATTGTTACCAAATTTTCAGAAATCATCTGGCTAGCTATATTTATCATATAAACCAAAAATGAACAATATGGCATCAAAATTGCGCTTGTAATCAATGTTTTTTCCATTTACGGGGGTGGAAGGGGGCGTGGCCAAAATCCAAAATAAACTTGATCAGCGTGCAGTAATAACACATATTGTCACCAAATTTGGTAGTCCTAGCTCTTATAATAGCTGAGATCTAGATTTTCACACGGACAGATAGACGGACATGGCTATATCGACTCGGCTGTTGATCCTGAGCCAGAATATATATACTTTATCGGGTCGGAGGTGTCTCTTTCTGCCTGTTACATACATTTTCGGTTTGAACAAAGTTATAATACCCTTCTACTCTATGAGTAGCGGGTATAAAAATTATGAAAGTCGGCGGATAGATTCTATGGTAGCTATACAATATATCTGTCTAATTTCGATCAATGTTTCACAGCCTTTTAAGAACATACATGTAGTTCTTTATTTATATGGTTTTTATTAAACAAGTAATAGAGCTTATACGAATTTCACATTTAATTATTAAGATTTATGGCGAAATTATGTAGCTTTGGGAACAACCGCTCTTGGCAACTTTTTCACTCGACTCCCTTTTTATCGACAGCTTGCTCTTGTCTAGGGTTGCATTTTATTAAGGGCTACAATGTAGAAGTATCGAAAGATCTAATATTTATTACCACTGCGAGTATTCTTACTGGAACCAATTCCCACAATCGGCCCTCCTGACAGGACATTCGCCTCGAATGGATCAAGCCATGGTTTAATATACTCTGCAACTGTAATTGTTTTTATAGGACCTTCATTGTCTCCTATCTTTTCAACCTCATATCTCCCATGATCTTTGATCTCAACCACTTTATATGGGCCTAAATATTTACCTTTCAGCTTAAGCCCTACTCCGTACTGAGTCCTTTTTATGGCTACCAAATCATTAATATTATACTGTTTCTGTTGCTTTCTTTTTAAATCAAATGCTTTTTTATTTTCTTCCTGTATATCCCTAATGTTTTCACGAGCTTCTTCCCGCAAATTTTCACGCTTTTCTTCTAACCCTCTAATCATGAATTCGCTTACTAAATCCTTTAGCTCCTTATAATCAGCAGCGCATATCTACTCCAGTCATTAACTTAAAAGGTGCTATTTTTGTGCTTCTTGGCTCTGTATTATTTATCATTTGCTGAACTTGTCCTAAATTCTTATACCATAATCCTGGATTGTCATTACTTGACTTAGACAACATTGGAACTATAAGCTTGTGCATCCGTTCCACCTGACCATTTCCACGAGGTACACCGGTCGCAATGAGCAAATGTTGAATATTTTCATTTTCACAATATTCTTTAAAGGAATTCGAGGTAAATGCGGAACTTCTGTCCGAGACAATTTTGTAGGGGTTCCCAACATTAACTGCTTGTTTTTTCAAGCACTCTATAACCTCATCGACACCTTTACTACGGGTTGGATACAACCAAACATATTTCAAAAAACCCATCTACCACGACTAAAATGTGATTATATCGCTTATTAGTTAGTTCCATTGGGCCAACATTATCAATATGGTATGTAACAAACGGTATATTACCCTTATCGATTGCTGTCAAAAACCCTTCCTTTTTACCAGATTTAGCGTTTACTATTATGCAACGAACACAACTATCTACAACACGAGCAACTTTTCCTTTCAATTTTGGAATGTAATACGATTTTTCCACTAAATCTTGTGTTTTTGCTGCCGAGAAATGACTTTGGTTATGAGCAGAAACAATTATCCCGTTTTCCATCTGACCAGGGACTACTATGAGTTCTTTATTTGGGTCTTTAAATAGTACCTGATTTTGAATATAAAAATCGTCATATGAATCTTTAGCGACCAATTCTCTAACCCCTCTTATCCACTCATCTTGCAGCTGGGCCTCTCTCAATCGATGGATCAGGGTATCTGTTATAAAATAACAAGACACTCGGCTCAAAACATCAGCATGCTTTAACTTAGACCCTGAACGATGTTCTATCTTATAATCAAAATTATGCAAATATAATTCCCAACGTGCTACTCTTAAAGGAACCTCTTTCTTTTTCATGGTCATCATAAACGCGTTACAATCAGTTACTATGGTAAAAGATATGCCAAGAACATACACGCACCATTTCATTAAAGCTGCTATTATTGCTAAAACCTCTAGCTCATACGAACTGTAATTCTCCTCACATGGCTTAGTATTCCGACTCATAAATTGTACAGGGTGAAACATATTATCCTCTGGATCTTTTTGTAATAATACTGCCTCATACCAATACTTTGAAGCATCTGTGTGAATCTCTGTTCGCAACTTCGGGTTATGCAGCTTTAATACTGGCTCACTAACGAAAGCTAATTTTAGTTCTTCAAATGCCTTCCGCTGAACTTCTGTGAATCCGAACTTAGCGTCTTACCTTAAAAGATCTGATAATGGCTTAGCAATAGCTGCATATCCATTTATGAATTTTCTAAAGTAAGATGTTAACCCTAAAAAACGTTGTATACCCTTTTTATCTTTGGGTTCCGGAAATTCTGTAACGGCCTGTATCTTTTCTTTGCTTGGGGTTATGGTTCCATCTTAAACGATATATCCCAAAAAATTTACTCTCTGATGTAATATCTGGCATTTGCCCCTCTAACATTTGCTTAAATTTTCTTATCCCCTCATCAACATCGTTACTAGGCACAATAACATCATCCATGTAAAGTATTACAATTCCACTAGCGAGCAACTCTCGTAAAACAGACATTATAAACCTGCAGGCGAATTCGAAATGCCAAACGGTACAAATAAAAATTCGTACTGCCCACTTTGAGTCACGAACGAAGTATATTTTCTTGAACCTACTTCTACGGGCACATGGAAAAACCCATTGGTCAAATCCAATGTTGTGTATATCTTCGCATTCTGAAGTTTGTCTAAGACATTGTCCATGTGTGCCATCGGAAAATTATCTCTAATAATTTTCTCATTTAATTTGTGATAGTCGCAGCATAGACGCTTTTTCCCATTTTTTTTAGCTACCAGGACTACGGGCGAAGCATACTCGGATGTACTTGGCTGTATTATACCTTCTTTTAACCATTCCCGCACCTGCTCATCTACAAAGTTTTGGTCACTATACGACTGTCGCCTGGGATGTTGATAAACTGGGATGTCATCTTTCAAAACAATTTTCATCACGACAGGGGCATTTGTGTTACGGATTGGGCAATATTGTTCGATCATCTCCAATACCGTTTTAGCTTCAGGCTGACTAAGATGAGATAAATCTACTTTAGAAGTTGCTATAAGCTCTTCCACACACATGCTTCGAAATTCATCATTCGCCTGACGATCAAATATCTGTGTATTCCTAATTTTACCTCCATCTTTAGTTTTCATCCTGATATTAAAGCGAGTACCACTTTTGGTAACCTTCATATCGACAGTGTCCAAAATTGTCCTTCCTAAAATAGCATCGAAACCTATATTCTGATTTTGAACAACATGAAACTCTACTTCCATTAGAATATCATCTATTAGAACGGATATAATAATACTTCCAAATGTTAAAATACGACTTCCTCCAATTCCCGTCAAACTCTTTCCTTTACCAGTTATTTCTAATGCTCCAAGACTCACGAAAACTTGTCTGCGCATTAAGCACAAATCAGCGCCCGTGTCAACCAAACCTTTAAATATAATCTTTTTGTAAACAATGCTCTTCAATTCAAGACCTGAAAGAGTAAATTCACTGCCTAACGACACTCCTACTTTATCCTCTTGAACTACATTAGCATTTGTTTCTTTCTTGACATTTGTTTTTGCTGCACATTGTGCTGCTCGGTGTCCTGCCTGACCACATTTAAAGCAAACAAAATCTGTTTTCTTACAGTCTTTCATTACGTGGGAACTACCGCGGCATTTGAAACATTTTCTGGATGATCCAGACTTAACCTGACCTTTGCCTTGATCTTTCTTTTGCTCCTGACGTTCCCCAGATGATTGATTCGAATTGCCAGATCTAGCTTTCTGATATATCTCGATTTGATGTTTCAGTTCCTGTATATTTCTGGCCTTATATAACATTATCTTATTCCCTTTCGAATCTGGAATACCCTTTATGTAATAGTCAATTAAACTTGGCTCACCAATATTAACTGGCTTTGCAATTTCTTTCAGAGCATATAAATATTCAAATAATGATTCGACTTTTCTCCGCTGACGCTGGTCCAATCTTCTATGAACCTCAGCTGATGACACTTTGATTGAAAACTCTTCCCTCAACTTAGCCTTCAAAACAGTCCAACTACGAATATTCGCTTCACTACGCACAAACAGTTTAGCCGCTCCTGTAAGCATCTGTTTCGAATAGATAAACAGCTGCAAATCACTCCACTGGACAGTAGTTGAACAACTTTCTAACTCATCGATCCATTGTTCTACATCAGGTCTTCCTGTTCCAGAGAAGCTAGATACGCTGCCTTTTACATCTTTGAGAGTGAACCATGACCTGCCATTTTCTAAATTTCGCTCTGTAACCACGGATTGAACTTCATCTGAATCGCTTTCCTCTTTCCTTCTGCCTGTTACATACATTTTCGGTTTGAACAAAGTTATAATACCCTTCTACTCTATGAGTAGCGGGTATAAAAATTATGAAAGTCGGCGGATAGATTCTATGGTAGCTATACAATATATCTGTCTAATTTCAATCAATGTTTCACAGCCTTTTAAGAACATACATGTAGTTCTTTATTTATATGGTTTTTATTAAACAAGTAATAGAGCTTATACGAATTTCACATTTAATTATTAAGATTTATGGCGAAATTATGTAGCTTTGGGAACAACCGCTCTTGGCAACTTTTTCACTCGACTCCCTTTTTATCGACAGCTTGCTCTTGTCTAGGGTTGCATTTTATTAAGGGCTACAATGTAGAAGTATCGAAAGATCTAATATTTATTACCACTGCGAGTATTCTTACTGGAACCAATTCCCACAATCGGCCCTCCTGACAGGACATTCGCCTCGAATGGATCAAGCCATGGTTTAATATACTCTGCAACTGTAATTGTTTTTATAGGACCTTCATTGTCTCCTATCTTTTCAACCTCATATCTCCCATGATCTTTGATCTCAACCACTTTATATGGGCCTAAATATTTACCTTTCAGCTTAAGCCCTACTCCGTACTGAGTCCTTTTTATGGCTACCAAATCATTAATATTATACTGTTTCTGTTGCTTTCTTTTTAAATCAAATGCTTTTTTATTTTCTTCCTGTATATCCCTAATGTTTTCACGAGCTTCTTCCCGCAAATTTTCACGCTTTTCTTCTAACCCTCTAATCATGAATTCGCTTACTAAATCCTTTAGCTCCTTATAATCAGCAGCGCATATCTACTCCAGTCATTAACTCAAAAGGTGCTATTTTTGTGCTTCTTGGCTCTGTATTATTTATCATTTGCTGAACTTGTCCTAAATTCTTATACCATAATCCTGGATTGTCATTACTTGACTTAGACAACATTGGAACTATAAGCTTGTGCATCCGTTCCACCTGACCATTTCCACGAGGTACACCGGTCGCAATGAGCAAATGTTGAATAATTTCATTTTCACAATATTCTTTAAAGGAATTCGAGGTAAATGCGGAACCTCTGTCCGAGAAAATTTTGTAGGGGTTCCCAACATTAACTGCTTGTTTTTTCAAGCACTCTATAACCTCATCGACACCTTTACTACGGGTTGGATACAACCAAACATATTTCGAAAACCCATCTACCACGACTAAAATGTGATTATATCGCTTATTAGTTAGTTCCATTGGGCCAACATTGTCAATATGGTATGTAACAAACGGTATATTACCCTTATCGATTGCTGTCAAAAACCCTTCCTTTTTACCAGATTTAGCGTTTACTATTATGCAACGAACACAACTATCTACAACACGAGCAACTTTTCCTTTCAATTTTGGAATGTAATACGATTTTTCCACTAAATCTTGTGTTTTTGCTGCCGAGAAATGACCTTGGTTATGAGCAGAAACAATTATCCCGTTTTCCATCTGACCAGGGACTACTATGAGTTCTTTATTTGGGTCTTTAAATAGTACCTGATTTTGAATATAAAAATCTTCATATGAATCTTTAGCGACCAATTCTCTAACCCCTCTTATCCACTCATCTTGCAGCTGGGCCTCTCTCAATCGATGGATCAGGGTATCTGTTATAAAATAACAAGACACTCGGCTCAAAACATCAGCATGCTTTAACTTAGACCCTGAACGATGTTCTATCTTATAATCAAAATTGTGCAAATATAATTCCCAACGTGCTACTCTTAAAGGAACCTCTTTCTTTTCATGGTCATTATAAACGCGTTACAATCAGTTACTATGGTAAAAGATATGCCAAGAACATACACGCGCCATTTCATTAAAGCTGCTATTATTGCTAAAACCTCTAGCTCATACGAACTGTAATTCTCCTCACATGGCTTAGTATTCCGACTCATAAATTGTACAGGGTGAAACATATTATCCTCTGGATCTTTTTGTAATAATACTCCCTCATACCAATACTTTGAAGCATCTGTGTGAATCTCTGTTCACAACTTCGGGTTATACAGCTTTAATACTGGCTCACTAACGAAAGCTAATTTTAGTTCTTCAAATGCCTTCCGCTGAACTTCTGTGAATCCGAACTTAGCGTCTTGCCTTAAAAGATCTGATAATGGCTTAGCAATAGCTGCATATCCATTTATGAATTTTCTAAAGTAAGATGTTAACCCTAAAAAACGTTGTATACCCTTTTTATCTTTGGGTTCCGGAAATTCTGTAACGGCCTGTATCTTTTCTTTGCTTGGGGTTATGGTTCCATCTTAAACGATATATCCCAAAAAATTGACTCTCTGATGTAATATCTGGCATTTGCCCCTCTAACACTTGCTTAAATTTTCTTATCCCCTCATCAACATCGTTACTAGGCACAATAACATCATTCATGTAAAGTATTACAATTCCACTAGCGAACAACTCTCGTAAAACAGACATTATAAACCTGCAGGCGAATTCGAAATGCCAAACGGTACAAATAAAAATTCGTACTGCCCACTTTGAGTCGCGAACGAAGTGTATTTTCTTGAACCTACTTCTACGGGCACATGGAAAAACCCATTGGTCAAATCCAATGTTGTGTATATCTTCGCATTCTGAAGTTTGTCTAAGACATTGTCCATGTGTGCCATCGGAAAATTATCTCTAATAATTTTCTCATTTAATTTGTGATAGTCGCAGCATAGACGCTTTTTCCCATTTTTTTTTAGCTACCAGGACTACGGGCGAAGCATACTCGGATGTACTTGGCTGTACTATACCTTCTTTTAACCATTCCCGCACCTGCTCATCTACAAAGTTTTGGTCACTATACGACTGTCGCCTGGGATGCTGATAAACTGGGATGTCATCTTTCAAAACAATTTTCATCACGACAGGGGCATTTGTGTTACGGATTGGGCAATATTGTTCGATCATCTCCAATACCGTTTTAGCTTCAGGCTGACTAAGATGAGATAAATCTACTTTAGAAGTTGCTATAAGCTCTTCCACACACATGCTTCGAAATTCATCATTCGCCTGACGATCAAATATCTGTGTATTCCTAATTTTACCTCCATCTTTAGTTTTCATCCTGATATTAAAGTGAGTACCACTTTTGGTAACCTTCATATCGACAGTGTCCAAAATTGTCCTTCCTAAAATAGCATCGAAACCTATATTCTGATTTTGAACAACATGAAACTCTACTTCCATTAGAATATCATCTATTAGAACGGATATAATAATACTTCCAAATGTTAAAATACGACTTCCTCCAATTCCCGTCAAACTCTTTCCTTTACCAGTTATTTCTAATGCTCCAAGACTCACGAAAACTTGTCTGCGCATTAAGCACAAATCAGCGCCCGTGTCAACCAAACCTTTAAATATAATCTTTTTGTAAACAATGCTCTTCAATTCAAGACCTGAAAGAGTAAATTCACTGCCTAACGACACTCCTACTTTATCCTCTTGAACTACATTAGCATTTGTTTCTTTCTTGACATTTGTTTTTGCTGCACATTGTGCTGCTCGGTGTCCTGCCTGACCACATTTAAAGCAAACAAAATCTGTTTTCTTACAGTCTTTCATTACGTGGGAACTACCGCGGCATTTGAAACATTTTCTGGATGATCCAGACTTAACCTGACCTTTGCCTTGATCTTTCTTTTGCTCCTGACGTTCCCCAGATGATTGATTCGAATTGCCAGATCTAGCTTTCTGATATATCTCGATTTGATGTTTCAGTTCCTGTATATTTCTGGCCTTATATAACATTATCTTATTCCCTTTCGAATCTGGAATACCCTTTATGTAATAGTCAATTAAACTTGGCTCACCAATATTAACTGGCTTTGCGATTTCTTTCAGAGCATATAAATATTCAAATAATGATTCGACTTTTCTCCGCTGACGCTGGTCCAATCTTCTATGAACCTCAGCTGATGACACTTTGATTGAAAACTCTTCCCTCAACTTAGCCTTCAAAACAGTCCAACTACGAATATTCGCTTCACTACGCACAAACAGTTTAGCCGCTCCTGTAAGCATCTGTTTCGAATAGATAAACAGCTGCAAATCACTCCACTGGACAGTAGTTGAACAACTTTCTAACTCATCGATCCATTGTTCTACATCAGGACTTCCTGTTCCAGAGAAGCTAGATACGCTGCCTTTTACATCTTTGAGAGTGAACCATGACCTGCCATTTTCTAAATTTCGCTCTGTAACCACGGATTGAACTTCATCTGAATCGCTTTCCTCTTTCCTTCTGCCTGTTACATACATTTTCGGTTTGAACAAAGTTATAATACCCTTCTACTCTATGAGTAGCGGGTATAAAAATTATGAAAGTCGGCGGATAGATTCTATGGTAGCTATACAATATATCTGTCTAATTTCGATCAATGTTTCACAGCCTTTTAAGAACATACATGTAGTTCTTTATTTATATGGTTTTTATTAAACAAGTAATAGAGCTTATACGAATTTCACATTTAATTATTAAGATTTATGGCGAAATTATGTAGCTTTGGGAACAACCGCTCTTGGCAACTTTTTCACTCGACTCCCTTTTTATCGACAGCTTGCTCTTGTCTAGGGTTGCATTTTATTAAGGGCTACAATGTAGAAGTATCGAAAGATCTAATATTTATTACCACTGCGAGTATTCTTACTGGAACCAATTCCCACAATCGGCCCTCCTGACAGGACATTCGCCTCGAATGGATCAAGCCATGGTTTAATATACTCTGCAACTGTAATTGTTTTTATAGGACCTTCATTGTCTCCTATCTTTTCAACCTCATATCTCCCATGATCTTTGATCTCAACCACTTTATATGGGCCTAAATATTTACCTTTCAGCTTAAGCCCTACTCCGTACTGAGTCCTTTTTATGGCTACCAAATCATTAATATTATACTGTTTCTGTTGCTTTCTTTTTAAATCAAATGCTTTTTTATTTTCTTCCTGTATATCCCTAATGTTTTCACGAGCTTCTTCCCGCAAATTTTCACGCTTTTCTTCTAACCCTCTAATCATGAATTCGCTTACTAAATCCTTTAGCTCCTTATAATCAGCAGCGCATATCTACTCCAGTCATTAACTTAAAAGGTGCTATTTTTGTGCTTCTTGGCTCTGTATTATTTATCATTTGCTGAACTTGTCCTAAATTCTTATACCAATGGATTGTCATTACTTGACTTAGACAACATTGGAACTATAAGCTTGTGCATCCGTTCCACCTGACCATTTCCACGAGGTACACCGGTCGCAATGAGCAAATGTTGAATAATTTCATTTTCACAATATTCTTTAAAGGAATTCGAGGTAAATGCGGAACCTCTGTCCGAGACAATTTTGTAGGGGTTCCCAACACTAACTGCTTGTTTTTTCAAGCACTCTATAACCTCATCGACACCTTTACTACGGGTTGGATACAACCAAACATATTTCGAAAACCCATCTACCACGACTAAAATGTGATTATATCGCTTATTAGTTAGTTCCATTGGGCCAACATTGTCAATATGGTATGTAACAAACGGTATATTACCCTTATCGATTGCTGTCAAAAACCCTTCCTTTTTACCAGATTTAGCGTTTACTATTATGCAACGAACACAACTATCTACAACACGAGCAACTTTTCCTTTCAATTTTGGAATGTAATACGATTTTTCCACTAAATCTTGTGTTTTTGCTGCCGAGAAATGACCTTGGTTATGAGCAGAAACAATTATCCCGTTTTCCATCTGACCAGGGACTACTATGAGTTCTTTATTTGGGTCTTTAAATAGTACCTGATTTTGAATATAAAAATCTTCATATGAATCTTTAGCGACCAATTCTCTAACCCCTCTTATCCACTCATCTTGCAGCTGGGCCTCTCTCAATCGATGGATCTGGGTATCTGTTATAAAATAACAAGACACTCGGCTCAAAACATCAGCATGCTTTAACTTAGACCCTGAACGATGTTCTATCTTATAATCAAAATTGTGCAAATATAATTCCCAACGTGCTACTCTTAAAGGAACCTCTTTCTTTTTCATGGTCATCATAAACGCGTTACAATCAGTTACTATGGTAAAAGATATGCCAAGAACATACACGCGCCATTTCATTAAAGCTGCTATTATTGCTAAAACCTCTAGCTCATACGAACTGTAATTCTCCTCACATGGCTTAGTATTCCGACTCATAAATTGTACAGGGTGAAACATATTATCCTCTGGATCTTTTTGTAATAATACTCCCTCATACCAATACTTTGAAGCATCTGTGTGAATCTCTGTTCGCAACTTCGGGTTATACAGCTTTAATACTGGCTCACTAACGAAAGCTAATTTTAGTTCTTCAAATGCCTTCCGCTGAACTTCTGTGAATTCGAACTTAGCGTCTTGCCTTAAAAGATCTGATAATGGCTTAGCAATAGCTGCATATCCATTTATGAATTTTCTAAAGTAAGATGTTAACCCTAAAAAACGTTGTATACCCTTTTTATCTTTGGGTTCCGGAAATTCTGTAACGGCCTGTATCTTTTCTTTGCTTGGGGTTATGGTTCCATCTTAAACGATATATCCCAAAAAATTGACTCTCTGATGTAATATCTGGCATTTGCCCCTCTAACACTTGCTTAAATTTTCTTATCCCCTCATCAACATCGTTACTAGGCACAATAACATCATCCATGTAAAGTATTACAATTCCACTAGCGAGCAACTATCGTAAAACAGACATTATAAACCTGCAGGCGAATTCGAAATGCCAAACGGTACAAATAAAAATTCGTACTGCCCACTTTGAGTCACGAACGAAGTGTATTTTCTTGAACCTACTTCTACGGGCACATGGAAAAACCCATTGGTCAAATCCAATGTTGTGTATATCTTCGCATTCTGAAGTTTGTCTAAGACATTGTCCATGTGCCATCGGAAAATTATCTCTAATAATTTTCTCATTTAATTTGTGATAGTCGCAGCATAGACGCTTTTTCCCATTTTTTTTTAGCTACCAGGACAACGGGCGAAGCATACTCGGATGTACTTGGCTGTATTATACCTTCTTTTAACCATTCCCGCACCTGCTCATCTACAAAGTTTTGGTCACTATACGACTGTCGCCTGGGATGCTGATAAACTGGGATGTCATCTTTCAAAACAATTTTCATCACGACAGGGGCATTTGTGTTACGGATTGGGCAATATTGTTCGATCATCTCCAATACCGTTTTAGCTTTAGGCTGACTAAGATGAGATAAATCTACTTTAGAAGTTGCTATAAGCTCTTCCACACACATGCTTCGAAATTCATCATTCGCCTGACGATCAAATATCTGTGTATTCCTAATTTTACCTCCATCTTTAGTTTTCATCCTGATATTAAAGTGAGTACCACTTTTGGTAACCTTCATATCGACAGTGTCCAAAATTGTCCTTCCTAAAATAGCATCGAAACCTATATTCTGATTTTGAACAACATGAAACTCTACTTCCATTAGAATATCATCTATTAGAACGGATATAATAATACTTCCAAATGTTAAAATACGACTTCCTCCAATTCCCGTCAAACTCTTTCCTTTACCAGTTATTTCTAATGCTCCAAGACTCACGAAAACTTGTCTGCGCATTAAGCACAAATCAGCGCCCGTGTCAACCAAACCTTTAAATATAATCTTTTTGTAAACAATGCTCTTCAATTCAAGACCTGAAAGAGTAAATTCACTGCCTAACGACACTCCTACTTTATCCTCTTGAACTACATTAGCATTTGTTTCTTTCTTGACATTTGTTTTTGCTGCACATTGTGCTGCTCGGTGTCCTGCCTGACCACATTTAAAGCAAACAAAATCTGTTTTCTTACAGTCTTTCATTACGTGGGAACTACCGCGGCATTTGAAACATTTTCTGGATGATCCAGACTTAACCTGACCTTTGCCTTGATCTTTCTTTTGCTCCTGACGTTCCCCAGATGATTGATTCGAATTGCCAGATCTAGCTTTCTGATATATCTCGATTTGATGTTTCAGTTCCTGTATATTTCTGGCCTTATATAACATTATCTTATTCCCTTTCGAATCTGGAATACCCTTTATGTAATAGTCAATTAAACTTGGCTCACCAATATTAACTGGCTTTGCGATTTCTTTCAGAGCATATAAATATTCAAATAATGATTCGACTTTTCTCCGCTGACGCTGGTCCAATCTTCTATGAACCTCAGCTGATGACACTTTGATTGAAAACTCTTCCCTCAACTTAGCCTTCAAAACAGTCCAACTACGAATATTCGCTTCACTACGCACAAACAGTTTAGCCGCTCCTGTAAGCATCTGTTTCGAATAGATAAACAGCTGCAAATCACTCCACTGGACAGTAGTTGAACAACTTTCTAACTCATCGATCCATTGTTCTACATCAGGACTTCCTGTTCCAGAGAAGCTAGATACGCTGCCTTTTACATCTTTGAGAGTGAACCATGACCTGCCATTGTCTACTCTTTGATCTTCAGCTAAATTTCGCTCTGTAACCACGGATTGAACTTCATCTGAATCGCTTTCCTCTTCATCCTGAATTCCAAAATGTGTAAGTAATCTATTCTGCAACTCCACTTGTTGGTAGCGCCAACTCTGATAACTTTAACCTCAAATCTGCTACGCGAAGTGCCAAGATCTCGTCAAGTTGCATTTTAAAATGGTTAGCAAACAATCAAATAAGTAAAAGTATACAACACAATACTACTGTTACTTAACGTAACCTTACACTAGTACTGCCTCTGTCGATGCTCGCACCAGCTTTGCCTCTGTAGTTTCACGCAACTGCGCTGTCTCTGCCGACGATCGTATCAAGCTCTGCCTCTGTCGATGTTCGCACCAAGTCCTGCCTCTGCCTACTCACACAGAAACACTGCTTCTGTGGACGCAAACAGCAACTCTGCCTCTGTCGACTGTACGCACCAGTTCTGCCTTGATTTAATGCAGCAGTTCGGACTCTGCTGACGTTCGCTCCAAGCTCTGCCTCTGACGACGCACACAGCAGTTCTGCTTCTATCGCTGCAAACAACAACTCCGTCTCTGTCGACGTACGCTCCAGCTCTGCTTTTACCAACTTAAGCAGCAACTTTGCCTCTGTCGACGCACGCTCCAGCTCTGCTTCTACCAATTTAAGCAGCAACTTTGCCTCTGTCGACGCACGCTCCAGCTCTGCTTCTACCAACTTAAGCAGCAACTTTGCCTCTGGCGACGTATGCACCAGTTCTGCTTCTGCCAACTTAAGCAGCAACTTTGCCTCTGCCGACTTTCGAAACTTCTTCGAGAATTCTGTATTCTGTTGCTCGCGTTTGATCCAGCGTCGATCATGCAACGGTTCTTTTTTACCGTTCACTGCTTGCTATCAAAACGAACTGCGTCATATGCACAAATTTTGTCTTTACACTTAAGCTCATCCCGGACGAGCCCCTAATTTGAAGTTCTTTATTTATATGGTTTTTATTAAAAAAGTAATAGAGCTTATACGAATTTTACATTTAATTATTAAGACTTATGACGAAATTCTGTAGCTTTGGGAACAACCGCTCTTCGCAACTTTTTCACTCGACTCCCTTTCTATCGATAGCTTGCTCTTGTCTAGGGTTGCATTTTATTCAGGGCTGCAATGTAGAAGTATCGGAAGATCTAATACCTATTACCACTGCGAGTATTCTTACTGGAACCAATTCCCACATACATAGACATATATTGGGAAAGTTTCATGGCGTTACCTTGAAAAATTACAATAATCGGCCGATAGGCTCAATGGCAGCTATACGATACATCGGTCCGCTTCGGCTCGTTCCGAATAATTTACAGCGTGCAGCAATGAGAAGCATGTATATAAAGTTCCATCAAGATGCAACGGACAGACGGACGGATGGACGGACGGACTGACGAACGCACAGACGAACATGGCTAGTTCGAGTCCCTATTATTGCTGATTAAGAATATATATACTTCATAGGGTCGAATATTTCTCCTAAAGCTTTCGCTGCAAACTTCTGACCAAAATTAATATACAGTAGAATCCGGTTATAGCGACTTTCAAGGGACCGAAGATTTTACGTCGTTATACACGGAAGACGCACTAACAAAAAGACTGCTTGGAAAAAACACTGCTTGCTTGCATGCATGAAACGTGGAATAACTTTTATGTTCATTATCCGATGGGAACTAAATTTTTAGCCATCGTTTAGGTGATGATAGTTATCATTCACACCAAAACGGAATACTCTAGTTTAATTATTGCGCTTGCTATACGGTTTATCGATTTGCGGGGGCAGAAGTAGGCGTGTCCCAAATTTTATTAAAAATTTTACAGCGTATGATTAACATAAGTGTTGTCACCAAATTTGGTGGCTCCAGCTTTTTTAGTTTCTAAGATATAGGCGCTTGCAATACGGTTTTTCTATTTGCGGGGGCGAAAGTAGGCGTGTCCCAAATTTTATTAAAAATTTTACAGCGTATGATTCACATAAGTGTTGTCACCAAATTTGGTGGCTCTAGCTTTTTTAGTTTCTGAGATATAGGCGTTCATACAGACGGCAAGACAGACATGGCTCAATCGACTCGGCTAGTGAACCTGAGCAAGAATATATATACTTTATGGGGTCGCAGATGCCTCCTTCTACCTGTTACGCACATTTCGACAAACACAATAGACCATGTATTTTTTAAAAATCCATGGTCTAAAAATCAGTGATTTTGGTTAAATTGCTTAAACGAGACACGCTGTGCGTTAAACTCTCGTCATTAAAATTTAATTGGACAAATCTATTTAGAATTTCTGCAGCCTTGAATGTCTCCAAAACGCTAGGTGTTGACACAGCTTAATTTTGATCTTCAATGATGTCGTCACTGTCCTGTCCGTCATCTAATACATTTTAAAGAATGCTGTCTTTGGAAGGTTCCTTACAAATCGCCACACCATTGTCAATAAGAACATATTCATCCAGTTCTTCCATTGAAGTCGGTAGCTGATGTTTTAGAGCTCTAGCCTAAACCGATAGAGGAATGTCATCTCCGATTTCAATATCATTTGCTGAGCTTTTGGGACCTTCTAAATTTTCTTTGGCAAGCCCAGAATGCTTAAAACAATTCGCAATTGTCAATGGCGAAAGTTGTTCCCATGCTTTATTTATCATTAAAATTGCATCAAGGATGGTAATTTTCATCGCTCACCGGCTTTCAAGCGCCGAATAATTTGCATTTTTTCTTCGACGGATAAGCACTTTCGTTTTGAATGAATGAATGAATGAGCTTATCATGCGCATTTAGTGCATTGACTGACATTTGGCGAATTTATGCATTAAGTTTTATTGGAAAAAAACAGAAAAAACTAGAAATATAACGGGACATTCATGAAATATGGGCATGAGGTCTGCACACGCACGCTGTAAACACTTTTGTGACGTCGGCCACAGATAGATACATTTCTAACAGAGTCGTTTGATGCTTAAATTTGTTGGCATTATTTTGCTGTATTTTTTTTTGGCACGTCACAATATCCGGTTGAATTATAAAAAATCTCGTCGGTATAAGCGGTTTGTCGCTGAAAGCGAAGACGTATGGGGACCAACCAAGCCATCGAGTTTCCGTCGCAATAACCGGACTGACGCTATAAGCGGAATTGTTATAACGGGATTCTACTGTACCATCTGCAATGGTGTAAAAAGATGATCATGTGAAAGCAGTGGTCAAAATTTTAGAAAACAGTCCATATGAAAACTGCTTTTTTAAAGAAGTCGCAGACGGCAAGCTGCTAGTGGTACCAATGCAGATGGAGCGGGAAGTGATCAAAAATGCTCCCAAAGCTGATCGCTTCGCCACACAAAAAGGACCCATAGATGCCACGTCAAAGCAATATAAGTATATATGTATTTTTCCAAGTTTGTCTGGCTGTTCACAACGAAGTCAACCGGTCATGAAAACGTAATCAAGAAGTTGAACGAGTGGGCAGGTGTCTTTAGATTTCCGAGGCGCGTTATTAGTGACAGGGGCGCTGCATTTACGTCAAATGCCTTCCCAGAATTTCTAAAAGAAAATATGGAGAAACATGTGTGGCAGTCGCCAGAGGAAATGGCCAGATTGAGCGAGTGAATCGGTCAACTCTCTCAATTATATCAAAGTTATCAGCAGAAGAACCGTCAAAGTGGTTAAAGTATGCATCCCGAGTGCAAAGGGCGATTAACTCACATATCCACGCTACTACGAAGTCATCGTCGTTCGAGCTGATGTTTGGAACTAAAATGAACATCAAAGTTAGGAACAGGTGCTTGATAAACAAAGAGCCGATTGAGCAATTCAACGATGAGCGAGTCAAATTGCGACCTGAAGCTAAGGCCAATGTTGCGAAGGCTCAGAAAGTCTAAAAGCAGAATCATGAGAAGAATCAACGTCCAGAACATGGATACAAGCTGGCCGATCTCGTCGCCATTTAAAGAACGCAGTTCGTAACAGGACGCAAGTTAGCCAGCTCATGTTTGGGTCCATACAAAAGTATTAAAATAAAGCGCCTTTGACTTTTCGATGTAAGAACAGCTGATGAGGGCGCCGAAGGACCGGGGGTTAAAGCAACTAGCTGCATGTTGCAGCTTTGGAAATTTGTAATAGAGAACGAAGAACTGTTGTTATATGGGACGGATGAAGATCAGGAGGGCTGAATGTAAGGTGGTATCACACTGATGTCTTGCCACTCCCCCTAAAAGTTGAAGTGGTTGAAAACTTAACAGGAAGGATGGCAACGCTGGAAAGAAGAAAAGACAGCCGACCATGGACAGTAGTGAAGTAAAGTTGTAAAAACGGAGTCGATCGGGAAAAACGAATAAAACAGCGTCGGCAGTTGAAGGAGATTTATAATATTGAGTTTAAAATTAGTTACTAGTATAAACATTTGGATTGAACCATTTATAAACATATTACGTTAATAAACCTCTTACGTAAATGTATATTCCAAAATTTATACCGATTATAACCACAAAAATTATTTAAGTAAACGTTTTTCGCTGCGGCATAACGTGACGTCATCGTCGAGATGCTTTGTTTAAAACATAGCGTGTGTAAAGCTGCTGCTATGACTTTATTATAGAATACGCTTTGCAAAGATAAATCTCATTTAAATCATAGTTGGCAGATAAATATGTGCGGAATTTTTTTTTGAAATCAAAAGTGTAATAATTTGTTTTGAAGCTGGGCGAATGGTATCTTTCTGTTGGGTGCGCTCGACTGAAGCTTTCCTTAGCTGTTCCTCTTTCTCTTTACTCTTGATTTTCCTCCCTGCCCTATTTCTTCACCTCTTCGCCTTGCCTTATCTGGTTATACTCCTTCCCTGTTTACTTATCCACATCCTGCTCTTCCTACCTACTACTTATCTTTCTGTCCATGTTTCTTTCCCTTTACTCCACCCTTCAACACTCCGCCCCCTCACATTACTCCTCCTTCTCCTACCTTGTCTCTCTCTCCAAATGAACAAACGTCTGGCCAACTTTTTGTCGGGGCGCGTTGCAAGTGTTGCACATCTTTTGCCCTCTGGCTCGGCTGCACCCAAGAGTTGGACAAGTGTAGGCCGTTGACTTAAGCTGGGCCAACTGTAGCTTAGCGATTGACAGTTAGCCGCTCAGCGATGCCCCCGCTTAGATTATAAACCGTTTGGCCTTCTATGCTCGACCGACTGTGGCCCGCCTAGTTCGCCTGACCCGCATGGAAACCTGCACATCAAATGCGTATCAAGCTCCAACAATGTCAAAAGTTTTTATTGCTCCTGTTCATGTTGCTCACATTGTTTTTGTCTTGGTGTTGCTGTTAGTATTGGACGATTGATTATGGGGAAGTTGCATATTTGTAGTGAAAACAAGTGAATGGTGTCGTGATTTATGAACGTTTTAACTTTGGTGAGCTATCAGCAAAAACTTTTGTTAACCCCCGCCGTAGCGACCCTGCTACTTACTCGCACGAGCTTAGCCAAGGAAAAGTTGTGGGTTCGGGGATTTTAAAGTTAATGTACAATACAATTTTGAAAAACATTTTATCGTGTTACGCTTTCAACTGACTATAAAAAGGCACATGTACATGCATGTCTGTGTGCCTGCTCGGATGCCAGCACCCTTCAGACGGGGGAATGCAGAGGAGGGCGCATAAAAATAATACCACATTTTAGCGCTTAAATCGCCTAACAAAGCAAAGCAGCCAACGTCGGTTCTGATAACGCGCCTGTCGATGGGGAGAATAGAGCAAGGAAGCAGAGAAACGGCTGAAGAGGGAAACAAAAGGGATGTGTTGAATGTTTACCCTTTTCAGGAGCTGACAGGCTACCGCTGATAAAGGCTTATTGGTTTTTAATTTAAAAGTGCGTTGGGTCTTCGATGAACTGAACGCCGGATGAGAGAAACAATTCGATCGGAAGCTTTAAGCTACTTAAAGCATATTTAAAAAACTAAAAAAACTATAATTACTCAACTATTTCTAATATCCTTAATCTTTTAAAAATACATAAGAGCTAGGAAGTGGGTGAGCTTTTCTCAAGATCATCCTGCACTACTTTTACCCTATACTGAACAACTCAACTTATTTATGCTACTATGCACACCTCGTTGATTACTTTGCTATCGCCGAAAAACTCGACGATAACACGAGATTAATCGATGCAATGACCCAATGTTATTCTTAAATAAACAACAAAAGCATATTTGACCAAACGTATTTATTAAACTGTGAAAATTGAATTGTGATTTTAAGCGCTCGATATGTTTTTACCAACTTTGTGGCAAATGTGAAAAGTGAAAACACCACACCGAAAAGCTACACAGACACAATGCAAAGTTTGCATTTCCTTTGCGCGAGGCTACAACGATAATTTGCGTGCACCGAAGCGGCGATAAAAAAAATAACTTATGCATATGTATATGTACATCGTTAAGGATATATTTTTATATATAAAATTTTATGCTTTATAAAATTAGTGGCCGGCAATACATTAATTAAAAATTCATATTGTCTGAACGACTGGCAAACTTATATTACGTATTTCAGTTTTAGTTTTCTCTTCTCTGCTTCCCATTTCCCGATTTGCATTCTCAGTTTAAAATTTTCAGTTTCAATGCCCCTGATCAGGCATCCGACGTATCACTCACTTTTATTTTAATAACTTCGCCACCAAATGCAGTTGAGGCAGGGTGAAGGTAATTTAATATTTATGTTCAATATTAAACTGTGAAAAACTAACAAGTTGAGGGAGGCAGCGCTTTACTTGAATAACTTTCGTTTTTCTGATCCGATCGGCTGAATTTAGAATACATATGCATATAGTATCTATCTATGTGTTTTTTAGGGCAAGAAGTTGAAAGTTTCGTACTTTCGTCACAAATCAAATTAAAATATTTATTTATAAATTTGCGCAGGCGGTGAGCGTTGCACCTTAAATTTAAAAACAAATTTCAGAAGCTTGTGATATTTATAAAGCTTCATGTCAAATTTGGTGTCTCTAGCCCAAGGACATGGCCCAATCGACTCGGCTGTTGATCCTGAGCCAGAATATATATACTTTATGGAGTCGGAGGTGTCTCCTTCTACCTGTTACATACATTTTCGGTTTGAACAAAGTTATAATACCCTTCAACTCTATGAGCAGCGGGTATAAAAACAAGTAAAGAAAGCTACAGTCGTGCGCGAGTTACAATCCTGTGACCGGGGGAGGAAAAGCTTTCAAAAAAACAACTGTGTAGTTCGGGGTATGAAACGAGAATGAATCTCTTTATTACAAAAAGTTGTATGCTTAGGCAAAATGTCTCTTCGGCCGAGTGTGTTCACTCACCGATCGTGTTGGCGATCGGCCCGAGTTCGTGTTCGCGATCTTCGTTGAAACTCCTAGGCTCTGGATTTGTTGCCGGGTCGGTGTTGTTTTTCTGTGGCCGGGGAGAGGGGCATGTTAACTCCTCCCCCCCCCCAGTCCGAAGAGAAGGCCATAAGGGGATTGGCCGGATCGAAGAAAGGTGATTAGGTGACGTGTTGTTGGTGTATGCCACGAACTCCGACGACATTTTGAATTTGACAGTTTTTTTTTTAAATGGGTATCTTAATGTTAAACATGAGTGTTGTTTTTATAAGCGTTATATCTTATGCTAAAGTTACACTTTGTTTACTTATTATCTATCTTATATTATTATTTGTTCCTTATGAAATAACAGTTTAGGGATAATGTTTAGTTTACTGGCTAATAACTACTACTTTGTTTACATTATCAGACAGTGTCTATATTGTAGTTTATCCTATTTTATAATGAATATGTGTTATTTCTGACTTCCCTAAGTTCGTTAAAGAAAAATGTTTGTGCCTCTTCAGATTTTTTTTTTTTTTTAGATTGTTTCTTGTTAATAATATATTTATTGAATAGTGCTTGTCTATCTTATGTTTCTTCCACTGTTTTCTTAACTGTTTTCCTAATTTTTTGTTTGTGTAACTTTTGACCTTTAGTTGGTAGGAAAGTGATGCCTTTGTCTCTATCTACTTTGTGTAGTGAAAATCTCGGTGCTATCTTGTTTCTACGGTTTTCTTTTCTAAATATTTTATCATTAGGCTGGACTTGGATTGGTGTCTCTCTGTCCTCGTTTAATTTAGCCAGTCTTCTTTCTGTGGTCGCGTTTAAATGTTCCTGTACTATTGGGTATATGTCTTTTCTAAATTCGTTTAATTTCTTAAGGTAATCGTGGTGATTGTCGAATGTTATTGTTTTGTTGAATATGTGAGTTCTTCCGTGGAAGAGCTCGAAAGGGCTATAGGAAGTGCTGGAGTGTATTGCATTGTTATAAGTTGCTATTGCTTCTGAGAGTATTTGGACATGATCGCGTTCAAGGCGTGCTTCTTTTCTTTTGTTCATGATTATCCTGTATAGTTCGGTTAAGGTGGAGTGCAGTCTCTCGACAGGAGCATTTCCCGTAGATTGTTGGAATGAAGTTGTATGTGCTGTTATTTGGAATTGAGTTAAGAGGTCGTTGAATAGACTGCCCGAAAATTCCGCGCCCTGGTCGAAGATTATTTTCTGGGGTGCGCCATAGTGACTTATGAATTGTAGTAGGGCATCGGCGACTTTTATTGAATTCCTATTGCTAAGGGGGTAAGCTTGCGCTAGCTTGGTGAATTTATCGATAATTGTGAGGTTACAAGTATTGTTAATGAAATATATGTCTATATGTACGACTGCTAATGGTCCCTCTGGGGCGGTTGGGCTTTTTTCCTAAACATTTACGTGTATTGTATTTTTGTTTGCAAGTAATGTGCATGTGTATATAAAATAGTAATAATATGAGGTGTAAATAGGTATATTAATAATATGTATGTGTTTTTTGTTCTCTATTTTTTATAGGGAAAATTTTGGGTGTTTGTTTTGTTTGTATTGTTTTCGTTTGTATATTAATGTAGTAATATATTGTGTTATATTTTGTGATACTATGTAAATGTATCTATGTTTTAATGTGTGTTATAATATGTGTGTATTCTTTCGAAAATAAAAGAGAACCTGTATGTATGTGTCTGTTACGCAGTTTCCTCTTTTCCTTGTTTCCCGGTGTTTAGTGTTGATTGTATGTCATTCGTGTAGTGCTGCTGTGCTTACTTCCACCTTTGTAGTTTTTTTTGTTTTCGACTTTAACTGTAATGCATAAATTAAATAAGTATTCAATAGAGTGTATTTTAGAGGCTAGCGAACATGTGACAACAATAGACGTCAAGTTGTTTGTGGATTGTTTGTTCTTTTTCTTTAATTAATTTTATTGCTTTTATTTATATATATATATATATTTTTTTTTTTGAAGTGGTTCTATTCTCGCAGTGCGTGGTGTACAAAAAAAAAAAAAATTCAACAGAATTTAACAGTGTACAAGCGAACGCGGCGTAAAGCATCGCGCCGCCACTCTGGCGCGACATCAGCTCTTGGCGGCAGCCAATGTACAGTGATGCGCCGACGTCATAAGAATTTTACAAGCGGCGCAACACAAACACATACATGCTTACTTGATTTGCCGAAGGAAACTGTATCACTGTGTATATATTTATTTTTTATTTATTATTTTATTTTTTTATTGTTATGAATAATAATTGTCCAGGTTTTATTATTATTATATTTTTTTTATTTGTAAAATAAATTTTCGTTCATGTAAATTGATAAATAAAAAACGATCCCGGTGCCTTAACAACGATTGTTGTACACATATTCGGTCGTTAATCACACAACTCACATTTATTTATTTTAAATCACTGTGCGGAGGATACCGTTGCCTTGCGCAGCGAGTTCTGGTCACAATGAAGTCTAATATTCGACTGGACTGGACTTTGGACATGATCGCGTTCAAGGCGTGCTTCTTTTCTTTTGTTCATGATTATCCTGTATAGTTCGGTTAAGGTGGAGTGCAGTCTCTCGACAGGAGCATTTCCCGTAGATTGTTGGAATGAAGTTGTATGTGCTGTTATTTGGAATTGAGTTAAGAGGTCGTTGAATAGACTGCCCGAAAATTCCGCGCCCTGGTCGAAGATTATTTTCTGGGGTGCGCCATAGTGACTTATGAATTGTAGTAGGGCATCGGCGACTTTTATTGAATTCCTATTGCTAAGGGGGTAAGCTTGCGCTAGCTTGGTGAATTTATCGATAATTGTGAGGTTACAAGTATTGTTAATGAAATATATGTCTATATGTACGACTGCCAATGGTCCCTCTGGGGCGGTTGGGCTTTTTTCCTAAACATTTACGTGTATTGTATTTTTGTTTGCAAGTAATGTGCATGTGTATATAAAATAGTAATAATATGAGGTGTAAATAGGTATATTAATAATATGTATGTGTTTTTTGTTCTCTATTTTTTATAGGGAAAATTTTGGGTGTTTGTTTTGTTTGTATTGTTTTCGTTTGTATATTAATGTAGTAATATATTGTGTTATATTTTGTGATACTATGTAAATGTATCTATGTTTTAATGTGTGTTATAATATGTGTGTATTCTTTCGAAAATAAAAGAGAACCTGTATGTATGTGTCTGTTACGCAGTTTCCTCTTTTCCTTGTTTCCCGGTGTTTAGTGTTGATTGTATGTCATTCGTGTAGTGCTGCTGTGCTTACTTCCACCTTTGTAGTTTTTTTTTGTTTTCGACTTTAACTGTAATGCATAAATTAAATAAGTATTCAATAGAGTGTCTTTTAGAGGTTAGTGAACATGTGACAACAATAGACGTCAAGTTGTTTGTGGATTGTTTGTTCTTTTTCTTTAATTAATTTTATTGCTTTTATTTATATATATATATATTTTTTTTTTTTTGAAGTGGTTCTATTCTCGCAGTGCGTGGTGTACAAAAAAAAAAAAATTCAACAGAATTTAACAGTGTACAAGCGAACGCGGCGTAAAGCATCGCGCCGCCACTCTGGCGCGACATCAGCTCTTGGCGGCAGCCAATGTACAGTGATGCGCCGACGTCATAAGAATTTTACAAGCGGCGCAACACAAACACATACATGCTTACTTGATTTGCCGAAGGAAACTGTATCACTGTGTATATATTTATTTTTTATTTATTATTTTATTTTTTTATTGTTATGAATAATAATTGTCCAGGTTTTATTATTATTATATTTTTTTTATTTGTAAAATAAATTTTCGTTCATGTAAATTGATAAATAAAAAACGATCCCGGTGCCTTAACAACGATTGTTGTACACATATTCGGTCGTTAATCACACAACTCACATTTATTTATTTTAAATCACTGTGCGGAGGATACCGTTGCCTTGCGCAGCGAGTTCTGGTCACAATGAAGTCTAATATTCGACTGATCTAGCTCTTTACCACTTCTTTTTTTTATATAACAACGCAGTCAGCGACAGCGGCGCCAGCCTACCGCCGCGCAAAACAGTTGTTCTCAGAACTACAGAACTGCAAAAACCATTCGCAATGCAAAGATGGGCTGATGCAATATTACTATAGTGATGAAATTACTATTCTGGTGAAATAACCAAAAAAGCATACCAACCACATACAAACGGTCACCACGCACAGCAGTTTGATATGTTAAATTTTTCTTTTTTTTTCTTCTTTTTTTTTTTAATTGGTATCATTTTATGAGTTGGGGTGTATGGATGATCCCGGTGCCTTATCAGCGATTGATGTACACTTATACGGTCATCACACGCAGCAACTTGTTGGTATAATTGTTGCAAATTGTCCCGCACAAGCGATCCCGGTGCCTTATCAGAGGTTGATGTACACATATACGGTCGCCTGTGAAGCAATTTGAACTTGGTTTTGTTTGTTTCTTTTGTTTTATTTGCACTTGGACGTCGTTATGTTTCAAAACTTTTTAATTTAATTTATTATTTCACCACTCACTACTAAAAACCCCACAACCACTGCCGTCACATGTTCATCACCTCTTTAGAATTAGAACGATAAGCGTAGTGGGCATTGTTAATCCCTTGTCTGTAGTCCGGCTGCGCCAGTTACAATCCTGTGGGCGGGGGAGGAAAAGCTTTCAAAAAAACAACTGTGTAGTTCGGGGTATGAAACGAGAATGAATCTCTTTATTACAAAAAGTTGTATGCTTAGGCAAAATGTCTCTTCGGCCGAGTGTGTTCACTCACCGATCGTGTTGGCGATCGGCCCGAGTTCGTGTTCGCGATCTTCGTTGAAACTCCTAGGCTCTGGATTTGTTGCCGGGTCGGTGTTGTTTTTCTGTGGCCGGGGAGAGGGGCATGTTAACTCGCGCCCGACAGTAAAATACCATTCGCCCAGTTTCGAAACAAATTATCACACATTTAATTCCATTAAAACACGCTGCACAAGTTTATCCGCCACCTATTGTTTAAATTAGATCTATTTTTGAATAGCGCCATCTAGATGTGAAAACTGCATAGCTTTACACATGCTACGGCTGAAACGAAGCATCGTGACGATGACGTCACGACGCGCAGCACAGGCGCAAGCAGTGGAAGTACGAAAAACGGATACATGGATTACTTCTGTGTTTATGGTCCGATTGCATTGTAATTTGGGGAATAGCTAGGACTCGTTTCTTTCTTTCCAAAATTTTAAGCTTTTATTCTGCCGATCTTGCTCGCCATACTTTTATTTCTAGTTTATATGAAATGTGCAAAAAATACTCAAAAACGAGTATATAGGAATGTAGAAGTGATAAGCAGAACTCAACATACTTCCTCTGCACTTTTCTCACAACACATTTTTGTAAATCATTCATTTCTTCACAAAACACAAATGACAAAAACACAGCAGTAGAACAAACATAAAGGCATAGTAGTCGATTGCGTCATAAATCTGACATTGAAAAAAAGTAAGATAACTCATGACAATACACAAAACGGCAACTTTCGGCTGCATAACTTAACGTTTTTATTATCTTTAAAAAATAAAAAAATCACAGATTATACTCACATTGGGGGGTTCGTGGGGGAACATAACTAAAATTTTAGCTAAACATAGAAAAGACGTTCACAAAATACACAAAATGATTAGTTCAATCAAAATATTTTCACAGGAAAAAATGACATGCTAGTTTATTATAGACAATAACATAAAAAAACAATACCTTCAATTTTAAAATCCATTTTTAATCAATTTAATCGGAGCACACCATTTCAAAGTGAAATTTTATTTTAAAACATGTAAAGAAAGCTATAGTCGAGCGCGCCCGACAGTAAGATACCATTCGCTCACTTTCGAAACAAATTATCACACATTTAATTCCATCAAAAAACTCTGCACAAGTTCATCTGCCACCTATTGTTGAAATTAGATCTATGTATCTTTGAATAGCGTCATCTACATGTGAAAACATCATAGCAATCAGCAGTACACATGCTATGGCTGAAACAAAGCATCGTGGCGATGACGTCCCGAAATGCCGCAAAGGAGCGAGAGTTACCACTCGTGGCCTGAGCGGTGGAGCTGATGAAAAGGGTTGAAGGGGTTGATTAAGCTTTCTAGTGTCCCTTTTAGCACGTTGGAGTAAGTTATGTATGAGTTTTGTATTTTTTGTTCCGTTCACAATGAAAAAACAAGTAAAGAAAGCTACAGTCGAGCGCGCCCGAAAGTAAGATACCATTCGCCCAGTTTCGAAACAAATTATCACACATTTTATTCCATCAAAAAATCGCTGCACATGTTTATCCGCCACCTATTGCTTAAATAAGATCTATTTTTGAATAGCGCCATCTACATGTGAAAACGGCATAGCTTTACACATGCTACGGCTGAAACGAAGCATCGTGACGATGACGTCACGACGCGCAGCACAGGCGCAAGCAGCGGAAGAACGGAAAAATGGATAACTTCTGTGTTTATGGTCCGATTGGATTGTAATTTGGGAAATAGATTTATATTGCAATTATTTATGTTCATACCAAAGCAGAAAGCTGTAACTTCAATACTTCTCCTGATAATCGATTTGCGTGGGCAGTGGGCGTGGCATCAAAAATTGGAAATAAACTCGATCTACCTATGGTATGCAGGAACCTTCATGTGAAATATGGTGTCTCTAGCATTTGTAATAGCTGAGATTTAGACGTTCAAACGGTAAAACGAAAAGACGGACAGACGAACACACAGACATGGCTCAATCGACTCAGCTAGTGATCCTGAGTCAGAATATATATACTTTGTGGGGTCTGCCACGCCTCCTTCTGCCTGTTACATACATTTTCACAAACTTAGTATACCATTTTTGACCATTTTCAATGGTCGAATGGTATAACAACTGCACAGTTTCAAAGCCGAGACAGAAGTGAAGTGAAGTTTTATTTGAGTTTTGTTCTTAGCAGGTAACTTATGTTTTTCAGGAGAATCGGCGGATTCCCGCGAAATGCTCCGTCCGCAGCGTCGGCATAACGGGGGATTCTTGCAGCGTCGACATAACGGCGGATTCTTGTCGCCTAAACTGACCGTTGCTCTGATGTGGTGAAATTGATGACTTGATAACAAGGGGGGAATTGCAGCTGTCGATGCCGGGTTGGTGATTCCTCCCCCCCTAGAATGGAACGATGGCCATAACGATGAAATGGTCTGAGCGACAATAGGCAGCTGGGATTCTGTGGGCAGGTGAACGATGTGTATGTTGTGCCGGAATGTCCATAAGAAGACGACTGCGACTGTCGGTAGCAGGAACAGTATGTAAAGGGCTGTGGTGTGTCGCGTTGTTTGGCGGTCGAAGTTCAGGACTCTGTTTGACGTGTGAGCAGCTTCGAGGTGTATTCTCTCCAGGCTGAATACTTCTATTGTAATGTTTTTATTATTTTTTGCGTTAAAACTGAATATGCAGCCTTTGTCTTCCTCAAATATATCTGTCGTAGAATGGTTAATTTACCCACTGTATATGTGTGGCATAGAATGGTTAGTTTGACCATTGTGCATGCGTGTACATTTTGAGTGGCGACACGATGTCGCTAACGGTTTTCAGAATGCACAACAGCTCAGGAAAAGAGACAGACTCTGCTGTTGAGTAAGGTCTGTTCGTAAGGGCGTAGAAAAGAGATAGCATTATGATTTGCAAAACTTGTGAAATAACTTGGAATGTGCTTAGCGAGGACAGTTACGATTGCGCCACCGATACGAACAGAACTTGCTGCGTCCGAAAATGGAAATAAATGGGCTTTCTCCGACATCAGAAGTGGGATCTGCTTTGCCTACTGATCCACATTTGTTAGCATTGGAACTGCAAAATCGCAACCTGGTAAAATGCAACTACTGCAGAAAGGTTGGGCATAAATATGCCGAATGTTTGCAGCAGGGCCAGAGTAAAGGCAAAACCTACAACGGCACAAATACGACGGGTGTGAAAAATCGATCTGGTGTCAAATGCTTCAAATGTGACGAAATTGGGCACTTTGCATCCGCATGTCCTAAAGGCCGATCAGGTGGAAGCGAAAGAATTTTTGAGAAGCGAGTGGATATCTGCGCAGTAGCAGTAGCGCAGTAGCTCCACCCTCTGGAACAATAAAGGCATCCGGTGAGTTCCATTTTGTTTCGATTCCGATGCAGAAAGCTCACTGGTCAAGGAAAGTGTCGCCCATAAATTTAAAGGGAAAAGAGTTAATAATGTTGTAAAACTCAATGGCATAAGTAACGATGCAATTTATAGCACTCAACAAGTTTTTGCAAAATAGATATTGAACAATACTGTTTTGAGATTTTGTTACACGTAATTTTAGACAAGTATTTGAAATACGATGTGTTAGTTGGTCGAGAGATTCTTAGCCAAGGCTTTGGCGTGATGATAGACGCTGATAAATTTCAAATTTATAAAACGAAAATGATAGATAAGGTGACTTTAACTGATTACGAGGATATTATAAGTTCTGATACAGATTTAGTTGATTCCGATAAAATTGTCTTAATAAATATCCTAAAATGCTACTCTGACTGGTTTATTAGTGGAATACCAAAAACTCGAGTCTCGACAGGGCTGTTGGAAATTAAGTTAATAGATCCACAAAAGACAGTGCAACGACGTCCCTATAGGCTTGGCGAGGAAGAGAAAAACCTGGTGCATTGTAAAATCGATGAGTTGTTAAAAGCAAATATTATCCGTCCAAGTTGCTCACCTTTCGCCAGCCCAATGATGTTAGTCAAAAAGAAAAATGGCACTGATCGTCTTTGTGTAGACTACAGGATGTTAAATGATAATACCATTGCTGATAGGTATCCATTGCCTCTTATCGCAGACCAGATTGCCCGGCTTCGCGGTGCAAAATATTTCTCGTGCTTAGATATGGCTAGTGGTTTTTACCAAATTCCAGTACACGAAAATTCAATTGAACGAACCGCGTTTGTGACTCCAGAGGCCCAGTACGAGTTTTTGACCATGCCTTTAGGCTGGAAAAATGCACCTTCTGTTTTTCAGAGGGCCATAACAAGAGCATTGGGATCACTGGCACACTCATGCGCTGTCGTTTACATTGATGACGTGTTGGTTATAGCCGAAACTAAAGAAGAAGGTTTAGAACGGTTGCGTATTGTATTAGAAACATTGAGTAAAGCGGGATTTTCATTTAACATAACCAAGTGCTCCTTTCTTAAAACTCGCATAGAATACATAGGTTTTGAGATAAGTAACGGAGAAATTAGTCCAAACGCACGTAAAGTAAAAGCATTGTTAGATTTACCGCCTCCACAATCTGTGTCGCAATTACGACAATTCATAGGATTGGCTTCGTATTTTAGACAGTTCGTTCCAAAATTCTCGGAAACGCTTAAGCCTTTGTATCAACTCACATCAAAGAAAAATTCAGATTTTTCTTGGCAACAGCAACATGAGCAAATAAGGACTAAAATTATAACAGTATTGACGCAGGCACCTGTGTTGACTATATTCGACCCGAAACATGCTATAGAATTGCACACCGATGCAAGTTCGATTGGCTATGGTGCTATATTGTTGCATAAAATTAACGACAAATCCCATGTGGTAGAATATTATAGTAAATGCACATCTCCTGCTGAGTCAAAATATCATTCGTACGAGTTAGAAACGCTAGCAGTAGTCAATGGTATCAAACACTTCCGGCACTACTTGCAGGGACGTAAATTTGTCGTATATAGGGACTGCAATTCCTTAAAGGCTAGTCGCACAAAGCTAGACTTAACGCCGAGGGTACATAGGTGGTGGGCATTTTTACAATCGTTTGACTTTAACATAGAATACAGGAAGGGTGATCGTATGGCGCATGTAGATTGTTTATCTCGGAATCCAGTGCCCGATAAAAATAATGATCAAAATAAAATTCCAGAAAAACGCATTAATTTAACCGAGGTAACTGACAACTGATTGATTTCTGAACAACAACGTGACCCTGAGGTAGCAGATATATTAGCTAAGTTCAAAAATAACGAATTGCCAGAACATGAATCCATCATGCATCTAGGTTGGGAGAAAACATTGGATAAAGTCTATGGATTTTACTGGTTTGAAAATATGTCAAAGTACGTTCGTAGATTTGTCGAAAATTGCATTACTTGCAAATTAGCCAAGCCACCAGTTGGAAAAATTCAATCTGAATTACATTCGATTCCTAAGGTAGACATCTCGTGGCACACAGTGCATATTGATATAAGAGGAAAGATGAGTGGAAAGAATGACCTAAAGGAGTACGTAATTGTCTTAGTAGATGCATTCACGAAATTTGTTTACTTACATCACACCTTAAATATTGATACTGAATGTTCAATCAAAGCTGTTAAGGCCGTCGTGTGTTTGTTTGGTGCGCCTACACGCATTATAGCGGATCAGGGTCGTAATTTTGCAAGCTCAGGATTCCGTGAATTTTGCTCCTCCCAAAAGATTGAGCTACACTTAATTGCTACAGGCGCGAGTAGGGCAAACGGCCAGGTAGAGCGAATAATGAGCACGCTTAAGAGTATGTTGACAGCAGTCGAAACCAGTCAGAGGTCGTGGCAAGATGCTCTAACCGAAGTACAATTGGCAATGAATTGTACCACCAATCGAGTCACAAAGTTCAGTCCATTAGAATTGCTAATTGGTAGAGAATCTAGACCTCTTTGTTTGTTACCAATAGGTGAAGAAGATGATAATTTAATTGATAGAGAGTCTATAAGAAAACAAGCCAAGGAAAATATGCTCGTTATGATAAACATAGATATGATAAGAATAAAGCAAAGATAATAAAATATAATGTGGGAGACCATGTTTTACTAAAAAACGACGAGCGTCACCAAACTAAGCTTGATCCGAAATTTAAAGGTCCGTTCGAAATAACCGAACAACTAGATGGCGATAGATATGTTTTAAAGTCTTTAACAAGCAAAAGAACTTATAAGTATGCACATGAGTTTTTGAGGGCATTGCCCAATAGAGAATTAAGTAAAGAAATTGATGAAGAACTAGATGACTCAAGAGGAGATGCATCTGACTCTCAAATGAGAAATAGAGATAAAGATGGCACAGCAGTTGCCTTGGAATCCCAAGAGGGGATATAGAGACCGCACCATAATAGATGGAATTGTTATGGCGGGGGTCAATCGACCGCACCATAGCATAAGGATTTGCTGTGGCGGGGGTCAATCGACCGCACCATAGCAGAAGGACTTGCTGTGGCGGGGGTCAGTGTTGATAGCACCATGACAGAAGGACTTGTTATGGCTAGGATCAGTAAGAATAACTACACAACATAATGGATTTATAGAAAAGAAGAATTGTCAAGTTTGCCTTAAGAGAAAATGTTATGAAAACGTCTATGTGATGTCATTGTAAAACTAATTTGATTGTTTGGTATAAAAGTTGAAACTTTATATAAATAAAAGTTAATGAAGTAAATGGTAAATAAAATTTGACGATAACTGAGAAAATCTTGTACTAGATCAAACACACGAGGACGTGTGATTTGTCAGGAAGGCCGTGTCGTAGAATGGTTAATTTACCCACTGTATATGTGTGGCATAGAATGGTTAGTTTGACCATTGTGCATGCGTGTACATTTTGAGTGGCGACACGATGTTGCTAACGGTTTTCAGAATGCACAACAGCTCAGGAAAAGAGACAGACTCTGCTGTTGAGTAAGGTCTGTTCGTAAGGGCGTAGAAAAGAGATAGCATTATGATTTGCAAAACTTGTGAAATAACTTGGAATGTGCTTAGCGAGGACAGTTACGATTGCGCCACCGATACGAACAGAACTTGCTGCGTCCGAAAATGGAAATAAATGGGCTTTCTCCGACATATCTGTTATAATGCTGGTCTCTTGTATGTCGCAGAAGCTGGTTTTCTCTTGCAACAGATTTTCGATGCAGGTCGTATTTCGATTTATGGGATGGTTGTCGTTGTCGCATAAGTACATATATGTTATTTATGTATAAACATTTTTCTCCTAGGGGGTAAATTTTACTTTTGTTGTTGTAGGTAATATAACTAGGGGTTACAATAAAGTGGGTGTTGTAGGGGGATTATTTTCGTAATTTTGTTTTCTTCCTTCTTAATTTATAGGTATTATGCATATATAGGTACTTTAACATTGAATATAATATTTGAATCGTGGTAAGTAGTATCTAGTTTTGAAACTTTGTACAATTGCTCATATAGGTTTTGGTTTCGAAATAAGTTTTTTTTTTTTCGGTACCTTGGTCATGGACTATCTGTCCGGGGATTCCGAATAAACTAACGAAGTGATTTACTGATTTTACTATATTCAGGGAGTTACGATTTTCGATGTGGTATGCTGCCGCGAATTTAGAGAATTTGTCGATCAAAGTCAGGTTGTATGTGTTGTTGATACAGTAAATGTCGATATGGATTATGTCAAGGGGTTTATCAGGTGTTGGGGGAATAAGGAATGAGATTTTCTGGGGGCGGTTGTCGTATTTGAAACTTTGTTCTTCATGTGTATTAACGTTTTAAATGAAGAAAAGTCTCGTCAATGCCTCTGTGATTGTTGTTGGTGTGATAATTGTATCCTGTTCTTGGGTATTTGTTATTTCCGTAAGGAAAGAAGAACAGATAATTAGTTTAAATGCTGGGTTATTGGAAAAGTATACGGTGTATGCTTGTTCCACTATTTTGAGAGTGGTCGGCAAAGACGGTGCATGTCTTATTTGGCTTTAATGCTTGTTTGAGTATATTTTCACAATCGTTAAAGTCAAATAAGGGCTTGTAGTATTCTCTTCTAATTTTTTGTTTAAAGGGTGTAACTGTTAAGTGTTAATTATCTGGGGAAATTAGTAAAATAAGTTGAACGTTAAAATCGTTGAGAGGTTTGTCGGATTTAGGGAGGTTAGGAGCTGGTTCGGGAATCGTTTCATTATGGTTCAAGTTAGCGTCTGCCCTGCTTAATGCATCAGCTATAACATTTTGGGAGCCTTTTTTGTAAATTATCTCGAACTCATATTCTAGCAGTTGAAGACGCCAACGGATAATATTATTATATCATCATATATCATATTTAATTACCATACACGTTGCCTAATGTGAGAATCAAACTCAGACCTTCTGCGAAACAATGTGTCAAGAAAAACTATTTTTTTTAATTATCTTCCATGTTTATTGTCCGATCTAATTCAAATTTTGACAAAACGTCCGCGGTAAGCTTTTATGTAGAATTTTAAAATATCGTGAATATACGGCTATAATTGTAAATGTTACATTTTGCGGGGGCGGAAGTAGGCAGGCCCAAATTTTAATAAAAATTGTTCAGCGTATGACCCACATGAGTGTTGTCACCAAGTTTGGTGGTTCTAGCTTTTTATACCATTCAACCATTGAAAATGGTCATAACATTAGATAAGATACCATACGACCAACTTCGTAGTTGCACTAACTAGTACTAACTCGCTCTCACACACACATACAGACCCACACACAAATGCTAAGCCAAGCAGGGAATATGCTGTAATGACGAGGGCAACGAAACTATGAAAAACGTTTTCTTTAATAACTTGTGTATTTATTGTCCGATCGGATTGTTATTTTGGGAATGGGTGCATATTATCAGCATCTTTACGTGTTCTTAAGCAGAAATCTGTAACCTAAATACTTTCCTTAATATTCGTAAATTATCGATTTGCGTGGGCATTGGGCGTGGCATCTCATAAACTTGATCTGCCAGACGGACAGACAGACAGAATGACAGACGGACAGACGGACATGGTCCAATCGACTCGGCTGTTGATCCTGAGCCAGAATATATATACTTTATGGGGTCGGAGGTGTCTCCTGCTGCCTGTTACATACTTTTGCACAAACTTAGTATACCATTTTTGAACATTTTCAATGGTTGAATAGTATAAAAATACTAAGTTCGTGCGAATGTATGTAACAGGCAGAAGAAGGCGTGGCAGACTCAGGATCACCAGCCAGTTCCGTCTGTCTGTCCGTTTGAACACACAGTTTTCAGATATTTTAAAAGCTAGAGACACAAAATTTCCCATTTTCCTGTATACCATAGGTAGATAGATTTTATTTTTATTTTTTGATGTCACGCCCACCGCCCACACAAATCGATAATTTACGATTATCCCAAGAAGTATTGAAGTTACAGATTTCTGCTCTAGATACTTGCAATATAAATCTATTCCCCAAATTACAACCCGATCGGACAATAAGCATAGAAGTTATCCATGTTAACATTTTCGCAGTTCCCACACAAATCGATAATTTACGATTATCAGAAGAAGTATTAAAGTTACAGATTTCTGCTCTATGGTAGATAATTAAATCTATTCCCCAAATTACAATACAATCGATATCGGTCTGATCCAGCTTGTTCTGACATATATAGATCGAGCAGCTATAAAAAGTAAGGGTTATAAGTTTTATAAGGATAGCCTTTATGTTAAGAGAATACACAACGTCATAAAATGATACTCACGATATGCACCCCATACAACCTTGTCATTTTACAATCCTTTTCAAATATCAGTCGCAGAGGCAGATTGGGGCAGCCAATGTTTTTCCAAACAGGTAGTAAAGTGTTCAAAGAACATATTATTAAACAAGTAAGAAAGCTACAGTCGAGTGTGCTCGACTGTAATATACCCGCTACCCAGCTACTCGTACATCATTTATTTGCGGAACAAAAAAGAACGGCTACAATCACATTTTGACCGTAAAAGGCCATGGACTTACAATATTTATGCAAAGTCAAAATCTAAAATAAAAATAAAGAAAAACATTTTTGCACACATTTAATTTTTGATGCGGGACCAAAAATGAGCAAAATGGCATCAAAATTGCGCTTGTAATCAATTTTTTTCGATTTACGGGGCGGAATGGGGCGTGGCCAAAATCCAAAACAAACTTGATCAACGTGCAATGATGACACATATTTGCACAAAATTTGGTAGTCCTAGCTCTTATAATAGCTGAGATCTAGATCTACTACAACTTACGATTATCGACGTGGAAGATGTGTTTTTTGGGTGGCTGCAATAGCGCCCGTGGTAATAACGCCCGCGGGCGTTATTTCACTCAAGAAAGTGCAGTAACGCCCGCGGGCGTTATTGCAAAAAAAATTAAAACAAGGCCCACGAAAATTGTGAAATAAAGTCCGCGTATGTTATTACACAAAAAAAATGCAATAAGGCCCGCGAATCTTATTTCACAATTTTCGTGGGCGTTGTTTTATAAAAAAATGCAATAACTCCCGCAATAATTATAAAAAATAAATTGTGATTTGCTGCGGAACAGATCAAGAATCAAGAATTTTTAAAAATAAAATTTATTAATTGGGCTTCTTGCCTTTCGAGATTATAACTTATGTATCTATAATAAGTGAATTCTGAAAGTGACATTGAAAAATTATTCAAGGCATTAAAGGATAATTGTCTTCCAAATCAATTAACAAAATTATGAAAAATTTTTTAAATTATTTTTTACGATTTGCCTGCAATATGGGCAGAGCAGTTCGGACTTATTTTTTTAGATTTCTCAATTAAAGTTGTGCAACATTGGCCACAAATTTTAAAATGATTTCATGGGGATAGCTAGATATCTCTTGGGGTTTCGGTGCAAATAATGCACATCAAGACATCAATCATTTTGCCTGTTGGTCATGCACTTAAAAAAATATTCAAGTGATATTTTTCCCACCATTAGATCTGCTGTTAAGCTTTGTAAGCGCTTTTCCCGGGTCTGTTGCATTTTTCGCTTTTTAGGTAGCGCATCCATTACCCCATCTGTTTCGTTCTTCAGTTTTTCTGCTGTACAAAAATCGGTATCGCTGTAAAAAGGTCGAGTCGAACGAGTTGGAGCGGACCGATATATCGTATAGCTGCCATAGAAACTATCGGTCGAATTTTGTTATTTTTTATTTTATTTTATTTTATTTGGTTCCCATCGGATAATGAACATAAAAGTTATTCAACGTTTCATAAAGATTTGCACTGCGCCCACTGCAAGCAAGCAAGCAAGCAGTGTTTTTTCCAAGCAGTGTTTTTCCAACTGCTTGGACTGCTTGGCGTCTAACTGAAAATTATATGTGTTGTTTATTATTTTTCTTTGAAAAACACGTTTACCAATAACAGTTTTCTAAATCTGATTTTTTTCATAACCTTGAAAAATCTATGGTCTTATACAGTCAACACTTGACTGTAGCCGTTCTTACTTGTTATTTATGCGAGTTTTTTGGTTTTTATTTTCTTACTCTTTGCTGAATTGAATTATTTACAATTTTTTTCTCCTATTTCTTAAGAATAAGATAGTTCAAGAAAATAAAAGAAGTTCATTGAATTATCTGGTTTTGTTTTGTTTAAATGGATGATGAAAGTTCCTCTTTTCGACTTAATCTACACCTGAGAACCCACAACACAATCCCAGCCCATCAATTTGGATTTCGCGAAAGCCACGGAACCATCGAACAGGTAAATCGTATATCAACGGAAATAAGAACTGCATTTGAAAATCGAGAATACTGTACAGCAGTATTCTTAGACGTATCCCAAGCATTCGACAGAGTCTGGCTTGACGGCCTAATGTTTAAAGTTAAACCAGCCTTACCCGAAAGCACATACAAACTTTTAAAGTCTTACCTCTATGGCAGAAAGTTTGCAGTGCGGTGCAACACTGCCTATTCCACTGATCATATTGATAATATTGAGGCTGGAGTCCCCCAAGGCAGCATTCTTGTGCCTACCTTGTACCTTATCTATACAGCCGACATTCCTACAAAAATAGTCGTCTTACGGTATCCACGTTTGCCGACGATACAGCTATCCTTAGCAGTTCAAGGTCCCCAATCCAAGCTACAGCACAGCTGGCATTGCACCTCATCGACATTGAGAAGTGGCTCTCGGCCTGGTGAAAACGAGCAAAAATGCAAGCACGTATCATTTTCGCTAAACAGACAAGATTGCCCACCACTCTTGTTGAACAACATACCACTCCCGAAAGCAGATGAGGTAACGTACCTAGGAGTACACCTTCACAGAAGACTCACATGGCGCAGGCACGTTGAAGCCAAAAAAACTCAGCTAAAATTCAAAGCCAACAAACTAAACTGGCTCATCAACTCTGGTTCTCCGCTCAGCCTAGATCTAAAGGTCTTACTCTACAATACTGTACTGAGATCTATTTGGACCTATGGTTGACAGTTATGGGGCAATGCCAGCAACAGCAATATTGACATAATACAGCGAGCACAATCAAAGATTCTGAGAATCATCACTGGGGCACCGTGGTACGTTCGAAATGAAAACAACCAAAATGACCTAAAAAAATGAGCCAAAATGATCCCACCTGGTACCAACGCAATTAAGGAACTTAAGGAAAAATACCATAGCAAGCTTTACTCGCACCCCAACCACCTAGGGAGAGGTCTAACCCAGCTCAGCAGTCGCTCCCGTCTCCAACGAAAGGACCTACCAACCCAGCGAAGAAACTTTTAGGGCCGTCTGATCATAGAACAATTGGAAGAAAAATATCTATTATAGTTAAGATTTTTTAAACTTATTGTTAGTTCTTATACAAGAAGATTCAATAAATAAAAGCAAGGTATAGCAAGTAAGGAACGCTACAGTCGAGCGCGCCCGACCGTAAGATACCATTCGACAAACTTCGTAGTTGCACTAACTAGTACTAACTCGCTCTCACTCACAAATACAGGCACACACACAAAGGCTAAAACGATGCAGACGATATGCTGTAATGACGCGGGCAACGGAACTATGAAAAACGCTTTCTGTAATAACTTCTGTATTTATTGCTCGATCGGATTGTAATTTTGGGATTGGGTGCACATTATTAGCATCTTTACGTGTTCTAAAGCAGAAATCTGTAACATAAATATTTTCCTTAATATTCTTGAATTATTGATTGCATGTGCGGTGGGCATGGCACCTCAAATTTGAAATAATCTTTATCTGCGCATGATTTACAGGAATCATCATGCCAAATTTAGTGTCTGTAACTGTAATACTTTCTAATATATTCGTAAATTATCGATTTGCGTGGACGGTGGGCAGGGCACCTCGAATTTGAAATAAACATCATCTACGCATGATTTACATGAACTATCATGCCAAATTTGGTGTCCGTCACTGTATTACTTTCATTAATGATCGTAAATTATCGATTTGCGTGGGCGGTGAGCGTGGCACCTCAATTTGCTGCCGGCAGAGCTGCTTACAGCTATGGAAAACGTTGAGTTGAATAACTTCTGTATTTTTATCCGATTGTTAGCTATAGTTTTGATATAAACCGATTTATTAGATTTACGGGGACGGAAAGGGGCGTGGTCAAAATCCAAAGTAAACTTGATCAGCGTGCAATAATAACAGATATTGTCACCAAATTTGGAGGTCGTAGCTCTTATAATAGCTGAGATCTAGACAGACCGAAATGGCTATTTCGACTCGGCTGTTGATCCTAAGCCAAAATATATATACTTTATGGGGTCGGAGATGTTTTTTTGTGCCTGTTACATACATTTTAGGTTTGAAGAAAGTTATAATACCCTTCTACTCTATGGGTAGCGAGTATAACAAGAAAGACTACCTTCGGAACGCCGAAGGTTTCATACCCCTGCAGATACAGCAAAAAATGTCCGCTTTTAATAAAATCATTTTATCGACAGGGAAGTTTTTGGAAAGTTTCAGAGCGAAATCTTGAAAAATGATGAAAGTCGGCCGTTAGGTTCTATGGCAGCTAAACGATAAATTGGTCTAACTTATATCAAATTTTCATAGCCTTTGAAGGACATCATTAAACATAGCTAGTAAAAGTTGCATAGCGTTATCTTCAAAAATAACAAAATTCGACCGATAGTTTCTATGGCAGCTATACGATATATCGGTCCGCTCCAACTCGTTCAACTCGACTTATTTACAGCGTGCAGCAATAAGAATCATGTATATCAAATTTCATTAAGATAGCTCTAAAACTGAGCGACTAGATTGCGTTGCGTAATATTGTTCGTTGACGTGTGAAGACGTGTTTTATCGAGCTCGTATAAAAATCGGTGTATTTGAATAAAGTGAATAGTTATTAATATCATATAAAACAAATAAATAAATCGAAGCAAAAGAGACGCTCTGTGCGATGCACCATCGCTCGAATACATATTTTGTGTTTGAAATAGTATAAGCAAGTAGTTTTACATTTTCAAACAAAAGACTAAAAACTACGATATATACAAACAAAAAAAAAAAACTCTATGAGCCAGAACAACACTCGCGCTCAGCGACAACGCGAGCAAGACGATCGCCGGCTCTCATTGCAACGAAACAACGCGTACTTCTCATACGTCTCCGCGACTTATGCAGACAGCGAGCGGGCAATCACCTCTAACCCGACGAATTTACCTTTGCCAACAACTCAAGAAAGAGCACGTTCTTGCTCTCCCTCACTACTAGCCTCGAAATTTCTCTACGCTTACCTACGGTGACTAGTACTGAGACAACAACAACCACTGCAACTGCAATCACAACAACAACTGGAACGGTATCGTCAGCTCGCTCAATTTCGTCGACGCAAGCACTTGCTCTCACTGAGCCAGCGATCAAAACTAATACACAACTTAACGGCTCTGCTGCGCTATCGGCAAACCAAAAGGTAAACAAGAACGCCGGGTCGACCATACAGACTGGAATACACGCTACATAACAATAAAAAGAAAACTTAGCCCTCAAAAAAACAAAAACCAACAAACAGAAAACAAGTCAAAAACAAGTAAGAAAGCTACAACTAAGTGTGCTCGACTGTAATATACCCGCTACCCAGCTGCTCGTACATCATTTATTTGCGGAACAAAAAAACGGCTACAATCATATTTTGACCGTAAAAGGCTATGGACTTATAATATTTATGCAAAGTCAAAATCTAAAATAAAAAATAAAATATTTTTGCATACATTTAATTTTTGATGCGGGCGGGACTTTAACCCGTAAATGCATAATAGTACTGTTTGTTTCCAGTCAAGTTAAGTGTTGACTGTATAAGACCATGGATTTTTCAAGGTTATGAAAAAAATCAGATTTAGAAAACTGTTATTGCTAAAAGTGTTTTTCAATGAAAAATAATAAACAACACATATAATTTTCAGTTAGACGCCAAGCAGTTGGAAAAAAACACTGCTTCGAAAAAACACTGCTTGCTTGCATGCAGTGGGCGCAGTGCAAATCTATATGAAACGTTGAATAACTTTTATGTTCATTATCCGATGGGAACCAAATTTTTAGCGATCGTTTAGGTGGTGATAGTTATTATTCACACCAAAACTAAATAATCTAGCTTTATTATTGCGCGTGCTATACGGTTTATCGATTTGCGGGGGCGGAAGTAGGCGTGTCCCAAGTTTTAATAAAAATTTTACAGCGTATGATTTACATAAGTGTTGTTACCAAATTTGGTGGCTGTAGCTTTTTTAGTTTCTGAGATATAGGCGTTCATACAGACGGACAGAAGGACAGACAGACATGGCTTAATCGACTCGGCTAGTGATCCTGAGCAAGAATATATATATACTTTATGGGGTCGCAGATGCCTCCTTCTACCTGTTACACACATTTCGACAAACACAATACACCATGTATTTTTTTAAAATCCATGGTCTAATTACACAAGACAATGCACAGTGGTGGCAATAAGGCAATAAATCAAAAAATCGAAGTCAAAATATCTTGGTAAAAGGTAACCAAATTAGCTGTTAAATGTCCAACCATTTCTAGATCAAACCGGTTTTTGCTCGAAAGCTAACGGTTCTTTCTAAAATTACCTTCAAAGTTGTGAACACGTGTTCTTTTGTAAGGCAAAAATTGCATACATGCACATTTTGTAGTTCAATGCCAAACTTCGAAGAGTTCGAACGTAGAAAGTAGTGGTCGGATTTTATTCAATTAAAATGGAATTTGAAGATAAAAGGATTTATTTTAAATCCATTAAGCAATAATAAACTAATATATTAAATCGTTTTTGTAAAAAAATGTTAAAAAAAAACATTTTTTTTGTCATTTTGTGTGCGTCTTGTTCATGTTTACTTAAGCTTTTAGTTGTTACTCCCCTCGTTCCCCCCAATGTGAGTATTATCAGTGTATTTACCAAGTGTTAAGTGTAGCTGCAAATAGTTGCAAATGTGCCCGTAATCTTCAATATAATAACACCGCCTTTATATTATTAAAGGCTAAAGTTGCGACTCGTGTTGCAGCTTTTCTTTGTGTTTATGATGTTTCTTTTTTTTTCTTCATATGTGATTGTGTTTGTGTTTGTATACACCCTTGCATATCGCTTTTATTTTTTTAATTTTTATCTTCTGTTATTTTTATAGGAGATTCTTATAAATGTATGTTTTCACGCATGCATATATTTAGTCTTTGGTGATCCGAAAGGGCACGAGCGTTGAAATAACTCAGAATGTCATTGAATTACAGTACAGTACAACATGGCATTACAAACAAGAATTTCACAGCTGATTTAAATGATCTTAAAAAATGCATTAGTTACATTTGTAAGAATATAACTGAGTTCATGGGTAAATACAGCCGTAATTAGAGTTTTGTTGCAATGTATCAATTGAATTGGCTGAACACCAAAGAATATGTTATGGTGAAACCAGTTTGTTTTCCTTGTAAACAAAAATCAAAACTCCTTAAATCAGTAATTGAGCTCCTTGATGAAAACATTGAATAATTTAACTTATAACTTGCTTGTATAATTATAATATAATTGTTAAGTTTCATTATCAAAAAAAATTGTATGTATAATAAATTAATTTAAATTTATTTTTTTATTGTTGAAATATACTGAGTTGACTACTAAAAGTATTCTTAGGCCCTTTCCTAATATAAGCGCAACCTTTATGGCGATCATTTATATGGCAGCTATTGGATATAGTGGTCCGATCCATCCAAATTTTTGATATCATTTTACGATTAAAATAAAAAAATTTTGTGCAAAATTTCAAACTTCTATCTCAACAAAAAGTATTTATGGCCGCTTTCCCATACAAAGCCGACCACTGTGCAATGCTAGCATTCTCACCAATAAAACGCCAGCAAACACCAATAGATTTGAGCTGCTGGCAAATTCTACACATGAAAGTATACAAACGGCAAAGTCATTGAAAGAGGAACCTAAGAAGGTCAGGCCTCCACCAATAAACATTCGGGAAAACATTCGGCTCAAGTGCATTAGTGAACAAAATAGCCACACTAATAGGAGAAAACTCATTTACGTAATCCCTCTAAGAAAAGGGAACATAAATGAAACAAAAGTTCAAACTGAAACTGAGGCTAGCCATCGTATCCTAACCAAATTCCTGGATGATGCATGAAAAATTTTTATTCATACCAGCTAAAAAGGGTAAGGGGCCTACAGGTTGTTCTCAAAGGGATTGAGGCAAATGTTTCGACTATTGAAATCGTAGAAGCGCTGAAGGAAAAGATCTTTAATGCAAAAATGGTCATGAACATACTTATCAAAAATAAGGAGCCACAACCAATGTTGAAAATCGAGTTGGAGCCAGACAGCCAGATACTGAGAAAAAATGAAGTTCCCCCAATCTACAAGTTTCAGCTCCTACTGCATCGGCGTATCACAGTAGAAGAGCCACACAAGCGCAATCGCCCAGTGCAGTGCACTAACTGCCAAGAATATGGTCACACTAAGGCTTACAGTACTCTGAAATCTATTTGCGTTATCTGTAGTGAAGCTCATAGCACAGCGAACTGCCATAAGAACAAGGAAGACACCTCTGTAAAAGTGTGCTGCAACGGTAAAAGTCACACAGCGAATTGGCGTGGCTGTGTAGTGTATAAGGAACTGAAGTGCCGCCTTAACAAACGTGGAGAATCAACACGCGCTCAGCCCATCCGTATCAGTCACACTCCGCCACAACCGGGCCCGTCTTACACGGCACCCCCTCCTACACTTGGTACCAATCCTAGCGTTTCCATCGCTAGTGCCTTAAAATCGGGAATTAAATCCGTGAACCCGAAAACACAAAAGCCGGCTACTACGCGGGAAGAACAGAAAATAACAACTTTGAACGAACATACGCAGCATATATTAACTGGCATTGAAACGATGATGATCTCACTCCACCAAACTCTAAAAGAATTTATGACATTCATGCAAACCACAATGCAAGAGCTTATGCGAAACCAAAATATGCTGATACAGCTTCTTGTGTCATCAAAATCAGTATAATGTCTCCACTTCAAATATCTATGTAGAACGCGAATGGCGTTTTACGGCATAAACTGGAACTTGCCCAGTTCTTATCCGAAATAAAATATTGACGTCATGCTTCTCTCCGAGACACATCTAACAGACAAGTACAACTTTCATATTCCAGGATACCTATTCTATGTCACAAACCATCTGGATGGCAAAGCCCATGGCGGCACTGGCATACTTAGAGGTCGCATCAAACACCACCTTTATAATAGAACTGAAATGCACTACCTGCAATCCACTTCCATAAGCATCCAATCCAGCAACGGCGGCTACACTCTGGCCACAGTCTACTGCCTGCCTCGTTTTGCAGTTTTTGAGGATCAATTCTTGGAGCTTTTTAACTCACTCGGTGAGCGATTTATAGTGGCTGGTGACTACAATGCCAAGCACACGCACTGGGGATCACGTCTTTTGAACCCAAGGGGCAAACAACTTTACAAGGCGCTCATTAAGCCGCGGAATAAGCTCGATTATGTGACTCTGGGTAGGCCAACATACTGGCCAGCTGATCCAAATAAGCTCCCGGATCTCATCGACTTTGCAATAACAAGAAAGATCCCAAGAAATAATATTACGGCCGAGTCACTTGCAGAAATATCATCTGATCACTACACTACAGGCTGGCAGGCAACAGGACCAACTGGGTAAGGTACACGAAATATGTTTGTACACACATGGAACCAACTCAAACAATGAATACCGATGAGGATGTTGATCGCCTGGCCGAATCGATGGAGGAAACACTTGTTGCTGCAGCCAAGGCCTCTACACCTCCAGCCACACACAAAATGACAAATCATAGCAAGACAAATCGCGAAATCGAACAGCTAGTACTTGAAAATCGAAGACTAAGAAGAGAATGGCAGAATCACAGATCCCCAAAGGCTAAAGAACAGCTAAAAATAGCAACATGTAGACTAACCAGGACACTTAAGCTCGAAGAAGAAAACGCCCAGCATCTATACATCAAACAACTATCGCCCACCAGCAAAAAGAACCCTTTGTGGAAAGCACACAAAAATATTCACCAGCAGAAACAATCGTTCCACTGCGAGGCCCCTCTGGAAGCTGGATACCCAGCAAAGAAGATAAAGCTAATGCGTTCGCCGATCGCCTTCAGAAAGTATTTCAACCAAATTCTGCTAGCAACTCATTTGTCCTACCCGCAGTAACTAAAATCATGCCACCAATAAATCCAATAACATTTAGCCAAAGTGAGATAGCATCTATCATAAAAGATCTTAAGACCAAAAAATCACCTGGACATATCTTGGTGACACCAAAAATGATCATAGAACTCCCACCGTGTGCGGTTCTGACCTTATGCCATCTCTTTAACGGTATTACGAAACTTGGATACTATCCTCAAAGGTGGAAAAAAGCGATCATAGTGATGATTCCCAAGCCAGGCAAAGATAAAAGTTAACCCTCATCCTATAGACCACTCAGTCTTCTAACGTGTCTCTCGAAACTGTTTGAAAAGGCACTTTTAAAATACCTAGCTCCCTACCTCAGAAGGCGAAATACAATACCATCGCATCAATTTGGCTTTCGCAAAAATCATGGAACGATCGAGCAGGTCAATCGAATCACAAATGAAATTCGCACAGCTTTTGAGCACCGTGAATCTTATCTCTCCAAAAAACAAGTTCTCAATCAGGTGTAACAGTTCGACTTCACACGACCGAGTTAACATGCCCCTCTCCCCGGCCACAGAAAAACAACACCGACCCGGCAACAAATCCAGAGCCCAGGAGTTTCAACGAAGATCGCGAACACGAACTCGGGCCGATCGCCAACACGATCGGTGAGTGAACACACTCGGCCGAAGAGAAATTTTGCCTAAGCATACAACTTTTTGTAATAAAGAGATTCATTCTCGTTTCATACCCCGAACTACACAGTTGTTTTTTTGAAAGCTTTTCCTCCCCCGGCCACAGGATTGTAACTGGCGCAGCCGGACTACGGACAAGGGATTAACAATGCCCACTACGCTTATCGTTCTAATTCTAAAGAGGTGATGAACATGTGACGGCAGTGGTTGTGGGGATTTTAGTAGTGAGTGGTGAAATAATAAATTAAATTAAAAAGTTATTGAAACATAACGACGTCCAAGTGCAAATAAAACAAAAGAAACAAACAAAACCAAGTTCAAATTGCTTCACAGGCGACCGTATATGTGTACATCAACCTCTGATAAGGCACCGGGATCGCTTGTGCGGGACAATTTGCAACAATTATACCAACAAGTTGCTGCGTGTGATGACCGTATAAGTGTACATCAATCGCTGATAAGGCACCGGGATCATCCATACACCCCAACTCATAAAATGATACCAATTAAAAAAAAAAAAGAAAAAAAAAAAAAAATTTGACATATCAAACTGCTGTGCGTGGTGACCGTTTGTATGTGGTTGGTATGCTTTTTTGGTTATTTCACCAGAATAGTAATTTCATCACTATAGTAATATTGCATCAGCCCATCTTTGCATTGCGAATGGTTTTTGCAGTTCTGTAGTTCTGAGAACAACTGTTTTGCGCGGCGGTAGGCTGGCGCCGCTGTCGCTGACTGCGTTGTTATATAAAAAAAAGAAGTGGTAAAGAGCTAGATCAGTCGAATATTAGACTTCATTGTGACCAGAACTCGCTGCGCAAGAAGTGAATATTTACATCAGTCGCCGCCAAGGCAACGGTATCCTCCGCACAGTGATTTAAAATAAATAAATGTGAGTTGTGTGATTAACGACCGAATATGTGTACAACAATCGTTGTTAAGGCACCGGGATCGTTTTTTATTTATCAATTTACATGAACGAAAATTTATTTTACAAATAAAAAAAATATAATAATAATAAAACCTGGACAATTATTATTCATAACAATAAAAAAATAAAATAATAAATAAAAAATAAATATATACACAGTGATACAGTTTCCTTCGGCAAATCAAGTAAGCATGTATGTGTTTGTGTTGCGCCGCTTGTAAAATTCTTATGACGTCGGCGCATCACTGTACATTGGCTGCCGCCAAGAGCTGATGTCGCGCCAGAGTGGCGGCGCGATGCTTTACGCCGCGTTCGCTTGTACACTGTTAAATTCTGTTGAATTTTTTTTTTTTTGTACACCACGCACTGCGAGAATAGAACCACTTCAAAAAAAAAAAAAATATATATATATATAAATAAAAGCAATAAAATTAATTAAAGAAAAAGAACAAACAATCCACAAACAACTTGACGTCTATTGTTGTCACATGTTCGCTAGCCTCTAAAATACACTCTATTGAATACTTATTTAATTTATGCATTACAGTTAAAGTCGAAAACAAAAAAAACTACAAAGGTGGAAGTAAGCACAGCAGCACTACACGAATGACATACAATCAACACTAAACACCGGGAAACAAGGAAAAGAGGAAACTGCGTAACAGACACATACATACAGGTTCTCTTTTATTTTCGAAAGAATACACACATATTATAACACACATTAAAACATAGATACATTTACATAGTATCACAAAATATAACACAATATATTACTACATTAATATACAAACGAAAACAATACAAACAAAACAAACACCCAAAATTTTCCCTATAAAAATTTTCCCTCATATTATTACTATTTTATATACACATGCACATTACTTGCAAACAAAAATACAATACACGTAAATGTTTAGGAAAAAAGCCCAACCGCCCCAGAGGGACCATTGGCAGTATAGACATATATTTCATTAACAATACTTGTAACCTCACAATTATCGATAAATTCACCAAGCTAGCGCAAGCTTACCCCCTTAGCAATAGGAATTCAATAAAAGTCGCCGATGCCCTACTACAATTCATAAGTCACTATGGCGCACCCCAGAAAATAATCTTCGACCAGGGCGCGGAATTTTCGGGCAGTCTATTCAACGACCTCTTAACTCAATTCCAAATAACAGCACATACAACTTCATTCCAACAATCTACGGGAAATGCTCCTGTCGAGAGACTGCACTCCACCTTAACCGAACTATACAGGATAATCATGAACAAAAGAAAAGAAGCACGCCTTGAACGCGATCATGTCCAAATACTCTCAGAAGCAATAGCAACTTATAACAATGCAATACACTCCAGCACTTCCTATAGCCCTTTCGAGCTCTTCCACGGAAGAACTCACATATTCAACAAAACAATAACATTCGACAATCACCACGATTACCTTAAGAAATTAAACGAATTTAGAAAAGACATATACCCAAAAGTACAGGAACATTTAAACGCGACCACAGAAAGAAGACTGGCTAAATTATACGAGGACAGAGAGACACCAATCCAAGTCCAGCCTAATGATAAAATATTTAGAAAAGAAAACCGTAGAAACAAGATAGCACCGAGATTTTCACTACACAAAGTAGATAGAGACAAAGGCATCACTTTCCTACCAACTAAAGGTCAAAAGTTACACAAACAAAAAATTAGGAAAACAGTTAAGAAAACAGTGGAAGAAACATAAGATAGACAAGCACTATTCAATAAATATATTATTAACAAGAAACAATCTAAAAAAAAAAAAAAAAAAAAAAATCTGAAGAGGCACAAACATTTTTCTTTAACGAACTTAGGGAAGTCAGAAATAACACATATTCATTATAAAATAGGATAAACTACAATAAAGACACTGTCTGATAATGTAAACAAAGTAGTAGTTATTAGCCAGTAAACTAAACATTATCCCTAAACTGTTATTTCATAAGGAACAAATAATAATATAAGATAGATAATAAGTAAACAAAATGTAACTTTAGCATAAGATATAACGCTTATAAAAACAACACTCATGTTTAACATTAAGATACCCATTTAAAAAAAAAAACTGTCAAATTCAAAATGTCGTCGGAGTTCGTGGCATACACCAACAACACGTCACCTAACCACCTTTCTTCGATCCGGCCAATCCCCTTATGGCCTTCTCTTCGGACTGGGGGGGAGGAGTTAACATGCCCCTCTCCCCGGCCACAGAAAAACAACACCAACCCGGCAACAAATCCAGAACCTAGGAGTTTCAACGAAGATCGCGAACACGAACTCGGGCCGATCGCCAACACGATCGGTGAGTGAACACACTCGGCCGAAGAGACATTTTGCCTAAGCATACAACTTTTTGTAATAAAGAGATTCATTCTCGTTTCATACCCCGAACTACACAGTTGTTTTTTTGAAAGCTTTTCCTCCCCCGGCCACAGGATTGTAACTACCGCGCTGTCAATGCTGGAGTCCTCCAAGGTAGTGTGCTGGGCCCCGTGCATTACACCCTTTACACAGATATGCCTACAAATAATTAGCTCACAACCTCTACGTTTGCTGACGATACGGCAATACTCAGCCGATCCAGATGCCCAGCGAAGGCAACAGAAAAACTTGCCTGTCATCTTAAAACAGTAGAAAGATGGTTTGCGGACTGGCGTATTAATATAAACGAGACCAAAAGCAGACATGTAACATTCAGAATGAATAGACAAACCTGACCACCCTGTACCCTAAACAATACATTCATCCCACAATCAGACGTAGTAACATTTCTTGGCGTTCACCTAGATAGATGTCTCACCTGGCGGCGACATATAGAACCTAAAAGGACTCACATGCGCCCACAGTCTCTACAACAACTACCTCGGTGCTCTGCTCAACGATAACTGCCGAAACTGTCTCTGCTGAGCCGACGACGTCAACCAGAAAGCCTCTCTCGTTGACAGTTGTAACAACGAAAACAAAAACAACAATTAGATTGAGTGAATTTCTGGTGATCGGTTGTGTTGACCTTTACTCTCAATATTGTTTATTTTTTTCTGCCTAATCTTTGCAAATAATTTGTGGTTTTAATTTACTTTGGTGTATTTTAGTTTGTGCTAACCCGGTGCGTATTCATAACACTTCGTGTTACCCCTGGTGCTTTGCAACTTTACTAAATTTACACAATTTACACAATTATCAACTTGGGCGTCTTTGGCGTCATTTGTTGTTATACCCGCTACTCATAGAGTAGAAGGGTATTATAACTTTTGTTCAAACCGAAAATGTATGTAACAGGCAGAAGGAGACACCTCCGACCCCATAAAGTATATATATTCTGGCTCAGGATCAACAGCCGAGTCGATATAGCCATGTCCGTCTGTCCGTCTGTCTGTCCGTGTGAAAATCTAGATCTCAGCTATTATAAGAGCTAGAACTACCAAACTTGGTGACAGTATGTGTTATTATTGCACGCTGGTCAAGTTTATTTTGGATTTTGGCCACGCCCCCTTCCGCCCTCGTAAATCGAAAAAAATTGATTACAAGTGCAATTTTGATGCCATATCATTCATTTTCGGTTTGTATGATAACTATATCTAGGCAGATGATCTCTAAAAGTTTGGTAACAATCGATAATAAACACAGAAGTTATTCAGCTTAACGTTTTCCATAGCTGTAAGCAGCGGTGCCGGCAGCGCTGCTTGCAGCATTGTGCCGAATCGTGTGTGCGTGTACGGTGGTGAAATGGGTTAACTTGTGGACTGCAAAACGAACAGTACTATTATGCATTTACGGGTTCGAGTCCCGCCCGCATCAAAAATTAAATGTGTGCAAAACTGTTTTTTTTATACCCGCTACTCATAGAGTAGAAGATCAAGTTTATTTTGGATTTTGGCCACGCCCCCTTCCGCCCCTGTAAATCGAAAAAAATTGATTACAAGCGCAATTTTGATGCCCTATTGTTCCATATGATAATTATAGCTAGCCTGATGATCTCTGAAAATTTGGTAACAATCGGATAATAAACAAAGAAGCTATTTAGTTTAACGTTTTCCCTAGCTGTAAACCGCGCTTCCGGCAGCGCAAATTCTTTATTTGTACAGGAAATAATAAGAATGCCATACAATGCAAATTTTTGCTGTTGTTGGATAACAGCGTTAGTAGCTTAGTGAAAAGGCGATGAACTCCTGAACCGACAGGCCCGTGATTCGATTCCCAATTTTTTTTAAGAACTTATACTTTAATTTTTTAATATGCATTAATTGGTGGTGCATTTTATTTAAAAATTTTTTAATGGCCCACAATGAACTTAGTTAACAAGTGGAGAAGTGACAGTCTCTTAAATCAGCTCTGTGCGATTGTCAGAGCGCAACTTTTTCTTAAATGTTTTTATTTTTATTTTATATTTAATTATATGTTTATGATTGTTATTTATGAATAAATAGCAACAACAACACGCATCATGCATTCAGACTTTGTTTTTGTCGTGCAAGAATATCCGAATGGTCTCATAATGTAACTTTGGCAAAATTTGCGTAATGGCTTAATGGCCGAATGGAGAAGTGGTGGACCTCTTAGGTAATGGGTCCAAGGTTCGATTCCGCATGCATACGTGTCATAGTGGGGGAGATCGAGCTTTTCTTATTTTTTGCAAAGAAAAGTTTTTGCCTCCCTTTTTGAGCTACCTTCATGAAACTTTGTATACATGTTTCTCATTGCTGCCCGCTGTAAGTAAGTCGGAACGAGCCGGTACGCACCGATACATCGTATAGATGCCATAAAACATATCGGTCGTTTTTTAACAAAATTTATTAAAAGTTAGAGTGCTCCAGAACACTTTCCATTCAAGTATATAAAGAGGTGTTAAAAGGGCACATATCGTTTTTTACATGCACGTATTCGATTTATAGTCTTCAACAGGTAGAATTATTATTTTTACTGTTTAAGTGATAAATCTTGGATTTTTGTGGTACCTGAATAAAAGTTATACGTTTTCAATACTTTTTACTCCTTTTCCGGGCAGCGCTGCTTGCAGCATTGTGCGGAATAGTGTGTGCTTGTACGGTGGTGAAATGGGTTAAGTTGTGGACTGCATAACGAACGAAACTATTATGCATTTATGGGTTCAAGTCCCACCCGCATCAAAAGTTAAATGTGTGCAAAAAAATTTTTTTTTTATTTTAGATTTTGACTTTCCATAAATATTGTAAGTCCATGCCCTTTTACGGTCAAAATATGATTGTAGCCGTTCTTTATTGTTCCGCAAATAATTTTGATGTACGAGCAGCTGGGTAGCGGGTATATTACAGTCGAGCACACTCGAATGTAGCTTTCTTACTTGTTTTTGTTTTGAGTCTATTCTTCCACACTCTCCCGCTCTCACGTTTTTATTTACGCTCTTTGAGCTGGTTACGCGTGTGTTGAGTGTTTACTCTTACCGTAGCGTTGCTGTTGTAGTTTTAAGCTTAGCTTACTTACTAATACTCAGTCGCTCTCACCTTGTAAAACTCCCTCGAGTTTACAGCGTTTGCATTGTGCGTCTGTTCTTATCGCTTCTCCCGTTTACTTTGTCTCTCTAACAGTCCTTTGTAGCTTGTTGTTTTTGTTATTTTTATTTTTGAAATTTCTTTCCTACTTTAATATTTTTTTTGGTGTTCCCTACGTTTTTTGAGGTACATTCACTTCTATGAAGATGTTGTCGTGCTCGGCTAGAAACTGCAAATCCTCTGCTGACTCTAAGTCAGATTTTGTTGATTGCTGGCTCTGCGATAACGTTTTTCACGTTAAGTGCATTGGCCTTACCGGCCGTATAAAAGATGCTGTTAATAGCAAAATTGGCCTTAAGTGGTCATGTGAAGGCTGTCGCGTAGGTGAACTTAACCTACGTAAGACCCTGAGGCAGACCAAATTAAACGTTGCTCGTTTGCGGGCTTCGTTTTCTAGGTTGCATTCGGAGTTCATTGAACTAGAATCCCAACTGAATAACCTTAATTCTCTAGAGGACCCTCCGCTCGTGTCAGTTGTTCCATCAACTCCTTTAACTCCGTTATCTCATGCGAACACTCCTCTCGCTGTCTCGCCTATTTTGCCTCAAGCCTCCACGGTTAGTTTGATTGATCCACCTATTGTGGTCGTCACTTCTCCTACTTCGCCTGTGTCTAGGAGTATAGTAAATAACACTGGTTGCAGCTCTTCTGTAGTTATGCCTCCAAACATAACTAAGTTCCTTGTCGCCGTTAAGCCAAAGAAATTTATTTTTGTTTCTCGCTTGGCCCCCGATACTTCAATTGAAGATGTGCAAGCATTCATTCAATTCAAGATCTCAATAACGAACCTTATTGTTGAGAAATTTAAATTTTACTATGCACGAGACATTGCATCGTTCAAAATTAATATTCCTGCAGACAGCTTTAAAAAAGTCTATAGTGTAAATTTTTGGCCCCCTGATTTAATTGTAAAGGAGTATATTCCTAAACAAAAAACTCGTCCCTCAGTTTCTTTGCCAGTAGTTTCCAGTGTCCCGTCTTCGAGTGGAACATCAAAAAACTAAATGCATCTTCTCTTTTTATTGCTTATTAAAATGTTAGAGGACTAAACACTAAACTCTCTAAATTGTTTATTGATTGTTTCTCTTTTAATTACCATATTTTAATATTTACTGAAACTTGGTTGAAACCAGATGTACTGAGTAGCTCAATCTTTACAGATAAGTACACTTCCTTCAGATGCGACCGTTTAGGTCGAACTGATGGAGGCGTGCTTATAGCTGCTAGGTCTGATTTATCTGTTGAACAACTGTTAATTGTTTGCTCAGAATTTATCTGTGTTAAAGAGTCAGTGTGTCAACTTGCTCTTATATTCCCCCTTCTTCAGATGTTTTCATTTACCTTGAACATCTTTCCTCTATCCAGTCTGTTGCATCCAAGCTATCTGATAGAGATTTTCTTTTAGATTTTGGTGATTTTAATTTACCAGAAGTTGCATGGATTAGATTTCTTGGTTCCCTCTAGCTTAAATAAATTTCTTATAGGCCATTCTGAACTTTCATTATTTCAAATTAATAATATTCCTAACCTAAATGGTAGAATGCTTGATCTTATCTTTTCATCTGATGTAATGTTGCAAAACACTATTTCTAGAAGTGATCCTTTAGTTTTACCTAAAGATCCTTACCATCCTACATTAGATTTGTCATTAAAATTGCCTACTCTTGTGCAAACTGCAAATTCTCTTTCCAAATTAAAATCTCGCTGCTTTCGCAAGACTAATTTCATCAAGCTTAACAATTTGATTTCAAATCATGATTGGTCTACTTTTTATTTGTGTTCAGATTTGGATATTTGTATCTCATATTTTTATAAATCTATCAATTCATTTTTTGATCAATGTGTTCCCAATGCTTACCCTTGGTTTTCTCGTGAATTGATGGTTTTAAAAAATTTGAAATCGAGATATTTTAAAAAGTTTAAATCTACTGGAAGTCCTTCTGACTATTCTCGTTATATCGTTGTTAGAGCTAACTTTTTATACCCGCTACTCATAGAGTAGAAGGGTATTATAACTTTGTTCAAACCGAAAATATATGTAACAGGCAGAAGGAGACACCTCCGACCCCATAAAGTATATATATTCTGGCTCAGGATCAACAGCCGAGTCGATATAGCCATGTCCGTCTGTCTGTCCGTGTGAAAATCTAGATCTCAGCTATTAATTTGGTGACAATATGTGTTACTATAGCACGCTGATCAAGTTTATTTTGGATTTTGGCCACGCCCCCTTCCGCCCCCGTAAATCGAAAAAAAACATTGATTACAAGAGCAATTTTGATGCCATATTGTCCATTTTCGGTTTACATGAAAACTATAGCTAGACAGATGATCTCTAAAAATTAGGTTATTTCATAGCTGTTTTCCATAGCTGTAAACAGCGCTGCCGGCAGCGCTGCTTGCAGCATTGTGCCGAATAGTGTGTGCGTGTACGGTGGTGAAATTGGTTAAGTTGTGAACTGCATAACGAACAGAACTATTATGCATTTATGGGTTCGAGTCCCACCCGCATCAAAAATTAAATGTGTGCAAAAAATTATTTTTTTTATTTTAGGTTTTGAATTTGCATAAATATTGTAAGTCCATGGCCTTTTACCATCAAAATATGATTGTAGCCGTTCTTTATTGTTCCGCAAATAATTTTGATGTACGTGCAGCTGGGTAGCGGGTATATTACAGTCGAGCACACTCGAATGTAGCTTTCTTAGTTGTTTTCTCTAAATACACGCTGCTACAATGATTACTTGAATCGTTGTCGCCTAGAGTTTGCCCAAAATCCTACGCAGTTTTATAACTTTGTTAATTTGAAACGTAAAACTAATAAACTCCCGTCTAATCTTTTTTTTGAAAATAACAAAGCAACTAATGATCAGACTGCTGCCGATTTGTCTGCGGACTTTTTTCAATCTACTTACTCCACTGAAGCCTATACTATGCAATCATACCCGTATTCCTTAAATAATTCTAACTCCTTTTTTTGCCCTTCTATTAACGAAATCTCTTTACTAAGCTATCTTAAATCCTCTAAGCCTGTATTTTCTCCCGGTCCTATATTTAAGTTGCTTGATTTGTCCGAAGCCACGAGTTACTTTCCGCCTATATGGAAGGATTCCTTCTCTATACCTCTTCACAAATCTGGCTCTAACCAAGATGTGAAGAATTATAGGTGTATCTCTAAATTATTCGCTATTCCTAAAATTTTTGAAAAAATCTTGACTGCACAATTAACACATATGTGTAAGTCCGTTCTTTCCCCTTATCAGCATGGATTTGTCAAACTTAGATCCACAACTACTAATCTTCTTGCGTTTTCCTCAATTATAACCAAAGGATTTCGGAGGAAAATGCAAACTGATGTGGTCTACACTAATTTCAGTAAAGCATTTGACTCCGTTAATCATAACTTATTGCTTCATAAATTAGATCTCATTGGTTTTCCTCAAAAACTTATTTTGTGGATATCTAATTATTTAACTAAGAGGACGCAAAGAGTCCTTTTTAACTATTGCCAATCTAAGCTTATATTTGTTACATCTGGGGTTCCTCAGGGTAGTCATCTTGGCCCTCTACTTTTTAACCTTTTTATTAATGACCTACCTTCTGTACTAACACAATCATCTATCCTTATGTACGCTGATGACGTTAAACTTTGTCTGACGTATAATGACAAAACTTTAAACTTTCTTCAAATGGATCCTGACAAGTTTTTTGCCTGGTGTAATCATAACCTGCTACATCTTAATTGTTCTAAATGTAAAGTTATGTCATTTTACAGAGGAAACCATCACGTCATGAACTACTCCTTTAATTTGACTCAACTTTTAAGAATATCTGAAGTAAATGATCTAGGTATTCTCTTTGATCAGACACGTTACACACATTGTTAACAAGGCTTTTCGTGTACTTGGTTTCATTAAAAGATGGGCCAAAGAATTTAATGATCCCTTTACAACCAAGTTACTTTTTACTTCTCTTGTACGTCCAATTCTTGAATATGGTTCTTGCGTGTGGTCCCCGCAGTACCAAATTTATCAAGACAGAATTGAGTCGGTTCAAAAGCAGTTTCTTTTTTGCTTTACGTAGTTTCAACTGGGTTCCAGGAGTAGATTTACCACTTTATCATAATCGGCTTCTTTTAATTAGCCTTCCTTCTTTAGCTAACCGTCGTATTATGTTAAGTGTGTTGTTTATCATAAAACTTATAAGATTTGAGGTCGATTCCCCTTTCTTACTCAGGCAACTTAACTTTAGTGTTCCTTCTAGAGTTACCCGTATTTTTCAGCCATTGTCATTAGACTTTTGTTCAAGTATTTATAGCTTACATGACCCTTTCCGTCTTCTCAGCGATCAATATAATAAACTTTTTGGACTTTTCAACTTAGAGTCCTCTCTTTCTAATATAAAAATTTCTATTCTTAACTCATTAACACTTCATACTAATAACTAATATTAACTTTTCTGATCTGATTGGGTTTTTCTGGGTTTTCCCCAATCCATTGCAACAAATGTTGGATCGGCTAGAATTTTTGCTTTTTTCCCCGGAATTAATTAAATTAAATTTAATTATAATGTATTAAATTTTTATTAAAAATTTTATTTTCCGTTTTTAAATTTTCCTAAAAAATTAAAATTTTAAAATTCATGCATAAAATTAATTTTCTTAGCTTTAATCAAAACTGCTTTTGTTAAGTCGTTTTTCTTTATACATAAATTTTTTTTCTGTTTCTCTGTAACTTTTACGTCGACTGCTATTAGTTGACTTTAAATTAAATAAATAAAAATAAATAAATAAACAGTGAAACGGAACCAAAACAAACTCGAGCAGCGAAACTGACGCAAACTGGTATTGATCGGTACATATAGATCAAGCGCAAGCTGAGGCCGCAGAATAAAGAGAGCGGAAACAAGTCGAAAATTAACCGAAATAATGCTACTTATAGCGAATCTGAGGGACAATACTCAAATAGATTCGCTCTCTTAGACAACACCTCAGCGAATCAAATTGATGAGCCAGAAATCGCGACGAAGAGTCCAAAACCGCCGCCAACCTACGTCCGCGACCAAAAAAACAACTGCCCTGGTCAGCAAAATAGTCGCGCTCATTGGCGAGCACAATTTCCATGTCGTACCCGTAACAAAAGGAAACATCAGCGAAACCAGGATTCAAACACAAACCTAAGCTGGCCATCGGGTTGTAACAAAATATCTGGACGATGCTGGGAAAATCTACTATACTTACCAGCTTAAGAGCGCCAAGGGACTCCAAATTGTAATAAAAGGAATTGAACCCACTGTGACGCCTGATGAAATTAAAAGCTAAAAACTTTAACGCCAAATCAGTGATTAACATCCTGAACAGGAACAAACAACCTCAGCCACTCTTCAAAGTAGAGTTGCAGCCCGAAGCTAAAATGGTCAAGCGAAACGAAGTGCACCCGATATACAAGCTACAACTCCTGCTACACCGTCGAATCACTGTGGAAGAGCCGCACAAACGAAGTCAACCAGTGCAGTGCATAAACTGCCAAGAATAGGGCCACACCAAGGCCTATTGCACTCTGAGGTCAATCTGCGTTGTCTGCAGTGAGCCACAAAATACTGCAAACTGTACAAAACACAAGGAAGATACTTCGGTTAAGAAGTGCAGCAACTGCGGTGAGAACCACACAGCACACCGGCGTGGCTGTGTAGTCTTCAAAGAACTTAAAAATCGCCCCTACAAGCGCACGCCGTCGCCAAGGTCCCACTCTAACTTTCAATCATCAGCCAGATCAACCACTTCCCAAACGCAACATCAGCCTACTTCACGTACTGACTCCAGCACCTCATACGCAAGTGCCCTAAAGTCAGGCACCAAAACTTCTACCTCAGCATTAGAAGCCACGGGTAAATTCCACGCACCAATCGCCTCACCAAAGGACCAACTCCCACCTAAGTACCCGCCATGTAGCTTGGATGCAATGATGACTACGCTCCAACAAAACCTGGAGAAGTTCATGTCGTTCATGCAAACCACTTTGCAAGAGCTTATGAAGAACCAGAACACGCTGACTCAGCTGCTCGTATTTAACAAATCTATATAATGGCTTCCCTAAAAATAACTACGTGGAACACCAATGGCGTCTCACAGCACAGGCTGGAACTTACACAGTTCCTTAACAACAAAATTATTGATGTTATGTTGCTTTCTGAAACGCACTTAACAGATAAACATAACTTCCAAATTCCTGGATTCAAATTCTACTCCAGTAACCACCCAGATCGCAAAGCCACCCCCATGGGCTGGAGTACTAATAAGAGCTCGGCTCAAGCACTATCCTCAAAACACGTTTGGAAAAAACTACCTGCAATCCACGTCGATCAGCATACAGGCCAGAAATTGCCCCATCACACTTGCAGCAGTATACTTCCCTCCGCGGTTCATACTTACTGAAGACAACTTCATGGAGCTCTTTAACACGCTAGGAGAGTGCTTTGTCGCAGCAGGCGACTACAACGCAAAACACTCACACTGGAGTTCTCGCCTGGTCACGCCCAAAGGGAAGCAGCTCTACAATGCAATCACCAAACCAAACCGAAAGCTAAACTACGCTACACCGGGTAGACCTACATACTGGCCTGCAGACCCAAAGAAGATTCCTGACCTCATTGACTTCGCAATAACTAAAGGTATTCCACAGAACCTCATAACAGCAGAGTCACTTCTAGACTTGTCCTCAGATCACTCTCCAGTCATCTTTAGCTTTCTACAGCAGCCCAGGGTTATTGAGAAGCTCTATAGACTTACAAATAACCAAACTAACTGGGCCAAATACTCAAAATATGTCTGTTCTCACATCGACGCCTCAGGGTTGCCAAATACCGAAACAGACATTGACAACCTGAACGGCTCGCTTGTATCGACCCTAGTTGCAGCAGCAACAGTCTCAACTCCACCAGACCCCCCTGCTCCTATGAAATATAGCCTAACAAACAGAGATATCGAGAATATGGTACTTAAAAAAGTCTCTTGCGCAAAGAGCGGCAAAAGCACCGATCGCCGACCTTGAAACAAAAACTAAAAGCTGCGATGCGTTTGCTCACCAGAACACTCAAGCAAGAGGAAGAAAAGGCACATTACGAATACATCGAGCAGCTCTCACCAACCAGCACAAAACACTCTTTATGAAAAGCCCTCCGACACCTCCAGGCACCAACAGAGGCTGTCACACCATTGCGAGATGCCCATGGAAATTGGTCCCGAAGCGATGAACAAAGAGCCCACACCTTTGCTGACCATCTTCAAAAAGTGTTTCAGCCTAACCCGCCTACAAACACTTTCATCCTCCCCTTGACACGTAGCATTTGCGCACCGATGGAGCCAATGGTTTTCCGGACAGATGAAATAGTGAAGACGGTTAAGGAATTAAACCCTGGAAAATCGCCTGGTCACGACATGATTACTTCCAAAATGATCAGTCGTCTGCTTCGATGTGCGCTGAACCTGATTTGCAAGCTATTCAACGGAATTGCTAAGCTTGGCTATATTCCTACACAATGGAAAAAGTCAGTTGTAATAATGGTTCTCAAGCCAGGAAAAGATAAAACGTCACCAGCATCCTACAGGCCAATAAGTTTGCTAACCACCCTCTCCAAACTTTTCGAAAAGGTGCTTCTGCTACGTCTTATCCCGTACATAAATCTCCATGACATCATTCCTACGCATCAATTCGGATTCCAAAAGAAGCATGGAACCATTGAGTAGGTGAACCGAATCACAACGGAAATACGCACTGCCTTTGAAAACCGTGACTACTGCTCTGCATTATTCTTGGATGTAGCTCAAGCTTTTGATAGAGTCTGGCTTGATGGACTTATGTTTAGAATCCAGAAACTGTTGCCGCAAAGCACCCACAAACTGTTGGAGACGTACCTCCGCAATCGTTCCTTCACAGTTAGATGCAACAACAGTATGTCCCATGACCATAACATCAACGCTGGCGTCCCCCAAGGTAGCGTTCTGGGCCCAGTGCTCTATCTCCTGTTTACATCGGACAAACCTACTAACTCCCAGCTAACAACGCACACGTTCGCAGACGATACTGCGGTCCTCAGCCGTTCCAGGTGTCCAATGGAAGCAACCGCGCAACTAGCTCGACACCTACTACTGGTGGAAACATGGTTTGCAGACTGGCGCATCTGCATCAATAAGGTCAAGAGCAAACATATAACATTCACGCTCAATCGACGAACATGTCCTACTATAGTTCTACACAACACACCAGTTCCACAAGCTAGCGAGGTAACGTACCTAAGAGTTCACCTAGACAGACGGCTAACATGGCGTAGGCATATTGAAACAAAAACTACAAATATGAAGCTCAAGGCAGCTAGTCTCCACTGGCTAATCAACGCCCACTCCCCCCTTAAACTAGAGCACAAGGTACTCATCTACATCTCGGTGATCAAGCTCATCTGGACATACGGCTCAGAGCTATGGGGAAGCGCGTCAAAAAGCAGCATAAACTTAGTCCAGCGAGCTCAATCAAAAATTCTACGCGATATAACTGGAGCCCCATGGTACCTTCGCAACAAGAACATAAAGGGTTTTCCAATGAGAGGTGTTATTTTGATATTCAAGTAAAAATAGCATTTTTTGAGATAAATTATCGGATGTTTATTTCATTATGAAGAGGAGTGTATGCCATTAATAATGGAACACAACATCAGCCAAATGGCCACCACGACCACGCTTAAAGATCCATATCCTTTTCTGCCCTATGTCCTCGATAGCGTCACGAATTCCATCTTTGAGGTCTTGAATCGACGCTGGGCTGTTGGCTTAGACCTTATCTTTCACGTGGCCCCAAAGGAAGAAGTCGCAAGGTGTTAAATCACAAGATCTCGGTGGCCAATTGTGATCACCTCTTCGAGAGATAACACGGTCCGGAAACTTTTGCCGTAAAGGAGCGATGGTTTCGTTGCTTGTGTGGTACGTCTTCTTGAAAGTAAACGTTGTCCAGATCAATACCACCCAATTCCGGCCATAAAAAATCATTAATCATCTCTGTGGAATGCCAAATTTCAAAGAACGACGAGGAATGGACAAACCTGGGTTTTCTTCAACACTTTCGGCCACAACAGCAATATTCTCAATTGTTCTTGAGCGACGTGCACGGGTTTTATTCTGCACATCACTAACTTGTCCCAACAGATCGAATTTTCCCACCAATTTCTGAATTGCTGTCCGAGAAGGTGCTTCACGACGACCGAAAAAACTTTTCGTTTTACGAACCGACTCTGCCAAATTTTCACCATATTTATAGTGAGTTTTGATAATTTCAGTGCGTGGTTGAAGCGTGTATCGTACCATTTTTATTAATGGCGTAGTTTCTAATTGTCAAATGTCAAAAAATTGCAGCTTTAACAGTGACACCTACCGGAATAGCGGGCTATTCAAAATAACACCTCTTATTGGAAAACCCTGTACATAGAAACCTGCAAATCAACCTAGTCGTAGATGAAATACTTGTCAAAAGGACTAAATACCTGAACAAGCTCGACGCTCACCCTAACCCCCTTGCCAAGTGATTATTGCGAGCATGCAGTTCATCTAGACTGCAGCGATTTGATTAATCTGCCCAGCTGTAACTTCTCAGGGCCGTTGAACAACAATTCAAATTAAAAAAAAAAATTGTACTCTAATTTATATTAAGATTCGTAAACTTATTGTTAGTCTCATAAACTGAGAAGATTCAATAAATAAGAAGAAATAAAAAAAAAAAAAACCTGAAACCTAAAGCAGCCAATCTTCACTGGCTTATTAATTGCAACTCTCCCCCTAGTCTGGAATACAAAGTGCTCCTTTACAATACCGTGCTTAAACCCATCTGGACATACGGCTGTGAACTATGGGGAAACGCTTCAAAAACCAATATTGAAATCATACAGCGAGCTTAGTCAACGATTTTGCAAACTATCACTGGGGGACCATGGTACCTACGCAGCGAAAGCATCCATAGAGATGCCGACTGAAGCGCAAAGATTCTCCAGCCCAGCAAATCCTAGGGCCGTCTATAACTAATACAATTACTTCAAATTGTAATTAATCTAAGTTATATAATAAGATTTGAATAATTATTGTTAGTCTCACAATAAGAGAAGATCCAATGAATAACGCAATAAGTTTGGAAAAAAAAAGATTGCGTTGCAACAGACGGGCAGACGGACGGTCCCTATTGATGTCCTAAGGAGCGTTGCAAACTTCTGGCCAAAATAAATAATGAAAGGGTATAATGCATTAAGCAGAGGTTGATATTAAGTCACGATTTTTGGATAGCTTTTGAGTCCGCTCCTAATATTATTATCTCAATAGTGTCAGCTACTGTAACCGAAGAATCAACAGTAGAAAATGCATATTCCCTGAGGTATATTTAAATACAGCAGAAACGATCGGTCGAACTTTTTTGATTGAGCATCATATTGATGTAGGAGTCTCGAAACTATCCAATCAGTCCGGCACTAAAGCAACTGTTATAACAAAAAAGTTACTTAGTTTAGTTAGAACGTTTTACTGAGACTGGCAGAACAATTTCGAAAGGCTAATCTTACCCTTAATTTGGCTTAAAGTCAATTTTGTGTAGAGTGAATAAATTATTTAGGCTACGTTACTAGTAGCGGCGGAACCTATTCTGACCCCCCTAAAATTTCATGCATTTTGAATTGGCCTCTTCCCAGGAACATTAAACAGATTCGTGAATTTTTCTGATCTTTTTAGACCATGGATTTTAAAAAAATACATGGTATATTGGGTTAATCGAACTGTGCGTAACAGGCAGAAGGCATCTGCGACCCCATAAAGTATTTATGTTCTTACTCAGGATGACTAGCCGAGTCGATTGAGCATGTCTTTCTGTCCGTCTATCCGTCTGTCCGTCCGTCTGCATGAACGCATATATCTCAGAAACAACAACACGCAGTAAAATTTGTATTAAAGTTTGAAACACGCCTACTTCCGCCCCCAAAAATCGATAAACCAAATAGCAAGTGTAATAATAAAGCTACAGAATTCAGTTATGGTGTGCACCACCCAAACGATGGCTGAAAATTTGGTTACGATCGGATAATGAACATATAAGTTATTCAACGTTTTGTATAGATTTTTACTACAAGCAAGTAAGCTGTGTTTTTTCCAAGCAGTATTTTTCTCCAACTACTTGGATTTTGGTGCATGTGGTTTTGTTTCTTGTTTTCTTTTCTTTGAAAAATGCGTTTACCAATACCATTTTTCTCAATCTGATTTTTTTTATGATCTTAAATAATCCATGGTCTTATACTGTAGTCGTTCTTACTTGTTTTTATTTAAAATTGTCCAACATTTCTTGCAAAAGGTTTGAGAAATACCCAATCAGATCAGGAAGTTAATAAGTTGTTAGTTATTAGTACACCCCACCGACCGGAGTACACAAAAAGAATACATTTATAACGATTAATTTCTACACAGATAAGAAAATTAAAGTTTTTAAGGCTATAGAATTTTAATTAGCTATAATGAAATATAAGTTATTATAGTTTGAACATAATACCATAAAAGGTTCACGCAAGGCATAGTTCGACCCACCGTGAGAAAATGTTAGCGGTAGAAAGTTGCGAGTGTTTTTAAAGGGGACAGAGAAGTGTAACTGGCTAACCAAGTCATCACTATCAATGTCACCTTGAATAAGGTTATTTACAATAAGTAAGGAAAGCTACAGTCGAGCGTACCCACAGTAAGATACTATTCGCTAAGTTTTGACAAAAATTATCACACTTTGACGATGCCATTACGATATGCCGCAACGGCGCACGCAATGGAAAACCTTAACATGAATGTTCTGTGTTTATTGTCTGATCAGATTGTAATTTGGGGAATAGATTTATATTGCAATTATCTAAGTTAATGACAAGAGATATCTTTAAATTGATAGCAAATCTTAAAAACGACTTCATTCATAAGCGTACGAGAGTTGTGTATGACCAAAGGTAGACCATTAATGAAAACAATTAAGGAAAGGTACAGAGCGCGCCCGACCGTACGATACAATATGGCCAACTTCGTAGTTGCACTAACTAGTACTAACTCTCTCTCACACACCCATACAGACACACACACAAAGGCTAAAACGATGCAGACGATATGCTGTAATGACGCGGGCAACGGAATTATGAAAAACGTTTTCTTTAATAACTTCTGTATTTATTGCCCGATCGATTGTAATTTTGGGATTGGGTGCATAGTATTAGCACCTTTACGTGTTTTAATGCAGAAATCTGTAACCTAAATACTTTCCTAAATATTCGTGAAATTTTGATTGCGTGGGCGGTGGGCATGGCACCTCAAATTTGAAATAATCTTTATCTGCGCATGATTTACAGGAATCATCATGCCAAATTTAGTGTCTGTGACTGTAATACTTTCTAATATATTCGTAAATTATCGATTTGCGTGGACGGTAGGCGTGGCACCTCGAATTCGAAATAAACATCATCTACGCATGATTTACATGAACTATCATGCCAAATTTGGTGTCGGTAACTGTAATACTTTCCTCAATATTCGTAAATTATCGATTTGCGTAAGCAGTGGGCGTGGCACCTCAAATTTTAAATAAACATCATCTGCGCATGATTTACAGGAATCATCATGCCAAATTTGGTGTCTGTAACTCTAATACTTACTTAATTTTCGTAAATTATCGATTTGCGTGGGCGGTGGGCATGGCACTCTAAATTTGAAATAAACTTGATCTGCGTATGGTATACAGGAACCATCATGTCAAGAACACGTAAGCGCAAAGATTCTCCAGCCCAGCAAATCCTAGGGCCGTCTATAACTAATACAATTACTTCAAATTGTAATTAATCTAAGTTATATAATAAGATTTGAATAATTATTGTTAGTCTCACAATAAGAGAGGATCCAATGAATAACGCAATAAGTTTGGAAAAAAAAAGTTTGCGTTGCAACAGACGGGCAGACGGACGGTCCCTATTGATGTCCTAAGGAGCGTTGCAAACTTCTGGCCAAAATAAATAATGAAAGGGTATAATGCATTAAGCAGAGGTTGATATTAAGTCACGATTTTTGGATAGCTTTTGAGTCCGCTCCTAATATTATTATCTCAATAGTGTCAGCTACTGTAACCGAAGAATCAACAGTAGAAAATGCATATTCCCTGAGGTATATTTAAATACAGCAGAAACGATCGGTCGAACTTTTTTGATTGAGCATCATATTGATGTAGGAGTCTCGAAACTATCCAATCAGTCCGGCACTAAAGCAACTGTTATAACAAAAAAGTTACTTAGTTTAGTTAGAACGTTTTACTGAGACTGGCAGAACAATTTCGAAAGGCTAATCTTACCCTTAATTTGGCTTAAAGTCAATTTTGTGTAGAGTGAATAAATTATTTAGGCTACGTTACTAGTAGCGGCGGAACCTATTCTGACCCCCCTAAAATTTCATGCATTTTGAATTGGCCTCTTCCCAGGAACATTAAACAGATTCGTGAATTTTTCTGATCTTTTTAGAGCATGGATTTTAAAAAAATACATGGTATATTGGGTTAATCGAACTGTGCGTAACAGGCAGAAGGCATCTGCGACCCCATAAAGTATTTATGTTCTTACTCAGGATGACTAGCCGAGTCGATTGAGCATGTCTTTCTGTCCGTCTATCCGTCTGTCCGTCCGTCTGCATGAACGCATATATCTCAGAAACAACAACACGCAGTAAAATTTGTATTAAAGTTTGAAACACGCCTACTTCCGCCCCCAAAAATCGATAAACCGAATAGCAAGCGTAATAATAAAGCTACAGAATTCAGTTTTGGTGTGCACCACCCAAACGATGGCTGAAAATTTGGTTACGATCGGATAATGAACATATAAGTTATTCAACGTTTTGTATAGATTTTTACTACAAGCAAGTAAGCTGTGTTTTTTCCAAGCAGTATTTTTCTCCAACTACTTGGATTTTGGTGCATGTGGTTTTGTTTCTTGTTTTCTTTTCTTTGAAAAATGCGTTTACCAATACCATTTTTCTCAATCTGATTTTTTTTTATGATCTTAAATAATCCATGGTCTTATACTGTAGTCGTTCTTACTTGTTTTTATTTAAAATTGTCCAACATTTCTTGCAAAAGGTTTGAGAAATACCCAATCAGATCAGGAAGTTAATAAGTTGTTAGTTATTAGTACACCCCACCGACCGGAGTACACAAAAAGAATACATTTATAACGATTAATTTCTACACAGATAAGAAAATTAAAGTTTTTAAGGCTATAGAATTTTAATTAGCTATAATGAAATATAAGTTGTTATAGTTTGAACATAATACCATAAAAGGTTCACGCAAGGCATAGTTCGACCCACCGTGAGAAAATGTTAGCGGTAGAAAGTTGCGAGTGTTTTTAAAGGGGACAGAGAAGTGTAACTGGCTAACCAAGTCATCACTATCAATGTCACCTTGAATAAGGTTATTTACAATAAGTAAGGAAAGCTACAGTCGAGCGTACCCACAGTAAGATACTATTCGCTCAGTTTTGACAAAAATTATCACACTTTGACGATGCCATTACGATATGCCGCAACGGCGCACGCAATGGAAAACCTTAACATGAATGTTCTGTGTTTATTGTCTGATCAGATTGTAATTTGGGGAATAGATTTATATTGCAATTATCTAAGTTAATGACAAGAGATATCTTTAAATTGATAGCAAATCTTAAAAACGACTTCATTCATAAGCGTACGAAAGTTGTGTATGACCAAAGGTAGACCATTAATGAAAACAATTAAGGAAAGGTACAGAGCGCGCCCGACCGTACGATACAATATGGCCAACTTCGTAGTTGCACTAACTAGTACTAACTCTCTCTCACACACCCATACAGACACACACACAAAGGCTAAAACGATGCAGACGATATGCTGTAATGACGCGGGCAACGGAATTATGAAAAACGTTTTCTTTAATAACTTCTGTATTTATTGCCCGATCGATTGTAATTTTGGGATTGGGTGCATAGTATTAGCACCTTTACGTGTTTTAATGCAGAAATCTGTAACCTAAATACTTTCCTAAATATTCGTGAAATTTTGATTGCGTCGGCGGTGGCATGGCACCTCAAATTTGAAATAATCTTTATCTGCGCATGATTTACAGGAATCATCATGCCAAATTTAGTGTCTGTGACTGTAATACTTTCTAATATATTCGTAAATTATCGATTTGCGTGGACGGTAGGCGTGGCACCTCGAATTCGAAATAAACATCATCTACGCATGATTTACATGAACTATCATGCCAAATTTGGTGTCGGTAACTATAATACTTTCCTCAATATTCGTAAATTATCGATTTGCGTAAGCAGTGGGCGTAGCACCTCAAATTTTAAATAAACATCATCTGCGCATGATTTACAGGAATCATCATGCCAAATTTGGTGTCTGTAACTCTAATACTTACTTAATTTTCGTAAATTATCGATTTGCGTGGGCGGTGGGCATGGCACTCTTAATTTGAAATAAACTTGATCTGCGTATGGTATACAGGAACCATCATGTCAAATATGGTGTCTAGTATATAACAGGCAAAAGAAGGCGTGGCAGATCCCACTCAGGATAACTAGCTGATTCGATTGAGCCATGTCCATCTGTCTGTCCGTCTGTCCGTTTGAAAGTCTAGATCTCAGCTATTACAGAAGCTAGAGACAGCAAATTTCACATGAAGGTTTCTGTATACCATAGGTAGATCGAGTTTACTTTCAATTTTCGTTGTCACGCCCACCCATCGCTGTATGTTGAGTTCGCCTCGCCTTTTTATACCATTCGACCATTGAAAATGGTCAAAAATGGTATTCTTAGATTGTGCAAAAGTATGTAACAGGCAAAAGGAGACATGGCAGACCCCATAAAATATATATATTCTGGCTCAGGATCAACAGCCGAGTCGATTGAGCCAGGTCCGTCTGTCTGTCTGTCCGTCTGTCTGTATGAGCGTCGAGATCTCAGCTATTACAAAAACTAGAGACACAAAATTTGACATGATGGTTCCTGTATACCATACGCAGATTAAGTTTATTTCAAATTTGGAGTGCCACGCCCACCGCCCACGCAAATCGATAATTTACCAAAATTAAGAAAAGTATTACAGTTACAGACACCAAATTCGGCAGGATGATTCCTGTGAATCATACGCAGATAAAGGATTTTTCAAATTTGAGGTGCCACGCCCACCGCTCACGCAAATTGATCATTTCTGAATACAAAGTAAAGTATTACAGTTTCAGACACCAAATTTGGTATGATGATTTTGTAAATCATGCGCAGAAAAAGATTATTTCAAATTTAAGGTGCCACGCCCACCGTTCACCCAAATCGATAATTTTTAAATATTAAGGAAAGTATTTAGGTAAGGTTCTGCTTTAGAACACGTAAATATGCTGATAATTTGCCCCCAATCCCGAAATTACAATCCGATCGATAAATACCGAAAGGATTAAAGAAAACGTTTTTCATAGTTTTTTTAAAGACGTTGACGCACCGCAGTACTTCAAGTGGTCTTTGTGACACCAGGCCGTAGCCTGTTGTAAAACACCTTTCTTACTCCCTCCTGGCCCCGCCGTTAGGCATTACAACAGGGGGGAGTATAGCCTTAGAGGCTCGCATCTGCTCGGATCCTTTCCTCTCGCCTCAGCTGCACCATAACGCTACATGCCATCGCGTTCACAGCATCCCATTTTTCCTGGCAGGCCACCATGTTCGGCACAAGGTTTCCGGGTGACGGTGTCTCCCAGAACGCCTCCTCCACCGCAAATCTTTCCCTGTTGAATCGGGGGCACAGGAATATGACGTGCTCGGCATCTTCTTCATAGCCTGCACCACAGGTAGCGCATATGGAATCCTCGCTATGACCGAAGCGGTGCAGGTAGGCTCTAAAGCAGCCATGTCCACTTAGAAACTGGGTCAAGTAGAAGTTTATCTGCCCATGCTTCCTTCCAATCCAGGGTTCGATTTGCGGGATGAGCCGTCGCGTCCAGCTGCCCTTCTGGGAGACCGACCATGTATCTTGCCATCGTGGTATGAGGTTACCTTGGTAGTCATTACCAGTATCCTGGTTCCTCATCGCCGCTACCCTTGACTCGACTAGAAGGTCAAAGGGTGGCATGCTGGCGATCACATGCGCAGCCTCACCCGTCATTACAGTGTGTGTATCTGTATGTGTGTGGGAGAGCGAGTTAGTACTAGTTATTGTATCTACGAAGTTAGTCGGATGGTATCTTACGGTCGGGCGCGCTCGACTGTAGCTTTCTTTACTTGTTTATTTTAATTAAAGCGCATACGCTGAATGTTTGCTTATTTATTTGTACAATCGGAAAATGCAGCAAGTTGATTTTTTGTGCCGCGTTGTTTGCTTTAACACGACAAGTTAAAAACATTAACTCACGTCGTGGTCGAGGTGGAGCCGGATACGGACCTGGACGTGGAGGAGTCGGATGCCAATTCAATTTCGTTAAAGCAAACAATGGAATGGCGGTAAATGCAAAGGACGGAGCAGTTGGAGGGGAAGTGACGTACTTTATTTTTTAGTTGCTTCTTCAATGATGTCAACGACGGGGAAGCCCGCAAATTGCAGCCTGCATTTTATATGGATTTCATGTAAAAACCAGTAAGGAAAGCTACACTCGAGCGCGCCCGACCGTAAGATACCATTCGACCATTTTCGTAGTAGCTCTAACTAGCACTAACTAGCTCTCACACACACATAGACACACAAAATTAAAACGATGCTTCACGATATGCTGCAATGCCGCGGGCAGCGTAGTTATGGATAACGTTTCCTTGAATAACTTGTTGATGCCTTCTGTCTATTACATATTTTTGCACAGACTAAGTATACCATGTTTGAACATGGTATAAAAAACAAGTAAGAAAGCTACAGTCGAGTGTGCTCGACTGTAATATACCTGCTACACAGCTGCTCGTACATCAAAATTATTTGCGAAACAATAAAGAACGGCTTCAATCATATTTTGACCGTAATGTATTGAAATAATAAAAAAAAGTTTTTGCACACATTTAATTTTTGACGCGGGCGAGACCCGAACCCGTAAATGCATAATAGTACTGGTCGTTTTGCAGTCCACCACCATTTGACCACGGGGCGTGGCCAAAATCCAAAATAAACTTGATCAGCGTGCAAAAGTAACATATTTTGTCACATATAATAGCTGAGATCTAGATTTTTCCACGGACAGACAAGCAAACATGTCACCTCGGCTGATCCTGAGCCAGAATATATATATATATATATATATATATATATATATATATATATATATATATATACAATTACTGTATATGGGGTCTCTTTTCGATTTGAACAAAGTGATAATACCTTTTTACTGTATGAGTAGCGGGTATAAAAATACATTTCGGACGTAGGAGAACACGCTCAGCCAGTAACCAGAGCAAAGCAGAGATGACTGGTGCGTACAGGAGGAAGAGCAGCCAGCCTGAGCAAAATTCGACGTTCTTGCTGTTTTCGTAGTCGTTTTTTGGTTGACCTGTTGTTGTTCTTGTTGCCGCTGCTCTTGTTGTAGTTTTCATTTTCGTTGTTGTATAATTGTCACTGGCATCATTTTACGTCATTTATCACAATCATGACACGGCTGACTGGAGTAGAGCCGAAAGCAGACAACGAAACTGGAAAGCCGGACAGGGACAGCCTTGGCAACTGGTCAGCGGAACAGTCTGAATAAGTGAACGTGTACGCCCAGTGTAGCCTTTACAACTGCTCAAATGTACAGGCGGGACAGCTCGAGGAATTTTATAACCAACACGGTGGATATTTCATATGCTGATGTCCAGTTTGGTAGCAATCGGAGACGTTAATCACGTTGTTTGGACGGGCCTGATGAGCAAACGCAACTACTGTTCGCTGGGTACTGCAGGAACTTGGTAAACGCTGCTGTAAAACAATTTTGTGCCGTGGCGTAAATTCATTATTCAGCACAGCTCTGATCCACCCCCTCCTCGCGCGGAATCATGATATAGCAATGCAGCTGCCAATGGCATCTTTAATGGCAGCTCAACAGATCTAATTGAATTTATAAGGGTTGTTTTTATTAAAAAACTTTCCTATCCCGTTTTCTCATATGTCCTTTAATTATGCATTTGCATATCAGCTATTATTTCATTTAATTTAAGTTTTCAATTCAATGGACACTTTATCGCTCAGTGCAAGTGTAGCTGAATTGACAATGTAAGCTGTAATTAACTCAAAATAATCCCTTAATATTTATGTATGCGAATTAGTGAATGATTTAGAAAACTCAAGAGATAAAACAGATTTTAAAATTTCTGAATGATATCCTTATATTTATTTCTTTATAGTTTTAATACAACGAAAAATCCTAAAAGCTTGACCCAGTCAACTTGTAATGTACTTAAAACAGTTTAAATTTCGTAAAAATTCAAGATATTTTACACACTCTTAACCGTGCTGAATTTAAACTTTTCCCTGTGGTCTACTATAAGTGATGATTTATATGACGAGAGTATTAATTATTCAGTTTAACCCTGCAAGACTCGTTCTCAAAATTGGGCAGCTGAACTTCTAGGGGGAAAACTTTTGCCATAAACTTTAACCAGATGCAAACAGAATGCAAATTTATCAACAGCGTGCATTTCCATAAAATTAGGACCTGATCAGCAAAAGGACATTTATCTTAATTTAGGCACGCACTTCTAATTCAATTTCAACCCATAAATATGACCAAGAGTTGAAGGCAATTTTCTCCGAATGGCACATGAAACTCAGTTGGGCCTCGTCTTAGTTTTACTGAACAGGCTGATTTGCTATCCAATGCCATATGCAAATTTTAAGAAAAATGCACCAAATCACAGATGTGATCCATAATCTGCTCCTTGAGTTCAAAAGCAAGCAAGGGAAAGCAAGGAGAGTACGAGCAGAATGCACACTCAGAAATCTACGGGGCAAATGTTTACATAGTTATAGGCCTGGACATGCAAGGCCAGGCCGGCACTGAGCTCTCTTGTATTTGATTGAAGCTCTCGCTTTAGGACTCTGGTGAGTTGTATTTTGAGGTTGGCGTCGACTTTTAGTGCTGCGAAGCAAGTTTCAATCGTTAAATTGTGCCTGGCTGCCTACCTTCGACTTTAAGAGTGGCTTTAATTCATACGCCCCTCCCAAAGTCGTACGTCTCCCATCCACCCGCCTGCCATGGCTGTCAGGCCAAGTCGCAGTTGTCTCTTGTGCGAGGCATGCTGAGCTTTTTAATTTTAATGAGATCTCTCACTGCCAGCTGTGTGCCCGACTGCCTGGGATGGGATGGCCTGGCTTGGCCTGGCTAGAACCGTTGTTAGCCGCGACTTGCCACTAATTGAGGCAGCTGAAAATGTTTTACGCTGACGCTGCGCCCTCAACAGATAGTTTTAATCACGAAAATACGCATATTTTAAGCCTGTGCTGAGGATTTAATGCAAAAGGACAATGCCTAACAGCAAGTTACGAAATGGCTAAACCAAATATAAATATGAATCAGGTGAATCAGCCAAGAGAGCTTTGATGTTAAAATTTTGCCGAGCTCATCTTGGGCATAAAGGATTCCAAATCCGTTTGTTCGCTGCAGTCAGCAAAAACCTCAGAAAGAAATGCTAATTTAATGGCATCCACTATGGGCTAATAACCACTATGGAGGGAAACAGCGCCACAAAGCAGATTGATATTACGTAAATTATGGTATACGTAAATGTATGGTATTGAGATGGGGGCAGTTGTAACGAGAGCGAGGGTTGGAGGGGTTGCAGGGCGGAAAGGGGCTACTGAATGCAGCTTTGAAGATATGCTCGATTTGCTTTCCAATTCGAATTTCAACAAATTGTTTTTTTCTGCAATTTAGTCCGATAAAACTTTAAATATGTTGTTTAAGAGCTGTCTGTGCCTGTGTACATGTAGGCGTTTTTGTGAGTGGAATCTGACCAAGTTGTAGGAATTCATTTAAACGAACTTTTAAATATGGGCAAATCCCTTAAATTTCACTTACAACGTAGTTACGTATGCACAGTGCCAACTAAAGGAACGTAGACAGTAGACAATATTATACCGACTTACTTTACATCTGACTTAATGCTTAGCTTGGTCGAATGCATAATAACCGACACATGTGTTATGGCAAATAACATTAAATTATTGAGTAATTAACAATCTTCAATACGCTAAATGAAGAATATATTATTTTTATTAAGCTTTTGACTCTGTTAAATCACTGCTATCTTTAGGAAATTCTTGATAATTTGCTTTGTTCTCGCTTAACAAATTGAAAAGAGAGCAAGTACGAAATGCTACAGTCGAGCGCGCCCGACCGTAAGATATAATTTGACCAACTTCGTAGTTGCGCTCCAGAAATGTCAATAGCTGGCGCGTAACTTGCTCTTACACTCACATACAGACACACCCATAAAGACTATTGAAAATGGTCAAAAATTGTATACTAAGTTTGTGAAAATGTATGTAATAGGCCGAAGGAAGGGTGGCAGATTCAACAAAGTTTATATATTCTGACTCAAGTTCACAAGTCACGAGTCGATTAAGCAATGTCCGTCTGTATATCCGTCTGTCCGATTGAACCTCTAGATCTCAGCTATTATAAAAGCTAGAGACCAAAATATTTCATGAAGGTTCCTGTACCCCATTGGTAGATCGAGTTTATTTTCAATTTTCGATGACACGCCCACCGCCCACGCAAATCGATTGTATACGATCTGCTTTGGTGTGAATATAGATAATTGCAATATAAATAAATTCCTCAAACTACAAGCCGATCGGACAATAAACACAGCAGATTTTCATGTTTACGTTTTCCGTAGTTCCACTGCGTGCACCTTTTGCAGCACGATGCTTCGTTTAAATCGTAGCGTGCTGATTGCTATTACGTTTTTACAAAAATAGCTTTAAAGCTAAGATAATAAACAACGCAAATGATTTTTTGTATTTTTAGACCATGCATTTTAAAACAAGTAAGAACGGCTACATTCAAGTGTTGACTGTATAAGACCATGGATTTTTTAAGATTATGAATAAATTCAGATTGAGAAAACTGTTATTAAACGTGTTCTTCAAAGATATATAATAAACAACACATATAATTTTCAGTTAGACGCCAAGCAGTCCAAGCAGTTGGAAAAAAACACTGCTTGGAAAAGCACAGCTTGCAGTGGGCGCAGTGCAAATCTATATGAAACGTTGAATAACTGAAAAACTGAATACTGTAGCTTTATTATTGCGCTTGCTATACGGTTTATCGATTTGCGGGGCCGGAAGTAGGCGTGGCCCAAATTTCAATAAAAATTTTACAGCGTATGATTCACATAAGTGTTGTCACCAAATTTGGTGGCTCTAGCTTTTTTAGTTTCTGAGATATAGGCGTTCATACAGACGAACATACGGTCGGACGGACAGACAGGCATGGCTTAATCGACTCGGCTAGTGATCCTTAGCAAGAATATATATACTTCATGGATTCACAGATGCCTCTTTCGGCCTGTTACGCACTTTTCGACAAACCAAAGTCGAAAGGCCGGTCCAAAGTTGGAGCTGCTGGAAAACAGACGTATTTTTTGTTTTGTGCTTCGGGAACTGCCAGTTATCATCGTTATCTACAGTGAAACTACAACTATAAATAAACTCTGTAAATTAGCGAGAGGACGCTTAAGCGATGCAAACTCGCAAATCTCTGTGTATATTCTTTTTTATTTTTTTTCTTGTGTAAACAAAACTACACTTAAACTTTGAATCTACAAACAAATAAAAGTGAGCGCAGCTATGAGTCAACGCGATATTCGTGCTCAGAGACAACATGAGCAAGACGAGCGTCGGCTCTCATTGCACCGTAACAATGCGTATTTTACAAGCGAATCCCCCCACCCCTACAAGCCTAGCTTGAACAACCAGGTCGACGAACTTAGGCCAGCTCTTAGCGAACGGCCGCGCTCTTGCTCGCCGACGCTGGTGACAGTGCAGTATGATGCTAAGAGTAATCAAAACAACTCTCTCTTGCAATACAATACTCAAATAGATTCGCTCTCCTAGACAACACCTCAGCGAATCAAATTGATGAGCTAGAAATCGCAACGAAGAGTCCAAAACCGCCGCCAATCTACGTCCGCGAGCAAATAACAACTGCCCTGGTCAGCAAAATAGTCGCGCTCATTGGCGAGCACAATTTCCATGTAGTACCCGTAACAAAAGGAAACATCAGCGAAACCAGGATTCAAACACAAACCGAAGCTGGCCATCGGGTTGTAACAAAATATCTGGACAATGCTGGGAAAATCTACTACACTTACCAGCTTAAGAGCGCCAAGGGACTCCAAGTTGTAATAAAAGGAATTGAACCCACTGTGACGGCTGATGAAATTAAAAGCTAAAAACTTTAACGCCAAATCAGTGATTAACATCCTGAACAGGAACAAACAACCTCAGCCACTCTTCAAAGTAGAGTTGCAGCCCGAAGCTAAAATGGTCAAGCGAAACGAAGTGCACCCGATATACAAGCTACAACTCCTGCTACACCGTCGAATCACTGTGGAAGAGCCGCACAAACGAAGTCAACCAGTGCAGTGCATAAACTGCCAAGAATAGGGCCACACCAAGGTCAATCTGCGTTGTCTGCAGTGAGCCACAAAGTACTGCAAACTGTACAAAAAACAAGGAAGATACTTCGGTTAAGAAGTGCAGCAACTGCGGTGAGAACCACACAGCACACCGGCGTGGCTGTGTAGTCTTCAAAGAACTTAAAAATCGCCTCTACAAGCGCACGCCGTCGCCAAGGTCCCACTCTAACTTTCAATCATCAGCCAGATCAACCACTTCCCAAACGCAACACAAGCCTACTTCACGTACTGACTCCAGCACCTCATACGCAAGTGCCCTAAAGTCAGGCACCAAAACTTCTACCTCAGCATTAGAAGCCACGGGTAAATTCCACGCACCAATCGCCTCACCAAAGGACCAACTCCCACCTAAGTACCCGCCATGTAGCTTGGATGCAATGATGACTACGCTCCAACAAAACCTGGAGAAGTTCATGTCGTTCATGCAAACCACTTTGCAAGAGCTTATGAAGAACCAGAACACGCTGACTCAGCTGCTCGTATTTAACAAATCTATATAATGGCTTCCCTAAAAATAACTACGTGGAACACCAATGGCGTCTCACAGCACAGGCTGGAACTTACACACTTCCTTAACAACAAAAATATTGATGTTATGTTGCTTTCTGAAACCACCCTCTTCAAACTTTTCGAAAAGGTGCTTCTGCTACGTCTTATCCCGTACATAAATCTCCATGACATCATTCCTACGCATCAATTCGGATTCCAAAAGAAGCATGGAACCATTGAGTAGGTGAACCGAATCACAACGGAAATACGAACTGCCTTTGAAAACCGTGACTACTGCTCTGCATTATTCTTGGATGTAGCTCAAGCTTTTGATAGAGTCTGGCTTGACAGACTTATGTTTAAAATCCAGAAACTGTTGCCGCAAAGCACCCACAAACTGTTGGAGACGTACCTCCGCAATCGTACCTTCACAGTTAGATGCAACAACAGTATGTCCCATGACCATAACATCAACGCTGGCGTCCCCCAAGGTAGCGTTCTGGGCCCAGTGCTCTATCTCCTGTTTACATCGGACAAACCTACTAACTCCCAGCTAACAACGCACACGTTCGCAGACGATACTGCGGTCCTCAGCCGTTCCAGGTGTCCAATGGAAGCAACCGCGCAACTAGCTCGACACCTACTACTGGTGGAAACATGGTTTGCAGACTGGCGCATCTGCATCAATAAGGTCAAGAGCAAACATATAACATTCACGCTCAATCGACGAACATGTCCTACTATAGTTCTACACAACACACCAGTTCCACAAGCTAGCAAGGTAACGTACCTAAAAGTTCACCTAGACAGACGGCTAACATGGCGTAGGCATATTGAAACAAAAACTACAAATATGAAGCTCAAGGCAGCTAGTCTCCACTGGCTAATCAACGCCCACTCCCCCTTTAAACTAGAGCACAAGGTACTCATCTACAACTCGGTGATCAAGCCCATCTGTGTAGTCGCCACGGCAACTTTGGTGAGCAGGCAGCTAGGCAGGATTTGCAACGCGGCGCTGTGGGACACGGATAAAGTTTGGAGCGTGGGACAGTTTCATAGACGCGTCGTCAATAATAACGCAGAATCTGGAGGACCGTGGTTAAGCGGTGTAAGCAACGCAGAATCTGGAAGACCTTGGTAATGCAGGAACAGTAAGCAGAAGCAAAGTCTGGAGCATTGTGGATAATCAGAGTCAACGTTGGAGAGGTCGAGGAAGGGCACTTGGCGCCAGATTGTGGCAAAAATCAAATGGACAGCAGCGTCGGAAAATTTTTTTCTGGTATTGGTGAGTGGCGGATTTGGTTAGCGTAGAAGAAGCTATGTAAGACAAACAGACAAGAACGTCATTTTGGCAGTTAAAATTTAAAATTTTTCAGCTTGGGAATATTTAACATAGTGTTATGTTTAAGAGTCACTGTAATAACAGCGAGTGTGGAGAGTTGTTAAAAGTTTGAAATTGACTAATGTTAATTAAGTTTAATTAAGCTGAACCAAAACAAATTTGATATTTCTGATTTATGATTAATAAGTTTTAATACAGATAATTTAAATGTCAGTAATATGGAGCGAAACGAGATCTTGGCATTGAGAGTTGCGGAGTTGCGTGATAAGTTGGTGGCCTTAAAAATTAATTCATCTGGCTTAAAGACAGACTTGCAGAATAAGTTACTGGCTTATTATGGTTTGCAATTGACCGAAGACTCAGTGGATGTAGAAAAGCATGAGCATTAGGGTCAGGATGATGAATCGTTTGCTAGTGTAGAAGGAAACAACCCAGCACATACTAATCGAAATAAAGGAGAAAGTGTAAGTGAATCTAGGATTAACACTGAAGGCATAGGCGAAACAGCCCAGAATAGTCAAAATAGATCGTGGCTTACACTAAAGGACGTGGAAGGTAGTGTGTCACAGTTTTCCGGTTCAAATAACCTTGATGTTATGCAGTGGATAGAGAAGCTTGAGGAATGTGCACTTACTGTCGAATGGAGTCAGTTGCAGTTGTTTATCTATGCAAAGCAGTTGCTTAGTGGGGCAGCGAAGTCATTCATACGCAGTCAGCGTGATATTCGCGATTTGAATATTTTGAAAGGTCGCTAGTTGAAGAATTCGGGGTCAAAGTTTCATCTGCTGAAATTCATCGTAGATTGGTCTGCCCAATCAGTCAGAAAAGTCAGAAAAGAATGAAACATTAAAAGAGTATTTGTATGCACTGATGGAGATAGCAAAGCCAATAGACTTGGAGGATGAGAGTTTAATTGAGACAATTAAAGGTTCAAATTGTGGCGTATGAGAAGATGCGAGGCTCGTCTATGCAGTTTAATAAGTATGGATCGTCAGGAGTAAAAGCTGAGACAAATGAAGAGAGCTCAGGAACTTATATAAGAAAATGTTTCAAGTGTGGTGAAGAGACCCATATAAAGAAAGATTGTCCAATGATTAGCAAGGAGCTCAAGTGCTTTAAATGCAATCAGCCTGGGCATAGAGCTGCTCAGTGTTAAGTTGTTGTTGCTGAAAAGGGAGAGAAGGCGGCTAATCTTGTTCAAGAAGAAGTTCGTGCAAAGTCTGGAAGCATGTTTACTAAGTCAGGACTTGAATTAAAGAGTGTGACATGTCATCAGTTTGGTTTTCAAGGTCTTGTAGATACACGTGCCGCAAAGCACCCACAAACTGTTGGAGACGTACCTCCGCAATCGTACCTTCACAGTTAGATGCAACAACAGTATGTCCCATGACCATAACATCAACGCTGGCGTCCCCCAAGGTAGCGTTCTGGGCCCAGTGCTCTATCTCCTGTTTACATCGGACAAACCTACTAACTCCCAGCTAACAACGCACACGTTCGCAGACGATACTGCGGTCCTCAGCCGTTCCAGGTGTCCAATGGAAGCAACCGCGCAACTAGCTCGACACCTACTACTGGTGGAAACATGGTTTGCAGACTGGCGCATCTGCATCAACAAGGTCAAGAGCAAACATATAACATTCACGCTCAATCGACGAACATGTCCTACTATAGTTCTACACAACACACCAGTTCCACAAGCTAGCGAGGTAACGTACCTAAGAGTTCACCTAGACAGACGGCTAACATGGCGTAGGCATATTGAAACAAAAACTACAAATATGAAGCTCAAGGCAGCTAGTCTCCACTGGCTAATCAACGCCCACTCCCCCTTTAAACTAGAGCACAAGGTACTCATCTACAACTCGGTGATCAAGCCCATCTGGACATACGGCTCAGAGCTATGGGGAAGCGCGTCAAAAAGCAGCATAAACTTAGTTCAACGAGCTCAATCAAAAATTCTACGCACTATAACTGGAGCCGCATGGTACCTTCGCAACAAGAACATACATAGAGACCTGCAAATCAACCTAGTCGTAGACGAAATACTTGTCAAAAGGACTAAATACCTGAACAAGCTCGACGCTCACCCTAACCCCATTGCCAAGCGATTATTGCGAGCTTGCAGCTCATCTAGACTGCAGCGATTTGATCAATCTGCCCAGCTGTAACTTCTCAGGACCGTTGAACAACAATTCAACTTAAATTCAAATTAAAAAAAAAAAAAAATTGTACTCTAATTTATATTAAGATTCGTAAACTTATTGTTAGTCTCATAAACTGAGAAGATTCAATAAATAAGAAGAAATAAAAAAAAAAAAAAAACAATAGACCATGTATGTAGGAATTGGATCTGAGCAAACACTAGTTCTTGAGACTCGGAGTGGTCAGCACTATTAAAAGCCAGAAACTAATTCACAATGAAACATCGGTTAACCAACTATCGAGTCGTTAAGAATTATCGATAAAGTCGACACTTTATGCCAGAATCTCGGTCCGTGAACATGTATTTAAAATATACACACCATTCATTTTAAAATTGTTAATTATAAGACAAGTTAATACACTACAATAAAAACTATTTGTTCGTACACTAAAAGCTGAACCTACAAATTTTGGGGACTCGTCCGGGATATAAGCTTGTCAAAAACTTAACATTGAAACTGTGTGTGTGTAAAAATAATGTGCGTGTGTCGAGCTTAATAGAAAAGCACAAGCATTGTGAAATTGAAAATAAAAATGAATTGAGACGCCGAAAGAGGCACAATTCTAGAGAAACAAACTTGTGTGACTAAAATTCAATAACGTTAGTAACTTTTGTTGTGAAATTGGCTGATAAAAGTGGTTAAGCTGTTACGAAAAATCAAACGGCGAGATTTGGCAAAAGACGAGAGCACCAAGTCAATTACGACGGAATTAATCTGTGTAGTCGCCACGGCAACTTTGGTGAGCAGGCAGCTAGGCAGGATTTGCAACGCGGCGCTGTGGGACACGGATAAAGTTTGGAGCGTGGGACAGTTTCATAGACGCGTCGTCAATAATAACGCAGAATCTGGAGGACCGTGGTTAAGCGGTGTAAGCAACGCAGAATCTGGAAGACCTTGGTAATGCAGGAACAGTAAGCAGAAGCAAAGTCTGGAGCATTGTGGATAATCAGAGTCAACGTTGGAGAGGTCGAGGAAGGTCACTTGGCGCCAGATTGTGGCAAAAATCAAACGGACAGCAGCGTCGGGAAATTTTTTGCTGGTATTGGTGAGTGGCGGATTTGGTTAGCGTAGAAGAAGCTATGTAAGACAAACAGACAAGAACGTCATTTTGGCAGTTAAAATTTAAAATTTTTCAGCTTGGGAATATTTAACATAGTGTTATGTTTAAGAGTCACTGTAATAACAGCGAGTGTGGAGAGTTGTTAAAAGTTTGAAATTGACTAATGTTAATTAAGTTTAATTAAGCTGAACCAAAACAAATTTGATATTTCTGATTTATGATTAATAAGTTTTAATACAGATAATTTAAATGTCAGTAATATGGAGCGAAACGAGATCTTGGCATTGAGAGTTGCGGAGTTGCGTGATAAGTTGGTGGCCTTAAAAATTAATTCATCTGGCTTAAAGACAGACTTGCAGAATAAGTTACTGGCTTATTATGGTTTGCAATTGACCGAAGACTCAGTGGATGTAGAAAAGCATGAGCATTAGGGTCAGGATGATGAATCGTTTGCTAGTGTAGAAGGAAACAACCCAGCACATACTAATCGAAATAAAGGAGAAAGTGTAAGTGAATCTAGGATTAACACTGAAGGCATAGGCGAAACAGCCCAGAATAGTCAAAATAGATCGTGGCTTACACTAAAGGACGTGGAAGGTAGTGTGTCACAGTTTTCCGGTTCAAATAACCTTGATGTTATGCAGTGGATAGAGAAGCTTGAGGAATGTGCACTTACTGTCGAATGGAGTCAGTTGCAGTTGTTTATCTATGCAAAGCAGTTGCTTAGTGGGGCAGCGAAGTCATTCATACGCAGTCAGCGTGATATTCGCGATTTGAATATTTTGAAAGGTCGCTAGTTGAAGAATTCGGGGTCAAAGTTTCATCTGCTGAAATTCATCGTAGATTGGTCTGCCCAATCAGTCAGAAAAGTCAGAAAAGAATGAAACATTAAAAGAGTATTTGTATGCACTGATGGAGATAGCAAAGCCAATAGACTTGGAGGATGAGAGTTTAATTGAGACAATTAAAGGTTCAAATTGTGGCGTATGAGAAGATGCGAGGCTCGTCTATGCAGTTTAATAAGTATGGATCGTCAGGAGTAAAAGCTGAGACAAATGAAAAGAGCTCAGGAACTTATATAAGAAAATGTTTCGAGTGTGGTGAACAGACCCATATAAAGAAAGATTGTCCAATGATTAGCAAGGAGCTCAAGTGCTTTAAATGCAATCAGCCTGGGCATAGAGCTGCTCAGTGTTAAGTTGTTGTTGCTGAAAAGGGAGAGAAGGCGGCTAATCTTGTTCAAGAAGAAGTTCGTGCAAAGTCTGGAAGCATGTTTACTAAGTCAGGACTTGAATTAAAGAGTGTGACATGTCATCAGTTTGGTTTTCAAGGTCTTGTAGATACACGTGCCGCAAAGCACCCACAAACTGTTGGAGACGTACCTCCGCAATCGTACCTTCACAGTTAGATGCAACAACAGTATGTCCCATGACCATAACATCAACGCTGGCGTCCCCCCAAGGTAGCGTTCTGGGCCCAGTGCTCTATCTCCTGTTTACATCGGACAAACCTACTAACTCCCAGCTAACAACGCACACGTTCGCAGACGATACTGCGGTCCTCAGCCGTTCCAGGTGTCCAATGGAAGCAACCGCGCAACTAGCTCGACACCTACTACTGGTGGAAACATGGTTTGCAGACTGGCGCATCTGCATCAACAAGGTCAAGAGCAAACATATAACATTCACGCTCAATCGACGAACATGTCCTACTATAGTTCTACACAACACACCAGTTCCACAAGCTAGCGAGGTAACGTACCTAAGAGTTCACCTAGACAGACGGCTAACATGGCGTAGGCATATTGAAACAAAAACTACAAATATGAAGCTCAAGGCAGCTAGTCTCCACTGGCTAATCAACGCCCACTCCCCCTTTAAACTAGAGCACAAGGTACTCATCTACAACTCGGTGATCAAGCCCATCTGGACATACGGCTCAGAGCTATGGGGAAGCGCGTCAAAAAGCAGCATAAACTTAGTTCAACGAGCTCAATCAAAAATTCTACGCACTATAACTGGAGCCGCATGGTACCTTCGCAACAAGAACATACATAGAGACCTGCAAATCAACCTAGTCGTAGACGAAATACTTGTCAAAAGGACTAAATACCTGAACAAGCTCGACGCTCACCCTAACCCCATTGCCAAGCGATTATTGCGAGCTTGCAGCTCATCTAGACTGCAGCGATTTGATCAATCTGCCCAGCTGTAACTTCTCAGGACCGTTGAACAACAATTCAACTTAAATTCAAATTAAAAAAAAAAAAATTGTACTCTAATTTATATTAAGATTCGTAAACTTATTGTTAGTCTCATAAACTGAGAAGATTCAATAAATAAGAAGAAATAAAAAAAAAAAAAAAAACAATAGACCATGTATGTAGGAATTGGATCTGAGCAAACACTAGTTCTTGAGACTCGGAGTGGTCAGCACTATTAAAAGCCAGAAACTAATTCACAATGAAGCATCGGTTAACCAACTATCGAGTCGTTAAGAATTATCGATAAAGTCGACACTTTATGCCAGAATCTCGGTCCGTGAACATGTATTTAAAATATACACACCATTCATTTTAAAATTGTTAATTATAAGACAAGTTAATACACTACAATAAAAACTATTTGTTCGTACACTAAAAGCTGAACCTACAAATTTTGGGGACTCGTCCGGGATATAAGCTTGTCAAAAACTTAACATTGAAACTGTGTGTGTGTAAAAATAATGTGCGTGTGTCGAGCTTAATAGAAAAGCACAAGCATTGTGAAATTGAAAATAAAAATGAATTGAGACGCCGAAAGAGGCACAATTCTAGAGAAACAAACTTGTGTGACTAAAATTCAATAACGTTAGTAACTTTTGTTGTGAAATTGGCTGATAAAAGTGGTAAAGCTGTTACGAAAAATCAAACGGCGAGATTTGGCAAAAGACGAGAGCACCAAGTCAATTACGACGGAATTAATCTGTGTAGTCGCCACGGCAACTTTGGTGAGCAGGCAGCTAGGCAGGATTTGCAACGCGGCGCTGTGGGACACGGATAAAGTTTGGAGCGTGGGACAGTTTCATAGACGCGTCGTCAATAATAACGCAGAATCTGGAGGACCGTGGTTAAGCGGTGTAAGCAACGCAGAATCTGGAAGACCTTGGTAATGCAGGAACAGTAAGCAGAAGCAAAGTCTGGAGCATTGTGGATAATCAGAGTCAACGTTGGAGAGGTCGAGGAAGGGCACTTGGCGCCAGATTGTGGCAAAAATCAAACGGACAGCAGCGTCGGGAAATTTTTTGCTGGTATTGGTGAGTGGCGGATTTGGTTAGCGTAGAAGAAGCTATGTAAGACAAACAGACAAGAACGTCATTTTGGCAGTTAAAATTTAAAATTTTTCAGCTTGGGAATATTTAACATAGTGTTAAGTTTGAGAGTCACTGTAATAACAGCGAGTGTGGAGAGTTGTTAAAAGTTTGAAATTGACTAACGTTAATTAAGTTTAATTAAGCTGAACCAAAACAAATTTGATATTTCTGATTTATGATTAATAAGTTTTAATACAGATAATTTAAATGTCAGTAATATGGAGCGAAACGAGATCTTGGCATTGAGAGTTGCGGAGTTGCGTGATAAGTTGGTGGCCTTAAAAATTAATTCATCTGGCTTAAAGACAGACTTGCAGAATAAGTTACTGGCTTATTATGGTTTGCAATTGACCGAAGACTCAGTGGATGTAGAAAAGCATGAGCATTAGGGTCAGGATGATGAATCGTTTGCTAGTGTATAAGGAAACAACCCAGCACATACTTATCGAAATAAAGGAGAAAGTGTAAGTGAATCTAGGATTAACACTGAAGGCATAGGCGAAACAGCCCAGAATAGTCAAAATAGATCGTGGCTTACACTAAAGGACGTGGAAGGTAGTGTGTCACAGTTTTCCGGTTCAAATAACCTTGATGTTATGCAGTGGATAGAGAAGCTTGAGGAATGTGCACTTACTGTCGAATGGAGTCAGTTGCAGTTGTTTATCTATGCAAAGCAGTTGCTTAGTGGGGCAGCGAAGTTATTCATACGCAGTCAGCGTGATATTCGCGATTTGAATATTTTGAAAGGTCGCTAGTTGAAGAATTCGGGGTCAAAGTTTCATCTGCTGAAATTCATCGTAGATTGGGCAGACGCAGTCAGAAAAGAATGAAACATTAAAAGAGTATTTGTATGCACTGATGGAGATAGCAAAGCCAATAGACCTGAAGGATGAGAGTTTAATTGAGACAATTAAAGGTTCAAATTGTGGCGTATGAGAAGATGCGAGGTTCGTCTATGCAGTTTAATAAGTATGGATCGTCAGGAGTAAAAGCTGAGACAAATGAAGAGAGCTCAGGAACTTATATAAGAAAATGTTTCAAGTGTGGTGAAGAGACCCATATAAAGAAAGATTGTCCAATGATTAGCAAGGAGCTCAAGTGCTTTAAATGCAATCAGCCTGGGCATAGAGCTGCTCAGTGTTAAGTTGTTGTTGCTGAAAAGGGAGAGAAGGCGGCTAATCTTGTTCAAGAAGAAGTTCGTGCAAAGTCTGGAAGCATGTTTACTAAGTCAGGACTTGAATTAAAGAGTGTGACATGTCATCAGTCTGCTTTTCAAGGTCTTGTAGATACAGGTGCCGCAAAGCAGCCACAAACTGTTGGAGACGTACCTCCGCAATCGTACCTTCACAGTTAGATGCAACAACAGTGTGTCCCATGACCATAACATCAACGCTGGCGTCCCCCAAGGTAGCGTTCTGGGCCCAGTGCTCTATCTCCTGTTTACATCGGACAAACCTACTAACTCCCAGCTAACAACGCACACGTTCGCAGACGATACTGCGGTCCTCAGCCGTTCCAGGTGTCCAATGGAAGCAACCGCGCAACTAGCTCGACACCTACTACTGGTGGAAACATGGTTTGCAGACTGGCGCATCTGCATCAACAAGGTCAAGAGCAAACATATAACATTCACGCTCAATCGACGAACATGTCCTACTATAGTTCTACACAACACACCAGTTCCACAAGCTAGCGAGGTAACGTACCTAAGAGTTCACCTAGACAGACGGCTAACATGGCGTAGGCATATTGAAACAAAAACTACAAATATGAAGCTCAAGGCAGCTAGTCTCCACTGGCTAATCAACACCCACTCCCCCTTTAAACTAGAGCACAAGGTACTCATCTACAACTCGGTGATCAAGCCCATCTGGAGATACGGCTCAGAGCTATGGGAAAGCGCGTCAAAAAGCAGCATAAACTTAGTTCAACGAGCTCAATCAAAAATTCTACGCACTATAACTGGAGCCGCATGGTACCTTCGCAACAAGAACATACATAGAGACCTGCAAATCAACCTAGTCGTAGACGAAATACTTGTCAAAAGGACTAAATACCTGAACAAGCTCGACGCTCACCCTAACCCCATTGCCAAGCGATTATTGCGAGCTTGCAGCTCATCTAGACTGCAGCGATTTGATCAATCTGCCCAGCTGTAACTTCTCAGGACCGTTGAACAACAATTCAACTTAAATTCAAATTAAAAAAAAAAAAATTGTACTCTAATTTATATTAAGATTCGTAAACTTATTGTTAGTCTCATAAACTGAGAAGATTCAATAAATAAGAAGAAATAAAAAAAAAAAAAAACAATAGACCATGTATGTAGGAATTGGATCTGAGCAAACACTAGTTCGTGAGACTCGGAGTGGTCAGCACTATTAAAAGTCAGAAACAAATTCACAATGAAACATCGGTTAACCAACTATCGAGTCGTTAAGAATTATCGATAAAGACACTTTATGCCAGAATCTCGGTCCGTGTACATGTATTTAAAATATACACACCATTCATTTTAAAATTGTTAATTATAAGACAAGTGAATACACTACAATAAAAACTATTTGTTCGTACACTAAAAGCTGAACCTACAAATTTTGGGGACTCGTCCGGGATATAAGCTTGTTAAAAACTTAACATTGAAACTGTGTGTGTGTAAAAATAATGTGCGTGTGTCGAGCTTAATAGAAAAGCACAAGCATTGTGAAATTGAAAATAAAAATGAATTGAGACGCCGAAAGAGGCACAATTCTAGAGAAACAAACTTGTGTGACTAAAATTCAATAACGTTAGTAACTTTTGTTGTGAAATTGGCTGATAAAAGTGGTAAAGCTGTTACGAAAAATCAAACGGCGAGATTTGGCAAAAGACGAGAGCACCAAGTCAATTACGACGGGATTAATCTGTGTAGTCGCCACGGCAACTTTGGTGAGCAGGCAGCTAGGCAGGATTTGCAACGCGGCGCTGTGGGACACGGATAAAGTTTGGAGCGTGGGACAGTTTCATAGACGCGTCGTCAATAATAACGCAGAATCTGGAGGACCGTGGTTAAGCGGTGTAAGCAACGCAGAATCTGGAAGACCTTGGTAATGCAGGAACAGTGAGCAGAAGCAGAATCTGGAGCATTGTGGATAATCAGAGTCAACGTTGGAGAGGTCGAGGAAGGGCACTTGGCGCCAGATTGTGGCAAAAATCAAATGGACAGCAGCGTCGGGAAATTTTTTGCTGGTATTGGTAAGTGGCGGATTTGGTTTGCGTAGAAGAAGCTATGTAAGACAAACAGACAAGAACGTCATTTTGGCAGTTAAAATTTAAAATTGTTCAGCTTGGGAATATTTAACATAGTGTTAAGTTTGAGAGTCACTGTAATAACAGCGAGTGTGGAGAGTTGTTAAAAGTTTGAAATTGACTAACGTTAATTAAGTTTAATTAAGCTGAACCAAAACAAATTTGATATTTCTGATTTATGATTACTAAGTTTTAATACAGATAATTTAAATGTCAGTAATATGTCTTGGCATTGAGAGTTGCGGAGTTGCGTGATAAGTTGGTGGCCTTAAAAATTAATTCATCTGGCTTAAAGACAGACTTGCAGAATAAGTTACTGGCTTATTATGGTTTGCAATTGACCGAAGACTCAGTGGATGTAGAAAAGCATCAGCATTAGGGTCAGGATGATGAATCGTTTGCTAGTGTAGAAGGAAACAACCCAGCACATACTAATCGAAATAAAGGAGAAAGTGTAAGTGAATCTAGGATTAACACTGAAGGCATAGGCGAAACAGCCCAGAATAGTCAAAATAGATCGTGGCTTACACTAAAGGACGTGGAAGGTAGTGTGTCACAGTTTTCCGGTTCAAATAACCTTGATGTTATGCAGTGGATAGAGAAGCTTGAGGAATGTGCACTTACTGTCGAATGGAGTCAGTTGCAGTTGTTTATCTATGCAAAGCAGTTGCTTAGTAGGGCAGCGAAGTTATTCATACGCAGTCAGCGTGATATTCGCGATTTGAATATTTTGAAAGGTCGCTAGTTGAAGAATTCGGGGTCAAAGTTTCATCTGCTGAAATTCATCGTAGATTGGGCAGACGCAGTCAGAAAAGAATGAAACATTAAAAGAGTATTTGTATGCACTGATGGAGATAGCAAAGCCAATAGACTTGGAGGATGAGAGTTTAATTAATTAATAAGGCATTACTTTTTCAGGCAAAGACTATGAGACAATTAAAGGTTCAAATTGTGGCGTATGAGAAGATGCGAGGTTCGTCTATGCAGTTTAATAAGTATGGATCGTCAGGAGTAAAAGCTGAGACAAATGAAAAGAGCTCAGGAACTTATATAAGAAAATGTTTCGAGTGTGGTGAACAGAACCATATAAAGAAAGATTGTCCAATGATTAGCAAGGAGCTCAAGTGCTTTAAATGCAATCAGCCTGGGCATAGAGCTGCTCAGTGTTAAGTTGTTGTTCCTGAAAAGGGAGAGAAGGCGGCTAATCTTGTTCAAGAAGAAGTTCGTGCAAAGTCTGGAAGCATGTTTACTAAGTCAGGACTTGAATTAAAGAGTGTGACATGTCATCAGTTTGGTTTTCAAGATCTTGTAGATACAGGTGCAGATTTGTGTTTGGTTCGTAGAAATGTGTTTCTTAAGCTTTGTAATGCAAAGTTGACAGGTGCAGAGAAATGTTTGACAGGTATAGGCAAAAGTCAAATTGTGACTTTGGGCAGCTTTGTAGCTTGTGTACACATTGATGGAATAAAAATACAAGTAAAATTCCATGTAGTTGCCGATGAGGATATAGCTTTTGACTCAATTTTGGGCAGAACTATTCTTGACAGCGTAGATATGAATGTCACTAAGTTTGGTACTAAATTGGTTAGAAAAAAAGTCGACGAAGACAAAGGTATGCATAATATAGGAAAAGTAGATGGACCGTGCACAGATTTATTTAAAGAGTTGGCAGTCTTGTGTATTAATTTTCAACAACAAAATATGGCTGATGAAATTGTTTTAAGCCATTTATCTCAAGAGCAGGCTAGTAAAGTCAAAGCTATGGTTAACAATTATCAACCAAGACGCAATATAGAGAGCACTGTTCGAATGAAACTTCTGTTAACGGACAAGTTACCGGTATATCAACATCCAAGGCGTTTAGCTTATTGTGAGCAGAAGGTGGTTGATGATCAAGTTAATAAGTGGCTTGAGGAAAACATCATAAAGTGTAAAGTGTAAAGTAAAGCCTAGTGGCAAACAAGTCAGAAAGCTACAGTCGAGTGTGGTCGACTGTAATATACCCGCTACCCATCTGCTCGTACATCATTTATTTGCGGAACACAAAAACGACTACAACCATATTTTGACCGTAAAAGGCTATGGACTTACAATATTTATGCAAAGTCAAAATCTAAAAAAAAAAAAAAAAAACATTTTTGCACACATATACTTTTTGATACGGGCGGGACTCGAACCCGTAAATCCATAATAGTACTGTTCGTTTGCAGTCAACAACTTAACCCATTTCACCACCGTACACGCACACACTATTCGGCACAATGATGCTTACAGCTATGGAAAACGTTAAGCTGAATAACTTCTGTGTTTATTATCCGATTGTTACCAAATTTTCAGAGATCATCTGGCTAGCTATAATGAACAAAATTGCGCTTGTAATCAATGTTTTATCGTTTTACTGGGACGAAAGGGGGCGTGGCCAAAATCCAAAATAAACTTGATCAGCGTGCAATAATAACACTTATTGTCACCAAATTTGGTAGCCCTAGCTCTTATAATAGCTGATATCTAGATTTTCACACGGACAGACAGACGGACAGACGGGCATGTCTATATCGACCTGGCTGTTGATCCTGAGTCAGAATATATATACTTTGTGGGGTCTGCCTCCTTCTGCCTGTTACATACATTTGCACAAACTTAGTATACAAATTTTGACAATTTTCAATGGTCGAATGGTATAAAATTGATGATATATATATATATAGTTTTTTTGCAGTTTTTTTTTTTACAGTTTTTTGTTTTTTTCATAGCCAGCTTTCCCCAGCAGGACTTTAACCTTTGTTTTTGTACTCTGCTGGATGTCTGAACTGTCTGTGCTGTCATGGATGCTGTCAAAAGCATCAAACTTGTGTTTTACAGTGAGTGACTCGTGTCCTCATGTCCACATGATGCAACAATGGTAGACTGTGAGTCCGTTATGTGAGTTGGAAATACACAAATGAAAAATAAGTGAAAAAACAATGACTAATTGGGCTACTGGTCAATTTTAATTGCCCGGGAAACCTGGACTAAGTGGCAGCATGCCCAGAACTCTAATTAAGTAATAAATCTCCCTTGTAATTGCAATCCAAGTCGAGTCAATTTACTGAATCAATAAAGTGGTGAATCGTCTGGAATTTATATTTGTAGTACGAATTTCCATTGACTTATCCGCCAGAAAGACAAAATCATATGGGTCGCATGTGCTGCCCATCATTTTATGCAAAGGGGGAAACGTGCTTAAGCCTCCGCGTATGCGTTTGCATAAATTGGGGACAGGCTTAATGCCTGTGGATGGACCAAGTGGATGGAAAACAAGTAAGGAAATCTACAGTCGACCGCGCCCGCTCCAAAAATGGCACTAGCACTAGCTCGCCCGCTCCAAAAATGGCACTAGCTCTAGCTTGCTCTCACATACACATACAGACACACACACAAAGACTAAAACGATGCGTCACGATGCTACAATGCCGCGGCAGCAGAACTATGAAAAACGTTTTCTTGAATAACTTTTGGTGTTTATTGTCCGATCGGATTGTAACTTAGGGATTAGATGCTTATCATCAATATTTTAATGTGTACCAAAGCAGAAAGCTTTATCTTTATACTTTCCTTAAAATTCGTAAATTACCGATTTGCGTGGGCGATGGGCGTGGCATCTTAAATTTGAAATAAGCTTACAAACAGACGGACATGGCTCAATTGACTGGCCTAGTGATCTTGAACAAGAATATATGTTGCTTCTGCCTGGTTCATACTTTTGCACAAACTTAGTATACCATTTTTGATAATTTTCCATAGTGGAATGGTATAAACTTTTTTTTTTTATATATTATAATATTGTATCTTAACATCACAGGGTGAACAAATATTCTTAAGAATTACCAAACCCTAAATCAAAATAAGTGAAGTCGGAGCATGAGTGAAGAGTTTTTACTGTTGTCCAATTGTCTTGGCGAAGCCTTGCCGTTTAAGTCGTCTCAGAGGTCGAGCGGGGATAAGACGTCTTGCAAGAAGACTGCTATGATACAGTAATCTGTCACTGTATCGACTTGTGTGTCTCCCAATTTGTGTCTCAACTGTGTGAAGATTAAAGTCTTTATGGAGTGTAAAGTTTCGTACATACCAGGGACAGTTGGTTATTTGTTGTAGTGCGCGATTTTGCATCACCTGGATACGTTTATAATTAGATTTGGCTGCAATTCTCCAAATCTGGATCACGTATAACCACATTCGTACGATACAGTGCGCATACTCAGCGAAAGAGTGCTCCTTCTATTCATGAGCCATCTCAGCTGTTGTGATCTGTGACCACATTTCTTTTTGAGATGCAGCCCAAAGGTGAGTCGATTATCCTGGGTGATACCTAGATATGTTGCTTGCAGCGGCTGATTCAGTGTAACTCCTTCTAGCCAGATTGGAGGGGTGTTCGGAATGAGCGTTTTCAATGTGAAGCATGGATTTTTTGTTTTCAGTGGGTTTATTTTTAGGTTCCACCGTTCACGCCAGGCGGCCAGAGCATTAATATATTTTTGTAGTCCGTTAGCTGCCTCTCTGCTGTCCCTAGAGTTATATACAACTGCGATGTCATTTGCATAGGTTGCAATAAGAGCCTTGTTCGGTACTTCCATGTGTTCGAAACTCGAGCAAGGGATATCAGCAGTGTATAGTAGCGGTCCGAGAACACTGCCCTGTGGGACTCCAGCTCTCATTGGGTATATAGAAGAGTAGTTATTTCTCAACGTGATTTTAAATTCTCGTCTATGAGATATGATATGACTTTAAAATACAGAAGTAGGGCGCAGGTAGAAGGGTCTTTATCTTGCATAAAATTTCAACATGCCATACTTTGTCGAAGGCTTGTTGCATATCTATAAAGACAGCTTTGGAGTACTCGCAGTCGTCAAAAGCCTGTTATATGTGTTTCACCAGTCTGTGGACCTTTTCTATAGTGCCGTCTCCCTTTCGAAATCCAAATTGATGATCCGGCAAGATATTGCCTTCTCTTATTATGTCGTTGATCCGATTGGCAATAGATCTCTTCCATAAGGTATAAAAATTCGATTTGAATTTGCTGCAACTGCCGCTATTTATGCAGTCTGCCTCTCTAACTCTCACAGTGTCTCTTTATCTCTGCATCGTCGTGAGGCAGCTGCAGCAAAGTCGCCGCTGTGTTGCTCAGCTCTAACATAAACAGAGCGAAAACCTCGGATTTGGGCGATCACCACGCTACGCCTCGATACATCACGCTCCCGCTGCAGTTCCGCCTACAACTTGTGACCAATTTTTATTAGGCCAGGCAAGACTTAGGAATTTTCCAGCAATTTCTTTGCTGGCAGCTGGCTCTAGAGGTATGCAAGAAAAATTTTAAAGATGCCTGCCTTAATTGCCATAAATGCTTACATATGCAGCCCGCAAGTGGGCGGTGTTGTTTATCCCTATTCCTGCCCGCTTGCTCCTCTTTTACTTCCAAGCCGCCATCACCCACAGGAAGCTGCTCGAAATGCAGCGCCAACAATAGGTCAGGATTACGTTTACAGGAAGCAAAAGGTAAACTGTAATAGGCATTGAGAGCAGAGAAGCAGAACGGCTCAAAATAAAGCTAGAAGGAAAGCCAATACTCAGGCCATAGACTAGCGAATTGAAATCATGTGTGCTGCAGCCCGTCGAGTGTGAGATACAAAAATCCAACATTTATGTGCAGGACACTTACAGTCAGCTGTAGCAATTAAGAAGAGAGCCAGAGCAAAAGAGGATATGTGAGGAAGAGGGAAGAAACTGACTTCGATTTTCTTTGTGCCTTTAGTGGTAGGCAACTTTATTGTGTGATGCTGGCAAGAAAATATGTCGTTGAAAAGCTGATAAAAACCTTCGCTGCGAAGCAAAACAAAATAATATCGATTATTAGCACGCCCGCTAACAATGGAGGAGTGACGAAAACCACACTAAGCACAAGAACAACAGTGACACAAAGTGAAGCCGACTACTCACGATGCCCACGGCGAGAGAACGGCAATTGAATTGGATTAAAGTGAATTAAATATGAATTACAAATTATTTTCGCAAATTGCAAACGGAGCGATAAAGGCGGCAGAAGGCATTGATAAGAGGGATGAGACAACGTCAGATCCCTGAGGTCAGACAGCATTAACTCATTGCATTAGCTCGCTGTGCAGTTGACTTGGTGGAAAACAAGGGACAGCTGCTTAAGATTAACAAAAAGAAGATAAAACAAGTAGGAAAGCTACAGTCGAGTGTACTCGACTGTAATATACCCACTACCAAGCTGTTCGTACATCAAAATTAATAAAGAACGGCTACAATCATATTTTGACCGTAAAAGACCAAGGACTTACAATATTTATGCAAAAACAAAATTTTAAAAAACAAAAAAAAATTTTGCACAAATTTGATTTTTGATGCGGGTGGGACTCGAACCCGTAAATGCATAATAGTACTGTTCGTTTTCAGTCCACGACTTAACTCATTTCACCACCGTACACGCACACATTTTTCGGCACAATGCTGCAAGCAGCGCTGCCGCCACCAAATTTGGTAGTTCTAGCTCTTATAATAGCTGAGACCTAGATTTTCGCACGGACGGACAGATGAACAGACGGTCATGGCTATATCGACTCGGCTGTTGATCCTGAGCCAGAATATATATACTTTATGGGGTCGGAGATGTCTCCTTCTGCCTGTTTTATACATTTTCGGTTTGAACAAAGTTATAATACCCTTCTACTCTATAAGTAGCGGGTATAAAAAGAAACCAATTGCAAAGCAAAAATTAAAAAAGCTCAGCTTTTGCCCTTTGACTTGCATCACTTGACTTAGTAAAATCTTTAAGATGAAGCAACTTGACTCCCCTCATTGTCTTCATTTGTTTGCTAAAATTTGAAAAAATAAAAGCGAAAGCCAAATAAGGGAAAAACTGAAAATTAAAGCAGAGGCCAACCACAAAGTGCTCACTCATGCGTTTCGAATTGCGCTATGGTCAACGGGCGAATTCGAGAGTACGCGCGTGTGTGTGCGCGTGTGTATGTGTGTTTGTGTTTGCGCGCGCTTGTAATTAGATTCCATGCCTGCAAGTGTAACTGCAATATTTGGTTTTGCGGCAGCCACCTTAAACTATGCCCCACTTGCTTCGGTATTAAATGCAACAGAAAATGGCATCTAATTTAATAACGCCGCATGGTACTTATGCAGCAGTGTGTACATACATATTTACGCATTAGCAAGCAGCTATATGTGTGCGTGTGTCTTAAAATCCCATTAGCGCATTCATGAGCTTTACCCAAAAATTAAATTATATAATCGCTTGATTCGACGGAATATGCATAAGCAGAAACTCATTTTGCGAATTAGCCTGAACATTGTAGAATGCGAAGGAATTGTGAATGCACTTGTCAGTGCAGATTTTAATTTCATTCGGCATCTGCCCATTCAAATTAGTGCCTTATTAATGAGACCAAAACATAAGTAATTTTAATGGATATTCCATGCGCGGCCAGGACAATGATATTTAATTAATAAGTTTGAGCTCTGTTTTAATTTTAATTCTATTTAACCCCTTTGAAGGCTCCTACAATTATCAAAAGTTTGCCCTTTTTATGTTGTTAGAAAAAACATTAAAACTAACATTAAACACCTAACAGTTACATACATAAATGAACACACGTGCCGCTTTAAGCTACCGCGCCGCATAACTAACCGGACCCAACTTGGAATCGGCAATCACAGCTTATATTAAACCTATATAAAACTTTTTGCTAGAGCTCTACTGAACTGGCTATAAACATTTTTTGTGGCCGCTATCGAGTGCCGCAGACATGAAATTTTCATAAAGTAGTAAACTTTATGCCGACACCGTCGACGTTAAATCCGCAAAAATAGACACACACTCGTGCTCAAATCCTAGCACATCTATCTCTCATACTACTGAATCGAGTTAAGTGGGAAAAACAAAATTGTACGAATACTTTAGTCAAAAAATTGAAGCCAGAAAATACCCTGACAAAAAAATGAACTCGTCTTTAATATACATATTTCTTATACCATAGTTGATACACATTTTTCAAGCAAAAAGTTTGTGTTCGAGAAGTATTGTGTTCTGTCCAACTGTCCGGCACTCGTCTGTGTGAACACACAGATCTCAGAAGCTCCTAGAGTTTATTTTTAATTTAAAGTGCCACGCCCACCGCCTCTGAAAATTGATTAATACATTTTGGAGTTTGCTTTGAAACAAAAGTATTAAAGTTTTAACCTTTTGTTTTAACACATAGAGATATACTATATATATATATATATATATATATATATATATATATATATATATATATATATACATAACTTTATGCCGACACCGTCGACGTTAAATCCGCAAAAATAGACACACACTCGTGCTCAAATCCTAGCACATCTATCTCTCATACTACTGAATCGAGTTAAGTGGGAAAAACAAAATTGTACGAATACTTTAGTCAAAAAATTGAAGCCAGAAAATACCCTGACAAAAAAATGAACTCGTCTTTAATATACATATTTCTTATACCATAGTTGAACATATATATATATATATATGTTCCAAATTTCCGATCGGATCATAAGCACAAACGTTATTTAAATAATCGTTTTCCATAGTTTAGCTACTTGCGCCTTTGCAGCATATCGATTCAGTCGTAGCATGTGTAAAGCTGATTGCTATGACGTTTTCATATGTAGATGGCGCCATTTAAAAATAGATCCAATTTAAACAATAGGTGGCAGATAAACTTGTGTAGAGTTTCATGTTGGAAATAAAAGTGTATCTTACTGTCGGGTGCGCTTGAATGTAGAATCTTCACTTGTGTAAGACCCTGTCGATGAATACTGCTTTATATTTACGCTGGTATTATTATTTGGTATTATTAATTTATAAGAAAATATGTATGTACACACTGAAGAGAGAATTCGATCGGCAACGACGCGCGACGCTTTTCGACGGCCATGCGGGCCAACGTTTAATATATTAGGAAGAAAGCGTCTTCCTATTATTATTAAAAATATAACGATATAAATATAACGATACGCCGTCCTTAATCGACTTAAAGTACTATTTAATAAAACGGCTCAACAAAGCAAAACCCAACGTCTTACATTTTTTAGAAGTGGGATAGATCAAAGCCAATCGGTACGCATCATTGTGAAATTCGTTAGTTGTTGTTTTGTCTCTGTCGCACTTACAGAGCATGTATAATTTTGACGCGCTTTCAACTCCGTAATAACGAAAATGACGAAAATTAACGAACTACGAGTGGAGCAGTTGAAAGGTCTCTTATGAGAACGAGGTCTTTCTCCATCTGGGAGCAGAGAGAAGTTAATCCTACGTTTGATCGAACACGAGAACTCTGACGAAATAGAGTTTGCAACAACGGTGCAACTACAAATCGAAATGAACGACCTTCGTGAGTAAATGCAGCAGCTCATGCAAACGGTTAACGCGGCATTGTTACATCTTCCACCTTCCTACCTGAGTTTTATCCAACGAATAACAATTCTCTAACAGCAGAACAGTTTATTGATCGCGATAACAAAGTCATGGAAGTTAACCATTGGGATGTAAAGCTTCTTTTGCTAGTGATAACAACACGTCTTCGAGGTGCTGCACGGATGTGGCATGACGGTTCACGTACGTTACATATTCGTTGCACAGATTTTGCAAATGATCTTCTCAGTGAATTTAACTCTACCCCCGACGAAGCCGGAGTACATTTCGCTATGGTTAACACTAGTCGTCGTCCAAAAGAACATTAAGGACTATTGTTTTCGTATGTCTGCGCTTGGAACGCGATATAACCTAAGCGAAGCAGCCATAATTCGTTATACTCGAGGTGGTTTGAAGCATCGTGAACTTTAAACAAGCATCGCTGCAACCTCTTTTTCAAAAATTAGGCAGCTGCGTACTGCCATTGATAACTACTTTATGCATCGAGGTAACGTCACCGACGATTCTGTTCTGAAACGCGCGGATCAGAGAACTAAAACGGAAAATGAAACGAAGACATGTACAATGACCAAATCGACAATCAAATGCTACAACTGCCAGGAGTTGGGTCATATATCGAGTAAGTGCCCAATGCCACAAAAAAGCCAGAGATGTACGACATGTAACAAAATTCATCCGAACAACGAAAACTGCAGTAAGCCGGAAGCGTCCCTACGTCAACTTGGTGCAGTAAACTATGACGCTTGTTTCCGAAAAACTATCGTAATACAAGACGAGTCATAAAATGCCTTTCTGGACACGGGTAGTCAATGCAGTCACGTCGCTTTTGTAGAATGTCCATAAAAGGATATCTCGGAGGGAAACATACACTATACGAAGCTGTCACTCTTGATTTGGCGATCGATGGAATATTTTTCACAGCGCAAATGTATATAGCAAACGATGATCTTATGCAACATGATTTCTTATTGAGTCAAGATGTTATCGTTCAACCAAACATCATCTTCAAAGTGGATAATGGACAAACGAAGTTCGAAAGGAAAAACGCAATTCAACGTCGATTGCTCTCTGACGACAAATTACTAAAGCCTTTGTCTAATTTCAGTTGCGATAATGAGAAGGGCATAATGCAGAAGTTGCTAAATTCTTATTCACACGTATTCGCTGCCGGACTTGATGGCATCGGAAATTGTAGGGAAGCAAGTTGTTTCGCAATCACCATACCGCGTAGCCGAGCCTAAACGTGAAACGGTAAACCAAATGGTTGACGAATTGCTACGTCATCATATTATACAAAAGCCGACATCGGTTTACAAGTTCTGTGGTCCTGATTAAAAAGCAAAACGGAAGCGATCGACTCTGTATAGACTATCGCCGATTGAACAAGCTAACAAAAAAGAAAATCTTTCCTGTACCGAATATTGAAGAACGACTTCAAGAGGCAATAAAATTTCGATATTTCAGCTCGCTGGATCTAAACAGTGGATATTACCAAATTGCCATCACTCCACAAAGCACAAAATTCACCGCATTCTACGAATTTAAGAGAATGCCGCTCGGACTTAAAAGCGCCCCAGCAGCACTTAACAGACTTATGGCTAAAATACAAAAGAAGGTGCAAAAAGGCGATATGTTGCACTACATGGACGACATCCTCGTTTGCAGCAACTCTTTCGATGAGATGACTGCCAAATTGTCACGGGTCTTAAGCGCATTAAGTGAATATGGCTTAACCTTAAACATCGATAAATGCGAACTATACAAAGACAACATACACTTTCTTGGACATCAGTAACACGCAGATAGTATTAGCCCAGGAGAAGTAAAAACGAATGCCATTGTCAAATTCCCGCAGCCTGAGAATATCACCGACGTACGCAAAATTTTTAGGCCTTAGCGGCTATTTTCGAAAATTTGTCCCTGGCTATTCACTTATCGCCGAACCGTTACGAAAATTACTCCGCAAAAACGTCAACTTCAAATTTGAGTATCAGCAAAAAGACGCATGCGACGAATTGAAACAGAATTTCAGTTGTAAGCCGATTCTCGTAAGCTATCGGGTAGACGCTTAGGACGAGCTTCATAGAGATGCTAGCTTGAGCGGTCTTGCTAGCGTTTTACTACAGTTTGAAAACGATAAATTGCTACCGATCGCATATTTCAGCCGATCTACGACGGATCTCGAAAGGAAAATGCACAGCTACGAATTAAAAGCTCTCGCCGTTGTAGACCATAATTGATGAAGGAGATTGGTTACTCAGCATTCAACTTCAAGATGATAAAATACGCAGCATTGTGGAAAAGTTACAAGTCGAAAGCAAGACAGAAAATGGAGAATTTGTAATTGAAAATGGACGTTTATATCGCAGATGCAACGATAAACTTTTATGGGTTGTGCCGAAACAACTCAGATTTCACATCCTTAGCGAATGTCATGATAAGGCCGGACACATGGGCACGGACAAGACGATTAGACGCATTACTAATTTATTTTGGTTTCCTCACATGCGTAAATACGTAAACGGATATATTAAAACATGCGTAGGCTGCGCATTCAATAAGCAACCTGGAGACGCGAAGGAGAGTATCATTACGACGACATTCAGCCAGTCTCGTTTGGAACGATTCAAGTGGATCATTTGGGCTCATTTTCCCGTAGCAGCAAACGCAATGAACACATATTTGTTATCGTCGATGCCTTTACGAAATTTACTATTGTTCGAGCAGTTAAAAGCACTGCAACAAAACACGTTATGACACACTACTAGAATTAACCAGTTATGTAGGTATGCCGAGACGCATAATATCGGATCGAGGAACTGCCTTCACCTCAAAGGAGGAGCACGTTCTAACAGCCGTCAGAACACTGCGAGCGAACGGACATGACGAGTGAGCGAATCGCATCATATTATCGATGTTATTGCCAACTGTTGACAACGACAAGCGTTGGGATGACTAGCTGCGTTCTATCCAATGGAGTATCAACACAATGCAGAACAAAACGACGGGATGTACTCCCAACCAACTTCTATATGGATTTGAACCGCGTGATATCCTGCAGAACAAGCTTATCCATACATTTCAAGACGACATCACTACTGTAATAATCGAGGGGGAATTGCAACAACTCCTACAAGATGCCGCAACACGCATAAACGATCACCGAGCCAAACGATACTACGATGCCAAACATAAGCCCCCGACTATGTATAAGGAAGACGACCTAACTTAGTGGAAAACGAGCCTGCGGCCACTGGTGCTTCTCGTAAGCTAGAGCCTCGATACAAAGGCCCGTTTATTATAACCAAAGCTCTACCGAACGATCGATATGTCATCGAAGACCTTCCCTACGCGAATCGCACTCAGCGCCTTTACAGGTCTATCTACTCATCCGACAAGCTCAAGCCCTGGTGCCGCATCCCCGTCGACGACGAAGGCGATATTCCAGATGACGATCCCAGCGAGGATGCTTATATGAATCAGGAAGGGCCGACTGTAAGACCCTATCGCTAAGTCCTATCGATGAATACTGCTTATTATATTTACGCTGGTATTATTATTTGGTATTATTAATTTATAAGAAAATATGTATGTACACACTGAAGAGAGAATTCGATCGGCAACGACGCGCGACGCTTTTCGACGGCCATGCGGGCCAACGTTTAATATATTAGGAAGAAAGCGTCTTCCTATTATTATTAAAAATATAACGATATAAATATAACGATACGCCGTCCTTAATCGACTTAAAGTACTATTTAATAAAACGGCTTAACGAAGCAAAGCTAACGTCTTACACTTGTGCCAACGCAGAAAGCTGTTACCTTAATACTTTCCTTAAAAATCGTAACTAACTTAACTAAGTAACCATTTATGACCATTTTCAATGGTCGAATGGTATAAAAACTTATCTTCAAAATGTATACAAGTAATGCATCTTAAAGGCGGCGCACTTCCTGCCAGCGTGAAAAGCTCTCAGTAAGTAAGAAAAAGTTGTCAGAAATCTCTGCCGCAACGCATCGGGGTCTGGGCTCACATTGTGGCCTCATAATGACTGAACAATGAACAACAGTCTTTGCATTTGTTTAAGTGCTCTTGCATGCTTGTATGACAAGATGCTGGCAGAATATCCAACACGAGGGGAACGCCAAGCAGGCAATCGATGAAAGTCATGAAAATTAGCGAAACTGCAGTTGCACTTTAAGGCAGAATCGCTTTGTTAAATGCACAATGGGCAGTTAAATGCACTTAATACGGGAATACAGAGCACGTGTAATAGCCAAGGGGTATGAATTAATCATCTATGACCTTTGCTAAATTTATGAGTATTATGCAAATTGTATGTATGTAAATTAACAATTTGAGCAAAGTTAAGTCATTAAGCTTACTCTAGTGTGAACCATTCCTCACACGATTTTGTAAAAAATGTGACAAAATGTGTTCTTATTGCACGCTGATCAAGTTTATTTTGAATGTTGGCCCCGCCCTTTTCCGCCCCTCGCCACCTCGAGATCTCAGCTACAATAAAACTGACGATATAAAAATTGGCGTAAGGAATCCTGTATACCCCGTGTGGGTAGAGTTTGTTTCAAATTTTGCATTCCAACCAATTATAGGTCAAATTTGTTAAATCTTAACTTTCTTTCTCCTTATCGCAAACACAAGCATACATATATAGATGAATACGACATGCATCTTTTGTAAAGATCAATTTAACACAATCTGATCAACCAATAAGCACAAAATTTATTTTAGGTAACGTTTATCAAGGCTTCGAGCAGCGTTGTCTGTTGTTTACGAATCATCAAGTTGACGTCGCTTTGCTTTTGTTCGTGTGTCTGCATGTGTATGTTAAAGCGAAAGAGTACAAGAGAGCACAAATATATAGGATATTTTTCAAAATTAAGCGAAGGGTATCTTAATGTCGTAAGCTCTCGACTGCTTATGGATTTACGAAAAAAATAGTCTTAAGCTACAGTATCCATAAATTTAGTTCTGCACAACATTAGTGATAAATCAATTAGCATTCACGCAAGATTACAGTCTAAACGAAAATCGGAATAAATATGCGTGTTTAAATTTAAGTTAAATTAAATCTACTCGAATCACTATATCGCAGACTCAACTTTAGCCGTACAACCAGCTATTCATCAAGAATGGATTTTGTTTGCAATTTCAATTGAGCTGGTCATTTGCAGGTGGTTGATGCTTGCTGGCTGAGTGCTGCAATAATAGATTAATTTTTGCGTTGTGTTGTGTCGCTGGGAACAACAATTAAATGTCTATAAATTACGGTATTAGCTGCAACTCGAGCATGTTTATTAGCCCAGGACACTTGTTGTCGTTTAGTATCGGTATTTTAGTAAAACAATATAGCTCATAAGCACACACACACACAAACACATTCACGCACAAGGATGCATTTACACTTGTATATAAATTAATCCATTGAACGCAAGCGAAGGCTGGTAGGGTGTTTCATTTGAAGCGTGTCTGTGAGTGAACATGTGTGTGTAGGTGAGTTCGTGAATGTATGTTAATGTACAAATGTATTTGATCAAGTGAAAATCGATTGTGTTGTTTGTATAATCCCACAAGTGCTATCGCTCTCAATATAGGCTACTTCTGTGCAGGTGCATGTGTGTGCGTGCGTGTGCATGATATAAGTACTCATTAGTGTAAATAGCTCGGTTCTATGACAGTGAGTAGTACATCGGAATTGCTGCCTATTAATACAACATCCAAATTATTTGGGAGCCAGTCAATTAATCAGAGCCCGCAGCAGCCAAGGCGTTCCCAAGCGACGATATGCGTATAAAAATCGAATTAAGATATCACTGAAGATATGATTAAAGTGTACAGAGAGTGAATAACGCTCCACCACAGTTATAAATTTAATTTTCAGTGCAATGAAAAGGAAACTGGACCGCAACACAAACCTACTGAGTTTCCGCTTTTCTACTTCCCTCACAACCTGTAAACTGCATTTCACATTTTCTTTAATCTTTTTTTTAAAACGCAAATCAGTCCCTAGTTGAGTTTTAGTTGTCTGCGGTGATGGGGGTTGTGCAGAAGCCAGGAGCAGCCAAGCAAAACTATAACATAAAACGTAATTTGCTTTTGTCTTAGTCCTTATTTTAAGTGAGCATGCGTATGTATGTGTGCGTGTGTGCATGTGTGTGTCTAGCTACGCATTTGTATATTTATATGCTAGTGAATTTAAATGCGAATCCGTGTTGCTTGTGTGTGTAACAAAGTCGGATCGCTTTTAACAGATTTCAGCTATTTGCGCCATTGTTTGCTCCTCTCTCAATCATCGTCACGCATTATTAATTCTCTAATGTGACGTACACTCACACGCACAACACCCATGCGAATAGAACCCGTATGTGTGTGTTTGTGTGTCACTTTTTGTCGCGCCAATAGCATCTCATTAGCGGTATTTTTAATATGTTATTTCTTGGGGCAAGTTTAATACGCACGCATTTGATATGCTAAACAGTTTCGTCAGCTAAAAAAATGGCTGCCTTCCACTGCTTTGCACAGGTGACACGCCCCAAGTGTGGCTTATTTCCATGAAGAACCGCAGGGCAAATGTGAGGGCGGGACGTGCAAGGACAGGCTGCAATTTCAAGGGCGTGCTTTATTCAGTAAGAGTTCTCAGCAGCCGACGAATGCGAAGGATTAAACAGAGTTGTGATGCCACAATATCTTTCAAGTAGGAACCTGAATTGATGTGTGTAGGAAAGTTCTTCCTCCAAACTACAAAATGCATTCTAAAGACTGTGTCATTTGCTGGGTCATAACCTTACGAAGGGTCGCCTTCATTTACTTGCGCGTTTCCCAACGCTTTCTGTGCGGTGTTTAAGAACAGCCTTTACAAGATACTTTAAGCAGGACTTTAAGCTGCAGTTATTGGGCCAGTGTTAACGTTTGACTTCAGCATTATTGTTGTTGTTGCTGTTGTTGAACAAGCATCTCTGAGGGAATTAAGCAAATTGTACAAAGTGCCACTTTTACTGAAAGTTAACAAAATTAACAACAACTCAAATACAACACACAACAAGCGTTAACAGCAACGGAAACTTTTGAGCCTCCAAAGTTGAAATAAAGAAAATTAGCACAATTTCGTTTTTTATACCATTTGGCCATTGTAAACAGTCAAAAATGGTATACTAAGTTTGTGCAAACGTATGAATCAGGCAGAAGTACTATACATATATTCCGGCTCAGGAGCCCACTAGCCGAGTCGATTGAGCCAAGTCCGTTTGCCCGTCTGTCCGTTCGTCCGTCCCTCCGTCTTTCTGTATGAACGTCGAGATTTTAAAAGCTAGAGTACCTAATTTCAAACTTAAGATGCCACGCCCACCGCCCATGCAAATCGATATTTTACGAATTTTAAGATAATCAATAAGGGGACAGCTTTTTGCGTTGGCACACGTAAAGATTCTGGTCATATCCACCTAATCCCTTAATTAAAACCCGGACAATAAACACAAAAGTTATTCAAAAAACGGCATTGCAACATTGCGATGCATTGTTTTAGTCTGTATGTGTGTGTCTGTATGTAAGTGTGAAAGCGAATTAGTGCCATCCATTGACATTTCTGGAGCGCAACTACGAAGTTCAGCCGGAATATATACACTTTATGGGGTCGAAAATGTCTCCTTGTGCCTGTTACATACATTTTCGGTTTGAACAAAGTTATAATACCCTTCTACTCTGTGAGTAGAGGTAAGGAAAGCTACAGTCGAGCGCGCCCGACCGTAAAATACCATTCCACTTACTTCGTAGTTTCACTAACTAGTACTAACTCGCTCTCACACACACATACAGACACACACACAAAGACTAAAACGAATCGCGACGTTATGCTGCAATGACGGGCAACGGAACAATGAAAAACGTTTTCTTTAATAACTTCTGTATTTATTATCCGATCGGATTGTAATTTCGGGTGATATTGTTGATATTGGGTGCATATTATCAGCATCTTTACGTATTGTAAAACATAAATCTGTAACCTAAATACTTTCCTTAATATTTAAAAATTATCGATTAGCGTGGGCGGTGGGCGTGGCATCTCAAATTTGAAATAATCTTCATCTGCGCATGATTTACAAAATCATCATACCAAATTTGGTTTCTGTAACTATAATACTTTCCTTAATATTCGTAAATTATCGATTTGCGTGGGCGGTGGGCGTGGCACTCCAAATTTGAAATAAACTTGATCTGCGTATGCTATACAGGAACCATCATGTCAAATTTGGTGTCTCTAGCTTTTGTAATAGCTGAGATCTCGTCGTTCATACACACATACAGACGGACAGACGGACATTGCTCAATCGACTCGGCTGTCGATCCTGAGCCAGAAGATATATACTTTATGGGGTCTGCCATGTCTCATTCTGCCTGTTACATACTTTTGCACAAACTTAGTATACCATTTTGGACTATTTTCAATGGTAGAATGGTATAAAAATATCACAAGTTCATCCGCACCTATTGTTTAAATTAGGTCTATCTTTGAATAGGGCCATCTACATATGAAAACGTTATAGCAATAAGATTTACACACGCGACGACTTAAATGAAGCATCGTGACGATGACGTCACGATATGTTGCAAAACCATTGAAAATGGTCAAAAATTGTATACTAAGTTTGTGCAAATGTATGTAACAGGCAGAAGGAGGCGTGGCAGACCCAACAAAGTGTATATATTCTGACTCAAGATCACTAGCTGAGTCGATTAAGCCATGTCCGTCTGTCTGTCCGTCTGTCCGTTTGAACGTCTAAAGCTAGAGACACCATATTTCACATGAAGGTTCCTGTATACAATAGGTATATCGAGTTAATTTTCAATTTTTGATCCCACGCCCACCGCGCACGCAAATCGATAATTTTCGATTTTCAGGAGAAGTATTGAAGTTACAGCTTTCTGCTTATAAACATAAATAATTGCAATAGAAATATATTTCCCAAATTACAATCCAATCGGACGATAAACACAGAAGTTATACATGTTTCCGTTTTTCGTACTTCCACTGCTTGCGCCTGTGGTGCGCGACGTGACGTCATCGTCACGATGCTTCGCTTCAGCCGTAGCGCGTGTAAAGCTATGCCGTTTTCACATGTAGATGGCGCTATTCAAAAATAGATCTAATTTAAACAATAGGTGGCGGATAAACTTGTGCAGCGTTTTTTTGATGAAAATAAATGTGTGATAATTTGTTTCGAAACTGGGCGAATGGTATCTTACTGTCGGGCGCGCTCTACTGTAGCTTTCTTTACTTGTTTTAGTTTAGTCTATTAAAGGTATGCATTAACTTATATACAATTTATGAATTTTCTGAAAATTATATAACTATATAGCTTTCATAGGAATAATCATCAACTATGATTTACGTAAAAATAGATTTTTATTGTTGACTTGCTAAAAATCTCTAAAAAACAAATAATATATTTTAACAACAAGCCTTATAAAATTCAATTTTATTAAAGCTGCAAGAGTTATCTGTTATATATATTTTTATTACAAATACGGCAGGAAAAAAAAATCTTCGAAAGATACCATCCACCGACGGTAGATGGTATGCACGATTCATAACTCTCCAAGTAGAGTTACGCCTACGTACTAAACAAAAACCTCCGTATGCTCTCCAGTCCTTGCTTCGCTCACTGGTACTTCCAATCAAGGTATTACTTCGGTGAGCAGGATGTGGTGCCCGATCGCAATCCCTCTCTTGGTGCGTTGCTGCGTAACGCTCCTTCGTTAACTCTTTAGTCGCCTTTTACGACAAGCCGAGCCCGCTGAGGTGGTATTCTTGGTCCGCCACCACACGGGAGTGCTCCTTATCCAACGGGTCTGCTGGCCGTCTCATCGATGCGAACACGTTTCATCATGCCCATGACAATGCCATGAGCCCTCTCCCACACGGTTTTATCCGCCAGCGCATTAGACTTCTCGGGTTGAGCGGAGTTCCAGCAAGAGTCTCCAGTATCTCCCTCTCTGTACGAAACATAGTGCAGTGCAGTAGGATATGTTCCGCTGTTTCGGCTGCGTCGCTGCAGAACAGGCACAGGGCTGAGTCAACATGGCGAAACCTGAAGAGGTAACCCCGGAAGCAACCATGGTCGGTGATAAACTGGGTCAAGTGATAGTCCAGCACTTTGTGTTCACACCCTGCCCACTCGGATAAATCTGGAATCAGCTGGTAGGTCCATCTCCCTTGTTGTGAGTATTGCCACCTAGTCTGCCGCACTCCATAAAGCCAGTCGCTGATCTCTTCCCCGGTAACACCTTCTCGAGTCAGGTATTGGGCTTCTATCTCAAGATCGATCAGGGGGATGCCCGCAAGAACATGAGCTGCATCTTTCGATATTGTCCTAAATCCTCTGATTAGTCTAAGAGCCAGGGTCCGTGATACTGCACGCGCGTTGTCCAGGTAAGTCACTCTATTCGTGACACTCCTCCAGATGGGGGCAGCGTATAGAAGCGATGATTTCGCGACTGCCACTAGCAGCCTCCTGGCCGGCATCCTGGGTCCACCTATATTTGGCATGAGTCTTGCCAGTGCTGCTGCTGTCATCGCTGCCTTCCTACTGGCGTATCTCGCATGCTCCTTGAATGACAGTCTATGGTCAATATGAACACCCAGATACTTCAGGGATCCAGCAGACTCTATTTGAGCTTCTTTGACCGCGACACGTATACTCTCGACGGCCTTTCTGCTGCTCAACAACACTGCTTCGGACTTGTGCGCAGCGATGCTTAGACCGGCATTCTCCAGCCAGCTAATAGCTGAGCTAATCGCTGCATTGCTCTTGTCCTGTAACTCCGGAATAGTTTTGGCAACCGCTGCTACTGCCACGTCGTCAGCAAAGCAGAGTAGCTCCACTCCACTGGGCTTGCTGATGGACAATATCCCGTCGTACATTATGTTCCACAGCACTGGTCCAAGTACCGACCCTTGTGGGACACCTGCGGTGACGTGGTGTTTTCTTGGCCCGCCATCAGTATCGTACCATAGTATACGGTCCCTGAAGTAGCTGCCAATGATGATCCTGAGGTAACGAGGAATACCCATGTTGCGCATGGCCCCGAGGATGTTTGGCCATCTCGCCGTATTGAATGCATTTTTCACGTCTAGCGTGATGATGGCGCAGTACTCCTTGCTGCCACCTAGCCATCTGTCACCTTCGAGGGCGGACTTGGCCAGATCTCTTATGGCAGTGAGAGCGTCGAGGGTGCTTTTTCCTTTCCGGAAGCCATACTGGTGTCTTTGTAGGCCATCGCGGCTCTCAGTGATCAGCTCAATTTGGGTGTATAGGATGCGTTCGAAGAGCTTTCCCACAATATCCAGCAGACATAGTGGGCCGAAACTGCCTGCAGCATTAGTTGTAGCCTTACCTTTCGGCAACAATACCAGCCTCATGTTCTTCCATCGAGATGGGAAGACACCATCTATCAGACACTGTTGGAAGGTGTCCCTGAAGATTTCAGACTTAGCATTTGCGGCAGCCATAACTATGACGCCTGGGATGCCATCGAGACCTGGGGCTTTGTTGGGCTTAATTCTCTTTGCCGCTTCGATGACCTTACATGCAGTGACACATGGGAAGTCGGGGACAGGGATTTCTTGTGCGGGGTGCCATAGAGTATCCTGATCTGGGAATAGCTCCTCCACGATGCTTGATAATAGAGCCGGGTCCTGTAGAGTGCCTCCTTCAGCGGCTTTCAGTTTATTAAAAACCATTTTGTAGGCGGGACCCCACGGATCATCGTCTACGCTCGCCACCAGCTCTTTAAAAGCATTTGCTTTAGCAGCAGCAATGCCATTTCTGAGCTCCGCACGTTTCGATCTGTACCTCTCATGTAGTTCTGAGTGCTAAGAGTGTCCTCTGGCTCGTTGCGCCTGTCTCCTTGCCCTAAAGCATTCCGAGCGTAGCTGGTTGAGGGAGCCGTTCCACCAGTAGACCGGAGGTTTGCGTTTACTTGTTTGCTTCTTACGCGGCATCGCTGCATCGCATACAGCTTCCAGCATATTCAGCGGCCACCATGGTTTCCGCATGTCCATTTGTAAGCTTCATTTGTTCGATATTGAAAGCCACCATGTTCTTGTCAAGTTTTCTGATGTCCCATGCTTGCCCAAGAGTACTCCTTGCCTGTCGTTGTGTGATGCACGACGTGCGGGCGCTGAATGTAATTAGGGCATGATCGCTCAGCGTTACGTCCTCCTGAACCGTCCATTTAGCAGTGGGGGCTAGACTTCTGTTGACAAAGGTGACATCGATGAATGATGTACCTCTGTCGTTATTAAACATCGGCTTGCCGCCGTCATTCAACAGCACCAGATGCAGCTGGTTTATGGCATCAATAACGGCCCGTCCTCTGAGATTGGATATCCGGCATCCCCATTCTATTGCCCAGGCGTTGAAGTCACCTGCAATGACTACAGGCTTGCGCCCTCTAGCGTGGTGAACTAAAGTATTTAACAATTCCTCGAAGAGGTCCGGACTGTCACTAGGCGGGGTGTAGCAGCAATACAGGTGAACACCCTTAACTTTAGCGTACGCAATGCCACGCATAGGCACGCTTTCCTGTTCCTCTATGTAGAGGTTTCTGCAGCCGACTGCCGCCTTACGTGTAAAGTCGAAGAGCACTCCTGAGTTTCCCGCACCAAGGGCGGTTCGCTCAGGAGCATGACGTCAGCATTGCGCTCTCGCTGTCTGGGACAGGAGGCTCTGTGCAGCTGCGCAGTGGTTAACATTTAGCTGGAAGATGTTAATCATCAGCACGGCGACTCAGGACTCCTTTTTTTGTGCTCGCTTTGAAGGTAGGGCATGCATAACTACCTGTCGGGTGGTTCCTGTCTACATCGCTGTTGCAGATCAGGCATTTCGGCGGATTATCACATCCCTTCGCTTTGTGCCCACGTTCGCCGCACCGAAGACAGCAGTCCGAGCGGTCAGGCTCCTTACAGTTGATGGCCCTGTGACCGTAACCCAGGCACTTATAGCATCTTGTGGGGCGTGTGTCTTGAATGATGCGATAGCGGGACCAGCCAACGATTACCGAGCCCTTTTTAGGACGCCTTTTGCGTCGTTAACGTTAAGCGTAACCGTCGCCACTTGGGTTCCATCTCGCATTTTGCGCATCCCCCGCACATCTTCTGACTTCAGCTGAATCCCTTCGAATTGGGAGGCCATGCAGTTGTAGAGCTCCATTGCTGTCGTCGCCTCATCAATGCCGCTGCAGGTTAGCGCCATTCTCTGCGCGCCCGTGCGGACCGCAGCCATTTCCCTGAGGGATTCTTCGATCGCTCCTTTATATTTGGGCACGCTTGCAGAAGCTTTTCCCTCCACTTCGAGCAACAACTGGCCTTGTTGGGTCCTCCTGATTTTCTTGACATGACTGCCAAGTTCTGTCAGGCTCGGGTCGGCTTTGAGCTTACGGAGCATGTCCGAGTATGAAATTTCTCCCGTCTTTTTAATTATTATCGCCTCCGGCTTTTTGCGTAGTCGTTTAGGTGCCACCTTAGTCCACTCCGCCTTTTTGTTGCCCTTTTTGGCTACGGACGCGAAACTGGGCGGAAGTGGCTCCTTAATTTTGGACGTCTGCAATGTCACATCCTTGTTAGCGGGAAGCTTCTTCGGGGCGGGCTTCACTGGGGCGCTCTTTTTGCTGGCTGCCGGGGTGCACGCTGGTTGCAGTCGCGCTTCCGTCTGGGTTGCCGTGCTCTTTGTTGGGGCCACCTTAGCGATGGCATCCTGCAGCTGGATTGCTCTGGCATTTAGAGCTGCCGTCTCCGAAACCACCCCCTTAGTTTCCCGGGTGACGTGGCGCTGCGTCTCAAAGGCTGATAATAGTACCGTTATTTTCCGTTCCATAATGCCCAAAATGCTGCGCAGGTCCTCGTTTTTGTAGGCCGACAGGTCTAGTGGCCTAATCGGCGAAACAGGCGGGGTTTTCGCTGAGGCTTTTTGGGTCGGCACGCTGATGAGATCGGAGATCTTCTTCTTGGTCACTGGCGGTGCTGAAGGGGCCAAGTTCTCTCCTACTATAACATCACTGATGCTGGATATTGAAGTCAGCGTCTGGGAGACGGCTTGCGCTACGCTCACGGCCGCTGGAACTGGGATTTCAGCTCCTCGCTCCGTTATTCCCGCTCCTCTTGTGGGGGACCTGAACATTCTGGCGCTTCGTTTGAATGGGTCCACCACGTCGTCGGGGGCAATGCCCCCCGTTGTACCGTCCATTAATTGGCAGGTGTCAACTGCCTCTACTTAGGCACCGCGATGGTGAGAGGTTGATGATTAGTCTGTCCGTGACCTTTGCGTCGTTTCCCTTGCTATATATCGGTCAACTCCACAAGATTTATATATAAATATAAATATATATTTATAAATATAGATATTTATATAAATATAAAATTCAAATTAAATATCTGAATTACGCGCCCAACTGATTGAGCAGCCCTGGCAGCGCCGTTGATCTGACAACGCCACTCAGGTCCGATCGCTTACTGACGTAAGTTGGCAGCGCTGACAGCTGATGTTCTCCGCCGGCCACAATGGCGTGATTTAGGAAAGGGAGAAAGCGAGGAAAAGTTGAGTGAAAATGAAATTTGCACTTTCACTCAGCCCTCGCGGCGCTCTCCTCGCCCCCACCACGCGCAGTGATGTGACATGTGAAAAAACTCACGGTATGGATTCCAGAACCCGGAGAACCTCGCAGTGAGTATTGCTACCGATGCAGCAGACTTTGACCAAGCACTATGCTCTTTTAGGTCGGAGTTCTGGGCAGAAAAACCGCAGAAACACAAGAAAAAATTTTTCACTATCAAAAAACACGTCTTGCTATTTTCGTGGTAGATTCGGAGGGGTGTGAGTATTTGCGTGTGCGTATCTGAGTGCTAGCGAGTCTGTGTATGCTTTGCGGCAGGCGAGGCATGGCTTATTTGGAAACTGCTTGAAGACGTTGTCAAGGCGACGGCAACAATTTTATTTATGTGCTGGCAAAACTATTAGCTGAGATTTTCATTAAATAAACAAATAGCCCCGAGAAAGCAGCGCAGTTTCGCTGCGAGTATGTTGGAAACTTTGCGCAGAAAGCTGTTCAGCTATTTACCCCGAAACTTGTTCACATTCTGCCCGGCCATGCGGCGTATAAGTGATGCGTGCTAGCACATACAAATGTCAAAGGTTTCAACTTTGTCACACACAGCCAGGCGAAAAAGACACACACACATACAAAATGGATGCCGAGCAAGCGCATCGTTGTCAAATTGTCCGTTCATCTTCCAGCCCTAGTTATTGTCTTTGTCCCTGAGCGAAAAATATATCCCTTGTCTTTCTTACTTGAAGACGAACAATTTGTTAATGACTCATTGTCTGTCGCTTGACATCGGTTAGCCGAGCGGCCAACCACAGTCACCTTCGTCGCTCGTGACAAATATACTATAATATAAGCTTTAATTTTTATTACAGATGTCTCCCTCGCCCTCTCTCGCCTTTTCTGGCTGGCAAATGTTGAGTAATTTGCAGCACATATCCCGCGTGTTTTATATATATTTACAAAAAACTGTAATGTCTCCACAGGGTGAAATGAGAACATTATTCAGCTGCTGGGCAGGGAGGCAGGGCGATTAGTTTTCTACGGATGCGTTCGCACTCCCACTATTGCCATGGTTGGCCTTGGCTCGGGGCACTGAGCTGTCAGCCAGCACGTGCAGAAACTTTGTCTCTAACTGGTTTAGTGACGGCATCCCCGGGCAATTAGCCCGACCAAAGCCTCATATAAGGATAATGCTTTCTACGGCTTCCGCTCCAGCTCTGGCACTGGCGCTATCGCTGGCTCTGCCTGCGGATAATTAAACAAGTAAGAACGGCTACAGTCAAGTGTTGACTGTATAAGACCATGGATTTTTTAAGATTATGAATAAATTCAGATTGAGAAAACTGTTATTAAACGTGTTCTTCAAAGATATATAATAAACAACACATATAATTTTCAGTTAGACGCCAAGCAGTCCAAGCAGTTGGAAAAAATACTGCTTGGAAAAAACACTGCTTGCTTGCTTGCAGTGGGCGCATTGCAAATCTATATGAAACGTTGAATAACTTTTATGTTCATTATCCGATCGGAACCAAAATTTTAGCGATCGTTTAGGTGGTGATAGTTATCATACACACCAAAACTGAATACTGTAGCTTTATTATTGCGCTTGCTATACGGTTTATCGATTTGCGGGGCCGGAAGTAGGCGTGGCCCAAATTTAAATAAAAATTTTACAGCGTATGATTTACATAAGCGTTGTCACCAAATTTGGTGGATCTAGCTTTTTTAGTTTCTGAGATATAGGCGTTCATACAGACGGACAGACGGACAGACAGACATGGCTTAATCGACTCAGCTAGTGATCCTGAGCAAGAATATATACACACGCACACTTTGACAAACACAATAGACCATGGATTTAAAAAAAATAAAAATGAAAATGAAAAATGTGCAGCAGCAGCTCGAGTTATGTAAGGAAGCGCAAAGAACCTATCAGCACGACACTGCTAATCAAGAAGAACGCTTCCCCCATTCCCCTTCCTTTCCACACATCCGCAACAATTCAGGTGATCGTATGATTAGCGGCAATCCAAGTAACAAGGTAAGTGGCGTGCAAAGAAGGTAACCAACGCCTTGGGAAACGCACGATGTTATCACAATGTGGAAAACCACTAAATTCGTTGTGCAATTTATATATTAAGCCCTGCTTGTGCCTTTACCTTTACCTCTACCTCTCCCTTCCCCCTCACACGTTGCCAATATATTCGACTCTTAGAAGATTGCGTGGCCCGGTCGGCAATGTATACAAGTTCGATAAGTACTGTTTGTTGCTGGTCTGGCCGAAATCCTACGCGTAGCAGACAGACAGACGAAGAAGAAAAGCGCCCAACGGCTCCGGCTTGTTATTTTCCGATATCTGTAAGGTGGGGCCTGACCATTCGAGCGTTTGTAATATCCAATACTCTGGAAAGGAAGTGGATAGGGGCATGCTAAGGTGGAGGGAGAATTGCATGTTTACACTGTGTACAACGTGATAGCAAGTAGAAAACGAGGTAACTTTGATCCTAACCAATAACAGGGTATGTTCCGGCACATACTACCCAACGCTCTTACAGTTTTCTGTTGTGTTTGCCAAAAGTTACATAGCAAAACTGCAATTACCTCTCTTGCCCCATCAAGTGAAATAGATCTGCTTCATCTATGGTTTAGTGCCAACTATTTAGCTCGGACCTAATGCGGTTCTGCGACCTGAGTGTGCAACTTAATTACTTTCCCTACTTTTGTTTATAATTCATTACTTACCCGCACTCCTTCACTTACTCAATTATTTATTGTGGCTTGCATGCATTTTAATTTAACGTCCTGCAAGCACATTCAACTTTCATACAGACCAACCCGCATATGATTTAAAACGCGTTAACATATTTTTATGCGCATACAAGTATTTCTCTATAGCCAGCACCTCTTACACCTACTCTTTACTCTCACCTCCCGCAGGTCAGGTCTCGAGCGCACACAGCTTACTCAAAAAATAATCATTAATCATTTTTTAACATGCGCGACGACGCAGTGGCCGCCAATGGTTGCCCGTTTGGCTGGCAAAGTTTTTCTCGTACCCTCTGGTGGGGTCGCGCATGTCGGGTCATAGCGCATTAACTTGGCGGAGCACTTGTAAAGTCCGCATGTGGTTCCCACTGCAGTATTATCAACTTAAATTGCGACCACATTCAAGGCCCGCCACGCACCACGCTCCTCGCCCCACACCCCACGCTGCGGATGTACCGCGACATATTTGAAGAATGGCCCAAAGTTTTATAGCCATCCTCCTGCGCTTAATGAAGGGGAATACCCCCTCCCCACTCCATTTACTTCCATCATGACATACGAGCCTAAATGCTTGGCATGTTACAAATGCTTTGCGTCTGGAGTCCAAAACTTTGCCTTACGCATGTGCTAAGACAGGCAGGGAAAAGCGCGGCGACGGAAAGGTGGGAATACTATGAATAGGATTTTAAGAAGACCAGCCTCATACATGAAGAACAGACAATCTAGAGTTTTAAGATTCCCGACGCTTAGCAATTCGCTTTAAATAATGCAGCGTCTACAGAAATTTTTATTCAAAATAACCGAAATAAACTGGTCCCTCTGACCTTCTCGCCCGAACAGCTTACTCATCGTGCCTCTTTCTCCTCTCTCTCTTTTTCTATCTCTATAAAGAATTTCTCGACCATGGAAATGCCACGCATAAAATTTTATATGACGCTGCCGGCCTTCCCTCATCTCTTTCACAGTTGCCCACAAGTTGCCAGACTACCATCAGCTGTTAGCTACCTCGTTCGGTGAGTGCTGGTTCTGGGGTCCCAGTAAAAACTGTGAAAAGGGGCGGAGGAAAGCCAGCGAGACGGTTGGACAACAAATCTAGGAATGTAAACACAAGCTGAAAAATACTGGAAATTCTGCAGGTTCTCTTAGCTTGCCTCTCTCGCTCTTTGTGACCCTCAATCTACCTTGCAATTTCTTTCGCTCTTTTTCTTATTCTTTCTCGTTCTGGTGCTCGTTCTTTCTCCCTCTTTCTCTCTCGCTCTCTCTGTATCTCTGTTTCCCATTCATCTTCCTCTGTGGTATAAGAGTTCTTGCGCCTGCGCTAGTTTCACGGGTACAAACAGCCTCCGTTGTTTTCTGGGTGTTATATTTATTTTATTTATTATAAATGAATTTAATTTTGAATGTATTTGCGGTAGGGAAACGAACATGGGTACTATGGACTTTGTACAACAAATTTACGTATACACACACACCTACTAAAATATGTGTTTGCACTAGCGCTAAAACTTTTCTAGGCTTTTAAGCTTCTCGCAGGTTAAGTTTTGGTTTGCTCTAACAGCCCCTCAAATCGAGCACAGCCCGAACTGGTGTGGATTGCCAGAGTACCCTGTAAACTAATATGTCTATATGCATCATAAAATCTTAAGAGGTTTGGCTATTCAAAATTATCAAGAATGCTACCCTCAACTATATGTAAAAATAGGGTACCCTACATTTAAAGTTGACGTAATCAACTTTACTCATAAATCATCATACTCAGTTTCGTGTCTCCAGCTAAGAGCTGTGTATTCACACAGGCAAACATTGCTAGACTGACTCGACTATTGAAATAAATATTTATACTTGTTCGGGTCTTTAACACCCGTTGTGGCAATTGCAAATATATGTACTCCCTTTTTAAAAATTTGAAATGTCGAAGAATATAGAAGATACGCTTATGTTTAAGTGTACTATACATTTAACATATTGATTAATTATACATTATAACAAAGATGTCTTATAAAAGGTGATTTTCCTTTCGAGAACTTTAACCGGTCTGTTTATTGGGTTAATTTAATCAGATGGCATACACCGGTTGCACCAGTGAAATATAGTTTCCTATGGAAATATTATAAAAACTTCTTTTATGGTATGATTTTTTTTACCCTAAACTGAGCTAAGTTCTCTCTCGGGCAACAGCAATCTCTTGGCCCAGAACATTAAATTCACTGAACTGGAGAGCAAGCAAACAAATGACACTCGCTGTGAGTCCACTTGCCACTCCTCTGTCTTCCCTCTTCCTTTATTTTCGACTGATACGTACGATTAATGGACGCTTAGAAATGCGCGTTTTTAATGGTCAAAACTTTTATATTTATTGTTTATGCGTTGTAGCAAAAATTTTCATGAACTTTTCATTGTTCCAGTTTAGCGGCGCAAAAACTTTTAACGCACAATGCAGTTTAATTCAGTAGGATCCTTTTTACCTCCGTCGGCCCTGTCATCTCTCTTCGGCAGAACTCCCCCTTGGTACATAAGAAACGCAGCCAACCAATGCAAAGGTAAATTTATAGTAAAATTTAGGAATAAAATTTCATATTATAATTATACTTAGGTATTTTTATTGTCAATACACGCATTTCTCGACCCGACTTTATTGATGTATATTTATATTTATATTTATATTTATAACTTTATCTTAATTTTATTTACTCCAGATATCTACTCTCCAGTACTGACTCGGACTTTATCCTCTTTTCATTTTACATATTTTTATTTTTATATATTTATTTTATATTTATATTTATATTTATATTTATATTTATATTTATATTTATATTTATATTTATATTTATATTTATTTATATTTATATTTATTTTATATTTATATTTATATTTATATTTATATTTATATTTATATTTATATTTATATTTATATTTATGATTTATATTTATATTTATATTTATATTTATATTTATATTTATATTTATATTTATATTTATATATTTATATTTATATTTATTTTATATTTATATTTATATTTATATTTATATTTATATTTATATTTATATTTATATTTATATTTATATTTATGTTATATTTATATTTATATTTATGTTATATTTATATTTATATTTATATTTATATTTATATTTATATTTATATTTATATTTATATTTATGTTTATATTTATATTTATATTTATGTTTATATTTATATTTATATTTATGTTTATATTTATATTTATATTTATATTTTATTTATATTTATATTTATATTTATATTTATATTTTATATTTATATTTATATTTATATTTATATTTATATTTATGTTTATATTTATATTTATATTTATATTTATATTTATGTTATTATGTTATATTTATATTTATATTTATATTTATGTTTATGTATATTTATGTTTATATTTATATTTATATTTATATTTATATTTTATATTTATGTTTATATTTATATTTATATTTATATTTATATTTATATTTATATTTATATTATTTATATTTATATTTATATTTATATTTATATTTATATTTATATTTATATTTATATTTATAATTTATATTTATATTTATATTTATATTTATATTTATATTTATATTTATATTTATATTTATATTTATATTTATGTTATATTTATATTTATATTTATATTTATATTTATATTTATATTTATATTTATATTTATATTTATATTTATATTTATATTTATATTTATATTTATATTTATATTTATATTTATGTTTATATTTATATTTATATTTATATTTATATTTATATTTATATTTATATTTATATTTATATTTATATTTATGTTTATATTTATATTTATATTTATATTTATATTTATGTTATATTTATATTTATATTTATATTATATTTATGTTATATTTATATTTATATTTATATTTATGTTATATTTATATTTATAATTTATATTTTATATTTATATTTATATTTATATTTATATTTATATTTATGTTTATATTTATATTTATATTTATATTTATATTTATGTTTATATTTATATTTATATTTATATTTATATTTATATTTATATTTATATTTATATTTATATTTATATTTATATTTATATTTATATTTATGTTTATATTTATGTTATTTATATTTATATTTATATTATATTTTATATTTTATATTTATATTTATATTTATGTTTATATTTATATTTATATTTATATTTATATTTATGTTATATTTATATTTATATTTATATTTATATTTATATTTATATTTATATTTATATTTATGTTATATTTATATTTATGTTATATTTATATTTATATTTATATATTATATTTATATTTATATTTATATTTATATTTATATTTATATTTATATTTATATTTATATTTTATATTTATATTTATATTTATATTTATATTTATATTTATATTTATATTTATATTTATATTTATATTTATGTTTATATTTATGATTTATATTTATATTTTATTTATTTATATTTATGTATTTATTTATTTTATATTTATTATTTATATTTATATTTATATTTATATTTATATTTATATTTATATTTATATTTATATTTATATTTATGTTTATATTTATATTTATATTTATATTTATATTTATATTTATATTTATATTTATATTTATGTTTATATTTATATTTATATTTATGTTATGTTTATATTTATATTTATATTTATATTTATGTTATATTTATATTTATATTTATATTTATATTTTATGTTATATTATATTTATATTTATGTTTATATTTATATTTATATTTATATTTATATTTATATTTATATTTATATTTATATTTATATTTATATTTATATTTATATTTATATTTATGTTTATATTTATTATTTATATTTATGTTATGTTTATATTTATGTTTATGTTTATATTTATGTTTATATTTATGTTTATATTTATATTTATATTTATGTTTATATTTATATTTATATTTATATTTATATTTATATTTATGTTATATTTATATTTATATTTATATTTATATTTATATTTATATTTATGTTTATGTTTATGTTTATATTTATATTTATATTTATGTTTATATTTATATTTATATTTATATTTATATTTATGTTATATTTATATTTATATTTATATTTATATTTATATTTATGTTTATGTTTATATTTATATTTATATTTATATTTATATTTATATTTATATTTATATTTATATTTATATTTATATTTTTATATTTATGTTATGTTCATGTTATATTTATATTTATATTTATAGATTTATATTTATGTTTATATTTATATTTATATTTATGTTTATATTTATATTTATATTTATAGTGTTTATGTTATATTTATATTTATGTTTATATTTATGTTTATATTTATATTTATATTTTATGTTTATATTTATATTTATGTTATATTTATGTTTATGCTATATTTATTTATATTTATATTTATGTTTATGTTTATGTTTATATTTATATTTATATTTATATTTATATTTATATTTATGTTTATATTTATATTTATGTTATATTTATGTTATGTTTTATTTATGTTTATGTTTATATTTATGTTTATATTTATATTTATGTTTATGTTTATGTTTATATTTATGTTTATGTTTATATTTATGTTATTTGTATTTATATTTATATTTATATTTATATTTATATTTATGTTATATTTATATTTATATTTATGTTTATATTTTATATTTATGTTTATATTTATATTTATATTTATATTTATATTTATATTTATATTTATATTTATATTTATATTTATATTTATATTTATGATTTATATTTATATTTATGTTTATGTTTATGTTTATGTTAATGTATGTTATATTTATATTTATATTTATATTTATATTTATATTTATATGTTATATTTATGTTTATATTTATATTTATATTTATGTTATATTTATATTTATATTTATGTTTATGTTTATGTTATATTTATGTTTATATTTATATTTATGTTTATATTTATATTTATGTTTATATTTATATTTATGTTTATATTTATATTTATGTTTATATTTATATTTATATTTATATTTATATTTATATTTATATTTATATTTATATTTATATTTATGTTTATATTTATATTTATATTTATATTTATGTTTATATTTATGTTTATATTTTATATTTATATTTATGTTTATATTTATATTTATGTTTATGTTTATGTTTATATTTATGTTTATGTTTTATGTTTATGTTTATGTTTATGTTTATGTTATATTTATATTTATATTTATGTTTATATTTATGTTTATATTTATATTTATATTATATTTATATTTATATTTATATTTATATTTATATTTATATTTATATTTATATTTATATTTATGTTTATTGTATTTTATATTTATATTATTTATATTTATATTTATGTTTATATTTATATTTATGTTGTTAGTGTGTTTATGTTTATGTTATGTTTATGTTGTATATTTATATTTATGTTTATGTTTATGTTATTTATGTATGTTTATATATGTTATATTTATATTTATATTGTTATATTTATATTTATGTAATATTTATTTATATTTATGTTTATATTTATATTTATATTTTATATTTATATTATATTATGTTATGTTTATGTGTATGTTTATATTTATATTTATGTTTATGTTTATGTTTATATTTATGTTATGTTGCTATATTAGTTATATTTATATTTATATTTATATTTATATTTATATTTATATTTATGTATGTTATATTTATATTTATATTTATATTTATATTTATATTTTTTATATTTATATTTATATTTGTATTTATATTTATATTTATATTTGTATTTATGTTATATTTATTTTTATATTTATCTTATATTTATATTTGTATGTTTATATTGATATTTATATTTTATATTTATACATATTTATATTTATATTTATGTTTATATTTGTGTTTATATTTATATTTATATTTATATTTTATATTTGTATTTATGTTATGTTATATTTATATTTGTATTATATTATATTTGTATTTATACATTTATGTTTATGTTTATATTTATGTTGTATTTATATTGTATATTTATATTTATGTTATTTATTTGTTTATATTTATATTTATGTTATATTTATATTTTTATTTATATTTATATTTGTATTTATATTTATATTTATATTTGTATTTATATTTGATATTTATGTATATTTATGTTTATGTTATTTATGTTTATATTTATATTTATATTTATGGATTTATATTTATATTTTTGTTATTATTTATTTATATTTATATTTATATTTATATTTATATTTATATTATATTTATATTTATATTTATATTTATATTTATATTTATATTTATATTTATATTTATATTTATATTTATATTTATATTTATATTTATATTTATATTTATTTTTATATTTATATTTTATTTATTTATTTATATTTATATTTATATTTATATTTATATTTATATTTATATTTATATTTATATTTATATTTATATTTATATTTATATTTATATTTATATTTATGTTTATATTTATATTTATATTTATATTTATATTTGTATTTATATTTATATTTGTATTTATATTTATATTTATATTTATGTTTATATTTATATTTATATTTATATTTATATTTATGTTTATATTTATTATTTATGTTTATATTTATATTTATATTTATATTTATATTTATATTTATATTTATATTTATGTTTATATTTATATTTATGTTTATATTTATATTTATATTTATATTTATATTTATATTTATATTTATATTTATATTTATGTTTATGTTTATATTTATATTTATGTTTATGTTTATGTTTATATTTGTATTTATATTTGTATTTATATTTGTATTTGTATTTGTGTTTATATTTATATTTATATTTATATTTATATTTATATTTATATTTGTGTTTATATTTATATTTAAGTTTATATTTGTATTTATGTTTATATTTATATTTGTATTTATGTTTATATTTTATATTTATATTGATATTTATGTTTATGTTGTTGGTATTTATGTTTATATTTATGTTTATGTTTATGTTTATATTTATATTTATATTTATGTTTATATTGAGTTTGGTATTTTATATTTATATTTATATTTATATTTATATTTATATTTATATTTATATTTATATTTATATTTATATTTATATTTGTATTTATGTTTATATTTATATTTATGTTTATATTTATATTTATATTTATATTTATATTTATATTTATGTTTGTATTTATGTTTATATTTGTATTTATATTTATATTTATATTTATATTTATATTTATATTTATATTTATATTTATATTTATATTTATATTTATATTTATATTTATATTTTATATTTATATTTATATTTATATTTATATTTATATTTATATTTATATTTATATTTATATTTATGTTTATATTTATGTTTGTGTTTATATTTATG